>CM074760.1:4785623-5985623 GCA_037355855.1 Pseudo-nitzschia pungens | reverse complement strand
ACCAACCCGTCGAGGGGAGACCCAACGCACTGGTCACCCAAACACGTGGTGGACTCCAGATCCGATCGCTCAAAAACGGCAAGGCATTGTGCCACCTGGCACTCCTGGAGGAGAACCTCTACTCGGACCTCAACAACGATGGTGTCCTGGACCAGGTGCAGGTCGCCCTGCACTCCAAGACCCACAGACCCGACGACAAGTTCATATGGAAGCTGGCCGGCAAGCTGCTCGAAGCCTTTGAGCAAAAAAAGTCGGAGAAACTCAAGTCCGGCGACACCGATGCAAAGGAACTCAAGCGCTCCGATTTCCAATTGTGCCACGTCCTGGCTCTGTCCGGCATCCCCGCCAAGGAAGAAATGTTCTCGGCTCCCGTTTGCGGATCGCCCCGCGATCGCGTCATTTCCACCCCGAACGGGCCCCGGAATCTGGACGCCGCGAACCCCCTGGTCGTGGAACACCTGGGCCGGAAGGGAGGTAAGCACGACATTGTCGTGGCCCTGAACAACGGGATGGTCCACCGCATCAACGCCTCCAAGGGCAAGAGCATGTGGAGACTCTCCGGAGCGCGCAAGCGCAAGGACTTTCCCACCTGGCTGGAAAAGAACAACCACCTGTCGCTTCTCACCCGCATCCGGTCCGAGGCGGTCGATCCCCCGATCCGACCCCTCCTGCTGGCGGGAGAAAACGGCCTGGCGGTCCTGTCCGTCAAGACGGGCCGCGTTCTGGCGTCGGCTCTGTTTCCGCAGAATTCCGAGTCCCGGCCGCTGCTGGCGGATCTCAGCGGCGACGGATCCACGGACGTCGTGATCACCACGAGGGACGGCGTTTGGGGCTACCAGATCGCGGTTCGCAAGGGGTCACCGGTGGTCCAGCGCATCCTGGTCGGGTTGCTCCTGATGGCGCTGATGCTGGCCACGATAAAGAATCGATACACCAAGGGAAACAAACGCAGCACGGACCGATAGCGCGAGGAAGGACAGCCTCTCGAGATGTTAAAACTAATAATAATAACAACAACAACAACAATACCAACAATTGAACTGTGTCGAGCGTGATATCGTAATATGTGTTACAATATGTATTGCATTATATTGAAATGTATAACGATAGGAATAGGGTACACGCAATGAAAAACGGTCCATCCCCTTTTGCGGTTGCCACCGCGGTACCGTAGCGATCGATCAGAAGAACGAATCGTGGAGCCGTTGATTTGTGTGCCTGTTTTGCGCCACGCGAGCGGAGAGCGACGAGGCTTCCTCGGAACGTATCCCGTGGGCGCTCGAGGTAATGTCCCTCAGGAACGTCGCGCCCCTCCCGGTGCCCTTGTCATTGTCGTGGTCGCCGTTGTCGTCGTCGCGTTCCGCTCCGCGCCGGGACGCCTCTCGCCCCTTTCGTTCCTCCCGCTGCAAGGCGTCCGCCCGCATCCGCTCGATGGCCGAGGCGCGTTCCCCCTCGGTGAGTCGCCTCCGGGTCGCGCCGATCCGCCGGTTCCGGTTTCTCAGGGCTCGCTCCTCGTCTCGCTTCTTGCGGAGCAGCGCTCGGTCCGGACCAATGTCCCGGTTGCCGACCGCCACCGGAGCGGCGGGGGCTCCCCTCAATCCGTATCCCTCCATCTTTCTCGGTCGGTCGTCGTCCTTCGGATTGTTCGGATTGTTCGGATTATTGTTCGGACTCGGGCTTCGGCTTTTCGTTCGAGCACTCCGGCTCGTCTTGCCGTCATTATCGCGACGCCCCCTCTCGTCTCGCGAATGCCCGCGATCGTTCGATCGATCGTCGCTTCCGCGAGACCTCCGATCGCGGTCGTCATCGGTGCGTCTCCGACTCCTATCGTTGTGGCGATGACTCGATCTGTCGCGATCGCGGTCGCGATCACGATCGCGGATCCGACCACGGTCCCGATCACTGCCACGGTATCTTCCCCGATGGCTTCCGTAGCTTTCCTCGCTTCGAGAGTCGTAGCCCCTGTCATAGTGTCTATCGCGTTTGTCATAGCGATCGTAACTTCGGCTTCGGCTTCGGCTTCGGCTCCTGCTCGGACTCAAACTCCGACTCCGACTTCGACTTCGACTTCGACTCCTGCTGCGAGATCGAGAACGTCTCCGATGCTTTCTGCTCCCGTGACGACCGCTGCCGCTCTTGCCGTCGCGGCCGTCGGAATCGCGCCCGCTTCGTTTCGACGACGATTTCTTTCTCTTTTTTCCGCGCTTCTTTCGATCCTTTTTGCTCCGTTTCTTGTCGCCCGCCGAGGAGGACTCCTCGCCGGAGCTTCCCGCATCGTTGCGGTCCGCGTTCGCGGGTCCCACGACGCGCTCGTAGAGGGCCCTGGTCCTTTCGCGTTTCTCCCGTTTTTCCTTGTGCTTTTGGCCGACCAGGAACATGGGATCCTCCACCCTCATCCGGAAATGCTCGTTTCGATGCCGGACGCTGTCGAGATCCGGACCCGCGGCTTCGGCGGCGGCGCCGCCCGGTCTCGCAGCGGAATGCGCGCTTTCCCGCGGCGGCACCGATTCGATCGTATTATTATTGCTGTTGTTGTTGTTGAGCACATTGTGGATGCCTTCCGCCTGATTGCCGTCGTGAAAGTCCCCCCGCACCGCCCCCTCGCCGACGTACTCTTTTCCCAGCAGGTACTCCTCGGCCTTTTTCGCGGCGTCTTCCTTGGCCAACTCGCTGGTGTTGCCCCCGCCCTGCTCCTGGTACATCCAGTCGATCCCCCGGTCGAGCCTGGTCGACTTCTTTCCGGCGATGCGGTGGAACTCCTCGGCCTCCCGCTCCTGCTGAATCTCTCGGGCGAGCTCCCTGGCCCTGGCCGTTTCCTGCTCTTGTTTCTGTTCCGCGAGCCATACTTTTTCCTGGTTGGCCTTGTTCTTGGTGTGCCAGCTCTTCTTGCTGAGAAAGCCCAGACCCTGCACCATCTTTGCAAGCAACGGATTCCTGCTCCTTTACTCACTCACTGATTGATTGACTGACTGACTGACTGATTGACTGACCGTCTTTCTGGTATTCGATGGCGTTGAGATGGATAAGATCTTACCGTACCGTACGTGCTGTATTGTGGAATCAACTCGCTGCACAACAGTGCCGTGCAAGAACTGTCGGATCTCGAACCAAAAATTCTCTTTTCGGTAAGCCTCACGATTGACGGACCTCATTGACTGCACTCGAGCACCCCGTAGAGATTTATCATTGCAGCAAGACTTTGTGTACACGTAAACCTTACCGTAAGGTTTACGATAGATGGCTTTTACAGACACGTACCGTACAAGTAAGGTTACGTAGACGTGGATGAACCAAGCTGAACGACTGTGATCTGAGATCACCATGGACAGAATCAGTCCCGTGCAATTATTATCATTACTAACCTTCCTAGTACCGGTAGAAGACTTAATTTTTTGAAACTGATGCCATAGTTCCAAACTCAGAAACAACAGTTGCGGTATGATACCTCTGAAGACAAAGATTTGTGTGCCCACGAAGAGTGTCATATTGTTGTAAAATCACATTCGCAATACCAATTAATTAATGAAGGTGGCAGGAAAGATGATCGCCAATACATTCGGTTTCTTGTATACCCCAGCAGGGTAAGGTTACGATGGGCCATTTCGGTCTATTTGTTGTACTAGGAATAGTTCTTCGAGGTAAATAGAGTAGTTAATACATAGGCGCGCTGCTCGCTACGTGTAATAGCTATTAAACGATCTGGTGGAGAAATTCTTGACACCGAACACCATTCGACGATTCATTCGGTCCAATCGAGAGCGAATACCACTATTGGGGACCGCAGCCGACCGAAAACCGAGTGTCTTCCCCCGTCACCGGGTTTTCTCCCTTGAGCGTGGGGTTTTTGCAGAGGTTCTTGAGATCAAAGTTGCCCAGGGCGGCTTCGGTAAAGTCGGCGTTCTCCACATCGGCATCGTCGAAACTGTCAGGACGACGCGCAAAAACAACAAAAAACGATGAGACACAACAAACAATCGAACGGAATCAAATACCACAGGTAACTTTGCCCTCTACTCGTACGTACTTGGTTCCGGTCAGTACCGTGTTCTTGAAAATGGCACCTCTCAGAGAGCTGCCCTTGAAGCTTGCTCGGTCAACGATGGCATTTGAGAAGTCGGCACCTTCGAAGTTCGAGTCTGCAAAAGAGAAAAACGAAGAAGTGAGCATCGGTGGGAGAGTCGGTGGGCAATCCGCGGGCAACCGCCAGTGTGCCAGCATACGCAAAACAATAATAATCCATCGCGCGTATAAATGATGGGTTCCCTCCGTCGCGGCGTACCTCGCAGGTATCCCTTGCTGAAAACGGCGTCCTGGAAGTTGACCTTGGACACGTCCGTTTTCGTCATGATGACGCCGCTCAGGTCGAACCCCACGGCGCTCTGTCCGCTCAGGTTGCACTGGCGGAGATCGTAGAGCTTGTCGCGGGCCGCGTTGGCCTGGCCGATCGTCGAGCTGCTGAGGGTGCAGCGATTCTTGTCGGTCAGATCGACGGGTGGCAGCTTGAATTTCTCGGTTTGCCCGTCGGCGAGGGCCGGGAGGGGACCCAGGAGGGACAGGGAAACGAGGGACGCCAGCGCGGCGTTTTTCGCGAGGGCTCCCGCGGTCGTTTCGGGTTCCCCCCGGGCGCTCTCCAGCGACACCGTCGGCGTTCGCTCGACGCCGCGAGACACGAAGGCTTCCGTGGTCGGCGCGGCGAGGGCCAATACTACTGCGACGAGGATAGCGGATGCTTTCATGGTTTTCTTTAACAATACCAAAGATAGAAATAAAGACACTTGGATGCACCTATAGTACCGAACGATGGAGGATTGGTTTGTATGACAGAGAGTGATGTGTTGTTCTAAAAATCTACGTTATCGAGATCCGAAGACTGCCATCGTCATGATGGACCAACATACTTGTAAAACCTTACCGTACTACGAAGTAAGCCTTAGTTTCCCTTGGAACACACCAAGTGCTGATTGATGATTAGATCGATGACGCAGGTTCCGGGATCTGACGGCAAAAGACTGGAGTAGTCTCAAATCTTTAAAAACAGATCGTTGCTCTCGGCATGGAGCAACAGGCTTCGGAGAATGTCCAAGCGATGTCAATTCGGGAAGGGGTGCGAACAACATTACAGTACGATTACTTCTACTTCGTACAAGTACGGGTAAGGTTACCCGTACGGTATCGTCACCTTACTTCGTATTTTTTTGTTGCGAAAAAATAATAATACTGGTACACGTAAGATCATAGGGAATGGCGGCAGAACCATGGAAAATGTCATGATTGGGACTTGAAAATCCATTTTTTGTGGGTTGTTCGTTGTTCGTCGCTTCAAAATCAAGATCAAAATCATCATCACAATCATAATCATAATCTCAAAATCAAAATCAATTCGATCGAAGAAAAAGCTAGCACATTCCTCACCAATAGATGCAGGACGGGAACCGTGCCTGTTACATATTAGATTTGGTTTCGAAACACAAAAGTACGTGTACAGGATGAAGCGGAAAAGAGACTCTGCATCATCGTCGTCTCGGAAAGATGTCACTTTCGATCGAAGCCTGACTGGCAACGACTGTTATGACGAAATTGCGCAGCGACACGACGAGGATTCCATTCGACATTCGTGGATGACAAACAGGACCTTTATCCACGGAACTTCAAAGGGTGACGACGACACGAGTTCGCTTCCGGAGGGATGCGCAAAGCCGGACGAAATCAAGTCTCTCGGTCGGCAACTCATCCGGGTCAAACGAAAGCTCTGGCCCGCCGCGGAAAAATGCGCCGAAGCCTGGAATTCGACCGCAAGCGAAGAATTTTCGAGCGCCCGATCGTTTGCCAATCCGATGGAGGCCCTCGGAGAATCTCGCAACGGGGGACTGAACCAAATGTTCATCAACCGGTCCGCCATCAAACTAGCAAACATCGACGCGATCCTGGAGCAAGGCCTCACGACGAAATCGCGCAGCGTCGCCAACGATTCCGGAGGCGGAGAGTTGTTTTTGTTTGCGGATTTGTGCGGAGCTCCGGGCGGCTTTAGCGAATACATCACGAAACGGATGCGAGCAAACGGAAAGGGTTGTCACTGCAAAGGATACGGAATGTCCCTGGTTGGAAAGAACAGGCACGGGACAGGAGCAACCTGGTGCATGGAAGCTTTTTCGGAGGTGAACGCCACCTCTACGATAGATTACAAAGTGCACTACGGTAACGATGGAACCGGAGATATATACAAATGGAAGAACGTAACAAGGTTTCGGTTTGACATTGACGTAAGACTTGGAGGTGGCGGGAATAGATCAGCTGAAAATGAATCTTGTTGTTGCGGACGGCGGATTCGATAAGCAGAGAAATTCCGAGCGCCAGGAAGGGCTGTCGCAAAAACTGGTTCTCTGCGAACTGGCCGCGTCGCTCGAGTTGTTGGAGATTGGCGGCACTCTCGTTGCGAAATTGTTTGGATTCCAAACGGATGCCATCCGAATGGCGATGCGATCCATGTACCATTGTTTTGATTCGATGGAATTGATCAAACCAATCAGTTCCCGACCGGCCTCTTCCGAGCGATATGTTGTTTTCAACTGTTTCAAAGGACGTCCTCACAACTGGGAGGGAGGTCCGTCGTGGATCAGCAGCGTATTGGATGGAAAATGTCTGCAGGAAGACGATGAATCGTATTATTTGAGCAGAGTTGATCGCTATATCGATCAATTCGACCGAGACATGATGGTCTTGAATCTAAGAGCCTGTTTCTCGATACTTAGTCGACTGGAACAGAAGACTGCAGCGGCGGAGCAAAAACATTCTTCTGGGGAAAAGAGAGAGTTCGAGAGAGAGAGGAAGAATATTGATATCAAACGGTACAAGCATGCTTGGCAGCTATTCATCTAAAAACCTCAAAAAGAAGGGGTCGAACAAATCTTCTAGTACTTAATGAAAGAGAGGTACGAGCAAGTACTAGTACTACTCACAGAGAGTTGAAGGAAATTTATAGTAATATAGTAGACTAGTTTGGACGAGTAGCTGGGAACATTGCGAGTTTGATGCGTTTTTGCTCCTCAAATAATATTTCTCTCATGAACAGCAAATGCTTAGTAATGATTACATCTTGACTGATTTCATGGGCTAACAATTCTATTTGTTGTAGACTTTGTTGCATTCTTGACGTAACTTACCGTATTGGCTCGGTCCTTTGGATGATTGATTCAACAATCTGTTTCTCTCAGAACCTGTGAGTTCAAGAGTACGACATAACCTTACTGTGATGGTAACTACACAGTATGCAACTAAAAAGAATGAGTACCAGAAAACATGTAGAATTTCTACGTGGGCTCATTTGGTGCGCGCAAAACTCATTTGGTTACAAAAAAGAATGAGTACCAGGGAAACACGTACAATCCTACATGGCAGTGTGAGCGATGCCTAAGACCGGTAGAACGCATCACAAAAATATTTTCAAGTCGAAAACTAAAAACACCGTGTAAAATCACGTGATAAAATTTGACATCGATTCTTTTTTTAAATGTTATCTGATTTTACTTGACATCTCTTCGGCCAATCTAAAGAGCAGATTCACAGACCGGCAAGGGTAACAACAATAAACTTGAACTTTGAAAACATGCCTTAGCAGCAACAACAGGGGTACTTCCCCTAGCCAACAAAACAAACAGCAACACTAGTACTAGTACTAGTAGTGAAACAGGGGGGTGTTGGTGCAAGGCTGCCAGGATACTACTACTGATACTACCTAGAGTACTATCCTGATAGACAGCATGTATCTCCAGATGTGATTGATAGATGTACCAGAGCTAACGCTTGTATAGATGTTCTCATGGAGCTAGTAGTACAGTACTAGAAATACATGAAATGCTGCTAGTAATAGTACTACTAGTAAGAAAATGCATACCACCATTGGTATCACCACCATGCCCAGCATGCTGGAGTGCTATGCTACAAGGGAACAAGATGCTGTCACAAATACAGAGCTGAGCTGAGCTGAGCTAACTCCTTTAAATTAAGCACTAAATCATGCCCCCACTATTGACTAATACTATTGTACCTCTAGGGGAGTGTCTTGTAGTATCTGAGCATGTACAATAGCGCTTGAACAGTATCCCCCTGTAGACTCACTGTTTGCCAGCAGTCCGTGGGCTGCTGTTATTGCTGTTTCTGTTGTCTTATTCATATCTATTGCTGATTATCAAATATCAAGGCAGTACTACTACTACTACCACTACTACTATTACTACTACCACTACTACTAGTACTACTACTACCACTACTACTAGTAGTATTACTACTACTACCACTACTAGTAGTATCACTACTACTACCACTACCACTACTATTACTAATAGTAGTACAACTACTAATAGTAGCAGTAAGTCTTAGTCTTGGCATGGTGTTTTGGTGTTTTTTTTGGTGAAATAGTGAGCAGTGGATTACAGGGGATTTTGTGAAGCTACAGAAATTTCGATAGACATGAGTCCTGTCTTTAAAATAATGAGTCCCGTCTTTAAAATAATGCAACGAAGGTTGCGCACCTCCGTGTTAATACACGGAGAAAAAAACTACTGTTCCGGCAATCTTAAGGGGGTCTAAGACGCAACCGATACTGTACTCTCAGGCATTAAAAATGGGTCCCATACGTTAAAAAATGAGGCGTATTTAGAAACGTATCTATGTATACGTACTATGTAGTAGGAGTTGCACGGGCGCGAAGCGCGCGCAACTACGGTTGCATTTTGCCGATACTGTACAAGTAACCTTACGTACGTACCGTGGTGATGTACCGGTACGAGTATGTGGCCTGTCCGTCGCGAGGTCAAATCCGGCGAAAAAAAGTATCGTATTTATACATACGGTAAGGTAGTAAGGTTAAGGTTACCCCTCCTCGTAAAGAAACCATTTCATTTTGGGGGAGAAATTTATTTCAGGGTCAGAAACTAAGCCTTACCATAATGCCACATATCCGAAACAAAAACAAATCTTTGAACTCAGGGGTCAGTTCAACTTTGTTGTTCCTCCCGTGTCGAGAATACAGAAACATCCTAGGAACAAACTGTGTGCGACGTATCGTACGAAGAGACCTCGTTGCCTCCGCCCCGATACAATTTCAGCAAACAATTCCGTCACCATGAACTCCTTCACCGTCGCCCTCTCCGCCCTTATGGCCTCTTCGGCCATGGCCTTCGCGCCCAGCTCGACTAGCCAATGCTCGACTGCCTTGAACGCCAACATGCCCGACCGAATGTGGGACAAGATGGTTGACCCCACGGAGCGATCGGCTTCTTTGCCTTGGTTGCCTCGCCCCATCAACCTTGATGGTTCCATGGCCGGAGATGTCGGTTTCGATCCTTTCTACTTGTCTTCGATCCCTAAGAATTTCGCCGGTTTCATCCAACCTCCATCGTGGGAAGAAACGGAAGGAATCCCTACCCTCTACTGGATGCGTGAAGCCGAACTCAAGCACGGACGTGTTGCCATGCTTGCCTGGTTCGGATGGGTCGCCACCGACGGTGGCTTCGGCATGACCTTGCGTTTCCCCGGAGATATTTACTCCGTCGAAAACATCCCCAACGCCTACAACGCGCACAATATCCTTGTCGACCAAGGTTCCATGGCCTTCTTGTTGTTCGCCGTTGCCTTCGTCGAGTTCTGCACCGGAGCCGCCCTTGTTCAGGTTTCGAAGGGAGAACTTGACCGTGAAGCCGGTGACTTCAGCCTCGACCCTCTTTCGTTCTTGAAGGGAAAATCCGACGAGGAGGTCAAGCGCATGAAGACCCGAGAGTTGTTGAACGGACGTCTTGCCATGCTTGCTTTCAGTGCTGTTGCCACCCAGACCGCCTTGGGTCCCGAGACACAGGACTTCCCTTACTTCTAAAGCTGCTATATGCATAACATGTATATTTATAGCTAGATGAATTGTACAACGGTCAGATCAGACGACTTACCATTTCCCTGCGTGACACGCGGATGGTGCATGCCCAAGTGATTCCCTGGTTACTCAGCATGGCGCCCTTGCTTTTTGGGCTTCTATTGTATCGGTAAACTACACCCCATAACTTAGATCTCAACATTTTTTGCAGTTTCCGCAAATGTTAGCTACAGTTAGTATTATCTCATACTAGATCCCATGGAAATTGAGAGTCTGAAGTGCAAGGAAATAGTAGAAATAAAGAGTGAACGACCACTACCACTAGTACTACTAGTAGTAGTCCCTGCTTTGCGTTGAACAACCTGAGTCTATTGAACTGAATATATACAAAATGTATTTATTTCATTGCTGCGTACGAGGTAATGAGAAGCTTTGATCGAATCGCATTATGAATACTATTATTTTCTTCTAACAAAATGTTACCAGGTACTGATATTCCAACCACCAGGAGCAGTAGTACCGTGCCGTAGTAGTATGCTGGAACCAGAATATTTGAGATCAGTCAACAAGAAACAAGAAGAAGACTACTACTGATACTACTATTCCTCAATACTTGCTGCTTGTTGTTGACAGCAATAAACAAATGATGGCTTTGGCTTTGCATTCTCAGTAGTAATAGTAGTAATAGCAGTTGTTGCATCTATGATTGCATGCAGTAGTAAGGTTAGTCTAGTAGCAATACGGTCCACAGATCGACCATAATAGTACCGTACAGCATGTTCTCCTACTTGTACAGAGTGGCGAGATTTGTTCATGATACCGTAAGTTTACCGTACTACGGAATTCCTATCAGCTGTCCCCCGGTTTCCGTAGAAATTAGTAGTTGAGGATGTAGAACCGGGGGACAGCTGATAGGAATTTTGTAGTAGTTAGTAACATGACGGAATCACAGCAGGAAGCAGATAAGGTTAAGTTACTCGTAGCCTCTCGAGACGATATCTTGCAGTTTGTACGAGTACGGTAAGATTAATTTACCAGTATGTACCGGTACGGTAAGGTTTACAGTAACCTTACGCTAAGACCTTACACTAAAAGAGAAAAATAAAATAACCTTAAATTACCTCTGCATGAACGAATGCGAACTCGTGCTACATAAGGCTTACTCGATTAACCTTACCGTACAGCAGGTGTCCGAATGCTCTTCCAGCGATGATGGTACAAGAAGTAAAACCGTACCTGTACTCGTACTCGTAAGATTACTCGTACCGGTACGGGTAAGGTACTCGTACCGGTAGCAATTTCGAACTATTTTGATGTTTGCTTTTTGCTTTCACATGTGTCGGAAGATTCTCCAATTAATTAAGGATGAGGTTAACGCTTAGAACTAATATTATTTTCCGGCTGAGAGCAGACATTGAAGTTGATTGATGGAGGATCGCGAGACGACGGATGGACTTTAATCGAAAAGGTAGCGTTCAAATCGTACACACGTATGCATTCGTCGTTCACCAGAGGAAGAAAGAAACGGAAAAGATCAAGAACCAGCAGCAACAAGGGATTATGACATCTCAGCTCTTCTCATCATTTCCATAAAGTACCAGTGCAGTAGAACTAGTAAATTATACCATGAAGACCTTCCAAATTGTCACCCTCTTCGCTCTTGTAGCTGCCTCCATGGCCTTCTCCCCTAACCAGGCTTCCCAAGGTACGTTGTGGGTGTGACGACGAAATCGTCGATGCAACGAAGCGTTGATTGATGGAGGACCACTCTGTCTGTACTCGGAATCCATCGGGAACGACTGTTGTAATTGTGTGGGACGGTCGATCAATTAATGACTCATCAGAAAAAGATACGATGCTAACAATGATCTATTATATTCTCTCCTTGATGTGATTTCGCAGTCGCTCGGGCCGCCGCCGTTAAGGGAGCCGCTGCCATCCCTGTCGCCGCTCTTGCCGCTCCTGCTCTCGCTATGGACTCTATCGTTGAGGCCCTTCCTTCCACCTCTCTTTCCTTGGAAGTTCAATTCGGTGCTTACCTTGGCCGTTCTTCTTGGAACCTTCCTTCCTTGCTTGTTCCTCGTCAACCTTTACATCCAAACCGAGACACGCAAGGCTGGTGCCGAAGACGCCCTCAGCTGGTGACGAATTCTAAATTGAATGCTTGATTGGAAATTATGAATCAATCACCATCAATCAGTTTTGTCGACACGTTGGCGTCCTTTCTGAGCTACTACTCTAGATATATCTTCACATTAATAATTATCCGTTGAGTTACCAGAAAGACGAATGACTTCGATTGATAACATCGGGATGCGCAACAATTCGAGAATATGCGACGGTTCTGTTGGCTACGGCAAACGAACAGTCTAATAAAGAATGGTTTACTACGTGCAATCGATATTTGGTTGTAGGTCTTCTAATAGCATACAGTACGTGTAGGATATATTTGGCAACATGAATCTTTCAGAGGGCGGTTGACTTCGCTTTCGTCGAAGTCGGAAAGATTTGCCGAGCGATGCGTCGTAAGCGATGATGGAAAACATTCATCGATGAAATTATGCATTGTAGCATTTTAAATGTTAACGGCAGAAAGAAAAATTAGTTTCGTCCGACTCCTTTCCGTCGTTTTCCTGTTTTCGACTTCTTAACCGAGCGCACAGCCTTCGCACCAGTATATTTAGACGCAACTTCCCAAATGTCGAAGGGCATCAAAGGTGGACGAACTGAAATACCTATTCCTCTCGGTACACTTATCCTCAATTTAGCTCTCCCAGCACCAGTTACTGCAATCCACCCAAGGCCAGTCAAAGTGATGTCAGCGGCTGCTTCTTTCCATCCAGCACCATCAATATCGATTTCATGGGAATCAAATTCACCAATTGCTTTCATTCGCTCAGGACCGGGTGCCAACGGTGGAGTCAGCATTGTGCCAGCATGCTTTTCCGTGAAGCTATCTGCTCGACTGGAATCAGTACAATGAAGCTTTATTTCATTCGCGACAAAGAATGTCAAAAGAAAAGGTCTGGTGTCACCTATGACTTCAATTTTCGCCAGTCCCCCAACTAAGACGCATTTTCCACTCGCAACTCGAAGGTGATGGGCTCAACTTGCCTTTAGAAGCACATGAATGGAAATGGATTAGTATCATGTTTTGGTCATTCAGCTATATGCTGCGGCTTTTAGTGACAACGATTCTCTACTTACTTCTTCGGACAGACGATTTTGAGTTCATCTGGAGTAAGCAACTGTGTAATGGTACCTGGAACAAGGAGTCCTGGTGTATCATACAAGTGCTGTCCGTCACCGAGATCAATCTTAATGAATTTCAACGTAGGTGCCTGGCAACGGCGACGTTGTCAGCGCTCCTTTGAGTTTGTTGCGATTGCCGGCACGGATTCTTTTCCCTCTTGTCATCGGAGGGTCTGTCATCTTTGTTATTCCGACTCAAAATATTATTGATCAAAGTACTTTTCCCAGCATTCGCAGCCCCCACAACATAGATATCGCCGTCTATTTCGTTTGCCAACTCCTGCGCCTTATCCATCATACTAGCGACACCTTCACCGGTCTTGCAACTTATCAGACGAACCGCACCTCCGACATTAGCTATAGATTGGACGCCCATGTATTCTAGCTCACGTCGAACCCAATTTTCAATTCTATTTTTTCCCACTTGCTTCGGCAATAGATCCGCCTTGTTTGCTGCCAATATGACAGGATTTTCGCCAGCGATGCCATCCAGTTCACGAAGAACAGATCCTCCGAAATCAAATAGGTCAATCAAAGCAATAACTACGGCTGGTTTTTCTGATATGGGCCGAAGCAAATCCTGAAATTGTTTTTGGGAAAGAGTTGGTTCGTCTGTCCATCCCGGTCGCAACGATTCGTCAACTCGGCCGGAATTCTGTAAACCATGACAACGCTTGCATATCGTCTTCTTTTGCGACAATTCCTCTAAATCCAATCCCAATTCTTCCACCAACGAGTCTACATCGATGTCATCGGCATCTGTCGGTTCGTTATTGAAGTCCAGGTCTCCTTTCCCGGTAGTCTGAAGTAGGAATTCAACTTCATCTTCGGGCGACCATTCCGAAGAATCTGCCTTCTCCTTCAGTTTTTGCATGTCTTCGATCTGCGATAGCTTGACCTGCAGATCAAACTTTGCTGGCGGGAGATAACCAGGCTTCCGTTCATCCCGCGATTGAAAGTCAGAACCACAAGCAGAGCATGTCATTGCATTGGTTAATTAGAGAGACTTTCTTTTGACGACCGCCTTCGTCGTTTCCATAGAAGTTGGATTCCTTTTTGAAACCCAATTTTTGCAAGTCGGAATCTGTAGCTTCTCTGGCAAACGAATCCAAATCTTTAGGGACTGTAACTTCACCTCTGACCATATCGAGCTTCGCTTGTGCGATACGAGCCTCCATGTCATCATCGTCACCTCCGCCGAAGTCGAGAAAATCGTCATCGTCATCTTCTCCCTCAAAGTCAAAATCTTCTTCCATAAAGTCAGAAAAGTCAATATCATCACCCAAATCACTATCTTTGCCGTCAAAGTCGTCTCTCAAAAAATCGTCTTCAAAAGTTGCATCCTTTGCCATGTGTGACAGGCTGGAATCAAAACCGTCCTTTTTCGCAAGATCATCGAACGCCGCAGCTAACAGATCAGCTTTTCTGGAGGAATCCGAATCATCCTTATCACCTTTATTAGTTGATTTTGCTGATAAATGGCGAAAATAAGACCGCCTGTATTCAGAGCTTCGTCGAGAGAAGAACACGACAGGGACGTCTGATCCGCACTTGTGCCTATGAGAGTTGTGATGAGCAAGACTGTTTGATGACGGTTTGATATGCGAACGCAAAGAAGTCTGAAACCCTCTAGTCTTTGCGACCAATCCCATCAAGGCCTGCAGCGCCATGACAATTACGTGTGATCGGACTTTTTTCATTCGTCGGCGGGATGTTGTAAAAACTGTTGAGGAAATATTTTGCGGTTCTTTCGATTATCAAAAGAATCGCCTATGCCCGGTGTTGTCCAATGCGCAGTTTGGGTTTAGAGAACGGATTTCCTCTATGGTTCGTGTAAAAAACCGATTGAGTTGAGATTCAATTCACCTCTATGAACTCTGACGAGACGAGCACCTCGGTGTTATTATTATGTTTTGGTATCTGCCAACAATTCCATCAGGTGTCAGTTTTGATCTTGCTTCACATCTTCGTTCGATTCTCAAAAAAAGTTCGTACGGTACAACACATCAGACATCAAGATTTTGGGTGGCCCAGATTTTAGTGGAAAGACGTTTTATGTTCGAAAGTTCGTACTTCGTACTACGTACACTATTGTGTGGAAATACTACTTGTACTGTGCTTCGACGACCTTTAGGAACTTTGGGATCCCCCCAAAGGAACTATGAGTGTGTTGCTAACGTTTGGTGATTTTGTATCATTTTTCGTTTCTGTGAAAAATAAATTTTCGTTCTTTTGTTTTGCAAAAATGCGAGCTTTGGAAGCAGTTTTGTGGGCTTGATGTTTCTGATCATCTCCTTCAAAATTTAACAGAGATCCTTTGTATCTCTTGAGATATCAACCGACCAGCAATCTCTATTACAACTAGTAGCTAGTAGTAGTACTACTAATACTAGTACTACTAGTCTTGTCCATGGTATTTTTTGTTGGTCACCGAAGAACTCATGGACCAAATCACAGAAATTTGAACATTTCAAGACACAAATACGACGAAAAATAGATGTGGGGCCCTCAATTTCAATCAGGCGAGCGCATACTTTTTCAGTCTGTGGAGACATCGACTCTTCTGCTGGATGTTGCCACATACACATCTGTTGAGACTGCTTGTTACTTGTCAAATTTACGTTTTGCCATTCAGAATTCTAACAGCAGAAACTGCGCCTGTAGGACAATGTCATCACAATATCGTCAGAAATGTCAAAAAAGCATTACTTCAAAATAGACTCTAAAATGTATTTCAAATAATGATATAGTAGCGCCGAGTGCATCAAATCGACGGTGTGATGTAGTCTGCAACAAATTCTCTCCATTCAACATTGGAGCGCAATTGACTGCTATGTTTGGTAGCTTACAGATCTCTCGAAAACAATTTCAAGCATCATGCGTCTGCTTAATAACGTAGGGATTTCACAGTCACGAAAAGTATCCTCCGCATGCCACCTCACTATCTGTTTTGAACAATAAACGTCTCGTCATAGCTAGTGATGTCGTTTCGCCCGTATCTTGACACTCTATAAGTCGAGGTTTGTCACATCCCTTCCCCGTAGTGATATTTTATCCACTCTTGAACAAAAGAATTGCGACTTGGCCAAGGTAGAAATATATGAAGTGTTTCGTTTCGTGTGTGACGTAACTGCCAAAGTTTCTCCCAACAATGACATGCCTTTTTTCGGACGTGTGATCACAAATTGCATCATATTATTAGAATCAGAAAAAACAGTAGATGGAAGAAATCGATTCATA
This sequence comes from Pseudo-nitzschia pungens, assembly GCA_037355855.1. Taxonomy (NCBI): domain Eukaryota; phylum Bacillariophyta; class Bacillariophyceae; order Bacillariales; family Bacillariaceae; genus Pseudo-nitzschia; species Pseudo-nitzschia pungens. Next base: position 5,969,269 of record CM074760.1, on the reverse strand, counting down.
ACGTACCAGGTAGGGTTGTACTTTTTATCAAACTCTTTCTTGATGTGAGCGGCAACATCCTGTTGGGAAAAAAGAAAGCACAAAGTGAGATCACGCGGGACGAGCTGCGCATTTGCCGCAACAGCGTGATCGCAGAAAGGAACAGAAAAGTCAATCGAGCATTATTTTGGTTCAATCCGCACCTTTTCTATGTTATATTTCGAGAGCGCAACAGAGGCGATGTCTACCGCCTCTTGCTGCATGGCCTCGGACATATCAGCATTCTTAATTACTGCTTTTCTTTGCTCCGCCATTTTGGAATGAATATCTGGGTAGCTTTCGGAATTGACTCTGACTGGTGATGCCGTAGTTGGTTTTTGAATTTGGGAAATGTGGAAGGAAAGGAACAACCGACGAAAAAGAAATCAGCATCCGATTGTCGGTACGATTCAATGCCAAATCGACAGGCTGCGCGAAAGAGCAATTGAAGCTACAATATCTGGGACTGGAGTCGCAGTTCAGAAGGAGTCGTACCTTACCCGTGATTAGTTGTTGTTTGAGTTAGGAACAAGGTGACTCCGCGAACCTTTTCTCCAGTTTGTTTGCTCTAGTAAGGAACTTTCTCCTTCGGTTTGAAAGGGTGACTGCAAAGAGAAGACAATGGACCAGTGACTCGTGAGGGTGCTTTGAATTACGACCGTTGCCCCATTACTTATTGAGAAATGTTGTCGTCTCGCTCGCTGTCAATCGTGTGATTTTGATAAAAAAACTCAATACAAGTAATTGTACGGGTACCAATTTTTCACACAGGTGGGGTTCCGGGAATCTATTCATCAAATTATCTCCACTCATTTTCTTGTTCGAAACGCGATGAGATTTACTGTAAGGTATCAGGAAGTATTATGGTTAAGCTCTACAAATTACCGTAATTTACCATGATCTGCAAGAGCGAAAAATGATTTCACACTCATCAGTTCGTGTAAAAATTAATTTTGTTTTCTTTGCCGTAAGGCTAAGTTACTCAGTGTGGGAAAGACGTTAAACTGAATGCATCTCATGCTAGAGAGATATGTATTGTTGAATAGCCTGAATTTCATCATAATATCCTTTCGAAGCCTGCTGCGTTAAGAACAAAACTAACTTCATCTACACCTACTCAAGGCTCTGAGGAAGTAAAAGTATGGTGGTATAGATATATTTGTGCTTCGAGAGATGCGACCTGGCAGATATCTTTACTGAAAGAAGTATGTTGCAGATTTCACTTCGTTTAGATCTAAGTTTCCAAGTTCGGGAATGTCAGGAAACTCAACTTCAGGATATCTCAGCTCCCAAGATTCTTTCAGATCTTGCAAGAGTGGCTGAGAATATAGTTCCACGAAACACTCTCTCAGTGCCTCGTTCATCTCATCGATATCACATGCATGAGTCCAAAATGAGTCGTGAACAGCTGAGAATGCCAATCCTCGACGGTCCATTTCCATAGCAGTCATCAACATGTGGGAGGAGTCCAAGGAGTGGATGTAATTTGGGGGGAATGCAGTACATTGGCGACTCTTGTGAACCTGTAAGTCATCGTTTTCATCTACAACTGTGATTTTCTGCATAACGGTGACGACTGTTCTAGGCCTTCGCTGACGGTATGGCTGGATAGCAGGGACACCGATAGGTGATATCCATGCAACCGGGTGACCCTGTTGCGAAATGAGTCGAGCGCAATCTGCCAGCCATGTTTTTGTTCGTTTTGCACCTTGGAATAAATCTCCCATGACTTCCATAGTTACGGTCGCTAAATATCCGGCTGCACTGAACACTTCTCTCTCAATTTCATCAATGTCGTAGCCTTTGTCTTTCAACTAAAAAGAACAATCAGAGCGTTAGGATGGATAAGGGAAAGTAGCAATCGAAACTAGATTCGAACTTACCTTCTCTTCGATCTTCTCCTGAATTTGTTGCCGAGCGCCTATGTATGTGACGCCATATACACTTGTCATGACTGTTCGTTTCACTACACCACGATCGATTAGTCCATTTACAAGTTTTGCAGCTGTGTTGTTCTTGATAGCTTTTCTCTGTTTTGAATTCAGTTCATCATCCTTGACGTCGAATCTCACATCCGTTTCGGCTTCTTCTTTCACCCGACGAATGACTTCATGCATGACACCCACATCTAATGCAAAAAAAGAAAAGAGAATTAGGGAGTAAGAACGTTTGCCAAGAAGAAATAAATAACGAACCTTATCATCTCGTACTTACATACGTCTTCTGGACCATCACCCTCCAAAAGATTGACGGCTTTCCCTCCCACTGTGTCTCTTCCAATGGCAGCGTAATGCTGCAATCCATTGCACGAGCCATCCATATGAACGGGAAGGGAGCACATATATGTTTCAGGATTCCCGGAATCGATGGCACGGACAATCTCACGGCAGGTTGCTAGACCCTGAAATGGGTCATCCAATTCCATCCACCACTTATTCCCCGAGAACGGATCTCTTACGCATTCTCTGACATTCTCCATATTGTCATCGACGTAGTCCGCTCGGTCATCAAACGACATTTTATCTTTCCCTGCAAAATTTGCAAGATGTACCTTTAGCCAATAAAGACCTCGTTTGCCAAGAGGCTTTGCCTCTGAGAATGTCAACATACCTCGACACAAGTCGGATCCAACATTGGATAGGTGAGGTGGAACAGGATCTTTCCGTCAAAGGTATCAAAAACGGATACAGTGAGTCTTTAATTCAAACAAAACAAAGCAAGCAAAAAATGCACTGCTATGAGAGCCAGAGAGAGAGAGCGCGCGCGGAGACCTACATGCCCGTCCACGGAAGTCGAGATTGTACGGAAAGTATATTTTTTCGAAATCTTGAAATTTCTTGGCTTGGTCGAGTTTGAGCATTGCAGAGCAACGAAGAGAACGTAGATCCTTTTGTTGACGGTGTGAAATATTAGTAATTATAGGATCAGGTGCCCAAAGGATGACAAAAAGGTTCTCGAAGGCAAACAAAAACAATAAGACGAGGACTTACCATGTTCTTTTGCAGAACTCTCCGATACTTCGTTGTTTTATCTCTGTAGGATTGGATAGCCTCTATTTTTTCCTTGATTTCTGGATCGTCTTTATTTGTGTACATGTCGGGATCGTATGTTACTGGATACTTTGGTTCTGGGGGAACTTCCAAATCTGTCCTGGAAGGTATATCTCCGATAGGGATATTGTTGTCCCAGCAATATTCACCAACTTTCAAAATATCTTTATTTATCTTCCACGCAGTTTTCCCTAATATGTTCAAGCCATCACAAACAATGGATAGATCGGCATGTTCAAGGGCTTCTCGTTGCACGTTAGAGCGATGCGTTCTCATCATTTCTACCTCGAGCCACCGATAACCCCCCTCATTGGGTCCTGTCCAGTTTGATGGAGGCACAATCATTGGCATGTGGCGGGTGGTATTCGCAGCCCAGGAGAGATACTCTTCTTCGAGAAAGATTTTATGTATATGATCGTGTATAGTTATGAATGATGTAACTTTCGTGCCATTGTTTGACCATCGCTTTTCAACCCGAAAAGCAGGCTCCTCTTTCCCGTTCACGTTCACCTTTGCATTTTCCGTGATAATAGATAGAAGAGCCGCGCCCAGGTGAACGAGGTCATCATTGGTCCATGTTTCGCCACTATTCATCGCTTGTTTGGCTCTTTTAATTGCAAATTGGACCGACCGTTTGCTTTTCCCCATCCCCATGCGTTGTAGATCTTCGAAGAAAAGCTTCAAGTGAGAGGCACTGAAAGACCATCTATCCATTGAGTATTCCTTTGCAGCCTCTTCATTTTCATCCTCGTTTTCATCCTCGTTTTCGAAACCGTCATTATCTTCCTCGGATGATGAAGCAGAAATAGGATTATGAAATCGTTCTTTGATTCGTCGTTGTGAAACCACCTCTGTTTCTACCGCCGCCCCGATAGCACGTGCTATCTTCACCAACGGTATTCCCTCTTTGCCTTCCTTACCACTGTTTAAGAGTGCCTGTATGATCGCCTCTTGCGCCAGTATCACAGCCATCTTATCGGGATGCAAGGAACACAAAAAAGGCCCATATCGATTGCTCGCTCGTCGTTTGTCTTGACTCGACAGAAATTCTTTTTGTCGTGTTTCTATTGCATCCCGCAATCCCTGGAACCATTGGACAACATGCCGCTGCATCAGACTCATAGAGTCGAATGCCTTTCGATCCCTTGCTTTCTTCAACATGTCTTGGTGCCGCAGAACGGTTTCTCGCTGTGAGAAACATTCTAGCCATAGTTGCAGCTCTTCGGGATCCCCGGAAGTGGGTGGGTTTATTGGATCGAAATTCCTCAGCATTTCCATTACCGACGTAGTACTGCAGAATGAGCTCTTTTCTGCATCGGAATGATTCATATTTTCAGAGTCTTCGCTCGATTCCGTATCGTATGATGATGCCGATGTTTCCTCGATTATATCATGCTTCGTTTGCCAATCCATATCACCACCGTCGTTGCCATCGATCCCCGAGTCCACATCGACAGCATTATACCTATTCGTCGCTCTCCGCAACGACAATGTGCCTTCTCTTTCTTTCTGAGAAACATCATCTGGTAACAATTGAGTCAAGCATGCATTGGTAAACGCTTCTATTTCTTTGTCCAGGGCTGCTTGTTCTTGGTTTCGATCGGTGCCGTCGTGATCTTTCGAAACAGCGGCTGCGATGGGTTGAGACCCCGAGGAAGAGCTTGTCGTCGTGTGGAAGTAGGATATTTTATTGTAACTTCTCTTGCGATAATGATGGTAATTTGCGAGTTGCACACAATATTTTCGACAAAGTTCGTCGCTTGTTGGGTTCGTCGGATTCGGGACGGAGCCATGATGCCTGTGTGGAGTTTGGATCGCGAAAGACCGCCATCGTCTCACAGAAGCTAACCGTCCTTGCATCTCACTTTATTACCAGTGCAAATAAATCCCTTGTGCTAGACTTTGTTCGAAAATGCAAGACAGCCCCTATTGTCGCAGACCGGATCCCATGCTGGGTTGACATTTTCTAACTTGGGTGAATGGTCAATCGTAATTCCGCGACACACAACAAACACACGGTTTTTGGTTTCGTTCACCACCTGTTACTCGTGAGTTACTCTTCTTTTTGTTGATTGTTGACATCGGCGATTTTTTCAGATCGGAATTGAGTGGCTAGTTTTATTCCCCTGAATCAGTGAGAGTAGATCATCCCCCCAAAACTTGGAATTCGTGACTCATTTTTGATTAGACTGGATAACTTAGACGGTGTTTCCACAATGACCCTACGTACCGTACTTGCACCAGTTTGTTAATGTACGGGGTAATACCGTACGTAGTCGTAAGTGGTGTAAAGTTTGTACGAAAGTTTTACGATAGCGTATCCTGCTGTGCCCGGATGTGCTGTACGAGTGCGAGAACAGTGCTCGTACCGGTACTCGTACTCGTGGATCTGTTTAGTGCGGATGGTTTGAATGACGTAATCTGATCTCAAATTCTCGGTTCCTTCCGTGCATTTCATTCGATCGTGCCACATCACAGAAGCTGACAAATGAAGTGAAATAATTGAAGAAACACTGTTACCGAATGCATCATCGACTGCCGTAATTCTGATTCTGTCGTTACTGATTGCGTATCTAAGCTTCACACGATAGCACCAGGGGGGTTGCCAATCCAATGATTGAGGGCAAACCTGCTTTCTTCTGCAAATCCAAGCTGGTGTGACGTCAAACTTTGGTGCAAAAGACAGATCGACATTCAGTGGGAGATAAATCCTAAAACCGTAGGATACCAAACTGTGTTTTTATCGGTGCGTTCAGTGTTGGAGTTATAAAGTCGTTGTGTTGTGATATGACTGGTGAAGAAATACCGAGAATAACAATGGGTAAACCAGAAGTGGCAAGAGGTTCAGGGAGGAAGAGGGCTTTCCCCACTTCATATCGAAGAGCGTTGAAGCTAGCTTCTGCAGTTACGCTCTCGGCATCCTTTGTGGCAACGGTTGCGTTTCAGCAAAGTGTTCCTTTGAGTCATCAGCATTCGCCCCTGTCGGTCCATCGTTCCTCTACTGCAGTGAAAGTATTGGCGGATCCTACCAACCTTGTTCGAATCGAAAAGAAACAGACCGTCGAAGATCGCGCGGCGTTGGAGGAACTCTATCTTCTCTCGTCGCTCGCCAAGAAAGCCATGGTGAAAACGAATGAGAAACGGCGACTAAGAAGATCGTCGTCGCCAACTCATTCTCCCATTGAAACTACGAAGGAAATCAGGTCGGGTACAACCGTTGCGAAAAAGAGAAAGACAAGGGCAACGGAGAGAAAAATAGCTACGGTTGCTGCCATTACTTCAACAGCAGATGATCGCAGCAAAACTCTAGAAATCAAATCGTTGAAAAAAATCACGGAAAAGGCCAATGACACTCGCACCAAGTCCCAGCCCAAGCTCAAGGATGTAATTGTGGCTGCCGACAATGTTCAAAAAACCCTGTTGTCGGAGCGTGTGCAGTTTCGTGGTCTATCCACTGTTCCGAACCGTAGGAACCAGAGGAAAAAAAGGACTCTGGATGCACCGGAGTTGGATCGTAGTGATATGGACACGGATGAATACATTCGCTGTTTACTTAGGAAGAAGGAAGAGTTTCTTTCGTATGACTTTCAAAAGGGTGACGTCTCGGAGGGTGGTACCTCAGAAGCTGTGGAGGCGTCATCAACCGACGACGCTTTGGAATTGACGAAAACGAATACCTTCAAACCAAGATCTCTCCACAATACCATGGTATTCAATAGTAAATCGTCGACCATGCCTGGCTTTCAACAACGCCGCAATACCGATCGTCAAATAGCGTACAAGGCTGGAATAAAGAAAGCCGAGGGGCATGCCGGAATGGAATTCAAAGAAAACAATGCAGGCAAAATGAAACGTGGGCAAACAAGCGGGCAAGCTATGTACAGGGCTAGCAAAGCTGTTCCCGACAGCCTGGTGCAATTTGCCAATGAAATACACGACGTGGATAGAATCACACCGAAAGAAGAGATCATGCTTGGAGAAAAGACTCAAGAGGCTGTGAGACTCCAACGAATCTACGACGGCTTGATAACCAAGCTGGATAGAGAACCCACCGATGATGAATGGTGCGCTGCAGCGGGCAAATTCAACATGGAATCCATTGCTCAAACCATCGAAGAAGGATTGGAAGCGAAGAACAGACTCGTCACCTCCAATCTAAGAATGGTTCAAGGGGTTGTAAATGTATACATCAAGAACGGACTCCAGGGTCAGTACAATGCTGGTGATTTGATGCAAGAGGGGATTGTGGTAAGTACAAATGTTGGCAAGACTGACGCGCCAACTGCAGTGATGGACTTCAGTGATGGAATGATAATTAACATCCTGATTGCTACTGTTCACTTTCAGGCATTGATAAGAGCAGCGGAAAAGTTTGACCCAACCAAGGGATTCCGCTTTTCAACGTATGCGATGTATTGGATCCGAGCCGCAGTGAAAAGAGATCAGTTGTACCAATCGCGTGTAATTCAAGTCCCACAGCGCTTGCACGAGAACAGCAAACGCATCGAAGTTTGCAGGAAGGAACTAACGGAAACACTGGAGCGTCCGCCGACAGTCAGTGAAATTAGCAAAGCGCTTGGAATGACCAAGGCTCAAATAGATCGATGCGACACTGCTATCGCACAGAGGATATATTCTTTGGACCAGCAAATCGTAAACAGAAACAAGCCGATGAGCACAACCCGTGGTGTGGAATCATTGCACTCAATCATATCGAGCCAGGTCGATGACGATGAGACTGAAAAGCTGGACTTAATTCATCTGCGAGAAGACCTTCTCAAGGCACTAAGCAGCAATCTAACCAAAGAAGAAGCTTCCATTCTCACTTTACGATTCGGAATGGATGACGAGTATGCATCGTCGAAGAAAGCAGGGCGGACGATAAGTGAGGTAGGCGATATCATGGGCCTGAAGCCAGACAAGGTACGGCGAATAATACTTCGAGCTCTGAAAAAGCTGAGGATCTCAGTCGGCGAAGATTTCGAACTCTATAACCGTGAATTCAGTGCGTGATTGATTCACAAGTTCACGATTAGAACTTTGCCGAATGTACATACTAGTGTAACAACTATGATACTAAATATTAGAAACTCCTTCTATAAAATTGAAACGATTACGTCAATCTTGAACTTGTATTGTTTATTAATCTTTATAAAACACCCGAACAGACGAGGTTCCATTGAAATTCTATAACTAGAAAATAGCTTCTTAATCCATAATTTTAGAGATGTTTGTATCGCTACTCCTCTCCAACAAAGACGAGGCTCCCATCAACTGTGTACACAGGGACGTTCTTTGGAGCTCCGATTTCATCCCGAGACCGTGCAACTACATCTCCTGCACTAAACCTAAATTGCATTCAAAAAGCGTCCTGTCAGAAAACAAATGCAAAATAATATGACACGTGACGCTTTGGCTTCAACGAAAGAATGATTTCTTACCTGCACATCACTGATGTACCCGGTGAGTGAAGGGTCAAAGTGGGGTACAATTCTTCTTCGGCCGGTACGAGAAGGGGAAGTGTAAATGCAGGAGGAACCGTTCCGACTGAAGGATTTGGTTGTGCAGATGCAGGAGGATGTTGGTCGAATCCAGTGATAGGAAGGCTGGGTACATGAGGGCTGATGATCCGTCCATTGATGTTGAACGTAACGGTAGCTGTGATCATGACCCCATCCCAAGTCTCAAACGCACTGCTATCATCGAGGCACACAAGACAGCCGACAGTCTCTTGATCTCCAAATGAATTGAGGGTTGGATCTGGACCTGCGCTACACCACTGCCCGGATATCAAAATCTGACCTGTTGTACACAGGCCGACACTTCCTTTCCATGCTCCAACTAATGTGTCCGTGGGCATTTCTTTCGTCGACAAACCAAATGACAATGTCGCCATTCCCGTTTGAAGTACTCCTCCTGAACGTCCAAGTACTGTCATCTCAAAGTATACAAAACAATTTCGGAGGATTGGCACCATCGACCGCAAGGAACAATAAAGAAGGGGACCAACTTTAGTCGCCACTGAGATCAGGGACAGAGAAACAGCGTGAGAGAATCTGGTCAGGAACAAAGAATGATTTGAAACGATCCACGCGGCATTCATATTCTTACCGTGTTGGCCACAACTTAGCTCGATACCCGCGCTAGCATCATCTGCATCGAAAACAGCCAATCTCTTGCCGTGGGTTAGCGCTTGTGCCATTTCTCTCGTTCGTTCATTGCTGCTTTCTAGTCCGTCGTGGACACGAAGCTGATCTCTCGCTAAGAAGACAACATCATCTGCAAATCTACTCCCCCTTTTCAAAACGTGCGCGCGTGAGGCCGGCGTGGGAGGAAAGGATTGTGGTGTGCACATGAATGGACCTTCGAGCGGCGAAGAAGTCGTCGAAGTTGCATCTTCATCGTCATCAAAGTTCCCACCTGTTGCCGACTGTTTCTTGAAGGACTCCTGTAACTTTACGGTTGCTACAAATGGTCTTAGACTGACATCGTAATGCATCATTCTCTGAACTCTGCTCTTTGCATGCCTCGACAAGCCGTTATCATCGTCCAGCTCTGTGTAGGAAACAACCGGTGCAGTTGAATTCAGATTATTGAGTTTTCTCAGTAATTTCTCATTGACGGATTTCTTGATCGGAGATCGCATGCGACGTAGATTCCCTTGGGACCCATAGGCCAAACCACTCGACAGAGGTGAGCGATTCTTTGCAGAAAGCCGATGCAGAGCGATGGAACTTGCAGAACCAACTCCGGTAGCCACTGACTGAATCCCAGAGACAACCACTTCTGTAGTCTTCCCCATCATGTTGAACGGCCTCGTAAATACCCTGGAGGCGAAGTTCACAGGGTTGAACCGAGTCACTCCCTCCCAAACGTTGACTGCATTGCAGACAGAAACATGCAATGCCATTGCAGTGACCCGAACCGTTGCAAAGCTAACGTCCAAAGTTAAATCGAGACAGGCGTTCCAACTTTCCAATGTGATGGACAAAAGTACGCTGTTGCACAGAATACTTCTGGGTATTTGGTGTATTTGTAGTGCCTGGTTGGTTTCGGTGTCAATGTGTGGGTCTGTTTCCTGATTGGTTGACAAACTTTGTTCTCTAGCCGCTTGATAAGCTTCAACACAGAAACTGCGCAAAGATCCAGGGTGTGAGAAAATCACGGATGCCAATTTCTGCTTCGCCCAAGAACGAGACCGGCAAAACCGCTCCTCCTGACTGATGGGTTCGTTCTTGGCCTCGTTGCCCGTCTGTTGTTGTGTTTGTTGTGAGCATTGATGCAAGGGATATGTATTGTTGAAAGCAAAATCTACATCCGGTGATATTTCAATCAGTCCGGGGGCAGAGCTATCAAACGTTATGCTTTCCGTTGTTCCTAGTGGCAAGAACAGCACTGACTCCGATGTTTCTTGTGACGAGCTTGGAATTTCTCGCTCTGGAGTACAACTGGTGGATGGTAATGTCCGTGTAGGCAGGCGCCTTTTTCTTGTGGTTTGGTTCCATTCCGTCGTTCTAGTAGGACTTCTTTTCTCTCTTTCGAAATTGAGTCTTTCATAGCTCTCGGCATCTTTGTCGTATGGACTGTTCGCGTCAGACATATCAGCCAATAACGCCATGAAATTGGCCATGGTTCGAATGATTCTTTCCTTTTCTGCCTTTTCTTCACCGTTTTCATGGTTGTGACAGTCCGACGAACGACTCGAACTACTCGTGCTCTCGCCGGGTTGCTGTTGATGATAGAGCTGGTTATCTTCCATGTTTGCAGTCGTCGATCAACTGTGATCTTGTATCGTGTGCTATGTGCTGATTGCAGACAGTGGTGGTGTCACGTCACATGCTAATCACAGTGTGTTTGCGTCTACTACCTGCTACTATTGGTGCGTTGGATGATCGAACGATAATTATTGTTTTTTGGTGTCGGTAACTTACAAGTAACTTACTACTTGTACGCGTTTTTTTGTACGACTGTATTCAATACCGGTAGCATGTTTGATTTTGAATGTAAATGAATCATCATCATTCGAAACGAAGCGAAAAAGAACTACAATTCCAGAGAGACTCCGAGAGGTGGCTGCTGTAAGTTAGGAAGTTTAACTGTGTAAACAGGTCGCGTGACAGAAATCACGAAAAAGAGCGATAAATCACATAACAAGTGGTATTGAACAGGTGAAGAAATGAGACAAAATGCGACTCGGGAATTTAAAAGGGAACGAATCGAGCAATAATAAAACAAGATGGTGAACATGAATCAGCAGCTGGGATGCGTTATAACCTAAGGAAAGGTGGTTCCTAGCCAACGGAGGAAGTTTGGACTTCTCAATTTACCCCACCAGGTACCGTATCATGACTGATGATGTCAGAAAAAAGGTCAGCTATTTTTGTTTTTAAGAGAAGTTTCTACAGTTATTCCATCAGTTTCGTGATTGTTTTGATTTTCTGTAAACTGAGGTGCACCCAAGTTTCCAAGGAGGAAAATTTGAGCTGGAAGCGGGTTACCGTACCATCTCTGTGTCGAAAATGAGAGCTTGGTCTGGTTATCCGCACGAGTAAGGTTGCGCGTAACTTACCTCCCATGCAACGTACAACCATCAAGGTACCAGATTTTGCCAACTTGCATACGATTGCTACCATTTCAACAGTGGAACAAACTCCATTCATCGTCCAATGGCAAACAAGCGTTTTTTCGTTTCTGCGTGGTACTTTCGTCGGGGCACCTTGAGCAACGGAAACCGCGGAATGCCGGGGCAACCGCTACTGCTATCGCTAGTGCTTCCGCCGTTGTCCTGGTATTTGGGACACAACGCCGAAATCTCCCGCATGGATTCTTCCACGTCCGATGCCTCCAGATTGTCGGCAGTTTGGAGTATCGTCTGGTACACCTTGAGTTCCGGGCACATGGCGCGACAGAGATTGGTCCAGAACCGTTTCGAATCATCCGTAGGGGCGGAATGCGTTGTGTGCGAAGCGGTCTGGGCCATCGGAGCGTCGACGCCACGCGGACCCCGGTTGACCCGTCGAAAGAGCGGCTCCGTGGAGAGTTTCGACCAATCTTCGGCCAGGTGCTCGGTCCGAAGGACCAACAGCGATGGCGACGGCGTCGATGCGTTCGAGTCCTTCCGACGTCCGCTCAAGTCCGGTTGGAGTGCCGTCCAGTAGTGTTCGTAATTGTACCACTCGTGGTAGGAAAATTCCCGAACCCCCAACACCGCGGCCCAGGCTCGTTCCGCACACGTCATGTTGACGGGTCGTTCCGCCGAGACTATGTAGCCGTCGTTGTCGTTGTTACTGTGATTGTCCGGCGATGCCGGCAGGGGTTCCAGCCCCTTGGTGATCAGTTCCACAAAGTCGTCGTAGCATTCCGCAAACAACATCCCCCTCTTCCACCGCAACCGTTGTTCGTCCTGTTTGTTCCTGCGCGTGGGAAGCCGGTCCTTTTCAAAGTCGAACCAGGACCGGATCCGGGTCAGGGGGTTACGTACCGTCATTAGGAATGTGGCTGTATTCCTAGATTGGACCTCGTTGTTATTGTTGTTGTTGTTGTTGTTCGTATTGCGACGGCAATTGTTTTTTCTCATGTGAAAATAATCCACGTGCGGCACCGGTGGCTGTCGGGGCATCCCCTCTGATGGTATCGAGATTGATAAAGCCACACACAAAGAAACATAAACATGTTCACACACACACAAACAAAAACAAATAAACAGAACGAATCGTGAGCACAATATCGAGCTTTCGATTCCGGATCCACGGTCTCTCTCTGTCTCTCTGCGTGTCTCTGTGTGTGAATGGACTGCTTGTTCCGGCCTCTACACCGCGGTTCTTGCGTGGAAACGCAAGTCAGTACGTACCACAGTTGGCGTACATCAGTCCGAGTCCGCACGAAACGCTAGATCCGGCCGTCTTGCCCACGTGAACGAGGCACAGCGGAAATCCAAATGTAAAATTGGGATGGCGGTGCGGATCATGATCCTCGTCGTGGAGAGCACCCTCCACCAGCACTGGCGCCCTCGTCGAGTTTCCGTTTTCGTTGGTGCTTGTGTACGGGACCACGGACGCTTTTGGTTGAGAGAGAACCGGGGGACCGTGGTGCCCCGAATCCTCCCGTGCTTCCCACAGAACAACCTCCCTCGATGCCAGGCGTGCGGCGATCCAGCTGTAGCAGGACAATCCCAAGAGCAGGACGACGAGACGATGGCCGTGACTCCGGCGCCCCCGGAGTACGGACGAAATGCCCGCCGGCGGTGGCATTCGTGTCGTATCTTTCCGTGCTGTTGTTCGTATTCGTAGCTCGAAACCGTGTTGCGTTGTCTTGTGTTGTGTTTCGTGTTGCGTTATTCACAAACCTATCGGTTCATCACTGCTCCGTGCACTCGAGTCGTCCGCACAAGTCGAGTTTCCGATTGGTCACAGAACCCCAAAACTCTCGGTGGCAATCCCTCGGAACATTTGGATTATGCGATAGAGCTGCTTCGCTCGCGAGAGAAAGCTCTACTCTATTATTTGAAGGGCTCGCTGGTCTTTCGTTCTGTTCTCTCGCTCGCTCGCTGGGGTTGGCTACTGCAGTTTTTTGAAATCAGGATAGAGGCCGAGTTTTCATTGCTTTTCTATTGTTTTTTGATCTGTTTTGGTGAGAAGTGATACCAGGTAAGATTAAGGTTACGAGTAAGGTTACTGCAGCATCATAATATATCAAAATGTGGTCAGCAGGAGGCTTAGTTAAAGTGTGCTATGGGGGGTTCTTATCATCTTGTGTGCTGAGTCCTTGTGTAGGATTTGTACCAGTACCGCATACCTCGCTCTTGACATGTGCACGGCCGTTATTTTTGTACCGAAACCGCAGAATCAATCCATAGCATACCGTAGGTACGTACATATAACAAGTATATACAAAGAAAGTGACATTCGGTCTTGCGTCCTACCGTCACCGTGTCATCCAAAAAAACCGCGCCCAAAATAGCGCTTCTTTGCGCGCCACAAAACAATCGACGCAACACTTGCCGTGATGTGTCTAACTACGAGTAACCTGACTGACGGTACCAGTCCTCGTACAATGTACCATAACCTTACGTTACTATCATCCGCAAAACAAATGAGAATGGGGGAACGCATGGGAATTTGTGACATTAACATGGTGCTTGTCCGTACGGTAGATGACTACCAATTACGAGTTTACCGGCACGAAAAAGGTTCGGGCGCACCACGGCCCCGCAAGGCCGTCATTGTAACGAGCAGGGAGGAGTACAAAATACGAGTAGTTACGAGTAACTTAACCTTCCGAGTACGAGTGGATGATTCGCATTCGCAGACTTCGTACTTTGCATGAGGCGGGAGCAGAAGTCGAAATTAACTTACTCATACTCGTACCGTGCTTTAGTAAATACAGTAAATCTTACCGATCCGATTGGAAGAAAACGACCAAACGAGCGCACCGCAGTGACAGCCACCACAATCACTAGCCGACGCACACCGAGGAATTCTTTGTCACTGTGACAAACAAGAACAACCAACACAACCCCATCTATCTAATACAATTAGAATATAATTCAGAATCTAATCCATCCGACGACAAGAAAAGATACGACACGACACGACACGAAAGCATGGAATCGGAAGCGAAACCCCTCGAGACGACGGAACCGGAACCGGCAGCTTCCACCGCTTCCGACGACAACGACAACGACTCGGACGTGGAACTGGAGGGAATGGACCTGGAGGGCGACGAGGAAATCGCCGACGACAACGATAACGACAATGGCGACGTCGACGTCGACGTGGACATGGCGGCGGTGGCCGATGCTCCGACGGACGAAACGGCGGCGACACCGGCCGCTTCCGCCGACGAGGACAAGCTCGCCCACGACGATCGGGACGAGCTGGAGGCCGCCCGCAAGGAGCGCAAGGAACTCATGGCGGCCGAGCGCAAGAAGGTGCTGGAAACCTCGAACGAAAACGCGAATGCCGAGGGGGCCTCGATGGAGGACAAGCTGCAGTTCCTGCTGTCCCAGTCGGAGGTCTTTGCGCACTTTTTGGCGGGGTCGGTGGCCGCGAACGAGAGGAAGGGCCGGGGAGGAAAGAAGGGGAGCGGCAAGAGCGGTGGCTCGCGGGGAAAGAAGAACCGAATGACGGAGGCGGAGGAGGATGCGCAGCTGCTCAAGACGGCCGAGTCGAAGCGGAGCGTGATTCGGTTGGACAAGCAGGTGCGTAGGTCAATTGTTGGATTGCTATAATTCCAATTGAAACTGTTTTTGCGACTGCATTTGCTGCGGTTGTGTTGTTTTGTGTGCCAAGCTGGGCTATCACAGAAATGTGTCTGAAAATCTGATGTCGTGTCATGTCGTGTCATGTCATGTCATGTGATTCCGTTCGTTCGTTCGTTCGTTCGTTTTTTTTTTCGTTTGTTTTGCTTTGCTCCACAGCCTGCGTGTCTGGCGGATCATTGTAAAATGCATGGCTACCAACTGGAAGGTCTCAACTGGTTGATCAAACTCCATTGCAACGGTTTGAATGGGATCCTGGCCGACGAGGTACGTCGCGTGATATTGCCGGAGGATGAAATTGTTGTGTCGCTCGTGGTGAAGAGCCCCGTCGCGGATTTTCGCCTCACACCACCCCACCTGTTCGATGCTCCCCCGGGCAAATCGATTCCAATCGAATCCAATCCGATCCGATCCAATCCGATCCGATCCAACACTACCAGATGGGTCTCGGGAAAACACTCCAAACGATTTCGTTTTTGGCATACCTTCGAGAGGGACGCGGTGTCAAGGGACCGCACATTATCATCGTACCCAAATCGGTAGTAGGTGAGTTGCACCGTGGCGTGCTATGCTGTGTTGTATTGTGTTGTGTTGTAAATATTGTATTGTGTTGTACATTGTGTTGCGACGTTTGGCACAATGCCCGTCGCTGTGGATTGTTTTGCGTCACAGGACTGCATACCCACGTTGTCCGCCGTTGATTTTTTTTTTCGTGTTTGCGTTCGCTTCGTTTCGTGTCATTATTACGATTATTGTTCGAAAATGAATTCAAACTTATCAAAAAATCATAATAACAATAATAATAATGCAGGCAACTGGATGAGGGAACTCAAAAAGTGGTGCCCCGTCATTCGGGCCATTCGCATGGGCGGCACCAAGGACGAGCGGATCCGATTCGAACAGGAATACCTGCCGGTCGATCCGGTCACCGGAAAGCGCAAGTGGGACGTGCTGGTGACCTCCTACGAGGGAATGCTCAAGCAGCGCAGCAAGCTCGCCAAGATACAGTGGAGGTACCTCATCATCGACGAGGCACACCGGATCAAGAACGAAAACTCGTCGCTCAGCAAGGCGGTGCGCATGGTGGACGTCGACCACCGGCTCTTGATCACCGGGACCCCCCTGCAGGTAAGAACCGCACTGCACGAACATGGGAAGGAAGGAGGCGAGGAAGGAAAGAATGTAGGAATCACTGCGGTTCGCTTGGTGGTTGATTCTCAAATGATCCGTGTTCTTTCGCTGCTCTGCTTTGTCGTGCCATGTCGCGTCAGAACAACCTGCGCGAGCTCTGGGCGCTGCTCAATTTTCTCATGCCGGAGATTTTCGGAGACGCCGAGCAATTCGATGCGTGGTTCAGCCTCTCGGACGAGGGCGCCAAGGACAATGTCATCAAGAAACTGCACACGGTCCTGAGACCCTTTATGCTTCGGCGCGTCAAGAAGGACGTGGCCACGGCGCTCCCGCCCAAGAAAGAAACCAAGCTCTACATTGGTCTGACCAAGATGCAGCAGGAATGGTACGTCAGCGTCCTCCGAAAGGACGCTCACGAGCTCAACAAACTGGGCGGGCCCGAGAAGAGCCGCCTGCTCAACGTTCTGATGCAACTCCGCAAGGTCTGCAACCATCCGTACCTGTTTGATGGTGCCGAGGAAGGGCCTCCGTGTAAGTGACAAACACGAGGTGATGTTTGGGTTGGGTTGGGTTGGGTTGGGTTGGGTTGGGTTAGGTTAGGTTAGGTTGGGTTGGGTTGGGTTCGCTGCGTTGCTTTGGTTCCGTTGTCTCTTGGCTCAAAACTTTCTGTTTGGTGGTGATGGTGTTCGTGTTCGTGGAACAGACTCGGATGGCCCCCACTTGTGGGAAAACAGCGGGAAAATGATGTTGCTGCACAAATTGCTGAAAAAGCTGAAAGAAAAGGATTCGCGGGTCTTGATTTTCTGTCAGATGACCCGCGTCCTCGATATTCTGGAGGATTACTGCCGTCTGGTGGGACACCAGGTGAGTCCGAGTTCCGGGAAGCACTAGCCAAGCCGGTTGGATGCAACGACATGTCGAATGAACCAAGCTCACGAGCGAGCCACGTGCTTTTTTGCTTTTTGCGTACCCGCGTCGTTTACAGTATTGTCGTATTGATGGAAACACAACCGGTGAAATGAGAGACTCGCAGATGGATGAATTCAATGCGGAAGGATCGTCCAAGTTTCTCTTTTTGCTCAGTACCCGGGGTAAGACTGACAAATGATTGTTCTGGTTGATTTCTGACATGCAGTTTCCGGACGCATTCTCAAACAGTTTTTCAATAACTTTTTTCCAGCTGGTGGCCTCGGTATCAATTTGGCCACCGCAGACATCGTGGTGTTATACGACAGCGATTGGAATCCGCAAGTCGATCTTCAAGCAAGTGAGTAGTTACTATTGCGTGCACTGATGCCTTGCCCAAATTGGCTTAGCACTTTGGTCATGACTTTTCTCACCCCTTCATTCCTGCGATCATTTTAGTGGATCGAGCTCACAGAATTGGGCAAAAGAAACCAGTCCAAGTCTTCAGGTTTGTCACAGAGGGTACCGTTGAAGAAAAGATCATTGAGCGCGCAGACCGCAAGCTTTTTCTCGACGCAGCTGTCATTCAGCAGGGACGACTTGCCGAGCAGAACACGTCGCTCGATAAGGACGACGTTATGAAGATGGTTCGATTTGGCGCAGATCAAATTTTGAGCGGAAAAGGCGGCACTTATACCGACGAAGATATCGATGCGCTCATTGCGAAGGGGGAGGAAAAGACAAACGAGATCAATGCGAAGCTGCAAACCAATGCTCAACACAATCTTGCTGATTTCAAGCTCATTGATGACAATGATGACGGCAAAGATACCTTTTCGTTTGATGGGAAGAATTATCGAAAGGACTCGGGGCAGTCGGTTGGCAACTTTATCAATTTACCACAACGACAGAGAAAACGAAATTATGATGTCAACGAATACTTTCGTGATGCCATGAGTACCGGCGGACCAACCGGCGGTATGAAGGCACACGCCGCCGACGCGGCTTCGAAAAAGCGCAAGAAAGGCCCGGCATTTCACGACTATCAGTTATTCGATCGTGAGCGTTTGAATGCCATTGCGGTCAAGGAGAGAGAACTCGCAGCGAAGAAAGAAGACCAGATCAAATTTATTAGCGCACTCCGAGAACGAGCGAAGAACTCATCACCTGACAATGTTCGTCTGACCATGATCAATCGCTCGAAAGATCTTGAGAAGAGACTTGAGGTGGATTTCAAACTGTCCCCCAAAGAAGAGGCAGAAAAAAACAAGTTGCGACAAGAGGGCTTTCCAGATTGGAGCAAAAAGGATTTCAAGGCATTTTGCACAGCCTCGGAGCGCCATGGTCGGTACGATTTCAAAAGTATTGCCGATGACGTGCGCAACGAGACCGGGAAGGATCCGAAAGAAATTGTGAGATACTTTGCAGCGTTCTGGACAAACTACAGAAGAATTCAAGACTGGAAAAAAATATTGGAAAAGATTCAGAAGGGAGAGAGAAAGATATTGCGCCTTCGACAGATTCGGGATGCTATTCAAGAAAAAGTTGAGAGACATTTGGAAGACGTTTATGGGTCACAATTTGCTGATCTAAAGGGTGGCGAATTGCCCTCGATCAATGAGCTGATTGAGCATTCCTGGTCAAAAATGAAGTTCAACTATGGCACAGGTACGAAAGGTCGATCATACCAGGAAGAGGAAGATGCATTTCTTGTGGCTATGATGTATAGACACGGTTATGGAGCGGCAGAGCGTATTAGAATGTCTATTAGACGTGCGTGGCAATTCCGATTTGACTGGTACTTCAAGTCTCGTTCAGCACAAGAAATTCAAAAACGCTGTGATATCATTGTGAAAATTATCGAGAAAGAAAACGAGGATATCCGAGAAGAAATGAAGAAAAGGGAAGAACAAGAAAAAACTCAGTCTACAGTTATTGACTTATCCACAGCAAACGATGCCCAAGATGGTGACGCTGTTGCAGGTAGTTCTGCACCCACAACTAGTGCTCCACCAGGAAATATTTCTTAGGTTTACCGAGAGAGGATCCATAGTTTCATTTGTAAGGGTGCATTGAAAAATGCAACAAATGCAACTCGTAGGGAATCAAGTTATATCCCTAGTCTTGCCAACTCAATAGAATTCTAGACCAATAATACTACTAATATTTGAGAATGTTGCACTACTTTGTTAGTAACAAGAGGAAGTCTACATGGTGTCTTTCCTTCTGGTACCAGTACTGCGAGACAATTGAATCGGAAGAGGATTTGGGTGCTACGATACATACCATGTGAGGCATCTGTTAACGTGAGTTATGAAAGTCACACTGCACCACATCAAACTCTGGTCAATTGGTGGTAGGATTTCCAATTTCAGAACTTCGTACTAGTAATAAGGTTACCGTACTTCGACGCGTTGACAAAAAAACATTTTCTCTCGTAACCTTAGTCGTAGTAAGTTAAAATTAATCTTACCTGTTACGAGTAATGACCGGAACGGGCTCTGAAAAAAAGTGGGACCACGTACTCGTACTGTATGGTACGAAGTACGTACATTTTTTTTACCTTCATGCATTAACTACTACGTAACCATCACGGTACCTTACGGGTACTATCTTGAATCTAGAGAATGGGAAGGTTATGAACTTCCCTGTCCGTATGTACCACGTAAGACAAAGAAAAATCTCAACTTTTCCCAGCAGCTGCTGCTCGGCACGGCAGTAAGAGACGAATCCTGTAACCGGCACGTTGTGGACTCGCAGAATTACAGATTCGTCTCTTCGGATGCAGAAGCACTTGTACCGTACGAGGAAAAGCGATTCATGACGATACCGTTCAGAAGCATTGACGTTACCAATTTTGAAAGAAAAACCTTTCATCATCCGAATCTTGGGTATTGATCTGGTGGCAACATAAAATTGACGATACTGGCAATGGGTGACAACGAATATTAGGAGGAATTCTCAGCAACCCACTCTACTTCAACCTCAAAATGTTACGTCTACAACCGGGGATCTGCTTCCACTTCAATCTGTTGCTTTGGAGTGCGCTCTGCTCTGAATCTTCGTCATTTTCTATCTCTCATCATCGGCATGTAGTGCAAGGTCCGAAATACATTGTTCAGAAACGAAGGAGAACGGGTAGATTTGAAACCCAATTGTTTGTGAAGCAAGAAAGTGAAAACGAAACGACAACATCCTCACCAATAGCGACACTGAAAGCTTCCTTTTTTCCTGCCCCCGACGAGAATGATTCCAACGTTATCAGCCAAAAGAATGCCATTTCTGTATTTGACGATGGAACCAAAAGATCAGTTTCTACAGAAATCACTGAAGATGAAAAAAACGCGATTGCAAGAACGATGATGATCTTGATATTCATCGTTGGATCTCTTTGTTCTCTCGATCGAGTTGCGATGAGTGTTGCACTCGTACCAATGTCTCAAGAGATGGCGATTTCGGACACGGTAAAAGGTTCGATATCTTCGTTTTTCAGTGTGGGGTACGGGCTAGGGATTCTACCGGCTGGATTGTTGCTATCGAGATTGTCTCCGCGTGCCATAATGGCTGTTGGGATTTGTTTGTGGAGCGCGGGGACTATCATTACGCCATACTCTGTGGGTACAGGGAACATGGGTCTTCTACTCGGTGCTCGAACTCTCGTCGGGGCATCAGAGTCTGTCGTCATTCCAGCTGTCCAACGTCTTCTGTCCAGTTGGATCGCCCCAGAAAAGAAAAGTTTCGCAGTGGCCATTGTTTATTGTGGATTTCAATCTGGGACGATCATGGCATATTCACTTAGTCCACAGGTGATCGATTATTTTTCTGATTGGAGAAGCGTCTTTTATTTATACGGTGGAGCAGGGCTCCTGTTTCTTATTCCCTGGCTTATTCTAGCGAAGGATTCTCCGGATACAACTGTTGCGGACTTACCAACCGATGGCTTGAAGGAAGGTCAATCTTCCTTCGCAACTTCCCTAAGGGAAAATTTTGACAGCGCCAAACAGATTTTGTCGTCCGCACCTTGGAAAGAATTTAAAGAATCCAAAGGTGTTTTGGCTATGTTTTTGGCACACGCGGCAAATAATTGGGGGCTGTATAACAATTTGTCATGGACGCCAACATTCTATTCGGAGCAGTACGGATTGAATGTGAAGGAGTCAGCATTATTGCTCGTCGTGCCGTCGATCGTCGGTGCAATTGGAGGTCTCAGTTCGGGAAAGATTGCAGATTCTGTCATCCAAAATCTCGAAATTCCGACCGATGCTGATATCACACGTGTAAGACGAATATTTCAGGGTGTGGGTTTGTTGGGACCTGCGGTTTGTTTGTCCACATTAGCCTCAAATATACCGGAAGAGCCTTGGATAGCACAAACACTGTTCGCAGCAGCAGTAGGAATGCAATCTTTCAACGCTGCAGGCTATGGCGCAGCAAATCAAGAGAAGGCGGGAGCACAATGGACTGGGCTGCTATACTCGATCACAAGTCTTCCGAGTGTGATGGTAGGAACTTTTGGCGTTTATCTCACAGGTAAAATCCTTGATGCAACAGACCAAAACTGGAGCTATGTTTTTGGTCTCAACTCCTTCATTTACGTCTTGGGTGGGCTTGCATTCATTAGTCTATATGATTCTCGCAAAGAATTTGACTAAAATTTGTAAGAATAGCTTAATGAAGTTTAGCTTAAAATTTCACACAATGCTTTACAACGATTGAGTTCCACTAGCCTTGTGAGCGTTTCTTTCTATGTAACCCAAGCTTCCGACGAGGTGAAGAAGAAGGAGCATCCGCTTCTATATTTGAATCATTATCGCAGGTGCTTTCGCCTTTATCCACGACTTCCGAGCATCCGGCAACACTGACACGGACAATCTCTTCTCCGCGAACAATCCTTCCACCCGTGATTCGAAATCTTTGCAAAAAGGTTGCTGTCAAAGTAGCCCAAGTATCCCCGTCATCTCCTTGTGGATCGTTTGTACAGAGTTTGTACTCGGTTGAAGCATGAGCGGATATCCTCAAACGAGAGAACTTTTTTGCAGAAAGTCGAACCAATCGATCGTCACTGTCGTTCGAATCCAAACCAAGCATCGCGAGGTGATGTTTCATTGCTTGTTCAACAAGGTGACTGCCTTCAGCCTCGACATTATCCATTGAATCTCGAAGATTTCGTTTGCTGAATCGGCTCTTGTTCGACGAAGATTTGGCCGCATATTCAAGAGCATATGCCCAACTTAATGCCCTATCAATGCCATTGAAATAAAGGTAGCGTTCCTTAAAGCTACCTTTAGGATCAATGGATACGACATAATAGCCTGGTTGATCTTTTGCTCTATCAACAGATATTGTCGCATCCTTAATTCCAATTTGTTTTCGAAAGCCGTGTGGCATAGGTGTGGCATGCCGGTAGAAACTGAGGGTGGACTCCGACAAAATAAAGAAACGCTTTCTCCATGATTTTTGACTTTTGTTCCTCGTTCGTATCCATCCTGTCTTGTTATCGTTGACACTATAATCAGCAAACCCCTCTGATTCGTCAAGTTCAACCGTTATCGATAAGGGATCAGCTTCGCGAGAACTGGGTACCAAAACCACCAAATCAGAATTACTGGAAAGAGTGTCTATGCAAAAGTAGGAGTCACCACCACTTCGTGTACGGTTTATAGAGAGGAGAATATCTCTCGCATATGCAACTGCCTTTGATTCCGGTATAGCATATCGATAGTATTTGGAATTGGACCTGCTGACAGCAACAATATTTCTTGTCAAAGCACCAATCACTTTTTCGGGTCCATGTCCATTGTCACCCGTGAACAACTCTTCATTGATGCTAATTTTATCTCGCGATAAATCTTTCCACAGCTGATCGATTCCACTGCTAATGCTCTTCTCTACAAACGCCCCACCTGGATCAGTACTCTCTGAACGTCCATTACTTGGATCAACTTGTCCCATGATCCATCTTACAGGGATATCTAAATGTTCTCGAGAAGTCAGATTGGCCAATCCATTGATGTAATCTTTTTTCGTCTTCGCATTTTTTAATGTAGATTTCACCTTTAGATAGAGTTTTAGATCGTCCTTGTACGGAGATCGTGAGTTTACCGCTCCAGATTTTCCGTGAGCATTTATCGAATCTTGAGTAACAGACCTTCCAACCATTGCGTCATTGATTGCTTCAATCCATGTTCGACGTTCTGCTCTTGACCTGGCCAACCAAAGCCTTCCGAATTTTCCAACTTTGAGCTCAAAAATTGCTCCTTGCAATACCATGTTTAGGCCATTTCGGTGGATTTTAACGGCTCGGCAACTCGTTTCGTTCGAATCTAAAGGAATGTTTTTCTGTAGCAAAGAGCATGCGTTCTTGTCGCCCGAAACAGTGTCTTCAAAATACGTTAGCATGCCTCTGCGTATTTCAACATATTTCATTTTCCAAACACCAGAGAGAATGTGCGACACCTTTTTGAGTGGCCCACATTTTATTACATTTGGATCATTCATTCCTATTTGAGTCGCTGTCTTCTCTCTTTCATTCAATAGCCCAAGAAGAGCGCGGAGAAAAATCCGATGTTCCATTGCAAAATTGAGGCATGTCACCTGTGTGTCGGACAGATCTTCATAAGGTAAGCGACGGAGTTGTATTGCTTTTCCCGGCCTTCCGCGCCGATCTTCGAGGTGATCTGAATCAGAAAACTGATCGTCCGAACAAGACTCGTCTGCATCGGATGAACAAGTCTGTTGAAGACCCCCTCCATTGGCTTCGTCGTCAGATGAGGAATCGACACTACAGCTGTCCAGTCTCTCCATGCTTCTAAATGTGTCGAACCGAGTGCAGAAGAAAAACTCCATGCGACTTTTTCTGTTCGTTGGGAGATTGAAGACACAACCATGGGAGAGAGGGAAAAGTAATACAAGTAATGAAAACCACCAACTATTGGATGGAGAAGGCGGTAGTTTCGAGTGTTCCTTGTTCCTACTACGGTGTCCCGCTGTATTCTAAATCAGAAGACCGGTACCGGTAGAAGTGGGCAGACATCGGGCTTCTCTGATTGATTCATTTCGCAATTGAATCAATCCAATCAATCCAAGAATTCGAATCAATCAAAGTCGAAAATACCGCGGAAAAGAATTACTTCGTATCTATCATAAATACTATGAGTATCTAGTAGAAGTATCAACATATTAGCACCCGTACCGTTATTGAATAAAGTAAGGTAAGGTTAAACCTTACTGTACTAACGTACATGTACTGGTAATTACTCTTACCGGGAGTACAGCATTCTAACCAAATTTAATTTTAGCTCTACCGTACGGTACCATACCGGTACAGTTGTTTTTCAGCATCTGTACTGGTCGCACCTTCATTAATTGAGATTTTTGTCCATAAGTGACATCAAAAATAATTTGAACTTGTACTTAATTAACCTTAGTTTTTTTACAGTGAGTGAATGAGTCGTTGGTCTTGGCGTCATGATTTGTGTGCTCTGTTGCCTCCAAGTGCTTGCAGTTTTGGTGAATACTTATTGTGTGCAGTCAGTCAGTTACGTACGGTACCCCACCAGTAAACCTTACTCTCAAAAAATCATACGTACCACTCCACTTTCTGTTTATTTTTTTAACATAGAAAGAGTCAAGTTGGCCGCCTTGCGCGAAATTTGAAATTTCCATGTTTGTCACGAAAAAACAGGTAAAATACAGTAATATGAAGAGGAAAAACAACACTGCGATGAGCATCCACATCTTCCGATTTGGTTCCAGCTTGCAGGAATTCGAAGAACGGAAACGCTTATTACTATCTTTTTATTTTAATTAAACACCATATATTTTCTCTTTAAACACCAACCTCGATAAACCATTCGAGAGTGACGGCTATTGCAACTTTCATCGTCGACGACAATCGTTCTCTTCGCACTGGAGAGAAACCGAAACCATGCCCGAATCTCCACGACAAAAGCGGGGATTGTTCGCGGAGATTGGATTGAATCGGACAACAAAATCACCAATCAATAATGTCAGAGCACTTGCATCAAAGTTCAACGCAGGCTATTTTGTTCCGCGGTCTCCCAATCGTAACGACAAAGTTCGTAATACCCAGCGTGAAGCTGAAAAGAAAATTTCCGAAGACAGCTCCTCCTTATCGACCGAGGACCGAAAGGAGAATAATTTGGCGCCGTCTATGAGTGAAAACAACAATTCTTACAGCCCCTTGACACTAGATACAAATGTCCCGATACATCCTCGTCAGTTCCCATTGAAAGGTATTAATGAAAGTGATGAAGACATCCCAGGAACCCCGTCAACTCCGTCTCCACATCGAGATCAGTTTTCTCCTTCGCTTATCCAGAGAGCTCATCCTATGGCCTTTGATGATATCACGTCGGCGCAGAGCTCTCCTGATGTCAGTCTTCTTAGTTCACCAACCTCCAAATACCGAAGTTTTTCCGATACGAAAATCACGAAGAAACATAACACCTGTTTTCGAAAAGTAAATTCTCCAATGAAATTTGGAGCTTCAATAAGCCCGAAAAGGTTTTTTAAGGCTAGGAGCAAGAAAGATGTTTCGAGTGGTGATGAATCGTCAGGTTCTTCTTACCTTTTGGGGACATCAGGTGAAAAATTGAATGTGCCAGCATTCCAGCGTGACAATGACCCAAAAACTGAGATCTTGTTTGATTATTCAAGTCGTAGAGGGGATGATCTTATGGATCATTCTGTGCGGGACCTAAACAAAAACAGCTTTTCAGAAAAAAAGAGTGCGAAGGATGAGAACATGAAGAATCGAGATGGCTTTGTACAAATCATGTCGCGGAGTCGACCCCCGAGTGAACTGCACAGCCTGTGTAGTTTGATGACTACAACCGACGATTTGTTAAAGGCCAAATCACTTCTTTTCGGCATTTCACTGCATCAGGCATCGAGACGCAACTACAAAGGAGAGACAATTCTTCATGGGTTTTCCAACAATAAAGCGCTGGCTACTATCATTGGCAATCCGAACAATGAGCATTATGAAACAAAAGATTTCCTAACTTTATTTCGTCAGCCAAGTATCGACAAAAATTTGACAGATCAGCTGAACAAAACAGTGGAGAGTTTTGTTGTCGAGGAGCTTCTTCCTTCCTTTTTTGGAGCACCCATAGCACAAGATGAGAGTGGACAAATACCGTTTGAGGCTGGATTGGTCGACTGGGTTGCAACATGTCACAAGGAAATGTACGGAATTTCTTCGGAGCCTGATCTTGGTTACTTTTCAACATATTCAAATAAAGTTAGTGATGTTGTTTCCCAAGCGTGGGAGTCTACATCGACGACATTGCTGAGTGCGATTCCTTTTGGCAATAGATCAGCATCAAAGATCGTAACTAGATCCGCCTCGAAGCTGTCAAAAAAACAACGCCAGGATGATTTGCATGCTGATATTGAAAGAGGCGACTCAATGAGCAGTTCGGGGAGCACCGGTCCAACATCCCGTTTGATCGGAAAATCTAAATTCACTCCTCATGCACGTTTCTGTTTGCGAATGCTTTCTTTGATTCTCGATGAGTACGATAAATTCACCAATGGGTTCAAAAACATGAAAGTGAATCACCAAATGGAAATATACAGCCGAGCTATCAAAGGAATTCAACTGCTCGAAAATGTCCATGGTCCACTTGATCTGTGTGAACGAGTGGTCGAGAAAATTGCTTCTATTCCACATTTACTGGAGGTAATTTTCTCTATCAACAATGAGCTTGATCTTGAATTCGTTTTATCAACGAAAATTATCAAAAGAGTCCTTATAGACAAACATTCAGTTGGGCCTTGGTTAACGAAGATGTTACAGAGTCCACAACATCATCTTTCTCAGCGTGCCATCCTGTATCTACAGACAGTGTCGAATTTATGCTCAGGCAACGAAAAAGGACACAACAGCAATGAGGAAGAAGAATCGAAACCTGAACAAATATATTTTGAAGATCTTGTCGATGAGGTCAGTCGCTTAAACGATTTCATTCCCTCCTTGCTGGCACTTGGCGATAGGGTGATCGAGGAAATGTCGACGACTTTGATTGTAAAAAAGGTCATGGATAGAATGATTGCTCGGCCTTTCGTTGCAACTGTTGTATTTTGCGATGCCATCTTTTTATTTTTGATGATCGCAGGATTTCGGGCGGCTGTCAATGGTATGATCATGGGGGACGATTTGGACACAGTTCTCGCCTGGATATATGTGGTAAGTTGACTTCAATGACATTTTTTTCTGTATTCGGAGAGGATCTCACAGTGTTCTGTGCGTTCCATATCTACTGTAGGCCAACACCGGTATATTCTACTTCATCATAAGTGAAATTGGCAAGTTCGTTAGTCTTTTCCTTCTGTCGAAACATTCAAGAAATTACATTTTATCATTTTGGAATTTGGTCGATTTCCTCGCTATTTTCCTTGCAGCAATCTCATCTATTACAATGCGCTGGCAATTTACGATCGGCGACGAAACGGGCATTGAAGATAACGATGTGTTGCGTGGGCTTCTAGCTGTGACAACAGGATTCCTTTACTTCAGGGTTTTGAATTTCCTCAAGGCTATCAATATGCAGTTAGCGACCTTCGTCCTTGCAATCCTCCAGATAACGAAGGATATCTTTTGGTTCTGTATCATTTTATTGACGATGGTTATAGCTTTTTCCCAGATGTTCTTCACAATGTTGGCTCCACCTTCATGCGCCGCCAACGAAATCTCGGGACGCCAATGCCAACAAAGCGAATATCTTCTTGGGGTTTATTCGATTCTACTTGGTGACTTTGGGATATTTTCACGGGACGATTTTTCGACTGGTTTCTCGATATTTCTTGTTGTCTTGTACACCTTCTTGGTGACGGTGGTACTCTTGAACGTGCTGATCGCAATTGCATCCGATAGCTACGAAAAATGCTTGTTGAAATCTCAAAAACTATTTGGAAGAGCTCGGGTCATGCTCATAGCAGAACTGGCTTCTTTTCAGAGTCTTCTACGTAGACGGGATCAAGAAGCAAATTCAAAAGAGACTCTGACTGGAGAAGGCAAAGTATACAGCAAGTGGTGGACAAGAACGGGTTTGACACATAACTGGAGTAGAGGATCTGTACTTTTCTTTTGGCTATCCATGCTTGTCATGGTAAGTATACTTGGCTCGAAAAAAGTTATTTGAGGCAAGATGATATTGACTACACTAAAACTAACCCATTGAAACTGTCTTGGATAGGTTTGCTGGACATTCGCCGAATTAGTGGGTTATGTGCAAGGCATCCAGGTTGGCTCCCTCATTATGAGTTTCTCGAGTGTTTTCATCAACATAATCCTCTACATTATCATCATGTTCTTCCTTGACCGCCATCAGACGACAAGTTTAGCAAAGGATGGCGAATCTTCAGATGGCTGGGATGTTTGTTTACAGAAATCGGTCCATTGGATACTTGGTGTGTCGCGAAGATCAACACAAGTATCAACCAAGTTCTCGAGGGGACAAGATGTTTGGAATGGTCGAGTTGAATTTTTGCAGCGGGAAATGGATCGAAATGCAAAGAGACAAACAGATCTTGTGAAAGGACAATCTGAAAATCTACAAAAATTCATGACTATGTCTGAGACTAGAGTCAGGGCAGAAATCAATGAAATCGACAACAAGTTTAGTCTTCTAGAGGCCTCTGTTCAGCGCGAACTCCATGGCACGAGAGAGCTTAACGCCGACCTATTGAGAGCAGTCAAAGAACTCAGGATATTGATATCCATGGCCGCAGAAGGGAGCACAGGAAAGAATTCTTCCTCCAGTATTCCAGTAGAGGTTGACTCGATTTGAGGTAGAGACGATAGAATGCAAAAATAGAATGTACTGGCATTCTTAAGAATTCCAAGCAAGTGACCTTGAAAGGCTGAGCGGATGTAAGACCATCGCTTTGTCTCAAATAATTAAATTATTAAGGCTCTAGAGATCATAGATAACCTATCGCACAAGCACTGAAGGGTTTCGATGGCGTTTTCTCCTTAAAGCACTGCTGATGAACTCATAAAATCTCGCTGGTTGAGAAATACTATTATTGTCGCGTCTACAGTGTTCCCTCGCTCGCACTGGACGAGACATTGGTGTTCAATCCAGAACACTCCGACCAAGGTCAAACCGATCACAAGTCAAATTAATTCATACTAGAGTACTAGGGATATGTGGTGGGTTGATTTTATTTTGTTACAAGCACTTCCCAGATCATTCCTTCGGTTGGATCTACTCGCAGCTAGTGGAAAGTACAGAGAGCTTAGAAAACACGGAAGGTCTTCTTTCCGGTCTTGGCACGTTCGGATTGGTGGGCGACAACATTGAATCGGACGGTCTTGGAAAGAGGGCGGCACTGACCAACAGTGACAATATCTCCTTCCTTGACGGGGAAGGCGGGACTGCAGTGGGCAGCGACGTTCTTGTGTCTCTTTTCGAAACGACGGTACTTTCGGATGTAGTGAAGGTAGTCTCGTCGCACGATGATTGTTCGCTTCATCTTGGTGGAGATGACCTGTCCCTTGAGGATTCGTCCCCGGATGGAAACATTTCCGGTGAAGGGGCACTTCTTGTCCACGAAGGATCCCTCGATGGCGGCGTCGGGGGTCTTGATTCCGAGACCGACGTTCTTGACGAAGCGCATGGGCTTTTGGCGGGCGTTTCCAACGGCGCGCTTGCGGGCGACGAAAACGGCATCCTGCTTTTGGTATGCCTTTTCGTGCTGATCGCACTCGACGTAGTCCTTAGCAATTCGGGCCATCTTGCTGTGTTGTTATATACTGATACCTTACCTTCGGAAGTGCAAAAACGATTGTGTGGAAAGAAGGGAAGCGTCAGAAAAGGTCGCGGTTGGATTACAAATCCGCAATCGACGAGGGAACGAAGCCCGTCCATCCATCGGTTCCCATCGAGACGTTCTACCGACACATCCTGGTGCCGCGCAACGAGCTCGCAGCGGTCCCCGACCGCATCGACGGGCTCTCCCGCATTGAACCGAACCACACTATTACGAAGTGTTGTTATTGCATCCGGTGTTTGTTTCTATTCCTCGTGGTCTGCATTCCGGTTCCATCGACCACCATCGTCAAGTCGTACCTTAAACTAGCAATAACGTAGAGATCAAACAATAGGAATACTGGTGGAGGAAAAGCTGAGTCTCGAGGACGTTTGGAGGCGAGGCGTGTGGAGCTTTTCGCACTGCACCTGCTCAACAATTTACCGCTTACTAATTCAATGAGCCTAGCTACCAAACATATTGAAAGTAGATACTGGTAGTACGGTAGGTATAATGAATGATCACAAATCTAATTTCTGCGCTCGAACGAGTCGAGTCGAACAAAGTGGAAGCTGCGGCGAGTCAGTCGTGTCTGATCCATTCGACTTTTGAAATTTTGGGTTTCTCTTTTTAAGACTGAAACTGATACGGACCGGTTCCTGTCGTGGCTCGTGGATCGGAAGTCACACGGGTGACGAACCGCGCCCGCGATCGTCCTTCGAGTACCGGGTGCACGAGGAACGGTACGGAACGAAAAGCTCGCCGGGAGGTTTTCCCCTCTCGCTGGAAAATACGAAGTACAGTAATACATGAGGTTTACCGCTGGCACTCAAGTACGAGTAAACTTCGCGAGGAAACTGCGTTGTGCGAACTAGATGCCGGGCGAAAAGTTGCGAACAGCGGCTATCACAGTAATCTTACTTACTATCAGTCCGTAACCGTCATTTTTAGTATGTGTCGACGACCAGAATTACTCTTCCGGTTCTGTGCCTCGAGTGAGTCGTCTGCCATCATAGATAGATAAGGTTTAGAGGATCATAGTTTCCTCTTTCGGTAACCTTATCTTAGCTACGAAACACCAAAAAATACCGACACCGCGGTTGTCCATTCGAAGAAAGACCGACAGTACCCCGTTGTCGTCGTTCCGTTCCGTCTCGTTCCGAGAATCTCCATTGCTTCGTATAACTTCTATTATTTGTTTTGATTGTGTTTCGCAGAGTGACGAACCGAGTGCCTCGCAGCGGGAACCGAATGGATGCGCGGATTCGGAAGGATGATGAAAAAGAGTTCGGCGGAATGGAAGCGAGAAAGAGAAAACGACAACCTTCCGCCGAACAGTGATCCGAACAACATCGAGAGCCCGGCTACCGCCACTTCCACGAGCACCACCCCCTCGTATTTCCCGAGCGAAATACCGGAGAAGCGACTGGGAGAGATTCCCATGCATCCCCTGGGCTCCGGCGGTCCGAGTGGCAACGGCACGAGCCAGGTGATCCAGAAGGGAAGCAGCGGCAGCGGCGGCGGAAAGAAGAACACCCTGCCTCCTCTCTTGCTCTACATCGAGGCCGGAAACTACCAGCGCGCACGGGAACGTGCCAGGCGCCACCCGCGCGAGGTCAAAACATGGGCGACGATTCCGATCCAGGCATCGTCTCGGTCCGTTGCAGGAGGTGCGGACGGATCGGAATCGGTCAAGAGACTGGCGCTGCATCACGCGTGTTTGAAGGTGAGATTGGATTGGATTGGATTGGATTGGATTGGATTGTGTAGTGACCGTTCGAACGAAACGAAACGAAAAATGAAATGAAACGAAACGAAACGAAACGAAACGAAACGAAACGAAACGAAAAATGAAATGAGCAAATGTGAAAAAAAGGAAAATGAATCGATCGATGGTATAGAACGCGAATTGCCGTTTCCCAGTGCCAACGTTTCATAACGTTGGCTGAAATCCCTGTTTCTGATGTATGTGATGCTCCTGTTTTTCTCCTTGCTCGCTCGATCTTGGTTGGACGAAACCGCAATAGCTTCGAGCCGCAAGCGCCAGCATGGTCAAGTGCTACAATTCCAGGACGATGGAAGAAGATCCATTCGTCGAGCTCTGCCGATTGATTCTGTCTCTGATCGAGGTCAATCCCGGTGCCTGCGGGGAGAGAGAAACCCGCCACGGATGCATGCCCCTGCATCTGGTTGCCTTTGCTTCGTGCGCGGGTCCCTCGGCGGGCAGCAAAGAAACGGCTTCCGCCGCGGTGGACGACGACGAGTACCTCGCCGCCGCCCAGCAGTCGTTGTCGCCCGCGACCTCGAACTCGACGACGTTTTCTACCGCGTCGCTGTCGTCGGCGCTGCCGTCGTCGTCGTCCGGGGGTGATTCCCGGCTCTCGAGGCCGCAACCCATTTTGCAAACCCAGCGATCGCTTTCGGAAGCGACCACCGATACGGTGCGCACGACCATGTCGGTTGCCATCGCCGAAGAAAAGTTTGCGGGGATCCAATCCGACTATCAGAACGAGCGCAATTTGCAACAAGGAGAAGGAGAATCGCAACAGCAACAACAGCAGCAGCAACAACAACAAGTCCAATCCGTTTGCATGGGAAACAACATCTTCGTGTCGGCGGAGCGGGAAGAGTGGGCCGTAAAAGTCATCGACGCGCTCCTGGACAATTTCCCGCGAGCCGTCAAGATGACTTCCGAGGGAAGCCGACTGCCCCTGCACTGGGCCGCGGCGGGCCGCGCGACACCCCGGGTCGTATCGACCCTGATTCGGGCCTATCCGGACGCCGCAAAGCACAGAACGAAAGACGGGTGCCTTCCCCTCCATCTCTGCGCCCACTGGGGAATCGCGCACTCCGACGTGGCGGTCTCGATGCTCAGGAGCTATCCGGATGCCACCTATGGAAAGAACCGATGGGAACGATCCCCGCTCGAGGAAGCGCTGTGCATGGCCGGCGAAAACGGCAGACCCCACCAGGCCGTGTTGGTCCGCGCACTGCGAAAACACCACTCGTATTGGACCCGACCCGAAGGAGTTCTCTTCCAACAGCCACGGAGATCGCCGGGAGATAATCGGCACAACATTGTAGATATCGACGAAACCGTGGATAGCATGGACGATTCGGATGAGTTTGGAGAGGACGAGGAAGACAACCTGTTTCGGGATGAGTGAGTGATGCAGAGTATTATTATTGGTGTGGAGGTCCACTATTGATGCCTTTCTGTTTTCTTTTTCTCGCGCAGTCATCCTTTTGTGCATTATTATTATTATTATTATTAACACGAACTGTGTTTTGTTGCCGTTGGATCGTTGGCGTTGATAGACGAGGTGTATTTGGGAAGCCACGAGCAAACGATGGGACAAATACGGATGCGGCAAAGAGGTATGATTTGCCTACTTTGATTCGGTGCCAAAAGTGGGAGTTGGTTGCGCAGCGTCTGGAGTCGAATCCAAACGAAGCGAGGTTGAATCTCAGGATACCCACGCGCGGCGGGTTCACAGCTACGGCGGGTTTCACCCCTCTCCACATGGCGTGTGAAAATCTTCCTCCAAAAGAAATATTGCAGAAATTGATAACGCTCTCCCCATCCGCCGTCAGTTTGAAGTTTATGCCCGGCGGAAAGCTTCCACTTCATGTTGCTTGCACGTGGCACGCACCCAAGGAATCAATCGATCTTTTATTGGCAACAGATCGCAATGTTTGCAAGGTTCCAGATGAGCTCGGTAATTTACCGATCCATTTGGCTTGTTTTTCGGGAGCTCCCTCGATCGTGATTGAACACTTGCTCAAGGCTTATCCCAAAGCTGTGTTATTTCGCAATGCCCAGGGGTCTCTCGCCGAAGATATTGCAAGGAGATTGAAACACAACAATAGGAACTCCACGCTTGCGTTACTCAACCTTTGTAGAGACGAGGTCAACAAAAAGAGACAAATGAAACACCGTCGGAACCGGTCTGATGGGGTCATCCCTAGTACATTGCACGAGAAGATTTCAGCTGAGAGGTGCGTTTGTTGCGGATCGATTCCGCTCAATCACTATATTTTCCTAGATCAAATGTTGCATCGAACCAACTTCTTTCGTTTTTGACCTGAAACGATCTCATCTTACCGTTTGCTTTCAATGATTCGCCCAAATTGATAGCCGTGTGAATTCGATGGACTACCAGATCGAAAATGCAGCAAGTGAAGAGATCGAAGTAACATACAGCAACGACAAGGAGACCAAGGAGAACTTAATGTGGATATGAATCCGACTTCTCCGAACATTTCGCGGCTATTGAAATGTTTGTCACCCGCACAAACAGAAATGGACAAAGTGTTTTGTAGAATTGATACACTCTGCAATTTGGATACCGGGTTGCTTGGTATTGGTCAGAATACCTCCTGCAATAGATTGAGATTGTTGTGTTTGAAACCATTCCAGACTCGGCTCGCTGAAGGGATCAGCTAGAACTAGCTGCACCATGTCAGTGCGATTTTCATTACTCAGAAGAACTCATCAACTAATTGGAGACTGGTACGATTTTGAGCGAGTGAAAAACTTGAATTATCATGGGAAAAAGTCTAAAGTAATTTTCAGTCATTAAAATTGATAAAATGAATGAAGGAACCCATAATACTCGCTTAATCCCATGGGGCCCAGCCAGCAAACAAACTGCACAAATTGTTTGGATCACGAGCAGAGTTTATTAAGAACTGAACTTGACCTTCAACGCCTTGCTGCTCGCCAGATGTAGAATCTTCGTACCCTTGTAATTTCTCTTTGATTTTGTTCATTATCTTTGCTGTATTCTGGGGCCTGTCGGCACCAGATGAATCTATGGCGCTGTCATTCATACTATCGTTACGGTCCTTCTCCTCGTCTAGTTGGCGCCGTCGAGCGACAGATGATTTTATGTTCCATTTGTACATGGGATCAGCAACGACTGCAGATAAAATGGCGAGTAATTCTTTGTCATGGTTGCGAAGCACTGACATTGTTTCTTCTGCAACATTGACAAACAAGCCATCGATTCCGCATGGCCCCATTCCGTCAATTATATTTCTTGTCAAGCGAAACGGGACACATTCTGGAATCGGTAGGAGCTTTATAGCACAACAATAGGGAATAGATGAGCTAGAACCGAAACCTAAGAACCTCCAGAAACGAAACGACGAGAAATGTCTCTGTCCTTACCTTCCCTTGTTCGAAAACAAATCCGAAATCGATGTGTACCACTTCACCTGTTCCTTGGTCAATGAGTATGTTGCCGAGGTGGCGGTCACC
The DNA here is from genome assembly GCA_037355855.1 of Pseudo-nitzschia pungens. Classification (NCBI taxonomy): domain Eukaryota; phylum Bacillariophyta; class Bacillariophyceae; order Bacillariales; family Bacillariaceae; genus Pseudo-nitzschia; species Pseudo-nitzschia pungens. Next base: position 5,933,862 of record CM074760.1, on the reverse strand, counting down.
AATACCAAGGATGTGACCCACAATACTATTTACAGCGACGGAACGAGTAAAATTCATCTTCGCGATGTGCCACGACTCCATGCAATTTCCAAATCGTTCGAGGAAGAAGAAGCGAAACGATGGAGAGTATCGAATGCATATTTCGTCGTAAACCTTTCTTTTCTCGTCCCTGTTGTTTCCGCATTGCTGTAGGGTTAAACGGCATTGATCGCCACTCCATTCTTCTGGAAAATACCTAGAATGCGACCCAACCCGCCCAAACTGATCGTTCAAGAAAGATGTCATGGGCTGAGTTCCTTCAACCCACTCTAGAACCTGCAAAACAATTGTAAATTTTACGTGAGAATTGTTCAAGGGAAAATGAATCCTATCCGTTATAGACTCACCCCGCTAGACGGACTCAAAGGTAAGATATTGTACGTGATCATTTGCAATTTGTGACGATTCCGTTTGGCGACACCTTTCGTGCAGTTTGTGTCCTCGTTGGAATTGATTCTTCTTTTCATCAAGGTGTTGACGTATGTGAAAACTTGACTCATAATGGCATCTTGTCGTATGTCGTCTTCCCCCTTGACGAGCTGCCGAAACGATCCACCTCGAGTACCAATGCACATTACAATTTTGGGTCTGTTTATTCCTGATTCTGTGATGGCGAAATCAGATTCAAATCCTGCGATCCTCTCTCCTCCGATTGGATCTTCTTTACCACTTCCATAATCTTTTCCGGGTCGAAGCATTGGTGGAGAAGTAACTATGGTTGGGACGCATGAGAGTCTCTCCAGGCAGCGATCAAGAGTTTTTCGCGCAAAGCACCGAGACAATTCGGAGAATTTGATTTTTTGTTTCTTCCTTTGTCTGGATTCTTCAAACTTCTTTGTTGATGCATGGGCAAGCTCGTTGTAAGCAGATGTTAGAACGATATAGCTTTTGAGCAAATCCCTAATGTAACCTGTTCCATTTTTTCCAAGATTGTCAACAATTAGTCGAGCTCCTTGAATTTTTGTATCTATTTCGCCGTTCGTCAGTGCGATGAGTGGGGCTATGCAGTGGTAGGGATGATCATGGCACATCCTGAAAATGAGATTCCGCAATGCTTTCTGGAACTTTTGGCCCTCCTTAGCTTCATTTAAATCTATTCGAGAAAGTAACTGATTTGTTAGTGCAACGAATCGGAACGATGGGACGTGGCACAATTCATCTTCAATTAATTTGTTTGTATTTGTACCAATCCCAACCTTAGTTTGAGATGAAAACCACAACGATATCATACGAGACACATGACTTGATAAATCGTTTGCACTTGTGCCTGCCATTGAGAGTGCTGACAAGAAAGCCTGAAGTGCATGGTTCAGATAAAATGGAATCGAGGTTTTAATTCCCTCGCGCTCCTTATTCATTTCACGGTACTCCTTTTCCAGCTTTTCTATCTCTCCCAATTGTCGCCGTGCCTCTCGCTCCTCAGAAGATTGCGAGGCACTTTTCCTGCATCTTTGTATTATGGCACTCAGCTCACGTCGACGGTCTTCCAAATCTAAATATTGTTGATGCTGTTGCTCAAGCCTCGAGTCTGTCGCCTTCCACTCGTTGCTTTGGATGCGTGATAACAAGTCATCGTGCAGATTAGCAAGAACATGGCCAAGCTTTATCCAAACTTTGGCTGCCCTATCAGCATTAGCTTTGGTATGATGTTCGTCATAAATAGATTTAGCTCTTGCCGCAGCAGGATTGAGGTAGCTGTCAAGAATGACCTTAGCCTGTTGCGTCTTGTATTTTGTCATCCAAGAACCGCATAAAATTAGTGCGTCAGTAAGAAGGCTCTTGTGAAAGTTACCTGAATTCTCGTCATCACGAAGATGGCGAGTCAATTGCTTGATCTTTTGAATGGCACCGTTGAAGTCACCTCGGCATTCCATTATTTTTGCTTCTTCAAATCTCACTCGCAGTATTTCATCTGAGGGATTGTTTTCGTTTGAAACACTCAACAAGTATCGTATTTCTGATAATGCATTTTCGGCAATCTGAGGACGGCCTCTATCAACTGCAGCATTGCAACTTTCCCAAAGATGCTCTTTCAGGACTGGTAGGATTTTTCGATCTTCTGGATATCTAGAGAACTGGGCTGTCAAAGTTATCTGTCGCATTCTCAATGAAACATCTAACCATTCCACTTGATCAAAATCGAATCCCGACAAATTGAAATCTGCGTCCACCAAACTGTCCACATCTCTCAAAGCTCGAAACTTGTCAACGATTTCGATGAACCTCGTAGTTGATAGCTGCTCTCCAGTTAAGTTTGACAGAGCATCGATCACGCAAGAGCGCGCTCGACTCAAAAAAAGCTTAGAACTGTTTTTGTCAGAGTTAGAAAACGAGCTCAAAGCCTCGGATATCAACTCAAAGAAACCTTGATTCGAGGAATAGGCATAGTTTGTGAGATTTCCTGAAGAAGCCACCAAAGCGGAACCATGCCTTGCATTGTTAGACAATCCTCTAGTTCTCATGTTCCAGTTCTGGGTCTTCAGATTGCTCTGAAACCATTTCTCTCTGAGAAGTCCAGCATTGACATTTCCTCTTAGGTCCTTGTTCTGTACCAAAACCCCCTCAATGTAAGTATTGATTAATCCTTCCAGCCCTACATCATCCATGGATTCTACCACCGATAGAAATAATCGATTATCTGCTGCACAGGTCTGACTCGACTGGAAACTCAACATCTGAAGTGTGTTCAATGAAGTATTGCCCCTTAATCTGTCGAGATCAAGAACCATATTGTTTGAGTTGTCGGTAAACTTTAGAGAGGACAGTTGTATGTCTGTAGCACGCATCAAGTCAAATTCACCAAGTTCTTTGTAGCATCTGCTAGTCATGGACATAGCTTTGATTGTTTTAGTTCTCAGATCCTCGTCGTTTGACCTTGTCAATATTGTGATATAATCCATTCCACTTATACATGGAGTACCATTGAATGCATCGACAACTTCGAAGCAGGACGCAGAGTCATTGAGTTGCTCGAATAAACCACTGGATTTCCCATACAGTGAATTGAAGAAAATATCAAGAAAGAAGAGCGCTGATGCGAATCGTTGAACTTCCATGCATGCCTCCGCTATAATGGTGCCATCGAGGTGTAAAATGACACCAAAAGATAGCCCTCGCCATGAAACGATCGGTTCTGACCCCACATAATGACCACTTTTCATCTTTTTCTTAGGGGTTCTCTTCTTCAGATGAGTTCGGATTGGCTTGTGATTCTGAGATAGAAAGTTTCCCTGCGTAAATCTTCGTACCAAATCTAGGGTGTCAATGACAATTGAAACCGCCTTGTGTTTGAAGTTACTCTTGAGTGTGGTAACGGCTCGGTCCTGGTGACGGATTCCACTCAAAAGCAGAATCTCAAAGGACTGCGTGATCGAGTTCTTCACTTCGTCGTCCCCTTCCTTCATCAACAGAAGAGTCAGAATTACGGAAGGGAAAATGGTAGAGGCAAATTCATGGTCCAATTTAGCAATGCTTTGATAATTCCAAAAAAAGCGGATCCCCCATTCTTCTGGAACCTTTTCGCTTCGGCTTTTCTTTGCCTGAAAGTTGAAACAGCAAACGATTATTGACGTGGTTACGAGGCATATCCAATCTTCGAATCCAACGTCCCAAGTAGGATCGAGAGTCCAAAGCTGTCTATCCCAGCACCATATTCTTGTACTGAAATCAATGTTTGCCACACCTATCTTTTTCATCAGGGGTTTCACCTGCTCTTCGGAAAGAATGGAATTCTTTGCAGCGATATATCGTTCCTTCGAAACAAAAGGCTTTATTAGAGTTCTACTTTCCTTAGAAATCATAGAACAAACCTTTTCAAATGTGTCCCCGGACAGAACAGCCTCGAGTGCAGTCACTGCTGTCATTGCAACATCCTTTACTGATGACTTCAGACATCGTGCCAAAGAATCAATGGATTTTGCTCTTAAATTTAACAGAAAATTATCATCCGTAGAGCTTGAACCCCTTCTGTTGTCCATGCCGAAGGCGTCAATCATGACGCGTGGTTTCAGTAAAGCTATACACCGACTTGATGCAAATCTCACTTCTTTGGAACGCGATGTCGTAGAAGTGCGACAAAGATAATTATGGATGTAATTCACATCCGAAATAGTCGCTTCTTCGAGTTTGGTATCTCCTAATAGCTTAGCTATTTGCCACAGCTCTGCACATATCAACCGCTCATCAATGGTAGCACGCCAATCACACACTCCATTAAAATTACAATGAGATCCCTTGGTTTCACAGACGAGAAAATTTGACATCGCTGTTCGACATTTCAAGCCAGCCACGTAGGCGCCTAAGCTTTCGCCTTCTCTACGTAAGTTGAGACCTTGCATAAGGTTTTGAGCGCCATATTTTTCATCGATCTTGGTTAAGGTATGAAGATCAGAATGTTCAATTTCGGATGTGTTACAAAGACCAACAAACACGCAGGGATCTAGTCTCACAGTATCGGCATTGTCGGTCACCCATTGAATAATTTCGTATGTATTGACAAGACAATCATGGTGCAATCGCGTAGATGTACCGCCTTCTATTGCTTGTTCAATTTGTATCTTCCAATCACTTTTGATGAAAAATTGAAAGCCGCAACTTCTGCGTACATCAATTTCACGATTTCTCCGCTTCTGGCACCTCGTACTTAAGAAAGTTTGTTGGTTTTCTTCATGAATGTGAAAGCAAACGCACACGATCCTATTAATGATCGGGGCTAACTCGGAATCTAGTTCAGTTTCGTCCAATTGCCCAGAATCTTTCAGTATCTCCTTCATTAGTGCAAGAACTTTAGGTCGGATGTTCTTTAGTGATGGCTCTAAGACAATACCGTTGAGTACATGCAAGAAGAAACCTAACTGAATTTGTTCACCACCGCCCACTTTGAGTTCGTTCATGAGAAATTCACCGAGCAGTGCAAAACGCGACCAAACATCGCATTGGTGATTTGAGTATTTGGATCTGAGAAGCTTATCGTATGTGTAAATTGTGAGTTCGGTTAGGCTTGTACCTGCATTGATAAAGCTGTCTCCTGACACTTTCCGTAGTTGACTTGAAGTGTTTGCGAGATCTGTGATGGCCTTAAAATATGCAAACTTGGAAGCAGGGATGATTCCACAGAAGCTCTGAGCATGACCAGAAAGATAGAAAATTCGGCGAATTATTCTGGACAAACCTTTCTTTGTTTTGGACTCAACTACCTCGGGTGAAATTGTTTGGGCTAGAATTCGAAGAATGTTTTGTCCAATCTTGTTCTGAAGAACATCATCTGAATTGTTTAGCAGTATTGAGAATGCTTGAATATCAACCACGTGACGCCGTAAGAAATTGGCGATAGTGTCTCTATCGTTACCATCCCCGGATTCCAAATTTTCCAAAATTACCCTAAATCCTTTTTCCTTCGCAATATGGTCGATCATTGAAGTTGGGTCTTCAACGGTCCTGATGACTTCATGAGATTCCATTAGAGCTAAAGGAATAATGAAATTCCGGTAGCGCCAAACAAAATTCAGAGCGGAACAGTTCCGAAAACAAATGCTTTCATGATTTGGATCCAGAGAATATTTACTCTCGGAGAAAAAATTGTATCTTCCGTACATCATGATATACCAGAATGATTGAGGTGATGTCAAAGTTGGCGGAAATATATCACTTTGTTTGGCGGTATTCGTCTCCCTTTTTTGGAACCAAACTACTAGCAACGCTTCACTTTCAAGTTCTACCAACTCTTGCACACTTGAATAGCCTCTCGTACATGCTATCTTTTCTAAAGCACGAAAGCACACGAACTCAAGGTCAGGTCGGAACACTGGAATCTTCACAATTTCATACAAAATCATCCGAAACGTCATCATGTTCTGTGTTGATCCAGCAAGAAGAGCTTTTGCAAAAATCGTATCCGACTCCATCACTTCTAAACTGTCTCTTGCCTCCATGCTCGATCTGTCTTCTTCTTCGGTGCTGGATAAACCATTCGTAATGTACCAATCGGTAAACTTTTGAATGACCTCCTGTGCACTTGAACCGTTGAAAATTGTTGCGACACTATTGTTTACGTAATCCAATATTCGTTGTTGGTCGAGCCTACGGAATGCTGTGGCCGCTGCAATGGACGCAAGTCGCCGAATGAAAAAATTTGCGTCGTCAAACCCAACTTTGACAAAAGAGTTATCAAACGATTTGTCGAATATTTGATGAAAGTCATCGCTTCCGTTTTCAAAAGCAAGTGTAGCGGCTTTGGCTCTTCTTGCCCTTAAAATTGGTCGCCCTCTCATTCCTTCTTCATTACTCATTGTATCAATTATCATATTGGTTTCTTTGGCTGTCAGTTTCAAATCTAGTTCAGATATCTCCACTACGGCCTCTGCACAATCATCATTTCCATACATGAATAATTGAGAAGAAGGTTCTGCGTTATTCCTCAATAAGTCAATCACTTGACACATCATTGTGATCGGAGATTGATTGTCAGAACCTCCCAGATTAAGAACCTTTTTCTGTGTCGTGCCATTCAGTAAGACCTCTCTCTTGCTCAGAAAAGAAATGGAAGGGACCACCATTCGAAGGTCTAAATCACCCCTAACACTTTCTGGGTCGGCATCGATGAGCGTTCCGAGTATTGACTCGCAAACAAGCCTACAGTTCGAGGTCGATGGAGCCAAAGCCAATAATAAGGATCCGATCTTTTTTGCACATCTACCATTCGGTGGTGGTAACATAAATGAGTCCGTCTTTCGTCGTTTCCTCCGATTTTCGTTGTAATTGTCAACCTCTCGAGTGCCACGCTGCACATGGCTATGGCTGTTGTCGCTGTCAACAGGACACTTACGAGAATGAGCTTTTCTTGTATAATCAAAGTCAATTTCATCTTCAGACGAATTTCCTAACGACATTCCGTCCGTGTTTTCCGCAGGATTTTCTTGAGTTAGATTTGAATCATCGTTATTCAGGCAATCTGAGTACCTTTTGAGCATACTCTGGCAGTTACCTATTGGAATTTTCATTTGCTCAGTCAAATCAATACAAGATGGATAGCAAGAACAAATTTCGACCAAAGTCTGACAAATCTGTACCAAATCAGTTGCGATTTCAAGATATTCATTCGGCTCAGAAGGATATACGGCGAGATACGAAACACTATTGACAAAGAAAGAAATAATATGAGGAATTTGTGCGACAATATCCTTTTCGGGTGTGCTTTGAGTCATCAACAGACTCAAAATCAATTTGATCACTCCAGTCTGGGATCTTCTTAAATTTGTACTGCTGGAGCATGCGACGGAAAGTTCTGGCATTTTCAAATTGCAGGGAATTCCTTCATCCAAGAATTGTAAACCATTTGTTCGTAGATCTTCTGCATGACTTTCTGAAACAAAGTCGACTGTATATTTTCCATACATTGCTTCTTCTTCCTTCATGTTATCGCGTACTCTTCTTGCCACCAGACGTGGGGAATCAAACTCTGAACCATAGAATGCATAGAGTGAGGGATTTGGATCTTGCCTTTCGATATCGTTTTTCCCCCAAAGGATACTTAAGCAAACCTCGAGACAACTTTTTTGATCCTTCTGTAGTTTTGTTTCATTATCCCTCTGTAGAGAGAAGGGTTCGTCACCCGACGCTGTTAGGAAGAAACGTTCATCAGTTGCTGACAACCGTGACAACGATGGATCATTTCCCGTGACCAGGCAAACGATACATGATGCAATGGCTCTCACCAGTTCATGTTTGCAAGAATATTGCAAAGCTGTTTCTGTTTGTTTCGTGAGAACCTCCGTGATAGAATGAAGTGAAACACGAAAAAGGTGACGACGTAGAGACCTCTCGGCCCCACCATCTTGCTCGTCAGCAATACCAGCGAATTTCGATATAGTCGAAATCAATTCAAATTGAGCTCTGGATCCAATCATCTGAAAAGTAGTAGGATTGGCCAGAAGGAATCCCCAAATCATCTTCTGGTGCTCGTAAACAAATGATTCTCTGCTTTCAGTCAGCTGGGCAACCATACGAGAAGTCTCTGTGCACTTTCGTGCAATTACTTCTGTCAGAAGGATGACAAAAATTTCACCGATGGAATTCTCCCCTAAGAAGTTTGCAGATGAAATATAACGGAGATCAGGTCTTAGAAGTGTTTTCCATATCGTTCTCCACTCCATGACCAGCGGTAGTATGTGACTTGGATCGTTTTTCGTGAGAAAACGCATCATAGCTGTAGTTTCTGTCAATCTTGTCAATGTCAACAATATCCAGTATTGAATATAGGGGTCGCTCTCTGGTTGTCCGTGGTCTTCGAGCAATTCTGATAGAACCGAAACTAGGGACACTAGGTCGGAAACGCTCGATCCATGACACCATAGTACTTCGTCTTTAGCCTCTCTTGGGAGAAAACGATGCCAATTTCCAGTAGCACTTGATGACCAGCATTCTCCTGCTGGAAATAATTCGATGCAAGCCCCAATTATGGCTAAATATGGTATTGGTGATTCATTCACTTTGTTTTGCTTGATCAGAAATGACAGAAGTGGACTTGAAGAAGTTCTGATAGAAGAGACCACAGACGGTGGAGCTTCGTTTGTTTGAAAGCCCTTTTGATCATGAGATGAAATGCGATGCTTTGACGATACTACCTTCCGTAAGACTAGATTTATCCATGGGCTCTTAGCAATGGTATCAATCGAAATTTCTGGAATCTCGCATGATTCGGAGTATATCCATTCTTCATCTTTGTCTGGACCAGGCACCTTTAAAAAAGCCTCTAGCATGTCGTCAGGATTCTCCAGAGCATCCCAACCCTCCCGTGCGATATAAACGCGTTGTGCACATGCTAACAGCCTCGCTACCAATTCCAACTGGAGCTGTTGGCGATCTTCTACAGGGTGCCAAATTCCGCGGTTAGAAACCTTTTGCCGTCTTATTCTACTCACCGCGGCTTTGTTCTTATCATTGTCGAAGCCCTTGACGATGTCTTCGATGCATAAATCCAGCAATTCCAATATATGTCTTTCTGTGAGTGTCGCAGATCCAAGATCTCCAAGGTCTCCGTCAAGGCGACCTTGAATCCTGCCAGCTACCTGAGCTACGAACCTGCCAAAAATTTCAATGAGGAAAAATCGGAACCAAAAATTGTTGTCGTGAGAATTGATTCACTTCGAAACTATACGACTCGAGCTCACCAATGACAAACTCGTCAACAATATGTGGACAAGTATCACAAGAACTCACTTACACATGAGATAGAAGGTATCGATTCAAGGCCTCTTTGTGAAGCCCATGGGCTTTGGGGTATCCCTTTTTGCAGCAACGCAAAACATGTCGTCCATATCGCCTCATAGGACCGATAGAATCCGCGGGATGAGAGTGAAGCATGCTTGCCAAAGCGTTGAACAGATTCTGGTGGCTATTTGATGAAAGGCCAAAACTTCTCTTCTCCGTGCTGAGCTTGCACCAGTCCGAGACAATTTCCAAACTATCGGAGAGGAAAACATGAACTTCAATACCCAATCGACTGCATGTCCCAAAGAAGTTGCAAAAAGCTTTGGTGGCTGACTCGAAAATTATGATTCCACACGAATCATTTTGGTGGCAGTCCATATGCTTGCCCATATGGTGAAAAATCTCCGATAACGTTTTCTGAAAGTCGATATTATATTTGAAGCATCCCATGTATTCGTCCTTCGAGCAAAGAAACCCTAGCATATCTATCATTTTTTGCTCTCCTCCCTCCGGAATTTTCTCTTCGTTCTCCAGTACTTCAAGACAATATTTCAACGCACTTCTGACTGACTTTCTCGACAACTTTGGAATGCCAATGCCATTAGAATCAAACGAATCATCGGGTTGCGAAGCTGCTCGCAAAATCTTGTCAGGTAGTCGTATATCCTCTAGGGTGCATTTTGCTTTAGATTGGTTCAATATTTCTTTTGTCATGTGTATGCATCGACTAAGGGCATTTGACCACAAGATACTCAAGGCACGACACCGCCGAGCGGCAAGAGATAAATTGTCAATACCCTTTCCAGGCGAAATCTCGGAAGCAAGTTTCTTCCGGATCTCATAGTTTGATAGCCTTTTCTCCAAATCAAGCGCTGCGACTCGTCGCTTTGGAATAGTCAGGTTGCTATTTGTCAGCTGCACCGTGAGAGACGTAATATTATCATACTCTAGAGATTGGCCTGTCATGCTATTTCTTCTTGGTTCATCGGCCTGACACGGTGCACTGCTGCATTCAGGCCTGTCCGAAACTAAAAAGTGGTCGTATCGTAGATCGTAGATTCCCTTGATTCGAAAAAGATTGATTTTGAGATGATGCTCAGCACTCAGAACACATCGTCAATCACTTTCGTTTGAGTCATGAATGAATGAATCAACAACTGTATGTACGTTCAGGTTATCGTTCATTCGTCGATTCGATCGAATCAAATTAAAGGAGGGCCGAGCTACGCGGAATAAAACCTCAAAATTCAGAAGAAATAAGAAAAGGAATGAATCATTATTTTTCCAGATAACACACGTAGAGAGCCGAAACCGTTGACAACAGATGGGTGGAGTCTCAATCAACGCTACTTCAAATTTTATTGCGATTTTTGTCATTTCATTGCAATCATCGAGAATATCAACATCGACATCAGCAAGTTCATAATTCGACGAAACACCCAAATTCCGACCGACCAAATTACCATAGCGAGACACCATGTAAGTTCTTACGAGGCTGCTATCGACTAAATTGTTGTACTTTCCGTTTGGATTATTTGCTGCCGATACTGATTGACCCGGATTCGACATTTGCTTCCTATGCCGTGTTATGAATGACAGGTTCTTCAAGATTTTTGGTAGCTGCCTTCCGGGCAAAAAAGGAAAGGGAAGTGAGGATGTGGTGCTGAATTCCAGCCAAGTGGACCCAAAACAAACCACTGAAGAAGATGAGAAGAAGAACGACATCGATGAAGCGTCAGACGCAGTTGAGAAGGAGAAAGAAGGACTAAAACCGACTCCAGAAATATCTGTTCCGGTCTCTGCCAGTAGTGGCGAGAACAATGTTGTAAAGGAACCAGAAGAAGTCGGGGGCCCCGAAGCGAAGGAACCCACTTCCTCATCGGAAGAGACGTTGAAAACCGAGGAAGAGCCATCCCCAACAAATGAGGGACATGAGAGCAATGAGAGCTTTCCTGTGGATGAGAATGATGCACAGGATGAGGAATATCCGTGGCAAGTCGCTTGCTGTGGTGTTGAGGTGCCAATGGGAAAGTAGATGCGAGACTTGATGCATAGTTCCACGGGCTTGAGTCAAACTGACCTTTCGCGACGAAACATTCGAAAGGTTTCTCTAGTCGAATATGATTTTCATGGTGCTTCTTTACATTATATTTTACAATCAGTCATAACTTACGAAATCGATCTATTGTTCTATCTGTCAACCACTACGTGAACTAGAACTAGAATACAACGAAGATTGACAGTGAATTCCATCTTCAACACTCAAAACATACATTATTTGTAACCCGAATTTTGATAACTAGAGACATTCACTCTCTATTGTTTCAGAGAAACAATAAGCTCCTTATTTTACAATAGCGTAGCATATTCAATGCAGCTAGTTGCACTAACTAATTGCTTATTCAATCGCTTTCCAGCCTTCGTGTATTGCAACTATTCCGCCCGTCATGTTCGTATATTTTGTTAAATGAAAGCCAACATTGTCCATCCTTGTCAGGAGTTCTTCCTGATTAGAAAATTTTCGGATGCTTTCCACCAGATATTGGTACGAAGCGCGATCATTAGCGACCAATTCACCCATTTCAGGAATCACTGCAAAGGAATAGGTGTCGTAAAGCTGTCGCAGGAATGGATCAGCTACTTGCGAAAACTCCAAACACATGAATCGACCCCCTGGCTTCAGCACACGATAAGCCTCTGCAAGACCCTTATCCTGAAATATTATCGTTATGAAGTGGACGAAGGAACGACACAAGTGAGTCCAAATGTTGAGAATTAAACCACTGTAATAGGTGCAAGTGATCAGGGCAAGCTCCGCCAACTTGTTGCATCGGGCTTGTTTCGTTTGTTTCCCAAAACAGTTCAAGAGCTTTTAGGCTCTTTTTCGGACTCTGGAACAATTCGAATAGCGTTCTGTGAACGACCTGTGTTTTATTTCTAGGCGGCCGAGTGCAATGCTTTTGAGTATTGGCCCGTATCTACGCACAAAAGTCAGAGAAAACCGGCATTGTGGACGCTGTTTTGGACGATCCCAGAGATCAGCGTCAAGTAGAAACTTCGTGGACAGATAGTCACCTGTGTCCAGAGACTTGGAATTTCGAGATGTATCCCAGAGCTGCTATTCATATGTTTCATTTGATTCAATGTTCAGATTCGGTCAAAAAATGTGCAACTTACCACATCTGTGACGTTGCGCAAACCAAAGGCAATGGTGTATAGGTCAAATGTATTGTCTTCAAAGTTGTGCAAGTCTTGGGCATTCCCTTGTGTAAATGACAACGCCTTTGAGTCCTCGATCAAAGATGAACCATATTTCTTTCTCGCTCGCGCTTCTCCGACTCTCAGCATTTCAGTGTTTATGTCGCACACAGTCACGCTTATTGGGTCTACACCAGACGAGCGAGCGCGCTCCGGACATCCTGCTGCTTCCAAGAATCGAAACGATACATCCCCAGTCCCTCCAGCAACGTCGAGGATGCGCAATGCAGGATTTGTTTCTTCCTCCTCAGTAATGCTTCCCGAGACCTGTAAGTTTGGTTGTTGCTTCCTGATAATATGGGCCATGGAGGCCACGGCAGACATATCGAGAAGTTGGTCCTTCCAATACCGATGCAATCCTCCACTCATGAAATCATTCATGACATCGTAGGAATCAGCAACGCTCTCAAAAACTTCCTTTACACGGCCTTCCTTTTCATGAATTCCAACGGATTCGAATCCAAAGTGGGTTTCAGAACCCTGAATGTATGGGGTACTCTTTGCGCTTTTGGTTCTTTGATCTTCACTGTCACCGCCCCCACTTGGTTCAAGGTGATTCGGATTGGTTGACACATGTCGAAGGCATGAGTTGTCGCTCAGGCGCCGAAATACTCTTCTAGTGCCGGCTGTACAGCGAGATGCGATAGCGTTCATGATTGCGACTGGTTGCAATGCTTTTGGTTTTCGATGGGTCGAAATGAAATTGCAGGCGAATCTACAATGCAGTAACCTTACGGTTTAACCAATGCTTCTTGCTACAAGTTCAAATTACTTCGTAACCTTAACTCCATATTCGTGAGTTTTGAGCTGATGAGTCGATTTCAGGTCATGGCGGGATGTTCATCAGTTACCGTACAAAGAAAAAAGTAAGGTTACGAGTAAGTTCTTAACCTTAGTTGTTGTGGTTTCGGTGGACACATTAATTTGACCCATCCGACTACTTCATTGTACCTTACTTTGTTTCCTTGGGATAGTACATACGTACCGTATTCAATACGATCAACAAGTAGGTAGGAATACGCACGAGGGGAGAATGCGTACGACGTACGATAAACGTACATAGCACGTACGAGTAAGTCTTACTTTATTTTTGTTAACGAGTTAAAATACATTGAGGTTACCTGTACCGTACGGTAAGGTTTAATGTTCCATACAGCCATACAGTAAGATTACTGGAACTTCGTAATCTTACTTATCCATGATTGACAGTCGATGATATGACATCATACAAACATCGCAAATCTGAAGATTGATCTCTGTCGTGGTGTGTCGTGGTTCCTGAGTGGTTATTACTCGTATGCGTCAAGAGAGTTCAACAAACTCTCAGGTAGAATCCTCTCTACACGTAAGGTTACCGTAACCTGACTCTCATCAACAAGAAAAGAGTTCAAAAAAGTAGGCACTATTAGCGCAAAGCATCGTGTAACTTTTGAAAATAACAGGAATATAGCAGTAACGCTAAACAACAATGAATTTCCTAGCGTATTCCTTCCTACTTTACCTGCTGCTAGGATCTAGTAGCTACGGTGTCGATGGTTTTTCGTTCGTACTGATGGGGCGACGAGGAAAGGGAGATCTTAAACGAGCCTTGAGCGGCAATGATGGTCAATCGAGGAAAAGAGGAAAGAATCAAGATCCTGCTGCGGCTATGAATGATGGAAAAGGGCAAGAAATAACAGGCGTGACTCTACCTCCGGATGGAATGATCAAGGGATGGGAATTCGGTGACAAAAAGGTCATGGCTTGCGCCAATGTTGGCGGTGAATTCTATGCCGTGCAAGGAGATTGCCCTCGGTGTGGGTTCGACCTGTGGAAGGGAGATTTGATCGTTGACGATCCTGGATTTGACGACTTGCCGCGAGTGGCATGCCCAACCTGTGCTACGACTTTTGCGATGAAGTCTGGATTTTATGGACCTCCACTGAAACGAACTGGTCTCGCCGGCTTCGTCAGTGGTCTCGCGAAAACGGCAACCGCAAATCAAATGAAAAACGCCGAAGCATTCATAATTACAGTGGATTCGGAGACTGGTCGAGTCTATTGCAAAAAGCGACCGCAGCGTAAAACATTTTAGGAATATTGTTTGCACCATGCATAGTACTGATACAATCAATCCTTTGAACGTGATGGAAGGCAGTAACCTATATCAAACACGTCGAATTTAAAAAGATTTAAATCTCGAGAAGAAACTGCGCATCGCCTCCGTTTGTGACACGGACGAAATCACTGCTACGCTTTATGTCTATCCAACGGCAACGCTTTCAGCCGATTTTTTGCAACCTGCCAAAGGTGCCCCCGATATGAATAGTGTCTATTCCTTCTTAACAATGACTGCCACCAACGCCAGCTCCAAAATCGATAGCCTTCCATCCCTCCCGAAATATCCAACTTACCATTGCCGTAATCCTTCAGCGACTCATCTGCCGACCATACATCCAACCAGTCCATGGCATAATTGTTCAACTGGGATGTACCATCTTTGCTTTCTTCGTAAACATGATTCGCCACCAGAGACATGAATATATCCTCGCCATTCCAGAGAGGGCCGTCTCCGTTGTGAAGAACTACATCATTCCATACCAAATGAGCATAGTCGAAGAAGGCACTACAGGTATCCCGTTCCATCAACATTAATTTTGTGAGGACGACCTCGGTATTCTTATGGCTGTTCTTGGAATTGTATCCATTGAAGGAATTGCCCGGACTGAAATCTCGACCAAATCTGCCAACGATGCGTTTTGGATTACGCCCGTATTCAATGATGAGTTCATTGAGGGCTTCTGTTGTAAACTCCATGTCATCGTCCAAATGCAATACCCAATTGTTTCGGGCAATTTGACAAAAATAAAACCGAAGGCTCAAGCCCATTTCGTTGTTGTGTTGTATAGCATCGATGTTCTTTACTTTTGAATGGACAAACTCAAAGGCAGTTTTGGGATTCGCATGGAGAAGAAGAACCTCATCGATATTGGGATGCTCAAGCAGAGTCTGAAAAATTGTGACGCAAAGCGAGGAATGAACAGAGGAATGACAGAAGAAACCAGACGGAATATTTGTTAGCACTTTTCAGCGAAACTTTCAGGAGATCTTTAGGAATGTTGATTATATAAACTCACGCGCATCATACTACTCTCCCTTATCATTCGCGGTCGTGAAAAGTTCATAAGTACGACCGACACCTTTTCCTTTGGGAGCGGGAGCGGGATTGAATGACTAATCGATGTGCCCCGCAAAGACGATGTCGTCATGTGCCCTGTCTTGAGGCTCGGTGTGACATCTATCGTCGTTCTCGATGTCGCCGACGGGTTCTCCCCTAATATCGACAGGGGAAGACTCGCCGATGACGGGACTTTGATCAAAGCTGCTGACGTTGCCCACAAGGTGTAAGCTACAGCGACTATTAACGTGAAAAGATACATCATATACCGCCGTTTTCCCCATCTCTTGACGATGAAATCCGGTAACATGATTTCATCGTTCTTTGCTTTGTTCGTAGAGTTATTCGACCAATGCTCTGGTGTTGAGCCTCTATTTCGAAACGTCGTCATTCCCATGGAGTTCCTGTTCCGATCGATCTTGTCGGTTATTGATTCTACCTTCGGTCTTCAACCAATACAACGGTATGGAGCAATAGTGTTTGACCCTAATAACTTGTAATCACTCCTCTTCGACAGGCTAACGGAATTCTCGTATCTGTCTACCGTCCACATACGAGTAAGGCTTAGCGGCCGTAAGGTTACCAGGAATTACTCACAGTAACTTCACTACGAGGAATGACCAAGACGATTGTACGAGCCAAAAATGAAAGTGAACTTTCGTTCCAAATTTTGAAAAACGGGAGAGAGCCATCGCGTACACGACTTACTTTGACCACTACGAATGACTCATTCGACTTTTCCCGATGCAGGATTCAGTTGCAACCAATCATCACAACAATCACATCAAAGAAGCAAAAAGTAGGAAAATAACAGTGATAGAAGCGATACTTCATAAAAAATGATCGTCTCGACGAGTCGAAACTCAACAAGAAGGAAAACAGTCGATCTTCGATTTATGGGAGAATCATATCAATCGTTGCCGGGAATGTACAATTGAATCTCTACCGTTAGTCCCGACACCGATAATTGTAATAGAAACCGAATACGTCAAGAATTATAAAGAATGACATCTATCTACTCATCGGGTCTGGTGATTGCAGCTGGGACTTACGATGGAGTTTTGGCTGGCTGGGAATTCGGTGAGAAAAGCGAAGATAGCACGAGAGAGGCTCCTCCTCTTACTCTCAGCTTTGCCACTGCAGTCCATGATGGTTCGATTCGAAGTTTGTGCATAGCGGGAAATCCAAACAAGAACGAACCTGGCGCATTACTGTCCTGTGGATACGACGAAAGTCTGAAAACACACGATTGGAGCAAGAGACAGACATCGTCGGGAGAGGTTAGGACGCCTTCTAGATTCGGAACTCCTATTTGCAGCGCGTTTGCTCCTCCAACGGGCCATTCGACGCACTGCATCGTTGGATTTTCCAGTGATGGCAAGATCTGTATATACAAAAAGCGCGACTGGTCGATTCAACATGTCTTGGCAGGTCATGATGGGGGTATAGGTTGCGTTGCAGTCCATCCTACAGGAAAGTTGGCCTTGAGTGGCGGTGTAAACGATGGCAAAATCAAATTGTGGGACTTGACGAAGGGCCGACTGTCATTTGTGAACAAAATTGCTCCATCCTCGACTCGTGGAGGACATGCTCGATACGATCCTATCACTAGTGTCATATGGTCGAAAGAAGGTGATTTTTATGCGCTTTCTCATGGCTCCCATGTCACCGTTAGAGAGGTTGCTACTGGGAAAGCATTGTTGGATGTTGAAATGCCAAGCCGAGTCAATCAGGTAGCGCTAATGTCTGGACCCGAAGGTCTTTTCGTAGTAGCAGCATGCAACGATGGCTCGTTGCCTGTTCTTGCTGTGGAAGATAATGAAGAGGAAAGTCGCAAAGCCATCATGGCCATCGAGCCAGTTGATTCGCATCTGGCGAGAGAAGAGCGCTTTAAATGTTTGCAGAGCGTTCGTGACTACTATGTTGTCACTGCGAACAGTGCAGGGGTCGTGAGTCTTATGAATTTGCAAGGTGCTGTAAACATGATGATGTCAGAGCCGCAAGATGATGACGAAAATTCTCGTCCAGACAGTGACGACAGTGAAGACGACGAAAATGGCGACGACGATGACATGGAATTGGCTGTTGACATAGTCGAGAGCGTTCGATTAGGCACCGGTGCACGTATCACATGTCTGGCTGCTTGGTGCAAAACACCTGAGAGTCAGATTGAGGAGGCCGAAAATCAAGAATTACGAGAAATGGAAAAAAAGAAAGAATCAGTCGACAAACAATCGACACAAAAGCGTAAATTGGAGAGCACGGCTGATGAATCGATGAATTCTGATGCAATCAAGAAGGCGAGATCACTCGTCAAAAAGGCAAAGAAACTGAAAAGCAGAAAAGAAAAGAAGAAAAAAAAGGAGAAGAAGTGAGTGTTTCATTCCGTTCTATTTGTCCTGGAAATGACAGCATTTTATTATGTTTGGAATTGCATAGTCGTCCACGCCAGCCCCTTTGAACAGGCTTCCGGAATACGGAGATACGAAAGATTCCGCTGCTGGTGCAGATACCGCAGGTGGATCGAGCGAAATTTTGCTTCGGTACTCAATAGGAAAAAGTGATGTTCAAAAGGTTTTCATGACGACGAGAATAGCAAGAAAATTAACGCGTTGGATACTCCCTTCGTCTTCTAGAATTTGAATAATGCTTTTCTATTATATTAATCTGGTGCTCTATACTGTATGTGAACTAGCGCAAAACTCTTCCCACAACATTCCAAGTCCTTTCGCTGAATTTGACCTGATTTGCTCCAGAATGATTGAAATTTTCCCTTGACCATTTGACGAGATCGGATGCAGTCGGCGAAATCGAATGATTGAAATTGTAGAGTGAATCGTCATTAAAACGGGTAAAGGAAACTCTTCGGTGAAAACAAAACAAGTCTCAGGCATTGATTTGTCATGAACCTTTTTCAGGTGTACTCATGCTTTGGATCCTTTGACGAATATAGTCATTGGGTTGAAAATTATGAATTGTCATTGTTTTCACGACCTCCCTCACTCGTTTTTCTTTGTCAATGGCAGATGAAGCTATTGCCTTGAGCCAAGTGCCATAGCTGAAAGAGTCAGGCAATAGTCTCGGGTTGCCCGTTAGGATCATTTCGAGAATCAATTTATCGATTCTGGTCAAAGCTGCTGCATCGGCGCTGTTCGCCCAAGCATTGAGCACTGAGTTATACGAATAGATATCAGGAATTGCATCTTTGTCTCCTAGGTTTCCAAGCGCTTCCATTTCGCGCAGAATTACTTGTGCACGTTCTCCTGACTCGATCTTCATTGACTTTGCCCAGCAGTTAAGCAACCTATTATATGTCTCGGTCGTTGGTCGCACATCGAATTTGTGGTCGTCGGAAAGCTTAGCCATTTTCAACAGAAGCTGTTCAGCTTTTTTGGGATTTTTCTGATCTCCCCAACTCGTCAAAACGTAATGAAAGAGATTCCTGTTTGGGGCGATTGCATCATTCTTGTATACATTTGATTTCTCTGTTTTACTAGACTCCCGAGATTCCTTGGCCATTTCTAATAGAAATATTTCTGCTTTCTTGGGCTTCTTCTGGTTGATCCAAAAGTTTACGATTGCGAGATATGTTATGTGATTGATGCTCACGTTCGGATCGTGGCGAAGCTTGCGAATGATAGACTCAAATTCGTTTTGGATTTCGGTGTTGTCGGCTCTGGTTCGTTTGTTGCGTAACCGTACAAAACAATTCAACAGTGTGTTGTAGCTTACAATGTCGGGTTGGACCCCGTTTTCCTTCATACGCAACCAAAATTGCTTCGCTTTACGAATATCAGACTTGGTCATGCAACTTGATAGCAGTGTATTCCAAGTTCTGGTGGATGGGATTGCACTATGCCTGCTTTTGGACCCTCCTTCGGCCGCGGGGGTGGAAAAAAAAGAAGCCATTCTATCTAGTACTCTTTCAGCTTGTTCGATTTTCCCCTCTTTGGCACAAACATTGATAACTGCAGAGTTCGTGTGGCAACAATCAGAAAACGATCTTTGAAATTCGGAAGATTTGAAAGAGAAAGGAAACGTCAAACTTACCTGTATTCCAAGTTTGTGCTGTCGGTTTCAAGTCCAAATCTCCAGCGTGAAACAAGTCTATCATATGATTTAAGATGGCTTCGGCTCGATCCCATGGGCTATCTTCACTTTGGTGGCCGGCGCTCGTAAGATTCTTTCGGTTGACACTGTATTGGACATTCGTCATTTTGGTTGCTTTTTTGGCGTAAGAATCCAGGACTGTATTGTATGAAACTACGTTCGGACGTGTATCGAAATCTTCTTCCACATGCAGCCTATGCATCTCCATCAAGATGGCCTCGGCTCGTTCGGCCTCGCCAATTTTTGCCCAGGCCGACAAGACGATATTAAAGGATCGGCTATTAGGCTGGACGAACAGTTTATCAAGGTTTCCATTCTCGAGTACGTGTAGTTTTGAGTCTGCCTCTGCAACATCCTCATTCATTGCAACCATGGACCGCAAAAAATTCTCGGCCTTCTGCGGATGACCCGATTTTACCCATGCCTGGATCACGACATTGTGGATACCTACGTCGGGTCTCCATTCAGGATCCAGGTAGCCTTTACTGTCACTATTCATGGTCATTCCGTGCTGATAGAGATCTCGAAGTCTTCGCAACCATTCTTCGGCCTTTTCGCCATCCCCAAGTTGAGCATAACATTGCACTACATTGGTGAAAGAAATGATGTTCGGTTTCGCAGATTCCATACCATGGTTGTAGAGTTCCAACATTTGGTGCAAAAGTGAATCTGCTTTCAGCGCGGCCTCGGGAGTCCCCACCTTTGAATAGGCCGACAAGAGTGTGCTGTATGATACAGGATCTGGACTCACACCGGGAATTTCGAGGCGAATCATGCGTTGCAGGGTTTCTTCGATCTTTTTGATTTTTCCTTCCTTTGCCCACGCATGCAGAAGTATATTATACACCACGACATTAGGTTCCAAGTTCGGCAAGCCTTCCTGGTGGAGTGTCTCCATGCGCTGCAGCAATTCTTCCACTCTTTCGGAGGACGAAGAAATGTCATTTTTCCTCTTTTGATTGGTAATGGTCGAATGAAGGTTGTTGCTGGATTGTGCCCAGGCATTCATAACGGTAGCGAATGATGTGACGTTTGGTTGAATGGAAATATCTCTCTCAGAGTCGTTTAACAACCGATCGAGCAAGGCGTCAATAAACAGTAATTTGTTCAGATTTTCCTGTTTGAACTGGTTCGCTGGTTTCCCGTCAACACTCGCACCCACTGCTTGCATAATGCATGTGTATGAAATCGTATTTGGGCGCAATAAAGCTTCCAAACGCTGGTGATGACCGCTTGGTTGTGGAGACTTTGTGGCAGCATTGCTGTCCATCAATTTTTTCCATTCGTCGACCTTCGCGAGTACTTGTCGCGGATGTAACGTGTTCCTGGGTGATCGAAGATATTCCTTCTTCCATCTTGTGAGAACAGTATTCAAAGGCTCAACATCAGTACGCTCAGATGCTTTCCAATATTTTTCGTGCAGATTGTCGTCGTGAGATCCGGCGCCTGGATCATTGTGAACTGAGGTACTTCCTGTCGTACTTTTGGCCAGCTGATCAAGAAGCTGGAATGATTCTTTCACATTTCCTCTTTGGGCGGGTGAACAGTGGATGAGTCTGCGATAAATACTCATTTAGCTTTTTGTTTAGTATCCGAAAATAAGTTGGCGTGTGTAGCCATGATGTGTCCTTGTGATCCGAAGAGATACCAAGAATCGCTTGTTCTCCTTGCTTGTACCAGATGTGCTTTTTGCTATTAAACTTTCTCTGAAATTTGAAAGATTGTCAAGCTTTGGTTTCTCTCATTTTCTCTTCGTCGGCTTGCCAAATTTGCGATGAAGCTAGCAAGTATGATACGTATTGTAGGTATGTGAATGCGGTATGTAACTCGTAATCGTGGGGTCGTAACTTACTTTGAATTTTACGACAAAGTCCAAAATCAAATTACGAGTATGAATTCGTTCCACCTGGCAATCCCAGAACGAAAACTACGTTGAAGGTGACACACAATCTGTGTCTCGTCGACTTCAGTTCTTCACATCATCATCACATCATGCAAAACCAAGTTTACCACGGTGCTCTCGGAAGTTACAAGTAAGGTTACCACTAATTACTATCTAGACCGAAGATATTACGTGGGCTGTCACGGGCACGCAGAAATTATTTTTTTCACTCTAGTACGCAACAATTACCACGACGATGAATCGGTTGTCTCTGATTGTTTTGGGGCTTCTTTTGCCCTGGTCGCATGGATTCCAAAATGTCCAAGTGCAACGCAAGGCGTTTGTCTCGCAAAGAAACCCAGCGTTGCGTGTCTCCTCGGTCGACCCGTCGGCTTCCTCAGTTCTGTTTCAAGATCGAAATGGGTATTCTGATGGTTTAGTAGTCCCTTCCTTATTTCCCAGGCCTCGGCTGGACACGATAGCGGCGTCTGGGTTGAAGAATGTTCAGACTGCGGGTTCAGGTGGTATTCCTATGTTTGGTCTCAAGAGTTTTCTCGGGGATATTGTGAGGCTCATGAAATGGATCTTTTCTATTCGACCGTCGGACTTTCAAGATCTGAGCATGGAAAAAATCAAACCGGCGGAAAGACTCAAGAAATTGCATGGTCCGAAAACATACATCCTTCTGTCCGTGGTACTTGCAAAGAAGTTTGCACCAAGAATGTTTCGAAACCGACTGTTCTTGATTTGGCTGGCCTTTTGTTTCAAGTGGTACCGGGCACGATATGTCTTTAAGGTTCCTGTATGGGATCGTCAGCCAAACTGGAACAATATCATTACCTCAAAGGATCAGGAAAAGGACCTAAAGGCCTTTACTTGTAAGACATGTGGATCCACGATTTTCATTGCAAAGAGTCGTGAATTTTTCTTCGAAGGAGACACGGGAATTGGTGGTCTAGGATGTTTTGCGTGTGGCGCGAAGGGAAAAGACAACTTTGTCATGGATCGCGACCGAATTGTTGAGGACGTTGGAGATGCCGATGACTATTTTGACTACGAACGACCATTGGATTTTGTTTCCGCAGCTGAGCGACGAGAGCTGCTCAAGAGCGTGAAGGGGGACGAAGACGCCGCAAATCAACTCTTGCTCGAACGAGAATCCGGGCAAGCATCGGACGAATCAGAAGATACGGAAGATGCCGTTGTCAATGGTGCCACCGGCACTTTGGAGGACACAGCCGACGAGGTGGAAATTGTAGCCGATGAAAAAGAAGATGAAAGCGAGGAGCCAGATGTTATCCCAACACCGAAAGCTGAAAAGAAAGTAACAAAACCAACTCCCGCTGATGACAGCGAAGATATGGATGTTTTGGACATGGACGAGTTTTAAACTGCATGCTGTTGCCGTTTCATCGTTGGCATTCATGGGATACGAAGTACGTCTAGGAGAGGTCCAGGAACAAACTCACTTTCTCGTATTAAAAGTTATAGATTGACAAAAAATATTATGTGCCGCTTTTTGCGTGCCGTAGCTGTGGATATTTAGTGCCACATCCACTTACTGGCATCCGCACAGAATATGTCTGCGATAAATAAGGTGGACACCGCTTGCTGTTACATTGTTTGGAGTGAACGTCTAGTTCGACTTTCGTTGCAAACTCTGAAAACCACACTTGACTGAATCCTTCACACTGCTGCAATCAGTTTGAAAAAAAATTACCTTGTAAAGCGCTGGGGATCTGCAATTGGAAAGCAATTGTCTCCGAAGTATAGAGAGCACGGTGACAAAATTAACGAGGTCTGATCAAGACACCTAGTACACAGCAACCATGCTGTGCTAGGTATATGCTTGTTGACAGGGGGGATTCCAACAGACTATTCATCCTGACAAGGAGGCAACGGAGTATTGCTGGATGTGCCCTGCAGAAATGAAATATCTATTATGGATGTTTGACCTTGTTTTCACCTGCGTTCTTCTCTGATAGTATTGGAGCACACGACAGACACTTTTACCTCACTCAGGCTTATAATATCACACTGTGCCAGTGTTGGGTTTTGGTGTGGTTTCAAACAAAAAACAAAGCAGCAGACTGACTGCTACGAGTTGTAACTTGTGGAAAGATGTTCAGGTTACAAGTACTGAGACTTGTAGGACTTAACCCGTGCAGCTTGTTGTGTCTAGAAAAATGAACTCAAAGGGCTCGAATCACTTGATACAGAGCAAGTTCTCTCCTGTAGAGAGCAACAAGTTACCATTCATGGCATGTGTTAAAATAAACTGCTCCTTTTCATTTACTACCAGCAGTAGACATGGGCACTCCATTGCACTGTCAAAACTACACTTTGTTCCCATCGCCTGGCCAATAAATGGACAGAAATTCCATCAAAATTGTGTTTGAGCAGCATCCACTCCATTGAATTGAAAAATGAAATGTGTCAGTTGTAGAAAGGGTATCAAAAGATAAAAGTACTGCAGTACCATCATGCCTTCTTGTTCCTTTCCTTCATCTTTTCTTTGGACTGAGACAACAATTTAGCATGCTAGCTTTGGTAAAATTTCTAAGGCATCTCGCTGGACACTTCCCTGATATTTGTTGGGATGAAAATCATCAAGAGCTTGTTGTGTCAAAATATCAACAAAATTATACTAGTCTATTACCATTGTCGTCAATGGATCCAGGCTGACATCTCCTCAAGAAAATGAGTAATTAGTACTGCAATGTACCCATCTTTGTTGAAGCAAAGAACGTAGCTGTTGCTGTTGTACTAACTTCAAACTTTAGCATTTGCCGCAGAAGAAGTAATTTCTATGTTAAAGTAGTTGAACAAAGTGTACAGGAACATTATGGAAAAAAAAACTTTTCTGGAAAATTTCCATTTTCATGCGCGCGACTACTCTCAAAAAAATCTTAGGGCAATAACGGCTTTTCTACATTTTTCTACTAATAATTAAAGAAGAGCGACCATAATTTAACGGTCTTCAACCGTCATCTTTGTCCTCAAAAAACGATTGTCCTCAAAACGTGTCCTCAACGATTTTGTCCTCAACAGACTGTCCTCAACCATTTTGTCCTCAACAACTATGTCCTCAACGTTTCGTCCTCAACCTCTATGACTTCAACGTTGAGGTTGAGGACAAAACGTTGAGGACATAATTGTTGAGGACATAATGGTTGAGGACAGTCTGTTGAGGACAAAATCGTTGAGGACACGTTTTGAGGACACTGGTTTTGAGGACAGTTTTGAGGACAGTTTTGAGGACACTCTAAGTACTCGTACATCCAGCCAGCCGTTAAAGTGTATATTTAACAAAAAACAGCCGTTAAAAATTACATCAATTTTACGCGCATGAATACGGAAATTTTTCTCAAAAAAAACTTTTTTCCATAATGTTCCAGGCACGTATCATCCATTATTCATACGAGTAACTTACCCGGTACCTTACTCTCCCAAGGTAGATTTACAGGATCTTGTTCGTGTTGTCATATTGATTGAACGAAGTACGGTAGTACGAACAGGTCTTACGGTAAGGTTACCGGTATTGTACATCGAATTACTAAGTAATTTTTTGTTGACGAAAAATCGAAAAAAAACTACGAACTAACACGATTGAGAGTTGTTGCGGAATGACTTTCTTCTATTCAGCGAGCGTGCCGTTGAGACTGCAGCCGATGTATTGTAGAATCGAATAGAGATGGTACGGTACGAGTAATTTACGTAACCTTACCGATACAAAAGAGTCATAATTATCCGTACCGTACGCTTCGACGTACTTGTACCGTTATGCACTTCGTATGTAATTACAGAAATTAGTTACTTCGTAGGTCTTACTTGTACTCGTAAATAATATTACTGACTTGGTACAAGTTTTGCTTTTTGAAATGCTGGAAAGTGCTGTAACATTCGAAGTACCGGTAATCTTACTCGTAGTTACAGCACAAGTAAGGTTTACTTCGTTCTTGGTAACGACATCCGATGCCTTGCACGACCGCTCTGCCTTCGCACATTGAACCTTCACGACAAACTATTCGGGTTTATCTCACAACCTACGGTATGTCCAAACACTTTGAATAGTTCATCAAAGTCACCATACATCTCACGGCACTTATCGAAAACCGAAAACACAGTCTACTTTTCCGGTCAGGAACACAATTTGATTGTCTTTGATCGACCAACGATGAAGCTATTCTTTGCGCAATGTTTTTTTCTCGGCGCCGGAATATCACTCGTGGCTGCCAGAGACGAACCTGTCGAGTATGGAGTTGACGTTTCTTTTCCAATGCACCACGCTGAAGTCAGTACAAACTACCCTTGGCTTCCCCACAACGTGGATCCCAGCATACCCGTCCCAGAAGAGTACAAAGACATGGTTCCACAGCCTCTGGGTGATAAGACATCCTTCTACAGGGATTTCTTACAGGGCTGTATTGACAAATTTGGCAAAAAAGGGAAACGATGCACCCAGAACGAACTTGATCGAGTCGCCATGACGCTCCGACAGCCTCAAAGCATGCAAAATTACGTAAGTTGGGTTGAGAGAATATCTGGAGGATGGCTGGAGATGCAACTCTGAAACTGGTTTGTGTCCAAATGCACCTCGAATGATTTGACTGACAGGGGCGCCTTTTCAATCTATTTTCTGCCTGTGGCGTTTCGATACTTTTCTTAGACCAAAGTCGGGTATAAAAGTGAGTAAATTAATCGCTACTTTCCTCATTCGCATGTTTGGCTCTTTGATGTCCTGTTCTTTCATGACTTTGAGTTCCACTTACATTCATTACGTTGCTTTTCAATCGAAACACAGAAATCAGGGCACCGCCTGAGGTTTGGAAATTAATCAAAAAATTCTGGGACGCCAACAAAGACACCGTTAAGCTTGAAAACTGGGGGATTGGTGAGTTTTCAAAAGATATAACGACGTGTGGTTCAGATCCAGCTAAGAAATAACTTGTTTTTCTCAACGCATTTTATTGTTCGCAGGAAATACCTATACAAATAATTGGGTTTCTCACAGTAAAATGGTGAGCGTCGAAGATAGTAGCTTGCGTGGAGGCGGCAGCGCTCTGAAACAAAAAATCTGGGATGCAGCAAAAGATACCATTTCCGAGTGGACTGGACAAGAATTGACGCAATGTAGTTTATACGGCATCCGAGTTTACTACGAAGGAAGTGTTCTCGCACCGCACGTGGATCGTCTGCCATTGGTGTCGTCAGCCATCATCAATGTCGCTCAGGATCTCGATAATCCTTGGCCACTCGAGGTCATTGGTCATGATGGACGGGCCGAGAACGTAACAATGGAACCAGGTGACATGGTCCTTTACGAGAGTCATTCCGTCATCCACGGACGGCCCTTTCCTTTGGAGGGGAGATATTTTGCCAACATTTTTGTCCATTTCGAACCCACAGGGCATACGTTGCGACACCACAATCACGTCACCGATGCTGGAGGAGACGTTGACCAAAAGTATCGAGATTCGCTGTCAAGAGGGTCTGGTGGACACGAAAACGAACAAAATGGGCTCCCCCCCTATATTACACCCGGGACTCCCGAAGAAACTAATTGGCGCAGAACTCATCCTGATGGGTTTAAATCCAAAAGAAAATCCTTTTCCACTGGATCCACAGTGGCACACTTTGCAGCTCAGGGCGGTGATCTGGACTCACTGAAAAAAGAAGTGGCGAAAAAGAAAGATCTAATTCATGCCAAAGACAAGAATGGATGGCAACCAGTAAGTACGCATGAAAACGTAATTCCAATGCAGCATCCGCAGTATATGAAAGTCATGAATATTGTACTACAAACATGCATCTAACTCCCTCTACTTGTTTCTACAGATTCACGAAGGTGCCAGAGGAGGCCATGTAGAGGTTGTTAGATACTTGGTAGAGAATGGAGCTGACATTAACGCGAAAACACATGGTGAAGCGGGTGGGACTGCCCTTTGGTACGCAAAGGAAAAGTTCTCAGATGGTCACCCTGTGATTGCATACCTCGAGAGTATTGGTGCACTGAATATTGGTCCTGACTTGTAGAATCCCAACTATCATAACAATTACGCCAGTTAGTGTTGTTTTAAGTTTGAGATTTGGACGTTGATCATCTTCTTCCTTTTCTAGAGCGTGAATCGATGGAACTTCAAGGGTGGTTTGGTCATCGGTTGCAAACATACCTGCGAACGAGGGCCGATGGTCACAACTATATGAAAGAACACGGTAATACAGAACATTAGATTTCGAATTCTATTCAAAATAATGGGAGTTTTGTGCTCGTCGATCCCGATGGTGGGGTGAAGAATATATAAACCTTACGAATTGATAGTGATGGGACCGGTGTATTATCACCTACCGTAGGAAGTACCGGTATCATCCATCTTCATCACATCTTTTTAAACAAAATACCAAGCTACTAAGACCTTACCGTAATTACACCCTGCTTGATTTCTGATAAATTACGGACGATGCGATAGCCTTACCGGGTAAGGTTAAGGTAAGGTTAAGGTTACCAGGTAAGACCTTAGCTCGCAGTCCAAAAAAAAATTCCACTACAGTAAGATCTTAACCTTATTCGATTATCCATAGTGTTCAACGGTGCTGAGTGCACTTTCGTGTTGGTATTTTACGAGTAAAGTTACGGTAGCCTTTTAAAAGGTTACCGTAATCTTCCTGGTAATCTTCCGGTACAATAATTAAGATTACTTCATGACGGCCGAGTGCAAATCATCATCTGTACGATGCGTGTAAGATTGTATGAACAATATTTTGCACATACCACACTCGTACTCGCACGTGGTAATTACTTGTACTCAAACACATGTGCAAGTAATCTTACGGTATTATACTAAGGTTACTATCTGGTAAGGTTACTTCAGAAATACAGATGAGCTATCAGCATAGGGAGTAATATTACTATACATATTTTTCTTACATCAGACACATGCTTCAAAGTTCTTTTATGCGAACGAAGGAAGGACCAATTTCTTACCACATGTTTTTTCAGTAACGGTTCGGTGGCGGTATGCTTAGTACATTATTGTATTGAAGTGCACGCAACAGAGCACGAAGAAACAGCTGTCGTCTGTCCTGTTTTGTTGCTAAGAACCTTGTACTAATGAATTGATCCGTGTGTAAAAAAGTTCTCGTGTCATCCTTCGATTCTTGTACCCCTGAACGGTGTCTCCTCCTCACAGGCGATCTGATTTTTGGTCTGATTTCACTCGATTGGATAGGGGTTTTTATCCGAAAGTCTTTACTACGTTTAGCACATCGCATCCCACAAACTTTTGAATTGCGTCCTTCGTAGTTTTCGATTCTTGCCAATTGAAAGCAGAGAATAGCAAGTGACAGAGAGCAACAAAAAAAGCCAAAGTTCTCAAGTAGTGCATGTCTTTCGTACCTGCTCCCCAGGCAAGCGCCGCCAATGCCGCAAGCGCCAACAATGCCCCTGTGAATCCGTCATCCTCCGCCGCTCCGGCGGCCGACTCTGGTGAGGCGGACAAGGATCTCTTGTTCAAGCTTCGTACCTTCGATGTCTACTGGGTAGACAAAAGTGCATTAATGTACCGAGATGGTTTCGACAAAGTAAGTGAATGAATTTTGATAGCAGAGGCTGTCGACTGCGAATCATTCGATATCCCTTCCGCCGGGATTGGGTGTTGTGGTTGGCACGTCTCGATCATGGGGAACAGTAAACACATCCGAAGTACCCGCCAGCCTTGATACTGATACAAACTTGCTGTTATCTGTTCTGCGTTCTTAAAGACATTTGATAGAGAAACCAAGAAGAAAATCATCACCATTCGTCAGAGGTCTTCGATTCCTCTGATTCTCCGCGATATGGCACCCCCTACCGGAAGCATTTTCGATCCCGCCCAAAAGTGGGAAGAAGAAAAGGAACGTCGTAGAGTTGCAGCGGAAAAGGAGGATACGGATGCGGCTGCTGCAAAGGCGGCTGCAAACAGCAAGGACAAGAAGAAGGGCAAGAAGGACAAGAAAAAGTCCACGGCGGACACCATTAAGGAGTCCAACGCTGCCGAGAAACAGAGGAAGGACCACGTTCGTGATTTGGAAAAGTTGTCCAATCTTCGAACTCTCAGGGCCCTCCAGGATACCACTTGCGACACCACGAGCGGAAAGATTCATCGCATGATCAAGATGCTCCACCTTGCGGTCTGCGATCTCCGACAAGGAGTTCTAGGCAGCAGCGAAGCCGAGGCACTAGATATTCTTTGGGCCTTGGAAGAGATGCCCGATTTCAAATCCTCTGATGCCGAGATTGCAAAGGAGAAAGCGGCAAAGAAAGAAGGGAAGAAAGAAGAAAAGAAATCGGAGAAGAAGTCCAAGAAGGACAAGAAGGACAAAAAGAAGAGCAAGGACAAGGAAGAGAAGACTGAGACCGTCAAGATTGTCCTAAGCACAGAAGCAGAGACTCTGAAGAAGCTCTACAAAGATGGTGGTGACAACCGTGGATCCTACAGAGACTCCCTGAAGTTCGCTCGTAAGCTCATGAATGGCAAGGAAAACCTGATTTCGTTCCAGTTGACGGAAATGGCGGACCGTCTCCCCCCACTCAGTCGTTACAACCGAAAATTGCAGCTGGAAGGATGGCAGTTTGATATCCTGCAAGCGATCGACAACAGAGAATCAGCTGTTGTGTGTGCCCCTACGTCCTCCGGAAAAACTATTCTTAGTACCTACACCTGTAAGAACGCCAACGGACCCGTCCTCTTCGTGCTGCCAAGTGAGGTTTTGGTGTGGCAGGTAGCCTCTCTGTACTATCAGTTCTTCAAGGGAAATGTCACTGTGTGTACAGATCAGATTACCTTCCAGGAAGTTTCCGGCGAAGCCCAGGTTTACGTCGGAACTCCCGTTGCTTTGGAACGAAGTTTGAGCAAAGTTCGCGGTATCGCTGGTGATGAAATGACCAAGGGTGAGCGTGAGTTCATGATCCTCGACGGTGGTTTTAGCCAGTTCGACTACCTCGTCCTTGACGAGGTGCACACCCTGAACGGACCCGAGGGAGACGCTCTCCAGAGAATCATCAAGGCGGTCAACTGCCCGATGTTGGCACTCAGTGCTACCATTGGAAATGCTGTTCAGTTGAAGGACTGGTTTGCTAGTGTACAGAAGGAGCACATGGACGCAACTCTCATCGACGCACCAGAAACTCCCCCAAATGTTGTGTTGAAAGAGCATTCTGCAAGATTTATCAACTTACAACGATACGTTGTGACCGAAAAAGAAGGAAAAGATGGCAAGACGGAAGCGAAATTGACAAAGCTCCATCCCGTAGCGGCGATGACTTCGGACCGATTGAAGAATCAACCAGAACTCATTTCCTCCCTTGCTATGACTCCTCATGATATGATGACTTTGTGGAAACGATTGAAATCGATGTTCCCTGGTACAGCCTTGGAAGAATTGGACAATCCTGACAACTTCTTTAACCAACATGTTGATGAAAACAAACGCATCACTTTGAACCAAACGAAGGAGTACGAGACTAGATTGAAAGCTCGCCTTGCCGACCTCAGCAGTTCGCATCCCGAGTTGTACGAGAAGCTCCGAGTTGCACAGGAACCTCCACCTTTGAAGCCGAAGAAAGACGTCAGCGACGATTTGTATGATGTTGTTCAGCAGCTCAAGGCCGGTGACTTGTTGCCTGCCGTTGCATTCCAACTGAACACTTACGGAGCATTCGACATGTTCAAGAAGGTTCTTGCTCGTCTTGAGAGTGATCAAGTCACCGAATTCCCTAACTACCGCAAAGATCTCATTCGAGTAGCCCGCGAAAAGGCACAAATGAGAAAGGTAGCCGAGGGCAAGGCCAACAGAGAGAATGCCGCCGAGGCCGAGGCTGATGCGCAGGCTGGCTTTGTTGATGATTCGCTTGTCAATGAGGACACAACACGCCCTCATGAGAAGTATGTTCTTTCTCCTGCTGGAAAGCGCTTGAATTTCAGTGAGGTCGAGAACATCATCAGCGACATGAAGAAGTCTGGTGAAAAGGTTGATATCAACCACGCACTTATTCGTGGGTTGCGTCGTGGTATCGCTATCTACACGAACGAGGTTGGATTTTCATGCTACCGTAGACAGGTCCAAATGCTCGCTTCACAGGGTCGTCTTGCGGTTGTCTTTTCCGATTCGGCTTTGGCGTATGGTGTAAACATGCCTTTCCGTTCCTGCATCTTTTGCGGTGATATGGGCGATGACCTTACTCCTCTCATTGCCCAACAGATGCAAGGTCGTGCAGGACGTCGTGGTATGGACGTCCAAGGTAACGTCATTTACCTCGGTATGGATTGGCCTTACATCGAGAATTTGATGCTTGGTCAAATTTCTCAGGTGACTGGAAAGGAACCAAGATATCCATTGCTCTCACTCGTGGGATCTATTGCTGCTGCCAATGATCCTGGTGACACGAAGAAGTTCTTGTTCGATGACGAAGACGAGAATTCTGCATTTGCCTTTGCTATTCGCAAGATTCAACGATCACAGAATTGTTTCCCAACTGTCACTGAGGACCAAGTGAAGTGGATGGCAAGTCCCAGTTTGGAAGATTTCTGCAACGGGGATAGTTCGAAAGAATACTTGTCCATCTCCGAAAAGGTTGTCACCGGATTGGGTTACACTCACGATGATGGAACTCTCGCTATGGATCACAATGTTCTTACTATGGTTTGTGAGATGCATGAATATTTGCCAATTGCCGTCAATCTCTGTGCTGTCTTAGAGCAGATGTACCTCCGCTTTGTGTACCAGAAGAGCAAGCAATACAAAGAAAGTGATTCCACACAAAACGAGTTTTTGTCGATATTAATCCATGTCGTAGATCGTTACCCACCTGCAGAAGGTTCGGAGAGCTTGCAACAGCTTTTGCGTATCGAGGAATCCGAAGACGGGAAACTCAACGAAGACGCCAAGGACATGTGGCTCGAGACTGAAGATACGCTTCGCAAACAGAAAGCCATTATCGATGGTCTTGATGTCCCTGACGAAGAAAAGGCCAAGCTTAACCTTGTATTTCCTCCATCTGCTGAAGATGGTTCTACAGGGCCACCACTTGATAAGGGTGTTTATGAAATGCTTGTTTCAAAACAAAAGGGATTCCTTGACTCGCAGAATTCCGAGCGTCGTAATGAATTGAAGAATCGTATCGTCAGGCTTGGCCAGATTTGCCAGATTGCTCACAATAATATCCAGCAACCACACGGCAAATACGCCGAGCTCGAAGTCATGTTCAGACGTATGTTCTCCAACATCAAGTATAGTGTGGCGGACATGATGCAGCAACTCACTGATCAAGACGATTTGACTGAGGTTTAAAACAATGTGAACGGAAAAAGCTTTGAAGTTTAAGAAAATAAAATAGGAATATTTTTACATCTATTCAAAATCATTTCATTACGTGTAGCACATTACGCGTCATTTTAAGTAATTGATGAATAGCTTATTATTACGCCTGGCCATGGCGACCTGCCGTCGTGCGAAAAAGTGCTTGCGCGAAACCCAGGTATGTTGAATTCGGTACTTTCACAGCGATAACGACTAACTTGAAAACTCATTGTCGATTTGGAGCGTGTTAGGATGATTATTTGACTCACGCACAGTTCAGATCTGTTCAAAGTCTATGCTATTTTCAAATAGAGTCGGATTTATTGCTGGCTTTGAGTGCTTACTGTATCCCAAGACAGCGTTGCGAGCACAAACAGTTCCAACGCGAGCGCTTGTCCCAATAGAAACCACAAGCCCAGAGATGGTTCCGCATTTATTGAGAAACAAGTGTCCGATGTGACCAGTTCAAACTTGTCGCAGATGTCGGCAGCAAACTTCCGGATGGCAACTTCCGGGACCGTTTCGAATGCCGGAAGGGATGCCAGCACCGCAACACCAAAGACGATGGTGCCGAGGCACGGTTGCATCATCCAAAGGATATTTTTGCAACACGTTCGGAACGGAGCATCGCATACCCAGGAACCAATGGCCGCCATGTTCGCTAGAACGGGGCAAACAAGGACGAGCAGCACGAAATTGTGCTCGATCATCCAAAGCATCAATCGCGATGTTCCGGTCGACGTTCCCCGTTCCCAAATCTCCGCTGGAATATCTTTGAGTCGAAAGGACAAAGAAACTTCCGGCATGAAATCCGAAGCAATGCCTCCGTATTCCAATCGAAAGAGTGGCAAAAAAAGAGCCGGCAACCACAGCAGTGTGGAAAACAACGCTAACTCGTACAGCACGACCCGTTTCCATAACGGTATACGTTTGGTCTGGACCGACATTCTTTCGGCCCGACTACCCGTTGAAGTAGGACTATTATTCCACCATTCATTTTGCAGGAGCGGCGCTTCCATTTCGTCCAGTTCGTTGTGGCTTGTGGTATGTTGTTGTGTGTTTCGAGCTCTCGATCCCAAACCCGTAAACAATTCGTTCGAGTGAACCTCCCAGGAGCACTCGAAATCCCGACTCCTCCGTAGGTTTCCTTCGTAGCATGCTTCATACGGAAGGCTCACAGATTCCGTGTACATTGGTTTTCCCCAAACGCAGAAGTACCAAGACGAAAAGACCGCAGTTCAACCCCAACGCATACGCGGCCATTCCTCCCTTGATTTGGTTCGCGACGATGAACCCGGAATCCTCGTATTCTATCACAAGGGGAGAGGTTCCGACTACCAATGTGCAAACGACGAACACGATCGAAATTCCTATTCTTGCAATATATTCCATGATAACTCGCGGAGAAAGCCAAGAACAACATCGATGGTTGTTGCGTTGCAAGCGCCTTCGCATTCTGCTCGCATTGCCGCCGTTAGCAGCATCAACCTGCTTCCGCTTGCATTCGTTTCTTTTGTTCCTTTCGGTCTTCCACGGTCCAGGCGGCCCCGCAGATTATACAGAGACACGGCAGCACCAGCGATGTCAATATCAAAGCAATTGCTGTGGAAAACATTTTGTTGCAGGAAAACAAATGTCAACGGTCAGCACCATTCTAATGTCTCGAGCCATGGCAACTCACCACTCACAATCCATCATGGGTGATGAGTACAACCAACACACGCTATGTCATGTCATGTCATGTCATGTCATGTCATGCCACACATGCCATGCCATCCGAGATTCCCTACGCACCTGCCCAGGGTTGATCGGCACCGACCAAATCTCCCACCAACGATCCAGGCGTTGTCGAGTGCAAGAGCTGGCCCCGATCCGTTTGGATGTGCAGCGATGGCAGCGAAACATCGAGGAACAACCGGGTGTCCAACCAGGAGGACGACAAAAACGAAGACCAGACCAGTCCCGCTTGCAAGAGCCAACACGTACAGGCCGCAAGGGTCACCAGCGACGCGTTCGGTGCCACGGCGGACGCCGGCGCCGGCGGGTCTCGTTGCTTTGGCAATGGTTCGAATGGTCGTTTCTCGGGGACGCGATTCCAATCGACGGTGCCGTGGCCGGTGTCCCACGCTGCCGGACCGGCGAGGGCGTCTCCCCGTTGTTCGGAAGTGGATTGCTCGATCAATCGCTCGAGAAACGATTGGTGTTCGCCGTCCGACGATTCCAGGTGCGTGCATCCTCCTCCCAGGTTCGGGACTTCGTTTCCATCGGCCTCGGCCATCAATGACGACGTCGCGCTTGTCTTAGCCATCCTTCTCTATCTTTCCTGCGAGTAATTGGTTTTCATTGCTTGCTATCTGATGGCATGCGTAAACAAAAAAACATATGTACGTGCGTAGTAACAGTAAGAACTTTGGATGTTCGATGTTCGGACAATCGTTCTTGTTGTCGCAAAAGTGTCACGAGTCGAATCATTATTGATCATCGGTCCTAATTACCGTAACCTTATTCGTTGCGGAACGAACCGAACAAACAAACAACACGACAGCGAAGAACTGGAAGCAATGCATTCGTATCGTATCTATGTAAAGTATGCTGATATGACTTTTGATTTTGATCCCGAATTGATGAGAATGCCGCTTCGATGATTGATTCATTCGCGGTCCATGTTTCGGAACAGAACCGAACGTACAGACCAAACCCCATCTATTTCGTGTTCCTCTCAATCAAACTCCCCCCAAATCAAAATAAAAAATAATGTGAAATTTAGCGGTAAATCGGTTTTGCTGATCTCCACCGTATCATCTTCCATCTTCGAATCAATGATCGATCTCGCTCGAAACCCCGGCAATTACAAGTAAGGTTACCCAATACGGCCACTCATTTGTGTCAACTGTCAACAATCCATCACTTTCAGCTGTATCCACGTCGCGACACACAATCCAAAAAAGATAGAGAGCCTGGTTTTCGGATCCAAACCGCGATAGAGACCGAATCAAAATGGAGGACGTGATGCGAATCACCCCGCTGGGGTCCGGCCAAGAAGTGGGACGATCCTGCCATCTGCTGCAGTTTCGAGACATGACAATCATGCTGGACATTGGGATTCATCCAGGATACGACGGAATCAATGGCCTTCCCTTTCTGGATCAGGTAGAACCAGACCAGGTCGATGTCCTGTTGGTCACGCACTTCCACCTGGATCACGTAGCATCTCTCCCCGTACCTCACCGAACGAACATCGTTCAAGGGACGAATTTTCATGACGCATCCCACCAAGGCCGTCACCCGGCTGCTCCTCGGCGATTACGTCCGACTCCTCCAGATGAGAAACGCCAAAGAAGAAGACGTCCTGTGGACGGAAGCGGAATTGGCGTCCTGCATGGACAAGATAGAACTGATCGATTATCACACAACCGTCACCGTTGGAGGCCTGAGCTTTCACGCCCTGAACGCCGGTCACGTTCTCGGTGCCTGCATGTATTTCATGGAGATCGGGGGGCGCACCCTGCTCTATACGGGGGACTACAGCATGGAAGACGATCGCCACCTGATGGCCGCCGAGCTGCCCGAAAAAAAGCCGGACGTTCTCATCTGCGAGAGCACCTTTGGGGTGCAGGTCCACGCGAGTCGGGCGGAACGAGAAGCGAGGTTCACGGGGACGGTGGATCGCATCGTCACGCGCGGGGGACGCTGCCTGATCCCGGTCTTTGCGCTCGGGAGAGCCCAGGAACTCTTGCTGATCATCGACGAGTACTGGCAGGCAAATCCACACCTCCAGAACATTCCCGTTTGGTACGCCAGCAAGCTGGCCAGCAGGGCGCTCCGGGTGTTCCAGACCTACGCCAACATGATGAACAGCAGGATACGGTCGCAAATGGACGTGAGCAATCCCTTCAATTTTCAGCACATCCAAAACCTCAAATCCATCGACGTGAACAACTTCAATGATTCGGGTCCCTCCGTAGTCTTTGCCTCGCCCGGTATGCTCCAGAGCGGGGTCTCTCGGCAGCTCTTCGACCGGTGGGCATCGGATCCCAAGAACGGTGTCCTGATCGCTGGATACGCGGTGGAACACACGCTGGCGAAAGAAATCCTGAATCAACCCCAGGAAGTGGTGACCCTGGAGGGACGGCGCCAACCGCTGAATTGTCTCGTGGATTACGTTAGTTTCGCGGCGCACGTAGATTTCGTGCAGAATCGGGGGTTCATCACGCGGGTCGATCCGAAACACATCATACTGGTCCACGGCCAGAAAGACGAAATGGGCCGCCTCAAGAGCGCCCTATTGCTCCAATACAGAAAATTACCAGAAGTAAGTAGTATTGCATGTGCGTGTTTTCTGTGAGAAAGTGTCGTGTTTTTTGCGGTTCTGTTCGTTCCGTCGCTTGCACCATTGCTGACAACCACCTGACGACGCATTTTCATTCCTACCAATCACGGCACGGTGAATACTGTTCAGAACAAGAGACCGACGATTACCATGCCACCAAACCTCCAGACCGTTTCACTCAAGTTTGCGAGGCGGCGTTCTGCTAAAGTAATGGGATCATTAGCGGTTAGGGGGGCGGAACCAGAGGAGGGTGAAGAGGTTCGGGGGGTGCTCGTGACGCACAATTTCACAAGCAAAATCGTAAAACCGGAAGACCTGGCTACGTACACCCCCCTAAGGGTGGGATCGATATCTTCCAAGCTTCACGTCCCGTTCGCGGGATCGATCGAAACGCTTCGTTTGTTCCTGACCGAAATGTTTGCCGGAGTCATCGAACAAGAAATCGTTGAAGAAGGCAAAGATGGTCCAAAGACATGCTATAAGTTTAGCTTTCACCAAGACAAGGTACGAGCTTGAAAAGGATTTGTGTGCCGACTTTTTGTAACTATTATCGTTCCTCACCAATGATGTTTTGATCCGTGCGGTGCGTGCTCACAAATTTGATTTTCCGGCGTGCACAGGTCAGCGTTAGCGTAGGGAGAACAGAGCGAGTGGCAATCATTGAATGGGAGGCCAGCCCGGCCGGAGATGTCGTCGCCGACGCATTGATCGCATTGATCATGCAATCTCAAACCAGCGCTGCCTCCATTCGCTTGAGCAGCAAGCCCTGTCGACACGGACCGAAAGATGGCGGCAACGATGGGAACGGGTCGCTGGCAAAGAAAGCTCGGCGCGGCGATGCAAATTCGACCGAATCAACGCTGCGGCTCATCAACGACACACTGACCAATCAGTTCGGAAAGGTGGAAACAGTGTACGAAGGGAACTCCGCATCCTACGAAATCACGACGGATACCGGACTCGAGTCGGGGCTCGCGGAAGACGCCGAGTCACTCACGTGTTCCGTCAATGTTTCCTTCCCCGATCGATCGGGTGGAATTGCCGAGATTCGAGTCGAGTGCTTGGACAAAACATTGGCGTCGAATGTGCACGAATGTCTAAGAAATTTAACCAAAGCCACGGCTCCCCTCCACTAGAGGTCAAAGTAAATCATTCAGAACAATCTAGATACTTGACAATATCTGGGGTCGCACAAACTCCAATATAACTCCATCAAAATCCAATTGTGATGCTAGGCGTCCTTGTCCGCCCTCTTTTGATGAACTTGAAAAATACACTTGTACGAAGTATTCATTTGCGATGGAGAGATGGAATAGACACCAAAAGCAGTCACACATCATGATGATTTCTGCTGTCATTGCATTTTTGCTCTTCTTTCTAACTAGTACAGGACGTACTGTACATCACACGTTCTTGTTTCGCATTGTCCGCCCTCACCTTTTCTGTGATTTTCGTCAGAAAAGTGTCCAGAACCTCAATGACGCGCCATGAGGGATACCGTGGCGCGAAAGGGCCTAAATGAAATGAGCCAATAAAACCATAAATTTGTGCAAAAAATGTTGTTGGCAAGATCGAGCGAGTAGCTTGCATGGTACGCGGAACTCACGAGTAACCTTAACGTAGCACGTGGTATCGCGTTCAAGTGGAATGGGTTCTGTAAAAAAGCCAACAAGTGATGAAGAGTCAAAAGGTTTCTTGTGTAGAACGAATGAAAAGCGTTCGGAGGTGGAAAACAAAAAAAATCCAACAAATGAAGAATCCTCTGTCCATTAGAGAGAACGCGCGACACCAATCATGACGGAACAATCCATCAACGGTCCGCCAGCAGAGAAAACCTCAACCCATGTTTCCACCACAATGACCGAGACAATTGAAACAGAAAACAACACGAGACGACCACCAAGAAGGGCTCGAGTGGCCAATCTCGTAAAGAGGCTGAGACGACAAAATCCACGGCAAGCGCTGAGACGGTTTTCGAGATACGCAACCGAACCGACCAGCCTAAATCCATTGGACGAGAAAGATTCGGAATGTCGTTCGGAAGTTTCGGAACTCACGGATATCTTCCAAGACGATGACTTGTCGGACGATAATCGAAATGGATCGAGAAGAAAACAGAATGGGGAAGGCCAAGCGTCTGACACGATCCCGGGCTTGTCTCCGTCGCGAATGGCGTCCCTTGTCCGCTAAAAGTTCCAGATTGACAGATTTCACGTTGTCCGAGTCTCTCGGAACATGGCGTACGTATTGCTTCGCATGAAACGAAAGATTCAACGATCAAGAAATCAATTTTTCACATCTAAGATTTCTTTTTCTCTTCCTTGTTTTTGCTCTTTGAACGTTCTCCAGTCAATTCGTTGTCGTGTCTGGCCAAATCGAAAGAAATGGATTCGTTTTTGAATTCGAGCAACGTACTCGCCGCATCCGCTGCGCAATCGTCGATCGATTTAGCTCGGAACGTGGGTAGCATAATGGTGCACACAGCTTTGCTCCCGGTAACACTTCCCCTTCACGCGACCGCTACTGCTACCGATCTCGTTTTCAACAAAGGCAGCAACGTCTTGCACTTTTTTTGTGACAACTTTGTGCCACTCGTTGTCAGCCAACAGTTCAAAACGCCCAGAAATCCTTTGATCACATCGACCAATGGTAACGTTGCCGGGACCGAAAGGGGTGAAAACGCACCCACCTCGACAACAATTCAATCGAGTTCAAGCAATCGAGATGATTTGCTCAATCGTTTACGGTTGGATTTGCCGAAGGATGCCAGTCGAAGTGCCGTGTCAAGTCGAAGAAATTATTACAGTAATAGAGGTGCGGGGTCGGAGGCAATTTATTCGATTGAATCAGACTCATTGTTAATGCAAAATGCGAACAAAAAGTTTTCTGTCCTTCTTCTTCGGGTAGAGGACATTTGCGTGAAAGTCCCACCGAGTTCTTCTACCGAACCAGAAACGAAGGCCGTTTGTGTGGATTTGCACAAAGATTTCTCCACCGAACGACTTGTAACGGATGCCCTAACGCAACTTGCCGAGCGTGCCATGGACATTGCAGCTTCGAATGATGCTATATTGGACATGTTGCCACTGACAAACAGAGAAAGAGCTGGACCATCTGAAGTAGACTGGAAGGCGGTTGGACAGACGAAGAAGGATTACAAGCGACTAAGCGACCTTGCACAAACCGAATTTTACGACGTGCTCTGCAGTCGCGTTCTCACCTGGTCTGGAAAGTACCTCGGAAAGAAATATTACGGAAGCGATAATCCTTTTTTCATGTCCCGGGGAATAGTGACAGGAACTCCCCTGGAAGTGTTGAATTTACTGTGGGACAGCAAAAGAACCAGCGAATACAACAAGCATTGTGCAAAACGCGAGGACAAATTTTCAGTCGTTGACGACGAAGCAATAAAAGCAAATGGCTTCTTCGGTGCAAAAATTATCGAAAGCGAGACAAACATACCGATGACGAAAATGAGTGTCCGCCTTAGTGCATTAATGTGTGCTAAAATGCTAGGCGATACCCCCGAAGATGGTTACGTCATATTTAGTCGCTCACTGAGTTGCGGGGAAGCTGGAGACCACCCGATCGATTCCGGAAAGCTTTGCCAAGGCGGCAACAATGAAGTAATCATCGGGATCAATATTATGCGGTCAGTACCCGGACGCCCAGACTTATCACACTTGATCAGTATTTCTCAAGTGGATGCTAGTATCCTTCCTCCATTCCTCAAAGCGCGCGTGGGAATCATGGCTTGCGAAGACTTTTTCAAACACGCACGAAAAGCTCTCAAAAAGTCCCGACAGTAATGGCGAATTGCGAAATATAATATCTAAGATTTAGTATTGTTATTGCGGTTTAGGTGATGTCTTGCCTTGTTATTGTTTGTATTCAGGTCTGTGCAATGCTGGGTTTCACAAGGATTTGTATACGTTTAGCTTGATGTTTTCTTTGAGTTCTGTCTCTGAACGTAGGGCAGCCTCCACGATTTTCATGGATTGTCTTGAATTCCAAGTAAGATACGATTTCCAATTACCACCAATCATCAAAATCACAATCACTTTCGGTTTCCTCTCGGTCTCTAGCTCCGGTGTTGCATCGATTCCCAACGACAATTTCACGCAACGGAAGGTCCGATTGTTCGCGTTTCCCATTCGATTCCAAGGCGTGCCTCGGAGGCCGAGCCACGGATTGCAAGGAGACTTCCGAATCCGTTTCCAGAATCCGGTTCCGGTACCGTGTGGACGAGGACGATGCCGATCGCGGAATCGAGCCCGGCCCGTCCGCCCGAGAGCGCTCGGTTGCGTCGAGACTTTCCTCCTCGTCGTCGAAATCGCGATATCCTTCTTCCGGATCCCCCCCTGCGTCCCTCGCGACCGCGGCGTTTTGCTTCTTGCTCCGCTTGCGTGCGTTCGCCGCTTCGCTCCGGACCCTCATCGCGAGTCGGAGCCGGCTTTCCAGGGCGGTCGCGAGCGCCGATGCTTCCAATACCGAGCCATCGCTCCCGAGCGGTGCCGACCGTTCCGACGACTCCGGCGCGGTTCGCAAGATCCCGAGGCTCTTCCGCCGGAGCGCCGCGTTGTTGCTCCCGCAAACGATGCGCGAGACGGCGGAGGCAATCCCCGGAATGTATCGGACCTCTCGCTCCGCCGCCCGCAACTGTGCGGTCGTTAGCAGGAGGGACGGATTGGTGGATTGGAGACTCGAGAGGCAGTCGCGCAATCCCAGTTGCAGGGTCGAGTCGATCGGCCGGTGGTGGAGAGGAAGTCTTCCCTGAGGAGAGAGAGAGAGAGAGAGAGATTGGTGAGTGGTGCTCGAAGTGCCGGATCCGCAATGGCTCTCCCTCGTTTTACGAATCAATCATTGAATCAATCCATCAATCAATCAATCAATCGATCGATCCAACAAACAGAAAGGACCTACCTTGCTAAGAGTTGGCAGGGGCAACGAAGACGGAGCCGCGCGTATGTGAACAAGCACCAGAATGTTCCCGATGCGGGCGTTTGCGGGCAGGAGGAGATCGGTTCGAGACATGGCTTCCGCCGTTCTCTTGTTCCTGGCTGACAGCCCCTTTGTGCCGTGAGCATCGGTTGTTTCTCGGGGACGACAATTGAGTTGCTTGTGGTTGGAGTTGCGTCCGAGAAACGGAACAATCAGATGGCTGTCACGGACTCGAAACGTCGGCGTGTGGGACGACGGATTGCCGGTCGCTGTTTCGATATCGATATCGATATCGATATCGATTCCGGTTTCGGGAGCCACCGCGATAGGATTTCGCTCGACATCCAGTCCAAAGGATCCCCACACGATCTTGTTGGCAAGGCCGTGAACGAGGCCGCACGAGTGCGCTTCCGCGCTATCGAGAATCGGAACCCCGTTGACCATTCGCACCAGTTGCAAGCTCGCCGTTGGTTCGGAAGAATCATCGGCGCCACTGCCACTGCCACTGCCAACGCCATCGCCATCCGTTTCTCCCCCGTCGCACGACGGCGCGTCGGGAGCGGACTCGGCAGCGAACCGCGCCCGGGACTCCTCGCGCGGAAACCGGGGACAAATCACCATGCCGACCTCCATCCGAAGCTCGGGAGCGTTCCCGGCTCCTCTCCCCCCCGCCGCGCGGCCGTTGGTGCCGATGCGAATGGTTCGCACCGACCGCGCCACGTTCGGGTATCGGACGTTGCGCTTCGGCCAAAACGATCGCGCCGCACGAAAAAAGGCGAGGCGGTCGGGGTCGGTGTTCCCGCCGGGAGCGGAAGCGGTCGCATCGCCGCGGGACGATTGCTGGGATTTGGTGGGATTGTTTTGCTTGCCCCTTTTATCGTTGTCGCTGTCGCTGTCGCTGTCGGATTCGGCAACGTCGTCATCCATCAGCTCCTCCCACGGATCCTCGCTTCCCTTTGTACAGCTATTGCGTGATTCCTTTTCTGGGTTTGTCCCCGACAAGGTTGCGTCTCCGATCGGCGCTGCGTTCTCGATAAAAGGACGGACAAAGATGGGGACTTTGGAGAGAGTCGGGGCAAAGACATCCAGCTCAAAGTGCAGGTCCGTACAGAGTCGAAAGCGGGTGAAGTAGTCGCGCAGTCTCGGCCAAGCCAGTTTGGTGGCGCCCCCGCCCTTGGCACCAACGAAAGTTCATCGGAATGCATCACATAGAAAACGACACAACACATGCCGCCCAAAAAAAAAAAAAACCCCAGAAACGAGAAAGGGTCAGGATCGGGATCGGGATCCGATCGCACCGCACTGGTGTCATTCGAAACCACAAAGCGGTTCGGATGCTCCTGCATGCATCATGCACATCGTACGTACCGGTACCAAGAGACTCACGCAGGTGCCCGATGCGTGGCGTCCCCTCGAATCGTTCGGGGTGACCTCTTCGCGGACGCAATCCACCGAATCTCCCTCTCGGTTCACCCGAAAGAAGGCGCGTTTCCGGTGCTCGGAGTTGGGCGTCGCGGAGGAAATGCAGGCCCGTGAGTTCGGAACGCATCGCTGTCCGTGCAAGAGGCAGAGAGTGAGTCCCATGCCGTAGCGCCCGCTGGTGTGGTGGCTGGTGTTGCTGTTGCTGTTGTCGTTGCTATTGCCCTTGGCGGTTGCGCCCTTGCTGCTGTGAAAGGCGGTCACACAACGCTGAATGTTCTCCATTCCGCAACCGTTGTCCGTGACGGTAACCTGGAGAAGATCCTCGTGGGGGTGACCTGTCTCCGAAGACGGTTTTATGTCCACCCGTATTCGCTTTCGGTTTGTTCCCTGAGTATCGGTTGCGGTTTTATTGCTGTTGTTATTGCTGTTGGACTCTGCTTCTCCAACGCGGCACTGGCGGGAAGGATTCCGGCAGGCGTCGACCGCATTGTCCACGAGTTCCTTGACGATCTGACAGAGCAAGTCGCCGTCTCCGCCACCGCTCGGGGGCGCGATTCTCTCTCCCGAACCGCCCCGGTCGTTCCTCGAAGCCGCGCGAAAGTCGGAAGGCTCCCGGGCAATCGAGAAGGACGATCGG
The DNA here is from genome assembly GCA_037355855.1 of Pseudo-nitzschia pungens. NCBI lineage: Eukaryota > Bacillariophyta > Bacillariophyceae > Bacillariales > Bacillariaceae > Pseudo-nitzschia > Pseudo-nitzschia pungens. The sequence goes on along the minus strand of CM074760.1, from coordinate 5,889,542 downwards.
TCGCTTCGCCGCGCGCTCGAATTCCGATCCTTCGAGAGAGGGAGGGTGCTTTCACCGAACCCACCTATCCCGGGATTGTCGTGGAACGCCCGGAGTGCCATTGTTGGGATTCGAATAATCCGAGTTTTGCTTCTTCTTGCTTTGGTTCCAAACAGACCGTTGCATCGGAATGCGTTGCGTGCCCGTAAAGGGTACCAAGTAGATTGCTGTGAAGCATTCCGTGCCAAGATTCTATTATTATTTTTTTTCGAACCGAGAACAACAAGGTTTTTTCATTCTGATCGTCGTGCTTCGAAAAAAGTGAGGAGCGACTTTGGAAAAAAGATGGCGCGGGATTGACTTGACTTGATTTGAGTCATGTCACGAACTCAGTTCGGGTCAACCAATGCAAAACGAAGAAAAATTGTGGTTGTTCCGCCATCTTACCCGGTAAGGTTACTACTACTAGTCAATACAAGGTGCTACAAGTACCGGTACTTGTATCCTTTTCTTTCCGGTTGTCAAAAACACATGGTTCGAACTGGTAGAAAGTTAGCTATTTCATCGCTAGTTATCTCAATCCTTTGATGATTGGCCGACTGATCTAGTGCTGCTCATCAACACTGCACACGTAGCTCTGTTGTGTTTGCTGAACAATATTACCGCGAGATTGATTGAAAGACTTCTTCTTGTTCATTTCTTTGGTGACACATCGGATGTGGGAAGCGCGTGCGGCATCAGCCATGGACGTCGTGGTGGGTTCAGTTGTCGTGATCCATTCGCAAATATCGGTAGCGCTTTCAGTGTGAAGAGCCGTCGTGCATCCCTCTTCGACCAGAGATAGGAAAATGATGCAGACTGACTGACTATACTCTTACAGCAATCTCTGATAACGAGGATGATTGACCTGTGTGCATTCCACATGCTACTCCACAAGCCTCGTTGTACTGTCGCTGTCTTCGAATGCGTAGTTCGGAACTCATCACGGACCGGACAACTGAGATTCCCAGAGATTGAGAGCGTCGCGAACGTCGTCCATGGTCAGTCCCTTGTGGCTCGCGGTTTTGACGACGTGGCCGACGAACGAGTCCCTGAATCTCGCGTTTTCGTCGCCCTCGAGGAGTTCTTCGTCGTCCAGTGCCAGCCAAACCATCCCGACGCCTTTGTGCTCCTTCCCGGATCTTTGCTTCGAGATCCAATCCCGGATTTCCCACTGGCGTTCCGAGTGCATGCTGGGATCGGTAATGTCGTGAAATCCCTCGAAGTCAATCCCGAAGCCCCGGATGGCATCGACGATGTCCCGGATAAAATCCTTTCGGACGCGCCACGTCGACGACAAGACCAGCTTGGCGTCCGTCTCCCGCAGCAGGACCTTTAGGGGTTCCAGCGTAGAGGCCGGGAAGAGGCCGCTTTCGGAATTTCCATCGTTTGGGAACGGGAGCAGGACCCCGTCGATGTCCAGAAAAATAACCTTTAGCGTCTTCTCCATGGTGCGGCGCGAAAGTCGAACGAGAATCCAATCAACGGATCGAGGCGAATAACAGAGGGGAAGTGGTTCTTTCCACGTATTGTATGCGATAGAGCGCTGGAGTTTGACATGCGTCGTCTCCGGTTCGAACTCCTACGAGTACTGTTACCAGTAAGGTTACCCGAAAAGCAAGGTTTCACCGAAAAGTGGTGGCACACCAATCAACGGCCAATTTTGAATTTCAAATCGTGCGCAAAAACTTATGGATCAGCGGTAACCCGTAACTTGAACTCTAATGATGATCAGCCTTGTGCGGCTGTCGCAGTCCGCCGATGCGAAAACAAAATCAGACTCAGAATTTCTTCCAGCCACGAATGGAGGCAAAGCGCATGAATGAAAAAGGGGAGTGTTGTCTGCTGTCCGCTTTCGCACATCAACACACTTTGTACCGTACCGTACATGATACCGGTACGTACTAATTACAACCACTTCGTAAGATTACTCAACAATCTCAAATCAGTGTGAAGTGTGAAGCAGGGCAATTGCACTCTCTTCACTCTCCACTACGGTACCTGGCGCGGACACCCAGTGCAAGTGGGACAACTATTCTCTACACAACAAGAATACCAAAATGTCCAAGATCAAGAGAGACGACAACAAACAGAAATGGGAGGACACGGAATTTCCTCTGGTGTGCGAGACGTGTCTCGGAGACAATCCGTACGTTCGCATGACGCAGGAGAAATTCGGCAAGAAGTGCCAGGTCTGTGAGACGCCCTTCACGGTGTTTGCCTGGCAAGCCGGAACAAAGGGGCGTCTCAAACGCGTAGAAATCTGCAGGAGCTGCGCGCAGGCGAAAAACGTGTGCCAGGTCTGCATCTACGATCTGCAGTACGGGCTCCCGGTGAAGGTCCGAGACCGCATCCTGGCCGAGGCGGGAAGCGCCAACGCCACCGCGGTGGTTCCCCAGTCGGCGGCGAACAGGGCTTGGTATACGGCACAACAGGAACGGGCGTTGGCGCAGGGGCAAAACATGGTCGGCGAGGCCAATGCTCTGGCCGTTGCCAAGCTGAAAGAAATGGCCAACATGAAACCCCGTTACGAACGAAACATGGCAAAGCTGTGCAGTTTCTTTGCGCGGGGGGAGTGCAACCGGGGAGCCAATTGCCCGTTTCGGCACGAGATGCCAAAGGATCGAAACGATCCCATGTCGAAGCAGAGCACGAAGGATCGGTTCTACGGATCGAGTGATCCCGTGGCAAACAAGATTCTCGGCCGGCAGCGACGGAGGGAACAAGAGGCCGCAAAAGCCGACGAGGATGGCTTTGACAAGGCGCGCGCGACGCTGTACTTGCGATTTCAGGGGGAGGCTCCGTATCCCAAATTGACGGAGCCGGATATTCGCGATCAGTTTTATTCGTTCGGGGAAATCACATCGGTTCGGATCCAAGCCGAGAAAGGGCAGGCATTCGTCGAATACACCGAGCCGGATGCCGCGGAACTCGCCATCGCTAGCATGAACCGACGGTCTCTGCTGGATCGACAGATCATGGTGAAGTGGGCTCGATCGCCGAAACGAGGCGATGCCGATGTTCCAAAGCACGGAGAGAACAACCAGCGCCTTCCACAACCATCGGTCGCCGTGAAACCCATGGCTCCTCCGGGTGGCATCTCAAAACCGCTGGCCCTGCCAAAGGGTCTTTCGACGGCAATCAAACCTCCCGCGCACATTGCAGCCATTGCGGCGGCGAGACGAAGACAAGCTTCGAGCGGACCACGAATTGGCGGCGTCCCTCGGCCCGGCGGCGGGCCCATTCGCAGAGTGGGAACGAGCGCCGCGAAGAGCGGGATTGGCGCCAGAAAACCGTACTACCCCAGCGCAGATCCGGGCCGATTGGGTTCCAAAGCACCGAACACGGATTAAAATTCGTGAGATCATGCTATCGCGGTGCGCCGGCGTGTGCTTTGCGCATTTCCGCATCAAAACTATTTGAATACGTGTAAATAGTAATAGAATACGCCAACTATTTCTACGCTTACAACGCATTATTATTTAATCCACTTTTCGCAAATAAATAGATCCAATAAGTGACAATCTAGGTTCATTGGGATTCAAGTCAAAAGTAGGACCATCGGTCGCATAGCATCATAAAAAATAACGAATCAATTTTGAATGCTCCGATTATTATTTGGCTTGTTTCCCAAGTTTTGCCACGAAAAAGCCATCCCCCCAAAGTGCCGTCGGCAAATCGGCGTCGTGAAGCAAATTTGGATAAAATCGCACCGTTCCCGCAAGGGAGCCATCCGTGACGAATTCCGTCTCTTGTATAGGAGGGAAATGAACGGGTATCAGAAAGGCATCGGCGTGGGTCTCCAGCAACCACCGCACGACGTTTTCGTTTTGATCTTCTGACAGCGAACAAGTAGAATACACCAGCGTCCCCCCGTCTTTCAGCAACCGGAACCCGGAGGCGATAAGATTGCGCTGCAAATCAACCAATTCCGCGAGTTTCTTGGGGTCGGTCAGCATTGTGTTTTCTTCCCGATGATGGCCACCCGGTGACTCCTTGATTCGTTCCTTGATGTGTTTGAAAGAACCATCCGTGCTGCATTCTGCATCTACCAAGACGTAATCAAAAGGCTCCATGCCATTCCGAGCGTCCGTGCCGTGACTGTCGTCATTGACATCTGCTGCATTGGGTGCGTCTCCTGTTTGTTTTGTTGACGATCCGAATTCTAGTGACGCTATCCGGCGGAGTCTTTTCTGCTCTCGAGCTCGGGCACTTTTGTTCATCCGTTTTCGTTTTCCTCCCCGCTGCAGCATGTCTTCGATGGCCACTCTCGAATCAAAAATCAAATTCCGACCGTTGGTGCTCTTGCTTCCAAACGTGGTTCCGTCCTCGTGATACAGTTGAACGTTCACGGTGTCCGGTGATTCTTTGCTTCGTTTCGTGCATCCCGATGTTTCGAAATCGATGAAATATTTGTTTACGATGGTTTTGCACACATCTAGTCGATGCTTGGAAATATCCACACCAACGACTTTCACTGTTTTTCCATCCTCCCCATCGGAATGGATTCTCGTTTTTTGATGGAAAAAATCGGCCATTTGTAGGAGTTTCAATCCGGGAGAACAGCACAAATCCAAAACGCGCACCTCTCCACTGTTCCGAACGATTTTGTCGTTTTGGTTTCCGGACAGACCATGAGTTTCTGATTCGTCTGTTCCCTCCTTCTTGCGACCGTCGGAGTGGATCGAGTCCGCTGTGATTCTGTCATGATAGTTTGTTAGCAATACGGCGACGCCAGCTCCCGAGCTGACGTCCATCCCGTATAATCTTCCGGACCGAAAACAAAGCGAAGTCGACAAAGGAAAGTTAGCCGGAATGGCATAAAATCCCCAGGTTGATTCTAACCAGGGTACGCTCTGCAGAGCAACGGAATTCTTCAAATCGTTTTCCCCACCATTGCGGTCGTTGCTACCTTCGTTGCAGCTCTTGTCGTCCTCGAATTTCTTCACTTCGTCTCGAAGCAATTTCAGGGTTTCTGTTTCATCGTAACGTGGATTGAGTCGAACATATCGATAGGGAAAATCAGCGCCGCTTGCTATTTTTCCCAAATCAACGTTGTGATGCTTATAAAATTCTCGAAGCTCTTTCGAAAGTTGCACCGAGGCTGCCCTGTTCGATGTCATGTCGGTGGATACTGGGGCGTTTCCCACTTCGGCAGAAATTATGTCTTCGGTTTTGGCCGCCATTGGATATTGTTGTCGTTGCTGAATGACTTCCTTTTGATTTTCTTCATTACTTGTATTGATACGTTACGACAAAGTTCAGCAGCAAGGGTCTGGGGCTTGGATTGGATTCTTGATTGTTGAGGGCGAACATTGGCGATCGAGTGTCTGCCAAAAATAAGATTACTCCTTACTAATCCGACTACACGTAATAGTTCACGTTTTGATACCTCGAATCAATCGAAGGAAAGGTCAGGAGTGGACCCAGACAATCGTGTACCTACATCACACGACTGGAAACATGCTACACGTACTAAAAATAAAACACATTGGCTTTATTAAGCATACGAAAAACCCAGGCGTGTCGCCTACCGAACTGGCCAATACTCCTACCGATTTACGTTGTGCTAACCCATAACTGCTGCATTATGTTCTTGAGAAATGTCTCTGGTAACCTCTATGTCTCGATGTGTGTTAACTTTAGCTCCGCTACATAAAGGGACGCAGTAGTGCAAAAGAAAACATTATGGGACGCGGGAACAATCTAACGCATACGAAATCTCGGACCGATAAAAACAAAAATACCGAAACGCACCTCGAGAACATTTGAGAAAAAACGCAAAATCAACGAAGACCGATCGTACATGTTGAATGTTGTCGGAAGACTCAATAAGGAATGGACCATTAGCAAAAGACATTCAAAATGTCATCATCTTATTACGACGACGAAAGTAAAACCGGTGTTTCGGTTGTAATCGGCGAAACCGATTGTCAAAGCGAGAATGATGATCAATGTGTCAAGAATGGCGACAGCTTCGGAGACGACGAGCCGGATCTTGTCGATATGGATGAGGGAGGAAATGGAAGAGGTGACGTTGAAAATGATTCAGGTCGAGGAGAAATCGAAGCAAACGGTATGAAGCCAGATAGTTCCAAATGGGAAGAGGGATGGTCACTTGATCACGCTATGGATGCGAAAAAACACGGAAACTACGAGTTTCCCTCTTCACGGACTCTGAAGTCTGCGAGTCTCGACAATACGGATCATAGTCAATTTTCGGAAGGAAAAGACGGCGAAATTCCCAAAGAATCTATCCCTCGTGTTGAGACGTGGGAATTACTCACCAGGCGCGATCGTAAATTGTCCAAGACAGATTTAGTTCATGTGGTAGATCATAGCATGGCAATATTAGGCGAACGGATTTGTGAAGCCACCAACAACAAAAACTTTCGAGAATCGTTGAAGACTTTTGACCGCAACACGCGACGATTTCGAAACTCCGAAATTGTCCTCGGGAGACGAATTGCTAACGGAAGTTTTGCAGATATATATAAGGTTGAGTCCTTTCGACCAAGAGACGACGCAGCCGATGACTATCAAATCGAAGAAGAAACCGAGGATGTCAAACGAGACCGACCAGAAGATTACGTTGTAAAAGTCTTGCGTAGTAATTTACTTTCGAACACTTCTCGCTTTGCGACGGGTGCGTCGGACTTCTTAACAGAGGGCATTTTGTTGGCCTCCGTCGACCATCCACATATTTTGGCCATTCGAGGACGATCTGTCGCTTCTGTGGAAGGCTTTTTGCACGGAAAGCGAGATTCTCTCTTTTTCATATTGGAACGAATGGATGGTACTCTAGCCCACAAAATGGTTGAATGGCATGCGAGAACCTACGAACATCGGTTATTCACAAACGGTCGACGAGATTCCAAACTCGCGATACTTCACGAACGCTTAGTTGCCATGGCCGACCTGGCTTCTGCCCTAGCTTACCTTCACGAACGACGGGTGATACATCGAGATGTTTCACTGGGCAACGTTGGAATCAGTTATCGCGCTGGAAAAGTGAAATTGCTCGACTTTGGGCTCGCCAAAGTGCTTCCGCCTTCTGATGACGAAAACCAAAGGTTTCTTTTGACTGGCACCACAGGAAGCATACGATAGTAAGTATTTTTCAACCCATCATTCTGCCAAGGATGATCCGGGTCTCTTCGCATTGATCAATGTAAATGAATCAATCTCAATACTGCTGCTTCCTTTTTCAACAATATCTATTCCAACAGCATGGCAACTGAAATTGCATTGAAACAGCCTTACAATCTCAAAGCCGACGTATATTCGTTCGCAATGCTTTTATACGAAGTGCTGTGTCTAGAGAAGGTGTTTAGCAAATGGCACACAGCCGAGATTTTCGAACAGGTCCATAACAAGCAACACCGACCTCGTATGTCAATGTTTTGGTCAAAGCAGATAAAACTGTTGTTGAAGTCTTGCTGGGCACATGACCCCGTTGCACGAATTCAAATGAAAGAAGTCGAAGCGGTCTTACGCCAAGAGATAGCAGGCCTGCAGACAGTAGATTCGGTCTGAAATTCGCGTTGTGGAATAGCTACTCTTCTTTTATCAGCATCGCAACAGGAGTCCGAATCCATGAAAACTAACACACCTGGAAGAAAGCGCTACGACTCTCCCATTTGTACGGCCTGCCAAATCGAAAGAATTGATTGAAAGCGACTACAAGATCCATCGAAAAGTTTTTTTCAAAATGGTTAGCATGGGATGCTTCTTTTTTTGCAAATAAAGAACGAATGAGTTACATAATGGTCGAGCCAACGGACAAGTTTTGAGTGGGAAATAAAAGTTTGAATGCTACAAACAGAATTATTGTTCGACGTTAATGTCAGAAGTTTTGTACACTGTAGCCATTGCACCAGCTTCGATCCTATTTCCGATCCGTCAAACCATTGTCGTTTGACCACTCGTAGGGCACATCGTTAAGGGCTTCCACTTGGTATCCACTTTCTCCTATCTTATGCTCACAACAAAAGATTAAAACTTTTATTTGGGACGCTTTCCGAAATATGATGATCTACTTCTCTCGATTTCTTTCTTCGCACGAGCTCCGCTTTGCATCCCCAAACTAGCCTCTGTTGTTTGATCATTCATTTAAGGAGTGGGAATTGGTTTGAGATCAAAGATCGAGCTTGCGGGTTTGTGTCTATGGCATTCTGCCTGAAGAAAAACTTACCTTCGTCCATAACATTCCCAAGACTTGTGGTCAAAACTCCAACACCTACCAACAGCACAACGCCGAAAAGTGCTGGTACGTACGGTGGCGGCAGCTCAGCGATTTCATATTCTTCTTCTGCCAAAACTTTTCCAACAAACCCCGTGATCCCAGGTAATCATCCCGACCAACGATGATGCCGATAAACGCTGAATCGGAGAGTTCACAATCTCCCTCACCCAATTCGAACGACGCTTTCGTCGACGGATCGGCAAAAAGTGGCTGCGGTGCGGCGCCCGTTACACTAACGGGAGCAATGAAGGCGAGCACATTTTGTGCCGATGCAACCAAGAGGAGGAATGCTGCAATGGCTTTCATCGTAGTGTATTCACTTGTTTTAATATTATTATTTCGTCGGCAGATTGAGAGAACAATAGTGCTGCAATTAGCAATTAGTATGATGACATGGTCGATCAAAATCAACGATGATTCACGTTTCCCGTTTCAGAAAAAAATCATGACGTTGAAGCAACCATTTTATGGTCGTTTGAGTCGAGCCCTAATCTTAGGAATCATCGGATTGAGGCTGGCCCAATTTATCACAGAAGGAACAGTTGTACCGGCATCATGTAGTAAGACTTAGGTAGTAGTTCAAACATTGTAGTTACCTGAAATTATACTATTCATACTCCTGAAACAATTGAAAGAATAAAATCCGAACTAACTCCAAGCATAGGAACCAAAGACTTTATGAGTTGTTGCTACCCACCTTGGTGAACATGACAACTGTAAAGCTGTCGCTGGTGACATGACAAAAATAGTACATGCTTTGCAATAAAAAAAATTCGATGTTGGTTGTTGTTATCTTCTTCTGGTGTCGTGTTCAAGTTTCTTTTCAGTGATTTGACTCTATATCAGAATGACTACATCTGTATTACAAACGGGATCTTCGTTTGACGTAGCCTTTCGCTGGTTACTTTGGCAGTTAGAACAAGAATAAGAATGATGTGTGTGTGTGTGTGTGTGTCAACAGGCAGGAGTTGTAATCTGTTGTGGGCGTTTCCTCTCATTGGATACTAGATCTCGCCAATCAATCTCTCCTATTGCTCACGACAAATTACATTGTAGCAAGAAAACAGCTATTATGCAAGGAATGCAAAACTCAGGATAAAGGATTCCTCTGAGTATCATTCACTTCTACTTTTTTTAAGAAAGCTACTCTACTTTGCGATGTTCAGTGATAGATTGGATAAAGGAAAATCATACTGTCGAACACTCCAAGAGAAGGCCGTTACTATCCACACAAATGAGACCGTCGTTTGGTTGCGCTGCAAGGGAAGCATTCCTAAAAGCTTCTCGTAGCAGGAGTAAAATTTTGGTGATCGGAATGAGTGTAGTGAGGAGGACACCACGACGACGATCCCCCAGTAGCAAAAAATCTTGGGTTTGCGAGAATCCATTCGTTCCAATGATTCATTCCGTGCGTAGGACGTGAGCGCCGTCAACTCACGCACTTTTCTCGTTGATACATTTGCACCTCATTGCTTATGCAAAAACACGACGTATGGGTTGGAGTGACCAGATGAAAATTACCACAACCAACAAAACACACCATTTTCACCCATTGTATCCTACATTTGTAAATTGCAACCTTAGTCCTCTGCTACTTTTAGAGTAGATTTCGTCTCGCAACAGCTCGCACTTTGTCATCGAACGCTTTGGATACGATGGGCGTATCGTATTTATAAAACGGGTTCATCGAGAGCTGTAGTAGTTTGCGCGAAACAATGGACGGAGAAAAGTAACAACAGACCAGACCGACCAGACCAGGACCGGACCAGAATCGAACAAAGAGTCAGACAACGCCGCAACTTGCCGAAAGAGAAACCAATGGGAGCACAATCCATGATCCAAAGCCGTACGTACCTTCACGTAAAATTCGTGGACCTCGTGAAAGAAATTCTTGACCTCGATCTCGCCTTTTCCGGGATGAACGAGCATAAACTTGATGTTGCCAGCGGTCAAAAATACGGATACAAATTGCTGGTTCACCTAAACGCAAAGGAAACGGCACAGGTCGCAAATCAGATATGCGTGAGAATCATAAGTTTCCAAATCGGAAAAAGGAATTTTGCAAAGAAGAGCTTCGGTCGCCTCTAAGTCATCAAAAAAGTATTTCCAAACAACGACTCGTCGGAACCGACCTTGTCCACTACTCTAAGGTACATCTGTAGGTCGCAGAGGCAAATGAGGGTGTAAAGTGTACGTTCGAGAATGCAAGAGATGTGAGGGAAGGATTGCACAAAAGGGAGGGATTGATGATGAACACAGCATCTCAAGCCCCGGTCACGAAATCGAATCAATCATACTCATGAAACAACTCCTTTCAATGTCTTGCATATTGAGTTGTCTCGAATTTTCGATTGCTTGTTCATGCACATACGTTCTGAGACGTCCATTGCGCCTTGTCGACCAAATCGAGCGAAGGAGTGGGCAACGAAATAGGACTGACGAGCAACCGATGTATCCGCGTTGCCCGTGGCGCCTCGGTTGTGAATTTCTGCCTCGTACAGCGGTTCGTTCTTCCCAACAATGAGAAACAAAAATCCCTGGTTGCTTCCCATCCTAGCTAGTGCAGTCCTTGCAACAATTCTCGTGTTCGTGTCCGACTTTTTGTCCCGAGTTCTTCGGCGTTTGCTCACTACGATGGAAGAGTGGGATCGAAGTGTTGTTCGAAGGTGTCATTGTGATCGTTGCCATCACCTTCCAAGATGAGTAAAAAAAGAATATCGTTCAGCAAATTAGGGGCATATATGATTTTTACAAGAATCTCATTTTGCTGTTTTCTGTCAGCGAGGGGGTTTGGCGCAGTTGGTAGCGCGTGTGCTTAGCATGCACAAGGTCGCCGGTTCGATTCCGGCAATCTCCATTTTGGTTCTTGTGATACTTCACTTCATTGATGCCTTTTTATTGTTGAATGCCCACGGAAGGGTTAATATTACCTACCTACCGGTATCTCTGATAACTGCACTGTAGAGAAATTTTGTCCTGACGGACAATCAACCCATTTTCTTAGTTTGCACTTCAATGTGAAGTTATCCAATTTGCTATGGTGCTTTGGACGATCATGCTGGTGCTGGGAGTCCCTGGGTAGGAATGCATACGAATACTGGAATACTAACATTTCCTACTAGCTCCTAGAAGTAGAATTAGCAGTCTACAGGATGCTTGACAGGCTCCTGAACAGGATGATATCGTAACGTATCTAAGATTGTATTATTTTGTATTTTCCTAGTATGCTGTACCAGTAAAATCTTACGTGTACCGTGCGTACCAACAAGCACTGGCACTTCATGGTATGCAAAACAATTGTTCCAAAATAATAATTTCAAATTGTACGGTAAACTCTTATTTTCCCAACCGCTCCAAACTTCCACTTAGCTCAGCGAACCAAAAAGGAGCAACAGTTGCAGTCAAAATGCTTCGCCGGATTTCTGCGTTGTCGGTGGATGGGTCTACAACCTAAGATTACCGTCGATGTGACGGTAATCTTACGGTATTGACCAGGAACGTACGGTACGAACCGATCGCGGAAAACACGGGAAACCAATGGTTGTTCCGACTCGAGATCAATACGGCGATCCCTTGTGCACCTGGTACGAGTGCGAGTAAGTTACCGGTAATTCTAATTCTACAAACAAGTGTGAAAGTTTCGACGGAGTAATGACCTTGTATTCGTGTACCTGTAACCGAAACACTGCCAATAACTTACCGTTACATTTACACGTACAGTCTCCGTCGAAAATCATTCGAAAATACCATCAGAGTCAGACACCATTTGTCAATACTGTGATTGTTGGTTGGTATCCGAGACGCCGATGTCGAGTTAGTTGAGTATCACGTGAGGCAAATACCAGAACAACAATAATCCCGACGCGGACAGCACTGGACAACGCTGGTTCGTTCTCGAAATGCGAGGCACATGATAGCAACAGCAACACTCTTGTAGAGAAGACATCATGCTTTCGACACGGATTTTACGGCGGAATGCCGATATCAACACGCGCGCGCTCCGTCTGTTGGATCGAGGCAAGCGAAGGGACTTGGGACAGGGGTCTCACCGTGCTGCGGCGTGAGGGATGCAAACAATGCAAAGCATTATTCAATCCGGGAGGTTCGTGGGTTTTCGTCGCACTCCCCGTTGATCTCGAACTCGAACTCGAACCTCGATCTCAACCGAAACGAGCCAAAAAGCATCGTTTGCTGGTTCCGACCCCCGGCGTCCCCTTTCGTCCACGACGCAAGAATTGCCCCTCCCAGCCAAGGACGACACGACGACAACCAAAACCACGACGACAGACGACGAGACCGAGGATTCCGTACGAACCCAGAAAGTGAAAACGTCACCGTCCAAGACCTCGTCGTACCTCCAACTCGGCAAGGCCAAGCTCTCCGGTTTGGTAGTGACGACCTCACTCGCGGGCTTTGTCGCCGCGGGAGGTCCTCTCTACGAACAGGCACCCCTGGCCGCGAGCTGCGTGGTCGGGACGGCCCTCTGTTCCTTTTCCGCGGCGGCCCTGAACCAAATCTACGAGCGCGACCGGGATGCCCTGATGAAGCGAACCCAGCAACGACCCCTGGTCACGGGGGCCCTGACCGTCAACGAGGCGAGGGTGGCGGCGACGGCCTGGGGAATCGGCGGAACGACCCTGCTGGCGGTCGGAACGGACCCGGTCACGGCGCTCCTGGGATTGTCCAACATCGGGCTGTACGCCGGACTCTACACCTACATGAAGCCCCGATCGGTGTACAACACCTGGGTGGGAGCGGTTGTGGGGGCAATTCCACCGGTCATGGGATGGACGGCCGCGACCTCGGGAAGCATCCTGGATCTGGACGCCATTCTCCTCGGATCCACCCTGTACTACTGGCAGCTCCCGCACTTTTTCGCCCTGAGCTACATGTACCGCGTGGATTACGAGCGGGGGGGCTTTTGCATGCTGAGCAGCCACGAGGCCGACGGCGAACGAACCTCCGCGGTGATCCTGCGCAACGCCGCCTATCTCTCCGCCGATCCCCTTTGTCTCCACGCTCGCGGGAGTCACCAGCAGCATGTTCGCCCTGGAGGGAATCGCGCTGAACTCGTACGCGCTGTGGGTGGCCTATAAGTTCCGGCGGGAACGGACCAACGCCAATGCCCGCAGGGTCTTTCTGACGTCCCTGTGGTACCTTCCCAGCTGGTTGGTTCTGTTCTTGCTCCACAGCAAGGTGTGGGACGAAGACCGCGACCACGACGCGGATCGGGACGTTTTGCGCGACAAGATCTCCGGCTTTGTGCACTCGGTGCGGGACGAGGGCCGGAAGCTGTGCCTGCACGAACGGGTGCTGGACCACTCCGCCTCGGACACTAGCAGGCAGCGCCAGCAGCAGCGAGAATGCCTGCCCAGTGGCACTCACCAAGAAAGCCCCCGGGGTGATCCAGTCGACCGCGTCCTCGGCAATGGAGGAATGCGAGGCCAAGAACGAAGTGTTGTGACAACGCGCCGAGATAGAGTGATTGCACCGCTATAGAGTATTAACATTCTTCCTCGAAAAAAACGAACGATATTCCATTCGACAAGAACACCTGTGTTGCGCTTCATTCGGAGCGCGATGTGCCAAACGTCTATCATCATCTATACTTATTCTTAGGTGTTCACTGTGCATTGCCCACGAGTGATCGGTGTGTGATCGGTATAGAAGTCTATTCTCGTTCTCTTTCTCCACCCGTCAGTCCTCCTACCCTTCTCCAAATATCTCTTCCAGAAGGTAGCCAACCAAATCCCATTCCTGTTCATAGAACGGAAAGGTCATGAGCAGGAAAAATGCAGTACCATCGTGCATTTCATCGGACTTGAGACCGGTGATCTCCAAAAAGGCCTCCAATAGGTCGGGATCGAGGTAGGCCAGGTACGAATCGGGTTCGTCACTGTCGTCACCCGGATCATTTGGTGGACCACCATTCGTATCGTCCATTTCCGGGCTGTCGCTCAATTTTTGCCGCTTCGCATTCGCTTCTCCGTCGTGCGGGCTTTCGCCGTCCATCCCTTTGGATCCATCCTTCGGTATGGCAGTTGCCTCTGCGGCAGCTCCCTTACCATCCTCTTCGTCATCTTCGATATCTTCCCAGCCACCCTCATCGCCATCGTTCTCAGCGTGGTTTTCCATCACTTGATTTATGCAAACAGCCTTTTTGATGGACGGCCAATTGTTGGCAGCCCAGACCTCCACAACGACCAGGTTCTCTCTTTGTTGGTGATCGATAGCCATTTCAATGGAGTACCGAATGTGAAATCCGGACTTCGATATCCTTCCGCCTTGGTCCTTTCGTCGCTTTCTCTCGTATCGGAACGTCAATTCCAAAGTGTTGCATTTTTCAAAACCTACAACGGCATCGACCCTGCAGAAATCGTTTCCGGTTCGGATTCGTGATGAGGATTTCACCCGGAGCAGTTTCTTGAGCCGTTCGATCTGAGGTTTCACGCGTTCGAATTGATCAAACGGGTCCGAGTCGAACAAGTCCATGGTCTCTTGGCTCTCTTTCATTAGCATGGCCTCTTCTTCGAGAACACGGAGGACATCCGCTCTCAAATGATACCCGTCCTGTGATTCGAGAAAATTCTGTATCACAGAACGCACAAGGGGACGAGTGTTTGACATGATTGTAGTTTTTCGGGCGAGTGTTTTCCGGCTTGAATTTCTTCTATGAAGTTTCTTTTTTTTCAAGCTGTCAATGTGGTATTTGTTGGAGTAGGAAACTTGCCACAATCAGCCCTTTGCCGCTTTGTATCTGGTATGCCGATCATTGAATGCCGATACTCGTACCTGTGGTTCATTTTTTTCGGCAGTTTCAGAAAACGATAGGGGCGGATTTGCAGTTTTGATCTGAGAAGGGTTGGATGGTGAATGGATGACCATTGCATCATCAAATAATTTAAAAAAAAAAAAAAAAAAATACTAACTCCGTAACTTTCCCCGTAACCTTACACGTAAATGGAAGCGCCCTTTTCTGATCCCTACTTTAGTCTCTTTTTTCGGTATTTGTTCGAAAATATCGATTCGAAGAAGTCAATCTGAAACGGTGAAACTTGAAACTTCAAAAACCATCGTGATAAAAAGGTTAAGGTCTTACTTTTTGCAGAAATACGAAGTAATAGCAGTCACAGAAAATTTTGGTTGATTTTGACATGCTGATCCTGGCAGGGACCTATAACAGTAAATAGTACTAATGGATTTGATTTTTACTTTTGTTCGGTACAAAATTTGGCGAACAAAAAGTGAGTACTTGCGATCAGACCACACATGCTCCAACAGGCTCTAAAAATGACTTTGAATCGGATTGATAACGGTTCAAAACGTCAATAAAACGTCTATCAAATACTTAATACGGTAATTCATTATACAATTTTCGCATCGCGCATTTTGTCCGACGTTCCGATGTTCCAGTACTTAAAACACGTAGATTTCTACACAACTTTCCCCTTTGATATCTCACTCACTTCTAAAGCTCCTACAACAAAACCAAGCACTACACCTATTAACAGAGACCTCCCCTATCTGATTCTGCTGTTTGTTAGGCTGCTCCTTGCTTCCTTTGGTTGCTTTGGTTCCTTGTTTCCTGTCGGTCGGTCGATCGGCAGCGGCAGCAACAAGCTTCCTTCGGCAACAAAACAACACATAATTTTCTACAGCAATTGCAGTACTAATTCTACAGCTGCTTCTGTTCCGCTTTGTCTCCGAGCTCGGTTTCTCGATCTGTTTTCAAGCTACCTTATTATTTAACGCTATACAGTCTTTCAAGCCCCTTAAGTGATATCCACTTAACGTTCTACATTCTTCAAGGTTCCTTGCTGAGTTCCCTAAGTCTTTTCAAGTTGAAGTTGTCAAACACATACAACCCCCCCTTCTAGAAGGTTCCTACGCGCTGATCCTTAAGTATTTGCAAGTTCGCGCGAGCATATCTTCCAGTTCCCCCTTTATTTTCAAGCCAATTGCCCACCGCTCCTTAAGTGTTTATCACTTAAGAGTACCCCTGTTTCCTAGCCAAGCCCCCCATTCCCTAAGTGTTTTTGCTTAAGGCTCCCCCTACTACACCTGTTTTCAAGCCAAGACCAACCGATCCCTAAGTACCTCCTACTTATTGCACTCTTGTTTCCAAGACTACAGCTACTACAGCCCCTTGTTTTCAAGACTACAATTTCCCTGGTCCCTAAGTGTTCGCGAGTTCCCTGATCCCTAAGTGTTTTCGCTATTAAGCAACCCCAACTTGACCTTCAAGTTCGACACTGTTTTCAAGACACAAGCCTCCCTCTGGTCCCTAGGTGTTTCTACTAAAGCCCCTGTTTTCAAGCAAGCAGCTTCCCTGGTCACTAAGTGTCTCGCTCAAGGTCCCTGTTTTCAAGCCAATTGCCCCTGGATACTGTTTCCATTTCCCCCCTTCTACGTAAATTCTACAGGGCCAAAAGTGGTACTTCTATTCCATTTGCCCGCAACTCTGGACAGAACTACCAGAATTTTCCCTGTAGAATTCTACAGCAGCTCTGTTCCGTGATATCCCCCTAACGTTCTACGTTCTTCAAGGTTAAGTCTTTTCAAGTTGAAGTTGTCGAACACATACAATACTACAGTTTCCCTGGTCCCTGTTCCAAGCAGCTTCCCTGGTCCCTAAGTGTCTCGCTCAAGCTACCTATTTTCAAGCCAATTGCCCCTGGATACTGTTTCCACTTATAAGTACTCGCGAGTTTGAACTTCAAGTTCCCTCCTGAGCCTTTTAAGTGTGCCCTGCCATTGATATCCCCCGGTCCCTAAGTGTTCCTACTAAAGCCCCTGTTTTCAAGCCACTAGCTTCCCGGTGGGCTGCTGTATTCCAATTCGAATCGTATCCGATTCGAATTTGCAGTGTTATTACGAGCAAAAAAAAAAAAATTGTTCAAATTTGCACAATTTTCAAGCTACAAGTACTACGACTTCAGTCTACACGATTTGCAGTAGTTGAAAAATTGTTCAAACTTGCACAATTTTCAAGCTAGGAGTACAGTACGAGTACAAGCCTACACGATTTGCAGAGTTCCGCGCGCAGAGTTTTTGTGCTTCAAGTGTGAGACAGATTTTGCTCGTTGGTGACTTTTGTGGGTGTGCTCCAGTATATTTTTTGGATCCCCAGGGACCTTTTCCTTGTCCAGACCAAGGTTACCCTTGTTGTTGCTGCTGTACCCTGCTTCCAGGATACCCCCATCTGTATATATCCATACAGGTTAACACTGAAAGCCTACCAGCGCCCGAGCCAACACGCCTATTCAGACGATCCTAGCCCCACCATGCCCCCCCCCCCGCCAGCTTCCAGGCGAAAAAGGTCTACCTTGGCTAACACTCCTTCCAACAAACGCGCCTTTACAGGGACCCCTTCCCGCCGACTACCTGCTGGTTCCGTTCTTCAGGCTACTCCCTCTCCCCCTCCCTCTCCCCGTACAGCTAGGGATTCACTCCCTTCTGATGATGATATGTCCTTCACTTCTGCTGTGTCTACTGGTGCACTAGATGATGTTGATATGAGCACTGAGCAGTCAGGCACTGGGCATTCGGACACAGGGCATTCAGGCAGTGGGCAGTCCGACAGTGGGACGTCTGATAGTGGGAAGTCCAACAGTGGGAAGTCCAACAGTGGCAATTCCAACAGTGGGACGTCCAACAGTGGGAAGCCCAACAGTGGAAAGTCCAACAGTGCCACGTCTAGGGATGGCCAGCCAGGCTCTGAGCACTCAGACTCTAAGCACCCTCCTTCCAAGGTCTCTCCTTCCAAGTCTAGTCTGAAACAAGCTACTCTTGCATTTCTTTCTGACACACCGTCTGCAGAGCGACATGCCCTGCGCAAGAAAGCCCTGGCTGCTGCCAACAAAGCTCACTCAGATTCCTTCCTCTGGTGCTTCTACGGTAAGGGGCCTTTTACTGGTCGTGCTTCCATTCCCACCCCTATCCACACTCTTCGTAAAACTCCAGCAGGATCCCGGCTATGGACTGGGTGTCCTAGCCCCACTCACTTCTTCAGCAAGAAAGATGGGAATGACAAGAAATCCATCCATGATGTCTGTCAGTCTGCCATCCCTCCAGCATATGCTCAAGCTTTTCCTGACAACCCTGAGTGGAGAACTGCTTCTGTGGAGTCCCTGGTTTCCCTTGCTTCTCTCTGCTTTCAAGCCTCTGCAGACTGGACCAAGCAACCTTCAGGACATGCTCTGAAGAGATGTCTTATTGGTTTGGCCAAGATGTCTCCTGAGTGTTTTGATGACCTGTATTGTGAAGGTAACCTTTTGCCCAGCACTGAAGGACGAGTTTGGTTGGCAGCCAATCAGGTGCTTGGCTCCCACTGGTATTTCAAGAAGCGACCTCCTACACCTGCGCCAACTGCAGTTGATGATGCTTCTACTTCCAAATCAGTGTCCTTTCTTCCTGGTGGTGGTGATGCTACTGTCTTGTCCTCCTCTGCTGGGCATTTCCTCCAACGCCGAGGGGTTTGCTCCAGTGATTCTAGAGCTCCAGTGGATGTCACTGCTGGCACCAAGTGTTCTCATCGTTCTTATGTCACTCTGTCCCTTCCAAGGTTGATGTCACAACACCCTGGGGAACTATATGATGAGCTGCTCAAGTCTCTCAAGGAAGCTTTGGATCTTCTATGGACTGTTGACAAGCGCCTGGTGTTGTATGTTTTTCCCTCCAGAGCCAGGCTCAACCCCAAGGCCAAGCCTGTTACCAAGTTTTGGACGACACTTCCTGACAGGAAGACCTTGGAATTGTATGTTGCTCAGCTCTGGCTTCGCAGTAGAACTGCTCCTCATCTACGCTTCTTTGTGGGCCACAGTGCTTCCCTGGAGAAACTCTTTTCAGCACAATTGCTCCAGAGGCTCAGAGACCGTGACATGGACCTGAAATATGACCACATACAGGCCCCAGTTATTGTCACATGTGGCTTTCTCCTTGGATCTTACATGCAGAGTTTTGATCTTGACCACTACAACGAATTGCTTCAGACTCATCCCAGGTTTCAGGCATGTCCTATTGCTGTTATCAGGAAGAATATCAGCCTTGACAACTCCAGAACTCCTGATCCCAATCCTGTTCAGGCTGCACATGTTTTGTGTGATGCTACAAAGCGCGCCCAAACTGTTAAGCTCCTCAAAGCCCAGTTCAATCGGTGCAAACCTTCAGACATTGCCTCTCTCCCTGATGGTAAATTCTACAAGTTTATTGAGACAGCTACCAATCCTTCTGACAGACCTCTTCCCCCCTCCAAGCTCAAGACTGTTCGCCAGGCTAAGCACCGCCAAGCTAAATTTATTGAGAGCCATGAAACTGCTCCTGTTCTGGGGGTAGTTGATCTTGATCTTCCAGTTGACCTGGGCCAAGGGCTGGGTTTGAAGACACTGCGCAGTGTGCTTCTGGGTATCAGAACCCGTGACAATTGGTCATGGCCTCTTTTTCTTTCTGTCGATACCAGTTCATACCGAGGCGAGATCCTTGCTTTGTACAATATCACTACCAAGGCTGAAGCAATGGCCATGTTGTCTTTCCTGCCTATTATACTGGAAGCTCATTATGGTTCTTGTGTTCGACAATGGTTCTCTTCTGAGTGCCTGACTGAAATGGAAGCCTACCATTGGGATGCTGCTGCCAATTGTGTTGTGGAAACTGAACCTGCTGCAGATCCAATGCAGGATGACTCTCTTCCCTTTTTTGGTGATGGGGATGCAAGAGATTGGGAACTTGTTGATGATGACTTGTCAGTTGACCTTGCCCCAGACCTTACCTTTGATCTGGATCTGCACTTTAACCTCCAAGCCCGTGCTGACAGTGGTGGTGGCGGATTTGATGATTCTCAATCCATGGATACTTTAGCAACCGGTACTTCCAATCTCACTGATGTCCAGGCTTCAGCGCCTGCAGGTGGTGTTCCTCCTGGAGGTGATTCTTCCAATGTTGCCAAGGCTGATGCCTCTCCTGGTATTCCTCCTGAAGTTCCCCCTGCAGTTCCTGACCCTCCCCAGAATGCCATGGCTGGTGACCTCCCTGTGGCCTCTCCTGATTCCTCAACTGCAGTTCCTGCTGCCGGTGGTGGGGAAGACGTAGCCTCTGCATTGAGGCTTGGAGTTGCTGCAATTGCATTCTCCTCCAGCCATGATGCTAGTGTCAGTGATTTGAGCCATGCCAATGTTTCCACCAAATCAGCTCCGGCAACTCTTCCATCCCTGCGACAGACTGGGTTTCCTTCTGATCATGGTTAGCTCTTCTGGTATGAGGTTTGATGGGATGCCTTCCACTCCAAATCCTATCAATGCTTCTACTGTTTCTCCCTTTTCCTCCTCCGCCTCTTCCCCTGTCTCTCAGTTTGTCCAATTAACTCTTCATGGAGACTCTCTTGCTGCTAAGGATTCTGACAGTTTTGGTCACTCCTTCCCTCAAGCTCCATCCTCTAACTCCACCATCATCACTTTCCAAAACATTGGACCACAGCGCAGAGCTTCCTTTATGTCCATGTCCAAGCACAACTCCCGTCAATTTGTCAAGAGCAATGCCAGTGTGGCTCTTTTTGCTGAACATTGTTTGAATGAATCCAAACTCCTGCCATGTGATCTTTTCAATCGGCGCATGAAGAATATCAGTCCCTCAAGTTTTTCCTACCTTGCCAACAACAAGCATGAAGCTTCTGACTGTTCATGGCTTCAGCCTGGTGGTACAGGGTTTTCCATTGATCAACTGTTCAGTTCCCACAAGATTGCCCATGGGGCTGATCCTTCTGGTCTTGGGAGATGGTCCTTTGTCAAGTTTCAGGGCAGGGATGGTTACACTGTCACTATGTTTTCTGCTTACTGCCCTGTTGAAAATGACAGGGACCTTGGTTCCGTCTGGAATCAACAGTACCGATACTTTCAAGCAGCTGAAAATCTTTTCAGTCCCAACCCATGTATTCTCTTTCACAGGGATTTGACTGCTGCCCTTCAGGTCTGTCTGGGTGCAGGTGACCAGGTCATTCTTGGGATTGATCAAAATGCTGATGTTCGGACTGATGGCTTGTCTTTTGAGCTCAAGGCTCTTGGTTTCAGAGATGCCATTCTTACCCTTCATAATCAGTCTTCTCCTCCTGCCACTCACAACCGCAACACTACCAGAACACCAATTGATGCCATTTGGGTCTCTGAGAATGTTGATGTTCTCAGGGCTGGGTATTGTCCCTTTGGTGGCGCCTATGGTATGGAATCGGACCACAGAATGCTTTGGATTGAAGTCTGTAATTGCAGCCTCATGGGCAAACACCTGCCACCTACCGTGAGCTTCTCTCATTCCAAACTCCAGTCCTCCCACCCTCATCTGCGCCAACGGTATTTCAAGCGTGTCAGGCACAGCTTTCTTAAGGCTGGAGTGTTTTCTCTCCAAGCTAAGCTGGAACACCTCCTGGCTCAGTTTCAGTCTGGGGATATTACTGTGCGCGCTGCTCTCATCACCACATATGAAGTCCTCCATGAAACCTCCACCTCTCTCAGGCTCTCTGTTGAACAAAACCTTTGCCACACAAGAGCTGGTCTGGTTCCATGGTCCCCGAAGCTGCAAGTCTATCGTGATACAATTGACTTTTGGCGGCGTGTTGTTAAGCTGAGACAGGGTGTGTCCACCAGTCATACTGTTTTGAAAAGGCTGGCATGCAAGCTTTCTCTCTACAAAGGAGAACACTGTGATCTTTCCAGTGCTGTCCTCCACCTGAAACAAGCTTACAGGCAATACCGGGCAGTAAAAAAATTGGCCCCCTCTTGGAGAGACTCCTTCAATCAAGGCCTGGTGGATGCACTTCTTGCTGAAGGCAAACCTCACAACCAGAATGCTTCCCCGATTCGTGCCCGGATGCGCAGGGAACGTCTTCAAAGAGAGCTTGGCCTTGCTGCTAGGTCTATTCGGGGACGTGTCAACAAGTCAGCTGTCTTGCGAGCTATTGCAGTTGGCCCTGATGGTGCTGAACAGGTCTTGGAGTCCCAGTCCACTATGGTTCCAGCTATGGCTGAATCCAATGTCCGGCGTCAACAGCAGTGTCTTGGCACTCCTTCCATGACTCCCTCCTTCATTCAAGATTTTGGCTACCTCGGCACAGCCCATGCTTCTGCTCAAGTTCTTGATGGCACATATAATCCTCCTCCTGCCACTGACAAATACCTGTCTGAATTTCTTTCTTGTCTCAAAGTCCCTGCCTCTATTCTGAGTTTGCCTCCCTTTGACTATTCAGTGTGTCCAGCTGACAATGCTGCTGCCTGGAAACACCAGAGGGAACGCACAGCAAGTGAACCTTCATGTTTGAGTTTTGCCCACCACAAGGCTTTTGCCCTGGATCCCCAGTTGAACAAGTTTGACACTCTACTGAGATCAGTCCCATTGATTGTTGGCTTCTCTCCTTCTGCCTGGCAGGTCATCACGGATGTTGAGATATTCAAGAAACCTGGTGAATATAGAGTGGATAAGATGAGACTCATCCAGTTGATGTCTCCTGAGTTCCAAATCAACAACAAGATGATTGGCAGACGCATTCTTGCCCATGCTGAACGTGCCAATGCTGTGGCTGTTGATCAACATGGAAGCAGGAAACACCACAAGGCCATCAACACCTGCCTGAACAAGAAGCTCATCTGTGATGTGTTGAGGCAGAAGCGCAGATCTGGTGCTGTTGCTATGAATGATGCCAAGGGCTGTTATGATAGAATCTCTCATCCCATTGCAGGTCTCACTCTCCAGAGCTTTGGTGTTCCTGCACATGTGTGTGAAGTTCTTCTGTCTACTCTGCAACATGCTAAGCACCACATCAAAACTGGTTTTGGTCGGTCAGGTCCTGTGTATGGTGATGAACCTGTTCCTCTCAGTGGTTGTGGCCAAGGCAATGGTATTGGTCCAACTCTTTGGGCTTTGGTGTCAACCATTGTCTTCCGAATGATGCAACAGGCTGGGCATGGTGTCCATCTTATCACTTCTTTGTCACTGCAACTGGTTTCTCTTGTGGGTTTTGCCTTTGTGGATGACACAGATTTGTTTTGTGCTGGCTCTGATTCCTCAACATCTGGTGAAGAATTAGCTGTTGACTTTCAGGAAGCTCTTGACCGATGGGCTGGTGGGATTATTGCCACTGGTGGTGCGATTGAACCTGCCAAATCTTTCTGTTATTTGATTGATTTCAAATGGAATGGATCCGGTTGGGACTATCGCTCCATTGCTGACATGCCCGGTGACTTCTCTGTTGCTGATAAGAATGGCAATCGCGCTACCCTGGATCGTTTTGAAGTTGACCATGCTGACAAGACCCTTGGGGTTTTTATCTCCATGGATGGCAATGAGGAAGCACAGATTGCTCACATGAAGTCACAGTCTCAGTCTTTTGGCTCTCAGCTCAAGGCTTCCAAGTGTGAGAAGAGGGCATCCCTCTACACATTCAAGTATTCTTTCATGAAGTCTGTTGAATACCCCATGCCTGTCACGCAACTTGATGAGGCCACTTGGACTAAGATAATTCACCCAGCTCTTGTTCCTGTGCTGAATAAAGCAGGGATGTCACGGACATTTCCCAGACATGTATTCTATGGTCCTTCCCTCTATCAAGGCTTTGGTTTCATTCACCCCTACCTCCTCCAAGAGTTCAGTCATATTGCCACCCTCTTTCAGGAATCTGTCAGGTCCTCCCAAACTGGTAGGATTCTCAGGCTAACTGCTGAGTCTCTACGGCTCGAACTTGGCATTCCTCTCCATCTTGGTGTCACACCATATCATCCTTTTGCTTCCTACGTCACTCCTTGCTGGTACAAACATGTGTGGGAGTTTTTCTCTGTTCACCCTGTGAGCTTGTTTGAAGACTTCCCAGATCTTCCCCTGCTACGTTCCAATGACTGCTATCTCATGCAAGCCTTTGTCAACGCTGGCTTCAGAGGTGCTGACTTGTCCCTCTTGAATCACATGCGCATGTCACTCAAGGCTATCTCCCTTGCTGACATTTGTACTCCAGATGGAAAGAGACTCTCTCCCATGGCTTTCCAGCTGACATCCTCCAATCACTTGAGGGATCATCTTGACTGGCCGAGATGTCCTCCATCTTGGCCTCCAGCAGCAAAGCGCTTTTGGACTAAGGCACTTCAGACCTGTTTTCTTCCCCCTTGTCCACCCCCTGCAGCCAGGGCACTGGCTCCTTCTTTTCATCTTGGGCCTTGGCTCTCTCCCCAGACAGCTTCTCTTTGGCCTTGGTTTTTGTCTCCATCCACCAACAGAATATTCTTCAAAACTTCTACTGGCTGGACTGTGGGCACCTCCCAGGGCAGGGGCAGATACAGGGTCACTGCTGAAATCCTTTCTGACAAACCAGCCTGCGCTGATGTGCTTGTCTGCCCTGTTATCTGTGGCCAAGTTGTTCGAGTGGTTGGGTCGTCATCCTTTGTTTCTGAACCTCCTGACATGGATCCTCTGGAGTACAATCCATTTGATTCTCTTCCAGACTCCCCGGCAGATGCCTTTGATGCACTCTGTGCGTCTCCAAGGGTACTTCTCCACAAATATTCTCTACCACAGGCTGGCTGTCAGCACATTGTTGATGCTATCCAGAGTGGTACTGCCAGTGCTGTCTGCGATGGTTCATTTGATCCGGACCTTCTCCGAGGAACTTCTGCTTTCATTTTGTCACCTAATTCCTCCACCAAGACTGCTTCCTTGTTCCTCACTGGCTGTAATTTTGTCAGTGGATCCCCTGAGGATCAGTCATCCTACAGGAGTGAACTGGCGGGTATCATTGGAGTTCTCACCTGTTGCACTGCTCTGGTGAATCTTTTTGATATTGCTTCTGGCTCTATCACTATTGCTCTGGATGGTGACACAGCTCTCAAACAGGCTCAGGGATCTTGGCCTTTGGTTATTTCCCAGAAGTCTTTTGACTATGTTTATGTCATCAGAAACATGATTTCTGCCCTGCCAATCTCTGTGCACTTTCAGTGGGTTCAGGGCCATCAAGCTGGAATCTTTCTTGATTGGTGGGCCCTTCGCAATCATCAGGTTGACAGCATGGCAAAGGCCTTTCTCTCTGTTCATAGAGCTTCGGCCCATCACTATCCCAGACTTGTGTTTGAGCCTTGGGCATTTTCTCTCAATGGATGCAAGTGTTCAAGGTTTGATCAGAATGCTCTGCATGTTGCCATTTCTGGTCCTCCTCTTCTTAAATACTGGCAGACCCACCATGATATTCCCATTCCACAACCTGTTTTGAGTTCCATCCATTGGTGTGCCCATCTGTCTGCCTTCAAGCGATTACCTCCTGGCATGCAACGGTGGTTTGTCAAATTTGCTTCTGGATGCATTGGTGTTGGCAACCAACTACTTCACTACCAGTATCAGGATCACTCCCGGTGCCCATTGTGTGATGCAGACAACGAGAAGGTCTCTCATGTGCTCTCCTGCAAGGACACTGGGGCAGTACAGCACAGTGTGTCAGCTTTCAAGGGACCACTGCAGAAGAGGCTTGAAGTTGAACAAACTGATCCATCATTGGTTGTTGCCATTGTGGATCTTCTCACCAGAGTTCGGAAGGGCCAGACCATTTATCCATCATCCTACTCACTTGCAATTGCGTCTGCTGTCAGGGCACAGAGGACTATTGGCTGGCACAACTGGCTTCTTGGTAGGTGGTCTCCTCGCTGGTATCAAATCCAGGCTGATTACTACTCCCACATTGGAAGCAAGCGCTCTCCCAAACGTTGGGCTACAGCTGTCATCCATCAGTTCTTTCTTACCTCCTGGGATCTTTGGACTTATAGGAATGAACGACTCCATGGTCCTGGGGGTACCCTGGATGCTGAACAACACCAATCTCTTGATGCTTCCATCACGTCAGAATTGGCAATTGGTGCAGCTGGTGCACTTCCCCAGTCACACTCCCTGTTACAAACCCCTTTCCACGTCCTACAAGGTTACACCCTGACTGCCAAGCGGCAGTGGCTTGCAACCATCCACCTTGCAGTATGCAGCGCCTGTCCCACCAGTGCAGCCATACCAACAAGAGGCTGCTCTTCTCAGAGCCTGGCTTACTGGACCTCAGGGTTGATTACACTTTGTACCTTGGTTTTGTCTTCTGTTCCTGCTTCTTATCCTGTCCCATCCCTTTTGATACTGGATCTTATCCCAATATCTTCATTCCCATTTCACTTTCTCTCAAGTCCCTCTTTTGTGGGACTTGTTTGTCCTTCCCCTGCTTGATGTTCAAGGTTTGTTTGAAAATTTGTCGTTCTGCCACTTGGGGTCCTGACTCTATGATGGAGGCGACGTTAAAGTCTGGTTACAGACTGAGTAATTTAGTTTCACCTTTGGTGATTAAAGTTATTTAAATACGTATATTAATTAATTAATACGGTAATTCATTATGAAATAATAATAACACGTTGATTCAAATATTTAACACGGTGATTCATGTAGTATTATTTAAACGTTGATTCAAAGAATAACAGGTTGATACCGGTACTTGATTCAAATCGAATTCCGAAGTAGACCTTACTTTTTTTTTAAGACGGTGATTCATGTTTAAACATCTACTACTATTATTTAAACGTTGATTCAAATAACATGTTGATTCAATACTGATTCATATCTATCTAATACGAAGTATTATTTAACACGGTGATTCATTCTCAAGTAAAAAGATGTTGATTCAATACTGATACACATCAAATAACATATCGATTAAACACTGATACGGTACATATCTATCGAATAACATGTTTGAAAGACGTTGATTTAAAAATAACATCATATTCATTCAATACTGACGCACCTCTATTGGAAATTTAACACAGTAATTTGTTATCTAGAGTATTGAATATTTAAGACGGTGATTCAAAATTTAACACCGTGATTTGTTATCTCTAGAGTATTGAATATTTAAGACGGTGATTCATACTGTCTTTATCTTGAATTTGATGTTTGAATGAATCACCGTTCCATAAATGCACATGATATGTATCATGTGCATTAATATTTGAAATGTCCGTTCATCATTAATTAAAATTGTAATTAGGGTATTTTTAACAGTTACAAATAATAATAACGTTTAGAAGGGTCTGATCTAAAGTAACTTCTGCACCTCGATGGGCAGAAATGTCCGATATAAAGTACACATAATCACGGTTAGTATCGTATTTGTCTGATCGCTAGTACACGAAATTTAACCGTCCAGATTTGTACCGATTCAAAGTAAAAAAAAAATCCATTAGTACTATTTACTGTTATAGGTCCGATCCTGGCAGGGGTCTGGATCCTGGGGTCACATTACGAACCAGCTTTTAAAACAACAGTGACAGATCGTAGTTGTCGCCTCGGTCCTTCGTTCTTGGTTTCTTCAACCACTTCGAAGAAATAATAATAGTCTGCTGAAATCAAAGTCGAAAGACCTTGTTGAAGAGCTGTCACAATTGGAGACAGGTTCGAAGATAGGAATCACGATGAAAGGAATTATTCAACTTTTGGCGGCCGCATGTTTGGTCACATCGGCAAAGGCCGCTGGAGCAAAAGAGATCACTCTCGAAAACTTCGACGAGTTGACGAAAGGAAAGAATGCCTTCGTCAAGTTTGTAAGTATTATGGACACAAGACGCGCTAGCAATCATTCGATCGGTTTTGGGAAATTCAATGCCGAGGATTTGGTCTAATCATGCTTCATTCTATTTGTTTCCAATAACATGATGCCCACGAAGTTGGCACCTTGGTAAGTTTTTCCTACGTAGTCAAGTGGATCTCTACAATTATGATAATTTATCCTCACAACGACCTTTCCCTCCCCATTCTCTCTTCGTACGTAAAGGTGAGGCCACTGTAAATCCATGAAACCATCATGGGACAAACTAGGAGATGAATATGCAGCTTCATCGTCCGTCCTCATCGCTGACGCCGACTGTACCGACAGCGCACAGGAGCTTTGCTCTGAATTCGAAATTCGTGGATGTACGTGTAATTCGGCTTTGGCACCGACTCGCATTCTCTTCTTTTGTCGATGGTTGGAGTTATCGGTTGCATCGGTATTGATTCATTGTAGTTCAAAATGTAATCTCAAACCATTGCTTTACTTTGCACCCCACCTTCCTAGACCCCACAATCAAATATTTCCTTGACGGCGACTCAAAAGGAGAGGACTACCAAGGAGGAAGAGATTTCGATTCTTTGAAAGAATTCGTAGAAAACGAGCTTGAAGTCAAGTGCAATGTCGAAGATGGAGTCGGCTGCACAGAGAAAGAAAAGACCTACATCGAGAAAATGAAGGCGAAAGCCTCCGAGGACAGAGTAAAACAAATCGAGCGGCTCCAAGGCATGGCAGGAGAGAGTATGAAAGCCGAGCTCAAGGCTTGGTTGCGCCAGCGACTTCACATTCTTCGAGCACTAGAGAGGTAGTCGATTGTTCTGCGTTGGAATTTCGTTCACCTTCAAAAAATTTCGTTTGATACGATCGAGAACGAGCGAAGTAGTTGATGAAATCAATCTATGAGCTGCAATAAACATAGGGTCATGAGAGGATGACGACGACGAAACTTTGTAGTGCTTTCTACAAAAATTGTTTCCTCGGCTGAAAGGACTCATACCATTTTCATTCCAACAACACCGCACCGAAATCGATTGTTGCATAGAGATAACTAGTTGGAAACGATTCAATCTATAGCTACACACAAGCACGCGCTAATTGAAAATGCATCATATTTAACGTGAAAGCACTAGCTCGTATCATTCGGTAAAGGCGCTTTTTCGACTGGATCTATGACTTGGTTAACCTTGCTGGATTAAGAGAAGATTGGTCGAAAATCATTGCGCAGACGAAAGTCAGTTGCGGCAAGATAGCCGCCACCCATTCCGAGAGAAGCGATTAACACATGAGGTAGGAATACTCAAAACCACTCATATAGATTGATCAACTCGGTGATCATTTCAGACTTTGAGCACAAATCAATCATCCCTCGATGAATAGATGACCCAGAGCCTACGTGTACCAAAACGATACAACAATGGATTCTTATGGTAAGAAGAAGTTTTAGATGCAGCACAGTAGTTCATTGATCGCAACAGAATTGGACGAGACGGAAACGAGTCATCAATTTCTGAGCAGGGAAGCACTTGAGTCATCCCTCAGCAAGTGACTTTGGTCTGTCATCCTATTCTGCAATTAGCCCATTGTTGTCCTTCTCCGCATTTCTTCGGCTTTCAATAGATCTATACACTTCACGGGCACATAGTGTGAAATCGTATTTCATTTTCCCTAGTCACCATAGAATCCAAAGTTGAAAGAAACCTTCTCCCCCTTTTCCTCAGAACCATTGAATCCAACGTTGAAAGAAATTGTATGGTTCTACGTTCTACATTCTCCCTACCTTTTTTTCTTCGAATCTTTTACAGACGACCTTGAATCCCATGTTTTAGGAAGTAGATCGAAGGTTTGATGTCGTTGCCAACCCGCATTCTTCCAGTTGCTTTCCTAACAATATGACCGTGATCACAGAACCAGGGTTCATCACATGGATTTGTAATCTGCTTGATTCCAGATCCTATTTTGCAAATTTTCGTTGCTTTCAGTCAATCAATCAAAATGGGTATGTTTCGTGAAACTTGATTGATTCATTCAGTCGTGCACGAAAAAATAAAAACTTTGAAGGTTTAGAAGACGTCTTACCGTAAGGTTACCGGTACTTGGAAAGTTGAGTGCCCTGCGGCTTCTATGATGAGAAACGACTGGCAACCGCCAACGACAAAGGCGAGGACCGAATTTTGCATTATTTTCATATGCGTAGATTGCAACCAACTGCAACATGCCACTCTTTCTTTAGCCAGCGACAAACAAGCAGGACGTGATGGAGATTTTCGCATGGTAGCTCTATGACTGAGCCTCCTTAACGACAAGAAAGACTACTTTTGACGTGAAAAAGAACATCGTATGACGATTCTGCCACGCTGTACTACGTGTTCACGCTGTAGTTCTGTTTCGCATCCCGGTGTTTCTCGTCGAGTACTTCCGCGATCGTATAAGTGATAGCGACACTCACTTTTGGTTACCAGTATCGATTCCAACCATTTCTAATTTGTGGAATGTCTACTCCCCACACGCTTTTTGAGGCATTCCAGATTCTTAGGCAACGGCAGAAATTTCCACCACGAAACGAAGGGTCCAATGGCGTCATCGATATCTTGGGGGTTGTAAGCAACATATCGACGTACTCATGTTCGGCATTTGAAACAACCACATCCTGTCGTCTTCCCCGTTCTCCGCATAGCCAAATATGGTTGACGGACGACTCCCAAGTCGGCAACGCGATCACTAAAAGAGGTGGTGCCGAAGAATCTCCAGAATTGTTTTCGCCAAGTTTTGTTTTATACGGGTCGTCAGAGGTAGCAAGGATTGATCAAGAACGAATCAAAGTTGGTGATGTCCTTCGGTTCAATCGGGTTGCATTGAAAGATTATGATGGTTCCTTGCACTTTCGATATTGTTTTCACGATCCAGAACCCGGAGTGCGTTGGTTTCGGTTGGGATACATCGACAACCAAGGGAGTTTTTATGAGAATAACGTCGATGATCATTGTTCACCATCTCGAATACCGGAAAGTATGAGAACATCCAAAAAGAGAATCGCGGAGCTTGTGGAATGGTACAAGAACAATTTCCATCGGATTCTCCCTTTGTCTTCGGCGAATTTGCCAACTCGGAGACGACACCTGTCTGAGATTGAGTTTGCTTCGGGGATACTCAGCAATATCAGAGTCAAAGTCGTAAAAGTGCGCTCCGATTACGTTGCGGTGGCAAACCGCAATGCCAAGTTGTGCCAAAAAAAGAAGAGAAGTAAAATTCTTTCTTCGGTGACCTTTGCCATTTTCACCGACGAGTCAGGAACTAGCCTGCCATTCATCGACACATCGGGTAGGTTTCTACCAAAACTCAGATCAGCTCGGAATGACAACGACACTACATTATTAATAATGACCAACGTCTACACAGAATACCAAAGCAATCTCAGAGGCTTGGAGACGACAACGAACGAAATTGTTTTGGTACCAACCGTGGCGAGTAGCGGAGTCCTAGTCCTAGTCCCCGACACCAAAAATTCCAATTCGGTCAATGCAAACCCAAGTGGTGCTTCTGACATAGACGCAATGCCGATGCATGAACCATCGCAACATTTTGATTCTCGGGAAAAGACGGTGATCTCCAGGATGGTGGACGTAACAGTGAACGGAATTTCCTTGAAGAAAACTCAATCTGTATTTGCTACAGCGTCCAAGTACTTGCAAACAATTTTGGCATCCAACGACAGATTTTTCAGAACTGCGATGGTTGACTTGGAGACAAAGTGTTGCTTCGGGAAGGTATCGAGCTCCACCATCGAAGCCACTCCCGATGTGTTGAAAACACTTTGTGGCAGTTTAGATATTGACGAACTGTGTAGTGACGAGAAGCTTTGTTCATATTCGATGGGATTCCTTTCCGGTCTGATCAATGAGGGCGTTGTATTGGAATGGAGATTGGTGGAAGACGAGGACGAAAATTTGACAATTGTGAAGGCTGTCTTGCATCGGATTCCGTGAATACTACTAAACCCATGCGATATTAGAATTGATTTGCCGCATTCCAAAATTTAGACCGCGAAATGCACAGATCCAATGTATCATTGCCTTTTTGTGTAGGTATTGACGTGCAAAGGCGAATATATAGCAAAGGTTGCCTTGTATAATTTAGTTTCCGAGAGTGGTTTTGATAGTACACAACTAATTTTATTCAACTAAATTTCCTTTCTGATGCCCTGCGACACCTGGGTGTTTTCTCGAACGCCGAAAAGACTTGGTTCACGATCGGTTTACAAGTGTCCTGTAGATATCTCGTTTACTGAAAACAGAATTCGAACGGGGGTTCCGAGTGGTGGGACTCGATCTCTTCTTTGAAATCTTGGAGAAGTTGGACAACACCAGGCCGGGTGTACTCGGAGTCGATTCCGAGTTTTTTATCGTCATTTTTGAGGAGTTTCTTCCACATTTCTGCCAATTCCTTGACCATGTCATCCATGCCTCCCTCGTTGTCGTGCATCCAAACATCGTTTTGCATAAGTTGGTAGGTGTAAGCAAAGAGCTTATCAAACTTTTCGGGCTTGGACCTGATCCTGTATTCTTGCAATTGAAATGAATCGAATCCATCGCGGACACCGTAGCTAAATGAGGTCGTGAACATGAGAGTCGATTTTCCAGCTTGCTCCCCTAGGACCAACTTTTCCATTGCATTGAGCTGCTGTTCCCGATTCTTCGTGATCAGAACGTGTCGAAGCGTGTCCATATCATCCTTGGTGAAAAGGGTCTTGTCCTCGTCGTCTGAATCATCTTCATCGGGAAATCCTTTGATGAGAAGCGCGCCGAGTGCTCCCACATCACGTGCCTTCTTGTTGAGCTTCTCAAAATGAAGATCGAAAGGGAGCTCTTTGGTCTTCTTCTTCTTCGCTATGTTAGCATCGTCTTTGGGTGCGGTTCTCTTCTCAGATGGCATGGTGTGTCCGTGCTTGTCAATTGCTGAAACGGTGGGTGTGATTTGAAGAATTGTCTTGAAAAATAATGAGTCCTATGATAGATTGCTACACTTAGCGTTGCTATCGTTGTCGAAAGTTCGAAAATGAGACGAAATGAACGGGAGCTCTTCCCGATTAGCTTCTCGATGAAAGGGTGAAAATAAATTTGTGGTCGATTCCGTGCCAAAGTCGAACCGAAACAAGACCGTCCTCAGGGACTCCTATCGTTGAATCCAGAATTATCCTTTTCCGACGTCACCTGTCCTTCAGTCCATGTAGAGTCCACTACTTACTTCTACATGCAACTGTGGCAGCTGAAGATGATTTTCGTCGATGGTGGGACAAGATTGAAGATGTTTAATGATCGAGTGTCGTAAAAATATGAGAAGCAAGGTTTACCACCTACCGGTACTTCGTAATCCTGTACAGTTAGTCAAAAGAAGTTGCTTATTCATTATTGTAGAAAGTAGAAACGTTGGTTTGAATTTTGGGCGCGCCGTAAATGTGTTAGGTGACATACTACGGTAGTAGGCCTTACCGTAAGTCACGACTCCTTTTACGGACGGTTCAGTAAGATCTTAGTACATTGACTTTTTCCTTTTTACTGTTCAAAAGTGAATCTTACTGTTTCTGTCCCGGTTCATACGTACGTACGCGTACGACATAGTACGAATTTGTGTGTTTTTAGTGTCCGTGTTCGAGATGGTCACAAAACTCAAAACTCACGTTGAAGCACTCTAATGCTCGTGGCAAAAGCAATGAAACGAAGCATCTACTGTTGGGCAAGACACAGGTCACCGCAACTGCAGGATGCGGGTGGGGGACACGCCCGCACCTCCACGCACACCACCTGTGAACTTGCCGCGCGCGCCGTGACGAGCACTACGACGTATGTGAGGAAGGTCCCAATGGTAGGTAGGTAAGTGTCACGAGAGGGCCGACAGCGCGAGTACTGTAGACGGGCACAATGCGGTGCCCGCACAAGGTACGCAGTCGCTACCGGGCACGGAGGTGCGGGACGATGCCTTCCCCATCTGCTCACCTCATTGTCCCTTGGCCAACACCAAGCCGACGACAATGAGGAGTGCTGTTCCCTGTGGGAGCGGATCAACAAACCTATTCCTTTCTCCCCAGCCATACACCTCCACACAATACACACCAATACCAACACCACCCACGCCCACACGCTGGCTACCCCAGCACGCTGGCTACCCCAGCTCCCGACCCAGCCGATCACGATCCTGCCGATCAACCCCGGACCACACCGTGCCCCCCCTGCTGGCTACCCCAGCACACTAACCACCCCAACACCACCCCGATCCTGTCGATCACGATCCTGTCGATCACTCCCACCCCGTCGCCAACACCACGCGACTCCCGTCGCCAACACCACGCGACTCCCCACTGGTTGGCTACCCCATCCATACTCCCACCACCCGGTCCCGCCGACCACCCAGGGACAACCCGCCCCGGACTACCCGCCCCGCCAACCAAAAAAACGCGGTTTTCCCCTATCCCCTACACCGAGATACCCCCGCGCGCCAGCCCCAAACTTTTGACACCAACCTTGACACCACCCCTCGCCAACCAGAGCGATCGAACCGTTGACACATCCCCTAGCGATCGAACCGTTGACACATTCCCTCGCCAGCCCCTCCCTGACACTTACCCTCGCCAATCCACAAATTCCCACCCAACCCCTCCCCTGCGCATCCACTCCCCCACTCTCACAAACCCGATCTCATTCAACCACACAAACAAGTCCCGAACATACACCATGCCCCCCATCCCGGAACTCGCCCAGCTCCAGATGCGTTGCCTATCTTCCGGCTTCCTGAATTTCTCCGACGCCCCACCGACCAAACGCGACACCACCGACAATACCCGCAAATCATTCCTCCTCTCCCTCGGAAAAGCAGCAAACATCGCCCACCGTTCCAACTTGTTGAACACCCTACACCCCAGGTACGCATACCTCGACGAACACCACGTCCTCCAGTGTATCCACTCCCTCGTCGCGTGGACGGCCGACGACGACACCCTTCACTACGTTGGCATTCCGTCCGACTCCATCCAATCCGACACCCTCGTCGCCATTCCCCCGTCCTCCTTCCACACGAGCTTCCTTGGTATTGCCCCCCATACCTCCGCCGCACTTTTCCGAACCTGGAATGATACAGCCCACCTCCCCGACAGTTTCATGAGCGCCGCCGACCCTAAGACACAGGTCGGTCCCACCAACCTCGGCCACGACGGTTCGGCTGCCACCACCCCCCAGTTCGTCCTCCTCCCTACGATGTGGCCCGCCACACTCGCCATCCCCACAGGCACTCGTCTCGGCGAACCCCTCCCTCCCAACACCTACGACGAAGGATTCACTACTTGGTGGAAAGCCCTCTGTTTCCTCCACACCAAGAACTCCGGCCGCAGCCTCCACACCCACCATCAACTCTTCCACAAAGAAAATTGGACCAAAGAAGGACAAAGCGGCCACACCATCCTCACCCAACTCCCACAGAACGACCTCAACCCACTCCCGACCCGCCTACAACATACCACACATTCGCCTAAAGCTTCGTCAATCCGCCATCACTACAGAATAGACATAGTGTATACCGCGTATGACCTAGTATAGACAAATGTGAGCACAGAGTACGTGCACTCCGAAGTTGACGTACACCCGAGACGGCGCCGGGGTATCCCATAGGATACCGGTATACAGTTCGTCCTCCCGTTCGCTGTACAGTACCGGTACGGTACCGTACCTGGTAATTAAAGTTATTTACCGTACAATGTTCTAGAATCGATAGAAGATGATGATTCGTACTCGTACCGGTCGAAATAGATGCAAATCAATCATCTCAAAAAATACGGATTGAAGTAAATACCGTACATACAAGTATCCATGTACTCGTACCTAGTGAGTAAAAGATGACGGAAGGTCAGGCAACAACAAAGATTCGACAATCGATCGATCTACTGAGCTTGGCAAAATGGATGGTAAAGGACGCCGACCTGAAGAGCTTGCTTGCCTTCAATCCGATATCTTCTTACTTTTCCAACGAAGATGTTTTGCGTGAAGCGATGGAGATACGGCAGTTCGGTTTTGGTCAGAGCAATCCAACATACCTCATAAAGATTGGCGAGAAAGGCAAGACGGCGTCGGCGGGGACGCAATTTAGTGCCGTTCTCCGCAGAAAACCATCCTCCGTTGCTCATCCTTCCGCCCACGCCTTGCATCGAGAATTCCAGGTATTAAAAGCACTACAGAAACACAATCAACAAAATCGAGACGAACAAGTCCCGGTCCCTTATCCGTATGCCTACTGCAAGGATGAATCTATCATCGGAGCCGAATTTTATTTGATGGAGTTTATATCTGGTCGAATCTACACAGACTCTTCGATGCCCGGGATGACAAAAATAGAGCGAAAACGTGCTTACGAGAGTGTAATGTCGGTCATGGCGAATCTGCACAACGTGGATATTCGAACGGTAGGCCTTGGAAATTACGGGAAGGGGGGAAAGTATGTAAAGCGGCAACTCGATCGTTTGAAGGCAGTTAGTCGACGGCAAGCAGAACTTTCTCGGACTCCCGCACCGCAAATCGAAGACCTCGCCAGTCAGCTCCAAGAATACGCGAGAGATTGTCCCAATCGAATCTCTCTGTTGCACGGAGATTTCAAAATCGACAATCTAATTTTTCATCCGACGGAGCCAAAAGTTGTTGCCGTCCTCGATTGGGAGCTCAGCACGGTTGGCGATTCCCTCTGTGATCTTGCAAATCTATGCGTGATGTATTTGATGCCGCGTAGCAAGCGTGGCGCGATATCTGGTGTGCTCGGCCTCGATTTGGGATCCTTGGCGATTCCTACCCGACCGCAGCTCCTTGGTATGTATTCGCAACATCGAATAAAGAGCAGCGGGAACACGAAAATTTCCCTGGAAGAAATACGGAAATGGCATGGATTTTATCTGGCGTTTGTTACATTCAAGAACGCGGTGATTGTCCAGGTACGTAGAGCTAACGCAGGTGCAGTTGCGAAAAAATCATGGAAAGTCTTTTCTAATTGTTTAATGCTCAAATTGTTATCCCTCGTTTAGGGTGTCGCACAACGAGCCAAGGCAGGCGTTGCGAGCAGTGCAAGAGCGAATGAGGTTGCGAAAGCTCTACCACTCATTTGTATGACGGCACAGACAATTCTTGATACAGAGGTTAAACCGCTTCTGACTCCAACCAGCAAGAAAGGAACATTAAGCAGACTCTAACGCTTGAAATCGTACACCCCTACGAAAGAAAGATAATGAATTTTAGACTAAATCTTACGAATTGTTCTCATGCGACCGACAATCATTTCTTTGTTTCCACGAGATTACGCGATCCCTGTGCCTTCTTGACTCGTGAATATTCCTCTAATTTTTATGAAAGTCATCTTTTGTGATGTCGACTGCAAGAAAGTCAAATGTTTCTTCATTGTACCCAAAGTTATCTGTGGACTTCAACATTGACAACGCATATTCTGGATTTGCATCGTAAAGTTTATAAATTGTATCGACAGTTACCATCTCCTTCTGTCGGCAGAGTTCAAAAGCCTTTGCCGAAAGTTTAGAACGTGTCTCGCCCTCTGGCAGTTTCGAACACAACCTCAAAAATATTTGATAGGATGCCTTATTCGGGGGCACGCTTGCGGGGGAAGAGTCGTCTTCATGGAATTTCTTGAAGACATCCAACGCCGTAACGATTATTTTCCTTGTTTCAACCGGATCGCTCATTGGGATCCTGGGCAGCTGCCGTTCTGCAGCAAGGAGAATCCGATTGAATGCCGAAGTCTTATCACGGGAATCCTTGAATTGCACATTGTATTCCGCCATTCGTTCAATCATCGTCGAGGTTCTTTCCACGAGTTCGGTCAGGTCCAAATCTTTTCGATTCATTCGCGCGTATATCAAATTCAGCGAGTCACAGATAGCACCGTTTGGACGAAAGCTTACATCGCCTGTCTCCCGATATAATTTATGGTAATCATCGAACAACTCGTTCACTGTTGTTATAACCAAGTCATCTCGGGGAAAGGAACACTTTGATGCAGCTGCAAAGACTGGAGCCACAGCTTCGACAGATGGTTTCAACTTGGGATGCATTCCACTCGAGATGTAATTTTTCTGTAGTTCGCGGAACACTTTCTCGATTCTTTCAAAAGCTGCCGATCCTCTATAGCCTAGTTCTTGATATTCAATAATGTCCAAATATATCTTGCGACCTGGAAATAAGTGTTGTTCTTTGATCAGCTCCGATAACACATGTATCTTTTCAACGACCTCCATAGATCGTTTGGCTGCTGTTCTCGCTGAAATATCTGTCATCTTGCCAAGACCTTTGACATATGGGTTGTAAACATAATAGCCAGGAAGGTCTTCGTCTCTCTTGGTTATTTTGTATCTTTTCTCAATCCGATCTAGCCAATACTCGGTGCGTTCGAGATTCCCTGCACTAATGCATGCTTTCATGACGAAGGTCATCATTTTGGTTGTGGCCTTCTGGGATGTGTAAAATTTTTCATATCTTGCGACAACATCCTCAGCACGCTCGACGCCTTCTTGGCCGAGGCGAGCTCTGGCATAGGCCCGTGTGATTAACTCGTATACCCGTACGTCTGGCCTGACGATGTTCCCCTCATAATTGCCGAACCCGTAATACCCGAGAGGAAAATTTATTGGCGATAAATCTTCACCGTCCAATTTGTAGAATTTCGATTCCATCCGCTTGAGCTCGTCGTCCATGTGAATAGCCTTCTTTTTAAGCTTGTGAATAGATCGTTGGCTCAGACAAAGATATTTGTAGAAGGGGCACCATCGTTTTGGGTTTGATCGATTATTATATTTGATGATTTCGATCTGTTTGGCTCGTTTAGGCCCGACTGAAGTGTCCGCCGTATCCTCGTTCGATCCGGGCTTTTCCGGATCCTCTCCTTCCAAATGGGAGATCAAATCTGCTTCCCAAAAAGAGATGTGGAGGCCGTTGCTAGATGGGAGAGGACTCCGAAGTACCCCTCCACTTGGAATAACAAAAGAGCAAGCACATGTTAGCACCAGTACCAAGACGAATGAGACGACAAGTGAAAGGCGATTGTTGAACTTCATATTCATTTCCGTTGTTTGCATATGTTGATGAAGGTATGATCTTCTTCGTAGACTCTTCTTTTGTATTGGAACCATCAAATTGTGAAATGATTGCAGATAGATGCAAAGAGCAGCTGCCTTCAGTGAAACTTACGTGAGGTGAGGTAAGATTTTAACCTTACCGTACGGTATTCCCAAATTTTTTTTTCAAGGACGAATAGAATTTCTCCTCTCGGTTGCTCTTGATGGCTACCGGTCGGGAAGAATAGTTGGTGTCACGAAAACACGGAGCATTGTCATTTTTAGTCAATCGAGTCGAGACCCGAACCTTTCTTCGTGATTGGGATAAAGATACGGTGAGAACTGAGTAAGGTTAACTTCCGGTAAGGCTTACTTGTGCTTGTACCAATGCTGGCATGGTAATTGCTGATTGTTCATCATGGTGAAATGGTGAATCACAAAGGAAGTTATCAGAAGTACATCAATTCTAACATCCTCTTGTATATCACTCTCGACTGCGTTTCAGCAGTCTCATTGAGAAGGCCGACGTGACAAGGTTCGCAAACCTGAATGTTGATTGGAAATTCGAAATGTGGTCTGTCGACGGAATAGCTATAACTAATGATTGATTCATCGAATATTACTCGCTGACTAAACACTATGGCCTGGTCACTTATCAATCTGATTCTTTGTTGCAATGTGCAAAAATTTGATGAATGTAAAATTAGACCTTATATTGCTTTATTGTACGAACGATTTCGTAAACGGTGCAAGAAGGCATTGATTCTGTGGTGAACACCATCATTTTGAATTTGCATTGAAACCTGACATCTATTGAGCTAACCGCATAGATGTACTCTGTAACGAATAATTTCCTGCTGAGTTTGTGTTCTACTTATTGCACTGAATGGATTCCTAGCAGGTTTCCTGCTTTCAAAAAAACTCTATAGTATCAACATTTGCAATGATTGCGTGCGTGGGAAGAATTCTTAGTTCTCCCCATCCTTTCGTCTAACTTCTTTGTCTGATTTTATGTGTCCGCAGGATCTTCTCCGAAGGAAATGACATTCACCCCATCCTTATCGACCTTTTTGATGATAAAATTGGGTTGACTCAGCATGAATCTCGTTTGCATTTCTTTGATGCATTTCTCAACCACCTTAACAGCATCCTCCTCGGTCATGTTTTCTGTACACTCCTTATCAAAAATAGAAGCACAGAAATACTGGGCGTAGCCTTGCGCCCCATGCTTTACCTTGTGCAGGGTGCCGAAATAATCCAAGTAGTAGAGCGAAGCGGTCCCTTGTTCACCGTTTTTACCCACATCGTATCCACCAAGTAACACGTTAACTTGGAATGGTCCTCGTCGCAAGGCATCGGCCAGTTCTCCACGTGCAAAGTTGGCTTGGGCGTGCGTCGATAGTTTGGTTCCCTCGTTTGAAAGTTCGTACAAATTAATGCTTTTGGAAATGAATCTGGTATTGAAAAGGGTTAGCGATTGCAAACAAAATGTCAGGAAACGTTATTCGTTAAGCGTCCAAACAACACAAGAAATCCCACGTTCGTTGATCATGCTAGGACGACGGATTTACAATTTTCGCTGCAACTACTATATTATGTTTCTTGGTATCTTGTTTCGGATTTTTCCAACTCGTTATCAGTCGACACGAACACAGATGGACCTCGTTGTTCGACTTACTGTGTGAAACTGACCAAGTCGCAGTTCGGTCCCGATACCCCCATCATCGAATATTCTGTCAATTTAGCAATCTTATCAAGGTTCTTTTGGTACGTAAGAATAGATCGGCCATTGGATTGGTCTGCGGCAATAACCACTCCACCCTCATACGCAACTCCGAAAATTGTATCCATTTTGTTGTTATCGTTTCAAGGGAAAGTCTAGTTTGGAATTGAGTGACAAGGAAACGGAAAGTTGATACTGTAAGGTCTGAAAGAGGTGTGCTGTGAGGTGCGATGGTTATATCACCGACGATCTTGGCAACAGAATGATACCACTGGCTTTGCCCTCGTCGCTCGTGTTGTAATCATCACTCGATAGACTCACGGTTTATTGCGTAAAACGAAGGCAAAAGAAAGGTCTCGAAATACAATTCATCCCAATCCCAATCACGAAAACAACGTGACTAAAATCATTGTGTACGAATTTTGAAGAAGTCGACCAGGTCCAGCATGAGAAACTTCTGACGCAGGAACGTACGAGTAACCTTACCTACATAAGCATTTATGGTAAAACAAAAAAAATACTTCGGTAGAAAATAGACAACTGCAGCATCATCATTATCTATGTCGATAAGTTTCTCCCTCTATTGTATTCTCCCTCTATTGTATGATGTTCGAGCATGGTCAATGAGAGCTCGGACGATCAAACACACATTACTATTACTACGTATTTATTTCTTGTTCATTCTTTCAGCAGACACAAATCAGGAATAATTGAGAGATGTCGAATTCCTCCTTTTTCTTTGGAAGCACTGTTTATTTGTTGTAACTTTTTATTAGATTGTTTAATAGTCGTTTGTAATAATTCACAACAACCCTTCGTGAAAAAGAAGAGTAGAGTTGCATCCCAGCTATATCGTACTCCATTCTTCCTCTTCACCTATTCGAATTTCTGTTGTGTGTGTTCCACGTCGAGAGCAACCAAGAACAAATCACAGAAAATCATATCCCCTCTAGTATCGTCTCACCTTGTAGGGGAGGTTCTATTGAAACAAAATTACTGCATGGTTTTTGTGTGGAAGCTTTTGAACTCCGTGAATGTAAATGTGAAAATGCCTTTGACGAGCAAGACAGTGCTAGTTCTTGAAGCACTCATCCCGTTTTGAGACATATGTAGGATACTTGATAGTTGCCAATATGGTTTACGCGGCTTCTTCGCTATCCATTTCGTCGTCTTCCTCGATAAATACAGGTACCGCTCCATGGACGTGTGAACCACCTTCGCTCGTCAACGCCTCGTACTTCTCTACGGTCATTCCATCTTTTAAAAGAATCGGTTTCCTTTCTCCACGAACTGCAGCAGCATCTACGTAAACTGTGTGGACATCAGAGAGGGAAGGGACCACGTACTGTGTTTCCATCAAAACTTGGTCTGTGATGGACCGCAAACCACGGGCACCTGTACCACGCGCAAAAGCAGTTTTCGCAATTTCTTCCAATCCACAATCAGTTACATGGAACTTCACATCGTCGATTGCAAACAAACGCTTGTATTGTTTGATGATGGAGTTTTTAGGAACTGTGAGAATATCTACCAAGTTGTCAAGATCGAGGCCCTTAGTTGACACGATCACCGGGAAACGCCCGACGAATTCAGGGATCATCCCGAACTCCACCAGATCCTTGGGAATTACATTGTCGAAGCAACGTCCCTGAACTTTAGGATCCTCGATTTTTTTCTTCATTTCTGCACCGAAGCCGATGGATGCGGCGTTCGTTCTGTGGTTAACGATACGCTCTAATCCTGCGAATGCACCTCCACAAATGAAAAGAATATTTGTGGTATCAATTTGCAAGAAGTCACCGCGAGGATTTTTCCGGCCAGGCTCCTGTGTTAAAGAAATAAAAGCGCAAAGGATCAGAGTCGATGGTCGTTATTTTCGCTCGTTATTTTCGCCCATCGAATTTCAAGACTCGTTCATGTCATTATCTGTCTTACCTTGGGAACATTCACTACATTTCCTTCAACAATTTTCAACAGCGCATGCTGGACTCCTTCACCTGATACATCACGGCTAATACTCACATTGCCGCCAGACTTACGAATCTTATCGGTCTCGTCGATATAGATGATTCCCTTTTGGCAACGTTCGATGTCCTGACCACTTTCAAGGTAGAGCTTGAAAAGGACGCTTTCGACATCCTCCCCAACATAACCTGCCTGCGTGAGGCAGGTGGCATCCGCAATAACTAGAGGAACATCCATCAAACGCGCAAGCGTCTTGATCAGGTGGGTCTTTCCACTTCCCGTAGGACCGAGAACCATAAGGTTGCTTTTGTCGATTTCGCATTCTTCCACCTGCGTTGCAAAGTCCTCGTCGGCGATGCTGTTCATGTCCAGAGTTGTCGTGTGCGCCGATGTGCCGTTCTTACTGGTGCCGAATTGAGTGAGATCTAAGTCCGATAAGTCTCCGCCTGGATGATGTTGTTGTTGCATCTGTGGAAAGCTGTAGTCCTCTTGGGCATCAAGAGCCGCCCGCCTAGCTTCGTTTGCTGCCTTCGCTTCTACAACAGAGATTCGTTTGTAATGATTATAAACTCCTACTGACAAAGCTACCTTGACATTACTTTGGCCAATCACGTATTCGTCCAAGCCCTTTCGGATCTCCCGAGGTGTGGGTATGCGCTTGACTGAAGGGGGTGTTTGGACATGATTCAAATTTGGCGGCAACGGGTCGTTTTCAATCTGTGTTTCGTCGATGTTGTTATTTCGACGAACATTCCCTTCCTTGACGGTAGCATTATAACGTCTCGGAGATTCAGGGACCTTTTAGATGTTGAAATGAAAGACAAATAGTTATTCAACGAAGACGAGATGAAGGAAACAATCTGTGAGTTGTTTGTGATATCCCCAAAAACAATAGGATGGAACTACAATGTCAATAAACACAAACCTCCTTTCAAACAGCACAAAATTGTATCTTACATGACGCATAATTATTTCTTGGTCGCTTCCAACGTTGCTCTGTTGCTTCTTTCGCATATCTCTTGCAATGAACTGACCATACATAGAACCATCATCGTTCATCCGACCATTGCGAGGATCGACAGCCGAGGGGTGTTCGTGTCGGTACTGACTTCCTGAGTCGATTGTGCGGATTCCCACAAACCGCCCGGCACAACTTGCGCAATAAAAGGTGTTCTCCTCGGTATCGCATTTGAACGTGACATCCGTCCCGCACTTGGGACAACGGAATCGTCCGCCACCGCCGCCACCGCCGCCACCGCCGCCGCTTCCTTTCCGAAAGTTAGCAGGTTTGCTTCCATAACCCTCCGAAGGAGGTGGATAGGGTGCATCGTCACCCCCTCCAATTCCACTATTGCTACCA
This sequence comes from Pseudo-nitzschia pungens, assembly GCA_037355855.1. NCBI lineage: Eukaryota > Bacillariophyta > Bacillariophyceae > Bacillariales > Bacillariaceae > Pseudo-nitzschia > Pseudo-nitzschia pungens. The sequence goes on along the minus strand of CM074760.1, from coordinate 5,845,551 downwards.
CCACTATCGTTGTTACTGCTAGTGGCAGTAGCGCGATGTATTAATTTGAAAATAGACAAAGGAGAAGAAGAAGTATCTGATGTAGCAGTAGGGTCGTTCGTTTCTGACGGTGATGTATTTTCCATCATGTTGTGATTGATTTTGTTCACCGCGCCGGTCGTCGTAAAAGTTCTACGTGAAGTTACGTAGTTGACGTCATCGTTTCGTGCGGTACTGACATCTTGCGTACGATGCTTCCAGGTATCTTCCCTCGCCATGAGAGACTCGCTGTTGAAGTCTTGTTGTGTACCGTCATCGGCGTAATATTCGTCATCGTCGTCGTCATCGATATAGTCGTAGGCTACGGCTGGCAGGGGTTCTGGAAAGGGATGCCCGGGAGGGAAGGTTGAAAAGTATCGCGGATGGTGCGAAGAAGAATCCTTTAACAGAAATTCTTGATCCCTTAGCGATGAAATTGTGGTGGAAAACGGTGAAGTATTCCTCCCCCATGTGGCATAGGTCGCCCTGATTATCCTCGACTTATTATTTCCAACTATCTCTGATAGAGACAGCGCTTTTTGAGTTGCTTTCCGCAACATTATGGAGGTCGTCGCACTCATTGTAGTGCGCTCCCTTCTATTATAATTTCTAATCTATGATACCGGTAGAACGTTGATGCTCAAGTCGGGGTAAGAAACGTAAGAGAACATTCACGATTTGCTTATTCCAACGACATTCGCAGAACAGAACGGCCGATTGAATTCTATCAGCTTCCCATGCACTTCCTCTGGAAAGTGGAGATGCTTCGCGCGGTTGAGACATGAAAAGCACTACGTAATTCGTTGTTTTCGCGCGAAGAACGACAATGACTGCAACAATACAAGCGATTCATTCGAAGAACCGTCTTCACTGCGTGGAGAAACAGGAACGACGTTCTTTTTGTTTGCATGTTTCGAAACGCTCATTGACCAATCAAAAAAAGGAAGAGTTCAACATATAAGTACGGCGATCGCTGAAAACTCGTCAGGAATCACCGGTCATAATCCGCAAAGTCCCTGTTGGCGCATACGTTTTAGATCAATTCAGTTTTTCTGATAGTGCTCTTCTCAAACACGATACTGCAACAAAGCTTCTCAAATCGACCTGATACAATACTGTACATACAAGTAGTAGCCTTACGGTACAATTCTGGAACTTGACAAACTGCAGTTGCATTTCATTCGTTAGGTCTACGGTATGGAACAGCTTTTGATTACAGATGAGATTGAATTTTTGGGGTGTCTTTCTTCCTGCTACTGAAAGAGAGTCATTGCACCATGTAATGAGGATGCACTAATTGAGAAGAAGATCGATCTCAACACTGATCACAATTTTACTTCTATTTGTTCTGAGCTTCATTTTTAATAGTGTGATTTGTTTGTTCTCAAGACAGAGAGAGGGAGGAAAATTTCCCAATAAATTTGTGGTGTGCAACCTGCAGTGCATGGGGAGGCATTAAAGGTTCAAGTTTAGAGAGAGTAACATGCTGACAAGCTGATAACAAGCTGTCAATAAGGCTGATAGAAACAATATCCTGCAATGGATATTTGTAGTAGTTGTCTCAAAAACATGCATGCACACAAACTCTATGGTGCTCTGAAAAAAGAAACAATTAGGAACCTTTGGTTTTTCACTCTCATTTCTGGTCGCATGCATCAAAAACATGCATGCACACAACAAACTCTATGGTGCTCTGAAAAAATCAAACAATTAGGAACCTTTGGTTTTTCACTCTCAATTCTGGTTGCATGCAATGCTAGTATGTCACACCAGGATAGAACTTGTATCCATAGTTGATTCGTCCGAAAACTGTTTCGCGACCCATCGCGACCAATCGCGACCCGATCGCGACCCGATCGCGACTTGTCAAAAAAAAATTCAACCCCAATTTTTTATTTCACAACCTCTTTTTTATTATTCTCAACTTTTTTCCATTATTCTCAACCACATTTCTCCCTTTTCTCAACTCCCCCAACGTGTCGACGGAAATGTTCTGTTCTAGACCCTGACATTCAGTCCCTCTTCACACTTTCATTCCATTTTACACATTTGACACACTTGACTCAACACAACAAATAATTTTTAATCCAATTTACTTCAATCACACCAAAGGGTTACGTCGTGCACCTTTGTGAACTTTTTTTTTCAGTGGTGTCACATCACATACCGGTACCCCAGCTAAGAATCGCATCACAAAAACACACACCACCATGCCGAAAGCTTCCTCCGACCCAAGGCACTTTGCCAATGAGCCCAGGATACCCAAGACATTTTATTGTCGCAACTGCATTGCCTCCGGAAGAAGTAGAAAATCAAAATCCTTCAAGGGATACAAACAAGAATCGAGCCACTTTCACACCTACCGATATGTCTGTAGAGGACTTTCATTCCACTTGAAGTCCAACATTGATTGCCGAACTTATTATGTTAAGAACGATCTTATGGATTTTATTTCTTCTGCGAAAGCAGAAGTCACCCTCCCTTTGGTCCGACACACACCATCACAGTATGGACTGACAATGACACAGAATGGACCACAAATCCCCCCCTCCCTTGCCGAAACGAACACCGCCGCAACAACTTCTATCCATACCTCACTCAATCCTCAAGTGATCGCCAATGTATTGATCCCACCCATGGACAGACAGGCAATCGAATCGCATATGGCTGAAAATGAGGAACAAATGAATGCAATCGATTCCGCTGTTGATGCCTCAGACCATTTTGATGCCAGTTCCGACACCGAAATATCTGATTCCGAAATCATGAAAAGCACCACCATTTCCATAAACGAAAGAGAGGAAACATTCCGGAATCGCACTCTGTTCCCACCCCGTCCGGAACTTATTGCTGAAATCAACCTCCTCAACATTATATCACAATACAAGCTACCTCTTTCCACTTATCAAACCATTTTCAATTGGGCGAAAGACAGCAACAATCTTCCCGGTTTCGATTTCAATATTACACCAACAAGAAAACGTGATGCCATTTTCCAAGAATTAAAAAAAAATCTTGGCATATCTTCCGAACCAAAATTTGAGCCCAAAATTGTGAATTGGCTTCCCGACCACAAACCTGCTCAAATATATGTCCGCTCTTTTCTGGATGCTTTGTATTCCCTTCTGTCGAACCCAGATTTAATGATGGAAGAAAATTTGTCATTCCCCAACAGCAACACCCCCTTGTCACCAGAGCATTTCCCGGTTCGAACTGATTCCTCTCCCATCACAGAGTTGCATCACGGATCATGGTGGTCGGATTCCTGGAGATCCCTTTGCATAGAAGAAAATTCTGAAATCCTTGTTCCCATCATTTTTTACATGGATGGAATTAGCTTGGATGCGCACGGAAGACTATCACTGACTCCACTCAACATGACCCTAGGCATATTCAACATCGAAACCAGGAAAAGGCCGGAAGCATGGACAACAATCTATTTTCATCCTGACTCTGATTTGGAGAGCATCCACCATTCAAGAAAACCATCTCCAAAAGAATCAATCCAAAACCTCCATAATGCCCTAGAAGTGGCGCTCCGATCTTTCAAAGAAGCATGTGAGTCCACCCACGAAGGCATCCAATGGGATTTTCTCCCTTATGCCGGCCAATTGTGGCAAGTCAAAATGAAATTTGCAATAGCCTATGTCATCGGTGACACAGAACTGCATGATAAATTATGCGGCAAATATGGTTCCCGGTCGGGGGGTGTACAAAAGCTTTGCCGACACTGTAACTGTTCCACCAAGGACATAAATATTCCATCAGCACAACAAACAGCCTCTCTTTGGGTCCCATCAGATTTTCATACATTTCCAGACTCAGATGCCACCACCACCAAGGAATATTTCAACAATATTTCTCACCACCAAATCAGAAATGCATTCCACGGTCTCAACTTTGGTACCAATGTAAACAACATCCACCTAGCCACGCCCGGTGAATGCCTCCACATGCACCAGCTCGGGTGTGCCAAACGAGAGGTAGAATCCCTGGAGCAACTGATGAAGGGTTCAATACCATGCCCGTATGCTGATCACCTAAAGACCGGTGTTTCCACAGTAAATACAATTGGGCATGTCTCTCAAAAATATGGAGCCCTACTGTCAAGGCAGTCGGATCGTGACTTTCCCAGAACTAAATTCAGCTCCAATCTTCTATCTGTCACTAAAAAAGAGGGGCACGATTACAGTGGTATGCTGATTTCGATTCTTCTAACATTGGTTTCTGAATCCGGCAATGCAGTTTTGAGCGACGCCTCATTTGTGAAGAAACATATTGATGTCATCGAACAAATCATCTCAATGGAAGAATTTCTCAAACACGGCCGGCCTACCACAAAGTGCATCAAAAATCTTCCCAAAACCATTATTCATTTCCTCAACTCTATCAATGGCACCTGTCTTAGGAAGGGAATGGGAACAAAATTGATAAAAAATCACCTCTACTTTCACATTCCAAAGTACATCAGTCTGTGGGGTCCAACATTAGGTTTCGATTCTGCATACAGTGAAAGTCACCACAAGACAGAAATAAAAGCACCCTCCAAAAACACTCAACAAAATGCCGCAACCTTAGTCCATCAGACAACCCGTCGGAAAGAAGAAGCATCTCTCCTTCGACTCGCAACCTCTCATCACAAGTTGAAGAAAGTGGGTGGTGATCCTAAAGTCATTTCCCCTCGTCCTCCACAGTCTGGGTCCCGTTTCACCATTTTTCGTGACGGAACTAGAGGTTCAATGAAATGGGACTTAAGACGAAACTACAACAAACCATTTCATTCAACAATTGTACTAGATTTTGTTTGTGACTCCGTCCTTCCTTTGCTGGATGACAGATCCAGCATATTTGGGTTCACCGAACACAACAGATGGGATTCTGTGAATCGCGTCAACTACCTGTTCCGATGTCACCCCTCATACAGGTCTGATTCAGGCCAAGTTAACAGTGTATGGTTTGACTGGGCAATGTTTGCAGTTGATGACAACACTGAAATCCCCTGTCAAATGCTGTGTTTTCTGCACGTGAAAGATTTGAAACAACCCACATCGACTGTGAATGGATACGATGTTGATTCAGATGGCATCTACGCGGTTGTCAGAAAGTTTAGAGAAGATCCAAGGTCTACATCATCTCACTTTGTAAAAAGTGGCTATCTCGACAATACTTTATATTTATTTAACACTGACACTATTCTTTCGGAACTGGCAGTTGTTCCTGAACTGGACGAGAATGCGGAACCAGTAAACAATGGTCGGTGGTTCGTTGTTCACAATCGATTGCAATGGCTCGAATTCTTTGAAAAGAGGAATAATTCTATGACCTATACTACCTACGAGAGCCTCTACTCCGCTTGCCCTGTACAACGAGAGGAATCAGACAGCACCGGCATTGCTGAATGAACCATTCTACACTAGGCAGGTAACTAAACAATAAAAAATCTTTGTATCATTTGCTTCCGGCGTGATTGAAATCGATTGTCTTCGTCGTCATTAAAATCGTCGTTGCTCTTTGGTCCGACAGTCTTTCTCTTCGTCGTCCCCGAAATCGTCGTCCTCCCTGAAATCGTCGTTGCTGTTCGCTTCGATTGTATTCGTCGTCCTTAACATCGTCGTTGCTCTTCGTCCTCATTGAAACCGTCGTTGCTCTTCGCTCCGATAGCCTTCCTCTTCGTCGTCCTCCCCGAAATCGTCGTTCTCCCTGAAATCGTCGTTGCTGTTCGCTTCGATCGTATTTCTCGTTGTCCTTGAAATCGTTTGGGTTGGGGTTGCACTTCGCTCCGACAGATCGCTCATCGAAATCCCCATCCCGAATCTGACCCCCAATCCGAATCCCATCCCGCACGCAAATCCCTTACCAAATCATCGTCAGCATCTTGCTCATAGAAATCCTGGTCAGACAAATCATCATCAGAATCTGAGCCCAAACCCTCATCCACAACCCATTCCTCATCAGAATCTGAACCCGAACCCGCCTCCGCATCAGAATCTGAGCCCGAACCGGCATCGCCATTCTCTCCGGCTTCAGCCTGTGTAAGAGCAGCAACTGCATCATCATAGACAACTTGGGCAGCGTCTCTGGCTGCCACGGCTTCATCACGAGCTGCTTGGGTTGCCATTTCTTCCGCCTCTGCCTCATGCCTCTCATCCTGAGTGGCATTTTGATTCTCATCGACTTCCATCCAACGGTCCAACGCTGCTTGCCACTCAGCTTGTCGTTGCGCCAGCTCTACTTGCGCTGCCTGCAAATTAACTTCGGCCGCACGTCTTGCTCTTCTGTGCTTGCCCCAATCAAGCAAGCAGAACACAAATGTTTGTGGACCACGACCCCCTCTTCCCATTCCGTACTTTCCATAAAATTCAGGATTCTTGGTGGAAAAACCAATCTTATTTTCCAGACTGAAAACGGTACCTTCTTCATCTCTACCAAATTTGTCATAGTGAACACCGACCGGGTGTTGCACAAGTGTTGTTGAATTAAGGGAACAAAACTGATACAAAATTTCACCAATGTCATTCGAACCGGCACGGGTCATGGCTTTCTTGTGGTTTTTCAACTCTCGCGCAACAGCAAGAGGCACCACATTCAGCACCCCTTCCACTCCATCAACAACAATGTTGCCCAGCTCTCTCAGAAGAAATGCACTGACTATCTTTGACTCTGTGAATGGCCGAAAGAATTTGTATCGCGAAAACAAATCCTTGGGGATTGGCCCGATCTGTCCTCCATACTGAGGGTTGGAATATGCCCAATGAATCGGACGTCCTCTTCTGTTGATGTAAAACACACGTATTTTATGGCCGTCTGGAATAACGAACGTTGCATTTCCCTTCCTAGGTGTAACACTCGGGTTTTCAAGCATCTGGAAGAGGGCTCGAGTTGGTCTTTTGTACACCCCGCTGCTACCCCCGGTGCGACTCCTTTCTATGTGGTTATTCTTCGTCATTTTCTGGAGTTCCTGAAACAAGGATCCCACATGCTTTTGGTTCATTTGAAGGGCATCGCCTCCATGATAGAACCGAGCCAGTAGCAGGTTTTGTTTTTGTCCCAATTGAGGTGATTGAGAAAAACTGCCTACGATGACGGTAACATCACATTCTTCCCCACGATCCTTAACCGAAAACACCCTGGAATCTCTGAGAGATTGCACTGTATACACCGTATTATTGGCAATGGCTTTTGTACATGGAGTACCGTGCACCACAATCAGTTGCACCCGGTATGTTCTGATTTTATTCGGATTGGCAATGTCGGGACACTCGACATCGACCACATTTACCTTTGTTTGCACCGCGTCGGAACTGGTAAGTTTGTAGGGTGTAACATCCAATGCTGCAGCTTCTCTAGCAAGATTGTACCCCACAACAAAATGTTTCACTCCAGCAAGGTTTGGCTCCTTCCCAAATCCATGGCAATCGATTACACTTTCCGAGATGAGGGGAGTGTCAATCATCACATTGTACTCTGGTAAAACGATGTAACCATCATACCTAAGCTGCACTTGTCTGCTTTCGACTTCGACGAAATAACGGTGGGACCTCATAACCTCCTGCTTTTGGTTATCAAAAATGCAGCCGTGACAGACCGAAACCTGACTCTGGTTGTTAATCAATGCATTTTTCATCTGTTGGATTCCGTCTGGCATATTGAAGCTATCACTTGTCCTTTTTTCTATGAGTCTAAAAATAGACCTCAGGCATTTCCTGCATGAAAATTTGTTACACCTTGTGCAAACAATGCCATCAGAGGTGCGACCACAGTTTCTAGTGCCCTTCTTCCCCCTTGTACTTGCCTGCGTCAACGTCGCTATGCAACCCAAATTGCACCGGCATGTATTGTCCTTGCTCTTCTGCTCGTCCTTTCTCCTGAACCTCTCCTGCCTGATCTGCTTGTTTTCAACAATGTCTGTCCCAATTTTTTTGTTCTTCTTGGAAGATGTGGATCGTGTCATTGTTTTCGCGCCTATTCGTCGTCCTTGAAATCGTCTTCGCTATTCGTTTCGATCGACAGTGCGATCACTTTCGTCTTTCTCGCCGTCCTTGAAATCGTCGTTGCTCTTCGCTTCGATTGTATTCGTCGTCGTCCCTGAAATCGTCGTCCTTCTTCACTTCGATTGTATTCGTCGTCGTCCCTGAAATCGTCGTTGCTCTTCCCTTCGATTGTATTCGTCGTCGTCCCTGATATCGTCGTCCTTCTTCGCTTCGATTGTCGTTGTTGAAATCGTCGTTGCTCTTCGGTCCGATCGTTGGTCTGCGTTTCGATCGTGTTCGTTGTCAAGCAGTGGTTCGATGCGAAAAATGTTAGTACTAGTAATGATTCTAAATCAAACATGCACGATACACCTACATCTTAAAAGTAGAAAATACGAGAATATTTTTACGGAACTATGCATACCTTTTCGGAACGCTCGGGTTATCGTCGTCGGTCCTCTTTGTCCCAAAAGGCGTCTCTCTTGCTTCCGATCGTGGTCGTTGTCCCTCTTGCTTTCGATCGTGGTCCCTATTGGTCCCTATTTGTTTTGCGAATGTACAAAATAAACAACAGGCGGTTAGTCGTCATCGTCGGCCCGGTTGGCATCGTCGTCTCTCTCTCTTCCGAACGGTATTCAATTACGGTACCTTTTAGTGTCGTCGTCTTTGTTCCGATCGTCGTCTTTGTTTCAATCGTCGTTTTTGTTTTAATCTTCGTCCCTCTTCGTTCCGATCGTCGTCGTCGTCCCTCTTCGTTCCGATCGTCGTCGTCGTCCCTCTTCGTTCCGATCGTCGTCGTCCCCTGTGTGAATGTACAAAATAAACAAAAGGCGGTTAGTCGTCATTATCGTGTCCCGGTCGTCCTCCTTCTGGACGACGACAATTCGGTCGTCGTCATCGTCCCTTTCTGCCACGATCGGTAGTATTCAATTACAGTACCTTTTAGTGTCGTTGTTCCGATCGTCGTCGTCGTCCTCGTCGTCGTCCTATGCAGGTTCGTTCGCGCGTTGTACTGGTAGATGTCTGGTTAAGCCAGATGACCCAAGGTCTGCAGCCCACCCTATCTTGATAGCAAAAGATAATAGCAAGGATTTCAAGAATGGCCAGTTCTATACTTTCTTTGCCATTTGTCTCTCCAAGATGGTACCAGGCGCCTTGTTCCCACTTTAAACTGGTCCGGCCAGAAAATTGCAACACGGAAACGAAATCAAAAATTATGACACATCCTGTACGAGGGAGATGTGGGGCGGAAAATAAACACCGCGATAGTTACGTACTTTACAGTAGTCTACGGTACCGGGTGTACAGACTGCGTGAAAAAATGACATCAGTGTACGTAACTTGCAGTAGGAACTGTACATGCTGATGAGTACAAAAAAACGACTGGTTTGTAGAGTCTTGTATGCAGGGGATGTGTAGGTTTCCAGTACTGTGTACACTGTACGTACGGTACTGGTACAAATCTTTTGGCGCGAAGTGGTGGTTGGTTGTCCAGGGTTGGTATGTAGGAGAGCATCATACTAGTGGCATTAGGCTGTAACATTATTTACTAGCACCGGGCTGTAATAATACTGCCCACTCTATGTTGCTAGCACTACTAGGCTGTAATATTATTTGCTAGCATCGTAATAGTGCCCACTCTATGTAGCTAGCACTACGATAGTGCCCACTGTATGTTGCTAGCACTACTAGGCTGTAATATTATTTGCTAGCATCATAATACTGCCCACTCTGTGTTGCTAGCACTCGGCTGTAATATTATTTGCTAGCATCATAATAGTGCCCACTCTATGTTGCTAGCACTACTAGGCTGTAATATTATTTGCTAGCATCATAATACTGCCCACTCTATGTTGCTAGCATTACAGCCATGTTGCTAGCACTACTAGGCTGTAATATTATTTGCTAGCATCGTAATAGTGCCCACTGTATGTTGCTAGCACTACTAGGCTGTAATATTATTTGCTAGCATCATAATACTGCCCACTCTATGTTGCTAGCACTCGGCTGTAATATTATTTGCTAGCATCATAATAGTGCCCACTGTATGTTGCTAGCACTACTAGGCTGTAATATTATTTGCTAGCATCATAATAGTGCCCACTGTATGTTGTTAGCACTACTAGGCTGTAATATTATTTGCTAGTAGTGACCACTGTATGTTGCTTGCAGTAGGCTGTACTACAATACATTTTAACACGATGCGAACAGAAAGTGGTGGGAGTAACATTGATTTATTTGCAAACCAATACGTTATTGCTATCATTATTATTACCCCCTAAACAAAACCTTGCACACGACGCATGACCGACCCCTGACTGTTAGTAATGCCTATGGACAACGGTTTTTTTTCAGTTTCCAAAACATTCAGTTCAAACTTGTTTTGTTCCACGGTGAAAAAAAGGATCACATCGTGTTTACATTTTAAACATTTTGAGATCAATTGTTACGATCAAGCAATTGCCTAATGAATTCATGCTTCGGAGCCTTTAAGATGAACAAACATAATTTCAATTTTCACACAGGAGCATCAGTTCACTGTGAAACATCATGGCAAGGCACAAAAGGAATAGAGATTCACCATCTCGTCGGTCTGGAAATCCATCTCGGTCCAGACGGCGACGAACAACAAATCCTCCGAGAAGATCACCCCGTTCACCCCCCGAACGAAACTATCGTGAGGATTCATCTAGCAGTGATGATGGTGCTGAAGCAGTACCTGCTCGTGACCAATATGTACCTCCACCAGTATCGGAGAATGAGGAGGAACTTGAGCAAGATTCCACCGACACTGAACAACCCCAACAAGAGAATGAGGAGGAAATTGAGCAAGATGCCACCGACACTGAAGAATCTTCTGATGGAGAATCGGAAAGTGAGAATGAAGACAGTGATTCGGAAAGTGAGAATGAAGACACTGAGGATGAAGACAACGACCGGGAATCGCAACGTGACACCCATCCGCGAATGCCTGACTTCCCATGGGAGAAAAATGACGAAACAACCCAAACAAATCCTACTCCAGTCGGGGCTAAGGGAGCCGACGATCCCAAAGATAACGAAGGCGAAGATGATGAACAAAATAAAATTAATCCTTCCGTCGGGGCTAAGGGAACCGACGATCCTGACAATGACCAAGACTGGGTAAGTGAGATAACAAATATCACTCTGCAGGAGGTTCTTCGCCATCCTCCGGCCCAGACCAACAATTGGTTCGGGGCTCCCGGTGCCGACGATTCGAGCAAGGACGAAGACAAGGACCGAAACGAAAAGAAAGACGAAAACCAAAATAATTCCGTCAACCAAAATAATTCGACAAACGATGCCGAAGAAGTCGATGGTTTTGGGGAAGTCGACGGTCCTAAAGCGAACGAAGCCACAAACCGAAACAAAGAGATCGGGGGGGGGAAAGACGACGGTCCTAGTGGTGCCGACGATTCGAGCCAGGACGATTCGAGCGATGACAAAGACTCGAGCCAGGACGAAGACAAGCACCAAAACGAAAAGAAAGATAATGACGACGCTTCGAGCAAGGACGAAGACAAGGACCGAAACGAAAAGAAAGATAATCTTCCCGTCGGGGCCAAGGGCAACGATGACCGCAAAACCAACAATTCTTTCGAGGCTCGTGGTGCCGACGATTTGAGCGAGGACGATGATTCGAGCGAAGACGACGATGCTGCGAAAGCCAACGACAGGGGTGGGGAAGACGACGAGCCTGAAGCGAACGAAGCCACAAACCAAAACAAAGCCATCGGGGCTGTGGAGGACGACGTTCCTAAAGCGAACGAAGCCACAAACAACCCAAAAAAAAACAAAAAAATCGACTATGACAATAACGAGGTACGGATTGAACGCAGGCTCGGCCGCAAACAAAGTACACAACCAAAAAATGCCAAGAACATGAAAGACAAAGGTGTTAGAAAAAAACTAACAACGGTTGCAAAAAACGTAAAAGAACTTCAGTTTTGCAGCACCTATGGAGATATGACAAAACAAAAAGAAAGTCCCGGCTTTATTAACTTTTTGGGTTCCTACGACGACATCATTCCAAGAACAAGTGCTAAATCAAATTTTGAGTCCGATTGGGACTATCAGAGAAAGAAAGGACCAAAACTCACATTTCTTGTCGATCCCGCATTTGACCTATATAGAGAAAAAATTGGTGATCAATTAATCAGTGCTGGCAATTGGTTTAAGGAGAATGAATGTAAAAAGACAGGACCGTATCACACACAAACTGTGGAAGATTATTTCGATAGGAACTTCGGTGATGCTGCGCCGGCAACAAATGGGAAATTCAAACGTGATGACATCAAGAGTGTGTCCCCCTCTGAAATAGAAAATTGGACGGAGAAACAGATGGAAGATATCGTTCAGGAGGAAACTAAAGCTATGACAACAGAAGAAAAAGGGTTATTCCGACGCTCGGTGAATGCTGTGATGGGCGAGCAGCAACGCTACAAGAAGAAAGGGAATGGTGCGATCCGTGAAGGAAAGAAAAATTGTTTCGTAGTCGCCCACGGGAACGTCAACCAGAAAAGAAGGGGGGACGAGAAGGAGAAGAAATTAGCAAGCCTCAGTAATAGTGTTCAAAACAAGGAACAGGAGACTGAACAACACGGAGTGAAAAAAAAGAAAAGAAAAAAAAAGGGGAAGAGGATACAGAACTCAACGTCCAACCTTCCACCGCATTTGAAGAAGCATCCTCCACCAGGTCCACCGAAGCCAGAGAAAAAGCCTCCAGCAGGGGCACAACAGAAGTAGAAGTCTGAAAAATTTGGTACACCAAACAAGAAAAGGAAGACAACGGGCGTGTAATGGAATATTATAAAACATAGTACTACTTTGTGATTGTGTGAGAAATTCTCTGAGTACACACAATTAAAGCACAGAATGTGCATATTTCCTGTGCATGGGTGAAATTGTCCTAGATTATTTGTGTTCCGCACTGAATAATGGTCAGTATATGCATCTATTAGAATACTAAAAGGGTATAAAGTTGCTACCAATTATATTTCGGATGTAAGTTCTGATTTCTGAGAGAAATTCTCTGAGTACACAAAATTACAGCACAGAATGTGCATATTTCTCACCCATGGGTGAAATTGTCCTAGATTATTTGTGTTCCGCACTGAATAATGGTCAGTATATGCATCTATTAGAATACTAAAAGGGTATAAAGTTGCTACCAATTATATTTCGGATGTAAGTTCTGATTTCTGAGAGAAATTCTCTGAGTACACAAAATTACAGCACAGAATGTGCATATTTCTCACCCATGGGTGAAATTGTCCTAGATTATTTGTGTTCCGCACTGAATAATGGTCAGTATATGCATCTATTAGAATACTAAAAGGGTATAAAGTTGCTACCAATTATATTTCGGATGTAAGTTCTGATTTCTGAGAGAAATTCTCTGAGTACACAAAATTACAGCACAGAATGTGCATATTTCTCACCCATGGGTGAAATTGTCCTAGATTATTTGTGTTCCGCACTGAATAATGGTCAGTATATGAATCTATTAGAATACTAAAAGGGTATAAAGTTGCTACCAATTATATTTCGGATGTAAGTTCTAATTTCTGAGAGAAATTCTGAGTACACAAAATTACAGCACAGAATGTGCATATTTCTCACCCATGGGTGAAATTGTCCTAGATTATTTGTATTCCGCACTGAATAATGGTCAGTATATGCATCTATTAGAATACTAAAAGGGTATAAAGTTGCTACCAAATATATTTTGGATGTGACACTTGCTTTGTAAAAAAAATCCTCAGTTGACCAAAATCCACCCCAAAATATGCTTTTTTCCGGAACAGGCATCATACTGACCAATGTTTTCTTGTGTTAGACTGTTAAAAATGCATGGATACACAAGTGGCTATGTAAGATAATGGTGATTGTTTAGTTACTGGTATGTCCAAGAATATAAAATAGAATAAACCAGGATGAAAAATTTGATAAAAAAAAAGTAATCAAGCACATTGGCAAAGAAAAATATATATCTTGTGAAGGACTCCATCCTGCCGCATCTGATCCTTGTGATAATAATCCTACCACAGAGACGATACTACGATCCTTTTGTTTCAGCCGTGGATATTGTCATTATATATTTGGTTCTATCACCGCCGGTACTACTGTACGTATGCGTAGTAGTTGAACTTCTGCTACTGCTGGTATACTTATGTAGTAGTAATACTGCTAGTAATTTTTACCTACTGTCCCGCAGGGAATAGTAGAGCCAAAATTACAATCGATAGTGAATACCGTATGGGTACAGTAGAGAATGAACAGAGATGTGCACAGGTGAATAGGAAAAAAATTATGGCGCGGGTGGGAATCCTCTAAAACATTTGGCCACGTCACCTACAATTTCCATAGTGAAGTGTATGCCATTACGAGTTGCGGGGATGGTCAGAGGAAAATGATTAGCAGGTTTTTTGTTAGTAGTGAAAAAACTGTGTTCACAATTTTATGGCTTCACATATTTTTTTTACTTCATATTTTTTTTTACTTCCGACGCCCGAAAAAATGCCTACCGTATATGATGAGTATCAGCAAATAGAAAAGAAAGCAGATTGCAATGCACCAAGAAAGAATCGAAGTGGAAAAATTGTATCCAATGCTAATACAGGTGAGGATACTACTGCTAGTATTACCCCTACGAAATCGAACCCAAAGACAAGTAGAAAACTACCACCCACCTCAGGTGGTGCTGATGAAAAAAATAAAAGAACCAAGAACAACCCGACCGCGGTTTTCGTTGGTACCACACCACCAACCAACAAACCCCCCGCCGCCCCGGGTGTTGTTACACCAAGACCGATTACGACCGGTACCAAAACAACACCAAGACCCACATACGAAGCATTGCTACAACAGCTAAAAGAGAGCCAGCAGAAAGTAGCTTCTTTAGAGAGGGATGCGACAACACTGCAGAAGGATAAAAAAAAAGAAGAACCCACGCTGGAGGCAACTACAACAGGGAAGAAGCCAAAGCCACAGATGGTACGAACCGTAAGTGAAGCAAAATTAGAGATAACTAAGGCGCAATCGGATAAACTTAAGAAACATCAAAAAGAGGCGGGTTTGGAAGCACAGTTGACACGGCACATAAGAAATAGTTGGTTTCGTAGCATGAAGTTTATCGTGGATGAAAATAAGGTCAAAAAAATTTTGAAGAAAGCGATTGCGTCCCGAGCTGTCGTTCCACCCCATGGTATTTCATTTGAAATTTTTTATGGGTTTAATAGAAGGTTGGTGTACAAGGGTCTTTCAAATCTGCGGCACAATGCTCAAACTTTGGCTAGAAAACATTTTCTCGGTACGTGCTTACTAAGTGAATAAATTGGTTGCTATTACTGCTTGGTGGAGATTGATTGTATATCCTCCCCTGCTACTCTAACACTTTCTACTGCTGTGTACGCGTCGTACTAGAGGACACACTCGATCGCGAAGGCATTGTGCCAGATTCCTTTCCAGGTAAAGTGGAGATTGTGATGCGGGAGAGTACTAGTAATAGTGAAACTAGTAGTAGAAAGAAGCTGGGACTGAACCCAGGGTACAGAAGGTATGACAACAACAGTGAAAATGATGATTTTTATTACTTTGTGACTCGGATTCTATCAAGCATCTCTCCAATAGAGAGGGGCTACAGATGGAAAAAGACGACATGTTTGCTGAGTGAAATATTCACAGAAAGCGATGAAGCATTTGCATTGATGATGATTCATAATGAGTATGATGTTTGGGTGAATCATGTTGAGCAAAAAAGGAACGGTGGTGGCAGGATTGTGAGAAGGAGGAAGAAAAAGAAATTTTGTGACCAATACAGTGGAGAGGAGCAATCATGGTCGAAGGAAGGTATAGCACTGTTCAATAACTTGTGCAGGGAGATTGATGTGCTGAGGAAGAATCCGAGAACGGGTAGAGAGTGTGAGGAAAGATTGAGAGAGAGGCTCCGTCGCGAGAGTGTAAACAATGACAACAACAACAGTCCGTACGATGAGGACTGGGTGCAGGAGGAAGAAGTTACTGAATACATTAGTCCGGAGCTACAAGCTTTGCTAGATGTAAATGAAGATGAGGAGGACTTTACTGGCAGTAACGATATCGCGTTGGCCAGTCTTTAAAAATCTTTTGAACCAAAATTTGTGTGATGTGCATGAGGACGAAGCCAATCGAAGCGAAGAGCAACGACGATGTCGAGGACAACGAAGGCGATCGGAGCGAAGAGCAACGATGACTTCGAGGACGACGAAGAAGACAATCGAAGTGAAGAGCAACGACGAATTCAGGGAGGACGACGGAGACGAAGGCAATCGGAGCGAAGAGCAACGACGATTTCAAGGAAGACGACTTCTTTTAACGAACCAAAATTTGTGTGTGCGTGTGTGAGAATATTGAACAGAGAATAAACAATTATTAGAGTAATATCAATATTTATCAAAAGAAAGACTTATATTTTGCATCATAGTGTTTCAAATTTTTTTTTCATGGGGGTCGCGATTCCTGGGCTTCGGGTAATAATTGTGATTTTTGTGATGAATTTCTTGAGGGGTGTGATGGGAAATACTTTGTGTCGGGATGAGAAATGAATTTTTGGGAGTGAATTTCTGCAACAGTCTCATAATATATAATGATGGTAGGGTCGGTAATAATGAGTCAGATTAAAAAAAATTGGGGGAAGGGGGGAATTATTTTGAGAAAACAAATATTTTTTTTTAAAATGTTGATTAATTTGATTAAGTGACTGAAGAAAAAAAATTGAGTCTTAAAAAAAATCGGGTCGAGTATGAATTTTTTTTTTTTTATTGTTTTTTCTCGTAATTGAGGTAGTAACTGGGTCGCGATTGGGGGTTGCGAATCGGGAGAGAGCTAGGAATCGAGCTACGTCAAAATGAGCCACGAATAAATCGCGACCCCCCTAAATAAATTCTTGGGAGGGGTCGCGAAACAGTTTTCGGACGTTGAGTTTCCAATCAAATCTTCTTTTCTACTCTTTGTTGAGAAGCTAATCATGTGTGTGGCACATGAAGCAAAACCATGTTATGTTAGTACTATCTCAGAAAATAATGATTCCGGCAGAGAAGTTGCGTCACTTTAGAAATACGAAGAGCTTCAGAGAACGCCTCTCTCACCAGCGAATGAAATCCACAATCGTGTTTAGGTGTTTAATATATGCCCCATCGGTTATTACCGTGGCAACGGGATCACGTTATGTGGCGTCAATTTATTTTGTAGGAGTAAACCTTACGTATCGTGCTACGTCGTATTGGAGTTACAATATCCATATTTGTGGTAATTGTAATTACTGGTAAGTGCGAAAGCAATTTTACTCCTACGAGTAAGGTAACCTTACATGTAATTACTTGTAGTTGCAAACACTTAGAAATCTCTCTCTCTGCACCACCGCCGACCGCACAAAACACTGTGAGTTTTACTTTCTCCCTTTTTTTCTGTCTTCGAGCCAACTTATTTTAAAACGATATCATCTCAAAAATCGTAGGAATTGACACGTAAACAGTACTCGTACCACATTTCGGAATCAGTAGTAAACATCGAACTAGCTTTTATCGACTTCCGAAATTCTGAACTTGATGCTCATAGGTTCAGAAGAGCCACCCGAGGCTTGACCAACCCTAGCTTTTTCGGTCCTTTCAGCATGCCGTACTCCCGAGTTGGTGTAATGCCCGAACCAGCTCGCAGTAAAGATGTGAAAGGATCCAATAGAAGCCGGAGCCGAAGCAACAGATTCAGGGGGATAACGATGGAGGTATGGTTTTAATTCCTTCGACATGGTGGATCATTTTGCTTTCCTTCATTGGTTGCCCAACCTGGCCATTGCACTCGGATCCTTTTCTAGAAGAAACGTCTAGACGATAATGATGGTTAAAAATGTCCCGATGGATTTACTCGGGGAGCCACGCTTGTAAAAGTTTGGATCAATATGTCTAACCTTAATTTTTGTCTTCTCCTGTGATTTTGTTTGCGCGGATCGATAGGACCTCAAAAAGCAGACAGCTTTGCGTTTGGCACAAGAACAAAACGAGCCTTATCTGCAGCAAACTAACTTTGTCGGTGGTGTTGGCGGCAGACAGCAACCTCGTGGTCAATTTTCTCCGCACAACATCGACAACAGCTATGCCTATCGATCTTCGGATCCTTCGGTATCTTATCCTCGCCAAGTGCAGGATAATCAGAATTACACTAGTCAACAAGAAGCAGAATACATGAGAAGTCCCACGGAGACCGATTCATTCAGTATGCATCAACAACAACCGCAGTTTTATAATAATCAACAGTCCGGCGGGTGTTTTGGAGCATCTAGGTACGATCATGTAAGCTACTTGCTGCCACCGCAAGACCAGAATATAGTACCTCCGAGCTCATCAACTGAAAACTTTAATGCGGTAAGTGATGTATATATATATATATATATATATAACCTTGCTGACTCAAAAATAGCCAAAAAGAAGGAAACCCCTTTTTAAAGTCAACCATATCAATTGAATTTGGCAACCACTAACGTATGGTTGATTGCATTATTTCACCGACAGGAACTGCATGGTTCGCGTCAGTACCACTCAGTGGACCCACAAATGTTGTCTCGCACAGCACAACCGCTACAGCCTGCATCAACTGTATGCACACCTCCGGATAATATGCATCTACAGTATCAGCAACCCCCCGTGTTCTATTCACCTGACGGATCTTACCGTTCGACTGTGACTCGAGGACATACTAACACTTCAAAGAACAAGCTCCCACACGGGCTCACCGTTTATGAGTTGAAAGAGATGACGAAGGCTCGACTGCAGTTCGAAGCCGCCGAAAAGTCGAATGAAGTACACGAAATTCAAGAAAGATGTCGCGACCGTGTCTCGCCCCTCGATTTTGATTCTGGAGACTCTATGCGCGAGAGGGCTTTGTCTCGCGATTCGTCAACGGGTGGTCGCATAAGTAATAATCCAGTTGGGTCTTTTCAGAGTCAACAGGGAGCTTCGAAAATTGTTCAACCACAAGCACAAAATCAGTCCCAAATGATGCAATCGGGATTCCGTCCGCCTAGTAGTAGGCTAGGAGATGGTTCAACACCGCCTCCCTTTCGAACAGCTAGGACTGATACTTGGGAATCAACCAGTGTTGCATCTCATAATAGCACTATTTATTCGGAAAATCTGGGCTCCGAGTGTGCCTCTGAAGTTGGAAGCTTTGGTCACTCAAGTCATAGAAATCGTGCCTTCACCTATCCCGCTGTGCAGCCTATCAAGGCTTTAGATGCTACCGGAAACACACCCTCAAGTTGTATTTATACGGAGTCGAGGTCATTTTCAAGCCCGTCTCCAGTTCAAGCCTCACCTCATAAAGGGTCAGGGATGTTAGGTGGGACGTCGTTATTCAACGCAGCTGTTGGAGGGAATCGACGCAGAGCTGTAACTTTATCGCCGAACACTGGTTCTATCCTTGAAGATAGACCTTTTCGATATGAAACTTTCGAATCAAGCGATCGATTGGAGATTCCAAATTTCTCTGCCAGAATTTCCAGTGCGCCTGGTTCAGCCACCACGACGCCGACCCAAACTCGCCAGAGGGAATACTCTCCAGTTTTCGAACAACTTGGTCTCGATAATTCATATCTATCAAATGAGTCAAGCAGCGTTTTTCGAAGCCTGGCAATCAACAATGGCTCGTCACTACCCAGTATCTCACAAATTGGTTCTAGAGATCTGGACTTAAATGAATTTCAATCCACTACGAGGAATAAATCGGATCTTTTTCGAGGTCCAACAGTGGAAACGAGAACTCCTGCACCCCCACCTGGTTTTGTGTCAAATCATACGTCACCCAGTGGGCAAACCGCATTTTCACGGGTTGGGTCTGTGGACAGTTTATCCATGAACAACAGAAAAACCGACTATGAGTCAAGTCATCAGAACCAAATTAATAGGTCCCATCTGCTTTCCGAGGACAATTTGCTGAGTGACTTTGGATCTCTTTTAGATCTCTCGGGCTCACGCGACGATCGAGAACGTGCTAACACCTACACGTTTGGATCGAAACAGTCCATTGGCATCGATGCCCACCTACATGACGTTTTCAGACTTTAGATCCAATCCCTTTGACGAACACTCTTGATGATAATGGAGGATACCAGGCATTCATATTGGGCACGCTATGTTTTAAGAAGAGACCCAACCGTTTGTTCCAAACGCTACAAAAAGCCGTCGATGATACATGTTGTTTATGTTTTCAATATTCCAAGTCAAGCAAGACCATCATGAGATGTAGAAAGAAAAGTAACACAGGCTGATTTGCGTCATGCTGTTGTAAGTGTTATCAGTTATGAACGAAGTACGGCGGTTGGCACTCGAATCACGTTGATTGTTATATGTATGCTGTTAGACATGTACGACCGTAAGTATCTTGGCAGAGCAACAAACAATATTATATATACATATATGTATTTAGTCACAATTTGAGATCCCTCTGTTTTCACTCTAAGATACCATAGATTGCAGTGCGAGTCGTTAACTGGAATGTTTATCGCAAGAGTATCAACATTGTTACTGAGAGCGAAACGTTGTCTATTCTACTTCTTGTATTTCATTCCTTCTTTTCTTTGTCTCCTTCCTCTGCAAGAACTCTTTGTTGTTCGTCGAGCTCCTCCTCCTTTTTGTTGTAAGCTTGATCGGCTTTGAGCATGGCTGCCCCGTATAGTTTCTTGTAGAGAACCCTTCTTGCTCCCTTGTCCCAATCACTGTTCAGCATACCATAGACGTGGCTGTCTCGACTTGACTCTTTGATAATCTTGTCCTTCAATAGGCACCCTTCGTAAGTGAAACCAAGTCGATCGGCAAGTTTAGTGCCGTGACTATCCTTTGAATCGATTGAGAGTTGGATGCGACGATAACCATGTGCAAAAAGTCGATCGAGAAGCAAAAAGCAGGCCTCCATTTCTTCCTTGCTTCCACTGCTAGACGGTCCTGCGATTGGAGAATCCAATTGGACTGACAAATTCTGTGGATTGTCATTACTCAACATGATTACTCCAACCAAACGATCGTTCAGATTTTGCAAAATAGCAAAAGCTGCCTGGTTCTCGTAGTGCTGAAAAACGAATGATTTTTCGAGATGACCGATGTCGTGAAACGGACCTTCGGTCTGGAACCCCCAAACTTCTTCAGGATCATAGGCCTTTTTCAAAAATATTGGGTCGCCGTTTGTCACCGCGTGAACAGCTTGCAAGTGGCGTTTCGCTTCCAGTGGTTCCAGTCGAATCCACTTACCAATTATGTCCTGTGGTCGCTCTTTGTAGAGGGCAGAAAATTTGTCATCTGACTTGAGGGATTCACAGCAAACCATTTCGTACAATCGAGCATAGGATCTCCGATATGATAGGTTAGTTGCATCCCCACAACCAGCATATGCGCGAGCAAAGGCCTCGTAACGAGATTCTGGACGTCCAACGAGGATGGCACCTACATTCATAATTTAACCAAATCATTCGTTTCGTTAGGATTGAAAAATTGGAGGTTAGGTACCACCGGAAATGTTTCATGCTCGCTTACCTCCTGGCTTGTCTTGACATTTTCGATACCCCATAAAGTAATTTTGCTTGTATCCCACCATGCTTTCGGCGTTTTGTTGGCTGAAATCAAAAGTTTCAACCTTCTCGTTTTTTTCAGTTTTCGGTGGCGCCACACTGGAAAGCATATTTGTGAGGTTGGTAGTTCCTTCCTTGCGTTCGTATCTTTTCGAATAATTCAGCTTCATCATTCGTGTTTGTGCAGATAACAAACGTTCCAACAAGAGAGGGCGTTCAAGTCGCACTCGGTAGTCGCTCTCAACGGAAGGCTTTCCTGTCCGAGCCTGTTCGGCAATGCGCTTAAAGGTTCCACCAAAAACCAACAACGCTAGGACTGTAGATACAGTGCAAACGAATGTGATGAAACCAAACAAAATTCCATAACGCTGTGCTATAGGCAATTCAGAAAGACCAAAAGATTCCATGATGCTTTCGACAGATCCAAACGAGCTTGTGATCTCGCGAAAGGCAATCTGCAATTTCTCGAGGTCACTTGCATCTGCATTTACTTGAGGCATGTTTTATACTGCTAATGTAGTTGAATAATGAAATTAAAAGTGAGTCTGCTAGTTGGCTAGTTTCGTACGTTGTGGTTGATTTGGGGTCATAGAGAGTAATAAGTGACGTTCATTGAGATCGCACCGCCAGCAATCAGTGATCTGTTTGGATGTTGGATGAGGTCGGAGAATGGAGGATGGAGGATGATTGCATCGTTTTGTTCACGTTTTTTGAATTTTTGTAAACTTTGAATTTGACGTTAAAATTTAACGTGCGAAAGAATACCGGATCTTATTGATCCTTGTTAGTAATATTACGTACGAGTAACCTTACTCGTTGGTAGATTGAAGACAAAAGCATTTCAACACGGTGAAACATAAGAAAATACAAGTGCTAACACTCGTAAGGTTTACCGGGCACCGGGTAAGTAACCTTACCCGTAAGTTACTCGTACACCAGTCCAAAAACTACGAGTCAGTCCTGAGGTTACCGGTACGATTATGAACAAGTCAGGTTAATTTACAAGACTGTTGACAAATACGATAATCTTACGTATTCACTCTGCCATGTTAGGCAAGTAGCAACAACATCGATTTTCTTCCTATTCTATACAACCTGATGCTAATGGGAAGAAACAACCACTGATTATCTGTCAGGTTCAAACGAGTGATGAGTAATAAGGAGCTTGGAAGTATTTTTTCTCAACAAACTTAGCAGACCAACACGATACATCCTAATTGCACTGGTTCTTCTTCCAACTTCCGTGTTCTTTTGTCACAATATTTTATAATGATATCTAAAACTGAACCTGGTACAACTTCGGTGACCTGATTAGTCCGTACTGAAAAGAATTGATCAGATCGTAATCCCTCAGTTTCTCCTTGGTTCAGATATATCGCAATTCGTGACGTCATGGTCCGAGTACGGTTCTGACGACGAAGTGTGTTTTCTATTTTGTCCGTTCTCAAATAAAAATTAAAAACCAAGACTGTAACAACATACAAATTGCTGATGGAAGGCGGGAGGTGGTATTTCATTGTGATGAATTATGCCATGATACTTGGAGATTACTTGGAGGTTACGACATTAACAAGACATCCGCATGCAGTAGCATCAAAATCGTCAATCATCCCATTTGAATGCATCCAATCCCTATGGCACACCCGACGTGGTAAACTTTTTGTTCATCGCGCCTTCGACATGCCTCCACCAAACATGCTGTTTTCTACTCCGGCATCCTTGTATTTGGATTTTCCCCAACTAATTGGAACATATTTGTGCTTGTACATGTGCATAATTTGTCGTTTCATCGTCATGAAGAACAAGACAAAAAAATACATCAACAGAATCGGCCAAAATACTGGAATATCAAAAACCGAAAAGAACGTCATGACAATTGAAGTAAATGTCCCCCTTGTACATGCCAACCAGAATTTAAATTCTGGCAGACGTCGGGCAAAGGGCCGATATTCTTTGCCCTCCTTTTCTGTCGTCGGAAGACCTGGACTGTCGCTCGGGTCTTCCAATGGTGACAAGAATGCAATAAAGTTATTCAGGAGGAAAATTCCTAGACCGTATGCAACGATAAAGTATCCTTGAACATAGTAAATTCGTAGAAAGAAAAGCACAAGTAGAAATGCGAATAGACACCATCTCGGAACCACATGAATCGTTGATTTGTCCATCCAATATTGGATCACACGTTTGACTGAAGAATTGTACCGAGGTCAGAATATCAAATAGAGCGTGAGTTGCAACGGTTTGTCGGAAATTCATTGAAGTTTGCATCGATTGGTTTAGAGAGAAAAGCACAAAACGAGCATGAGTTAGAGAAAATCGATCAACTACGGTGTTAATCGTAACAGGTGATAGTTTTAGTACGATTCGAAACCCGAAAAAAATGACCCCTCCCTCTTACATTGTGCTTGTTGCTGATCGAACGAATGCGATCCTGTATCGTCCTCTCCTTCCATCATCTTGGGAAACAAGCTTTTTTTCAACCTAGCGGCCGTGTGTATTGGTCGATTGTTATGTCTTTCTTTCCTTGCAGCAGGACAAGTTGTACGGAGCAACCCAAACAGTCGGCCGTCGGCGTTGGATTTTGTTCTGCTACTGCATTAGATAAACTTCAGTAATCTTACTCGTACCGGTAAACCTTACCTTGCTTCTTGGGAGAACGAGAAACTAAGAGCAAAAACAAGACGCACTATGACTCCGTCTGTTTGGGTTAATTATCAAAGAGGGATCATCCCCAAAACTGACCGATAAGTTTGAGTGAGGTCACAAAAAATACTTGTGCTCGTACGGTACGGTACACGGTAAGGTTAACCTTACTTTGTAGTAACCTTATGGTACGAGTGCTCCGAACTATCGTACTACTACTACGTAAGATTTACATTACTAGTACTGTAAGGTTTTACCCTTGTCCCTCAGTACTGTAACCTCACCTGGTAACTGAACAGCAGAAAATTGTGGTAACGTTAACCTTACCCGGTAAGGTTTAGGCCTTGCTTATCAGCAAAAACTTCGGAAAATTCAAGACCATGAAAATAATGTTATCTGTATCAGTTTCAAGAGAAAAGAACGCAAATTTCTACTTGAAGCTCGTAAAAGCAGAGATTGTGAAAAATGCTAGTACTACCATGGTAACAAACCTTTCTTTACTACGAGTACTCCTGCTGGTGTGTGAGAGGTTGAGATGTGTTGGAATGAGGAGGTACTAGCATACTAGTACTAGTAGTACTAGGGATGAAAACACAACAACTAGTAGCACTAATAGTACTAGTAGTACTAGTAGTTGTGTAGCACTAGTAGTAGTAGTAGTAGTAGTAGTAGTGAGGCCTGTGCATGTTGCAATGGTCATTTGTGCTGGTCCTTCCATCATAAAAAGTAACTTGGTCTTCTGTGAGCTATTGGGAGAAGAAGAAACTTTCATAGAAATAGCAAAGAAGGAATAAAAATATGCCAATTGTGTGAATACTACAGTTCTACAAGCAGGTGCATGCAGCTTGGTGATCACATTGTGCCATTATTTCATACATTCATCATTCCCAAGTAGATTGCCACTATATCTAACTTTGATATAGATTGTTTGTGATTCCTACCTATGTTTTACTTCAACTCGCAGCTCACACTTTATGCCAACGGGCACATGAGGAGTGAGTGAATTATGTTATGCAGTTAGTTTCTTGCATTGGTTAATTGCTTTGTTGTTCTGGATATTAGACTCAGAAAATACGTTGTTTTAAATCTTAATTATCCCTGCATGAAGTTACTACCTCAGATTCTATTGTCCTTCTCAAGGGATGATCATGGCACCAATGAATGTAATCTATGACATGTGTTGCCAAAGCACATCTGAGGGGCAACAATCATTTATATTCAAATATGCAACAGACCAATGAACCATGAAGGCATCAGCAATTCGTTATTCAATATGCCTTTTCTTAAAAAGATGGTCAACAAAGAACACAGCAATCTCTTGGTGGATTTTGCACTTGCAAGCAATAAAAGACTTCTCAACAACTTTTTTGTTTCGCAAACGAGTAACAGGAAGTCTATTTTGCATAAAACTATCACCTGGCCTCTCTACCCGGTACCCTCGTTGTCGGCTTAATCGGCTCATCAATAAGACTATCGCCCACCCCAACAACCTTGATATGACTGCTGGTGGCCCTATTCAAAATCAGTTCCAATAATATTACTACGAAGTACTATGTTTTTCGCAACTGAAATCCACCTATCTTATGGTGGTCGGGCTGAGTAAAAGTAGCGACATTTTATTCTATTATGATTTCAATCTTCTCTAGGAAACTCATGTGTGTCGTATATCCCATCTTGATTTGCTTTCAAAGAAATCAATGTGGGAAAACAAGTTATCGGATCCCTACACTCTTAACGGTGTCTTTTTACTGCGTTGAGTGAACGTTCATAAAAATCAAGGTGCTGGAACATTTCCTCCCCTACGGTGCGGTGGAAATTGCTAATCTCATTCTTGTTCCCAGATGGACCCGCGTGGTTACTCGACGGCATTTGGCTCGAACTCCCGGCAGATGCAGTGCCAACATTACTTTTGGATTTCGCTGCGCTGCGATCCCGGAAACGTTGTTTGATATCATTGATTCTAGATCGACCAGCTGCGTCTACATTGCCGCCAGAAGGACCACGTCTTAGTGCTCGGGCCAAAACAACCGAACGATCTCTATCTGTGATCGCTGCAGATGACTCGGACTGAAGATCTGCGATTCGAACCTTAAGGTTGTTGACTACCTCGGCTTTTTCTTGATATACCGAGTTGGTATCCTGATTCGTCATCATTGATTCGCGTGCAGCAAGCTCCGCACGAAGTTCGGCACGTTCCGCTCTCCGCGCAAGTGTTTCATCTTCGCGTCTTTGAGCAGCAGCGAAAGAGTAATCCGAATAACAGGAACTCTCGTACGAGAAAACCGACGATGGAGCTACAGATTCGGTTTCATTTTCAAAATGAACCAATAGTGCCTCATACTTGGCAACAAGTTTCTCGATTCTGTTTTTCACAAGTGTAAATGATTTCTCGGCCAGTACGAGTTTTTGCGATATGGATTTCACCTGTTCCATCGAGGTCAGGTAGGTCATTTCTGCTTCTGTCATCATTCCATCAAAAGTTTCTCCTTCCGCTTTCATCGCTGCTTCGGCCTGGATTTGGATCGTTGTAGCCTCATCCAGTTCAGCTCGGAGTTCATTGCATCGTTCGTAGGAAAGCTTCAGGAGAATGCTTTGACAATCTCCTATTGTGAACATTTCTACACCCTTGAGATGGCGAGGTCCGATTGAGTGACATCGATACTGCGAAAGTTCGCTGTCGTCCAACCAATTGACTTCTTCCCAGGTGTATTTCGAAGGACCTCTCCCGCTACCATTCCAACGAGGGATGTAATAGGAGCGTTCATCACGCCGCGTCAGCTTTGAGGTGGTCACAATATCTTGTGGCGTGGCCCCGTCTCGCCAAGCTTTGGCAACAATTACAGCATCACGAACCCGAAGTGCCGCCCTATAATATGACGTTAAGACGATGTCGTCTACTACCGTTGTGCCTCCCCTGCGCTCTAGTCCTCGTTCGATGTCGGTTTCCATAATCCGGCTTCTCATTTCAGACAGCGCAAACGCCTTCGTTGCATCTTCTTCTCGTTCCAGGTCTTCGTGGTCGAGATGTTTGCAGTTAGCGAGACTCATTTTTCGAAACTTTTTCACCAGAACCTGCATTCTTTCCGGATCAATATAGTATTGGTTGAAATCCCCGCTTGCTTCTGAGTGATGGGACGTCATGGGTTGATAATGGTTCGAAACCACTCCCGATCGATCGTTGTGGTTCCGATTCATTGACTGTGTCGCAGAGGCGAATTGAAGGGACTGACAACTAAGAGCCCGGTCATGATGGTTTCTTCCGGCAAAAATCATTTCATCGAAGGCAGGGATTCTCGCAAATCCATCCTGGTCACAGTCGCTGTCACTCAGAGTCTCGTCGAAGTCACGTGCGGTCATTCTATTGGTAAAGTCGTCAGTTGTGGTTTGGATCGTTGTCAAGCCACCACCAAGCAGTGCCAGATTCAATTTTTCCATGCTTGCTCTACTGCGGGCTCCGAGGAAACCATTATTGTTGTCATCGGTAGAACCAGTGGAACTCACGTTTGCTCCTCTTGCATCGTATCCATCATATTCGTGGCTGATTTGTACATTGTTGGCAACATAGTTGTTCCCTCTCAAATCAATGTTATCAATCTCGGTACCATCACCTTCATCGATAGTGGTCACACGTTGACGGTGTCGAGGTCGCTGTTCCCTCTCTTGCTGATGCCTGTAGAAGGACGCCGAGGAATGTTTGCTGGTTGCTGCCGACACGGCACTGGTGGTGTCGGAGGCTGTTTCGTCCATCAGATTGGGAACATCCTGCGTCTTGTCCAGCAGACCACGATATCCTGTACTGGCCGCGTTGTTGAAGGCCCGAGCAGGTGGCGAAAAGTGATCCTTCATGGCAAGAGTTTCTTCCGTGAGTGGTTGTGACTGTTGTTGTTGTCTGACCACCGAGGAAGAGAGGCAGCGCCTCATCACAGTCGCAGCGACAAGTCGATTCTTTTTCTGATTGGCCACCAGCTGTTCGGTGTTTCCCTTGCGGATTGCTTGGACCTCCCCGGGACTGAAATACGCCGAAGATGTCTTAGAGTAGCTCGCGCTTACATCTGAAATGGCATCGTTGTCGAATGGTTCCATAACAATGTGACCGCGACTGTCATCGGAGAATTTCCGATCCATAGCTAGCCTGTGGATCTTCTCTTGATCGTCTCCGGGACAAGAGAGTAACGAATGTGAGTGTATGGAATTTTGGGCACTCCCACCCCGGTTTCCTATGCTTGCATCGCTTTCTTCGAAACTTGATTCCGCCACCACGGTAACACCTTGCTTATCTTGGGTTCCTGGCCACCCAACATAGCCACTGGACGCTTCCGATCGGGGTGGGGAAGGAGTGGATACATTGGTGTTTCTACTCACTGGCGACGATGCTCGCAACGGAACCACGACCGGTTCCGCCCGACTGGAAAACATGGATGCCAGCCTCGTCATTTTCGACCTCGTACGTTGATTGTCTTCCACAGAGGGTGAGACCGGCGAAGTCATCTTCTCGAAACGATTTTGCTGTTGCTGGCGAGCTTTTCTGAGGAAACTGCTCGATCTTCCCGGCATTCGGTTCCCAGATGGAGGAGAAGGTGTCACCACAGATCCTGGCTGTCGACTTGGTGTATTGGCCCGTGTTGTGGTTTGGACTGGAGTCGCTGGCTAGCGCATCCCATGACGTTTCGTGCGTAGATACAAACTTGTTCTCGACCTCGTGGTCCGCGGGTACAAACTGCATCGACCCGTTCATCTCATTGCTGCTTTTGCGTTTTTTGACGATAAGGGTTGCTGCTCATGTTGGGGACCTCGAAGGAGGATTCTGTATCGCCTCTTCCCGACGACGATTCCATCGTATTCAGGCTGGCGCTGCTACCATATCGTGATCCATTGTTACCGTTGGGATTGGAACTCCAAGTGTTTCTGCGTTATTATTTGCCGCATGATGGTGACTTTCCACGGCAAGCCCGGTTAATGACGTGGGTGTGCGATGGAGGACGACGGGGGATGGTGGCTACTGGCTACCGGTAAAGTTCCGGCTGTCTGGTGCGACTAAATTCTGTTCCACTTGTTGTTGCGAAAGGACAATTGAAAAATCAATGTGTTTCCAATTGTCAACTGCGAATTTGTCACAACTCAACCGTTTACTGTCAACGCCAATTCCTTTCTATGTGACTTGTTGCCAAAGCAGTGTTGTGTTGTACGAAATAAGTTTGATTGGTTTGAGAATGGAAGTTTCACCCATGAATATGGGTTTGGAGGCATTGTCAAGAGTCTGCATCCTCGTTCCCGTGTAGGTTCAAACAAGACAGCCTCGCAATGAATCGTGCATTGATTGGTAAATTGACTAACTTCGGGTAGGTATCGTCAATCCTTCGTCCGTGAATGGAAACAAAAATAACTTCGTAGTAGAAAAACGTAGAGCCTTCCCGTATCAATTTCCAATAAAACTCAACGGAGCTTGTATCTGCCAAACAAACACATTGGAACGGACAAAGAACAGAATTTGTCAATCGTGATTTCGGTACTGCTCCACCAACAACAAGCCGACTGAGACGTGTAGAAACCTTACGTTGAATTGTGGTTTTCGAAAAAACAATGATTTTTAAAATCAACACATATTTGGATCCGTTCGATTCGAAATTTCTCCCGCGCACGAACTAAAGTACGGGGACTAATTGCTGTGACTAAACTCATAGTTACCGGTGTCAATGATACGTACAGGCATAGCACGCAACCGCTAATCAGAAAAAAATGATGCCAGGTAGAGGAATTAAAAAAAATGATTATGAGGATGGTCGAAACGGCAACTTCAGCAGAACCGCATCAACATGACCTTCTTTATCAGTAGTACAGCATCATTGTATTGATTAGACCGTATGTCTTATTGCTGTTGTTGACGTTATCGTGTGTGGAACGCAAAGGAGAAAGGATGGTGTAGCTTAAGGGAAGAAACCTGGAAATCTCGGGGCGTTTCCGTTCTTTCTATTCTATTTTTCTCTTTACTCAAAAATATTGTTGTCATCAAGAAGAGTAGGATCTATGAATCTATCCAGGATTGTTTCTCAAAGATCACATCCGTTCAACATAGGCCATGTTCATCTTCTACCAGGAAAGATTACAAATGGCAAACAATGTAATAGGACCTAACTTTTTTATTTGATGGCATTGTACGTAGTCGATTTTAAAGACAACCAATGGGAGGGTATATAGTAATTATTTAGTACTGAAGTAGTATTTACTCTCCTTGACACTGTTGCACTATCAAATCCTTGTCCTCTTTTTTCTGCGTTTTCTTCCGAAAAAAAGACTACGATAGACCTTTAAAGTAAGGTTTACCGTACCGTATTGCTCAGTACGGTATTGCAATGGATTTCGTATCATTGGATTTGACGACGATGCGCCTTTCCACCTTTTCGACTTTTGTGATTGATTGTGATGATTCGATGATTGATTCATTCCTTTGATGATGATTCGATTCGATTGGCTTATTATCATAATTTTCGCATCAGTTCCAATCCCGTTACAGCTTGTATCGTGCGTGTCAACAGTGAGAATTCTTATGTCGCTTTTCGTCCCGTTCAGTGTTCAGTCTGCTTCTTTTGGGTTTTCGAAAACAGAGGAGAGAAGGTGATCTAAAGAACAAAACATCAGGAGGTGTTGATTCAATCAATCTTCGACTATCCAAAGTACTTTGAAATACAACATTCTCCATACTTTACCCTCGTTAGCTGCATTCGAACAAGAGATTGAGAGCGAAAAATGATTCGTTTGCTTTCGGCTTCTGTCCGAAGCACATCGGTTCTGTTCCGGATCGACAGAGCTACCGTTCAACACCGAAGACACGTCTTTTCGACATCGGCCATGACCGTCGACAGGAATGGCTGTCATTCCACGTTTCTCGAATCCGATCATCGTCGGCACATAATCAGTCAGAACGATCATCCTGCTCCAATGCTAACGAATTGCGACCTAGACTGCCACTCCGAAACCTATCAACAAGCCATGGAACGAACCAGGAAGCAAGTGGACGAGCTCAATCGACACCTCGACCATGTGCGACAAGGAGGCGGAGCGAAAGCCGTCGAACGCCATCTCCGACGAAACAAACTCTTGCCCCGCGACCGGATGCAAGCACTGTGTGATCCCGGAACCCCGCTCCTGGAACTCTCTGCTCTTGCCGGAAACATGGACGGGATTCCGAGTGGCGGAATTGTCACGGGGAATCGGAATGGTTTCCGGTCAGCTTTGCATGATGATTGCCAACGATGCCACGGTCAAAGGCGGGACGTACTATCCGATCACAGTCAAGAAGCACCTGCGTGCACAGGAGATTGCGTTGGAGAACGATTTGCCGTGCATCTATTTGGTAGACAGCGGCGGGGCCTTTTTGCCGGAGCAAGCTAGAGTCTTTCCCGATAAGGAACACTTTGGACGTATATTTTTCAACCAAGCGAACATGTCTGCACAAGCAATCCCTCAGGTAGCAGGTAGGGTTCGAAAGCATTCTCGGTGCACTCCTTCGGATTATGAACCGAGCTTTTTCAGTGTTCTATTTTTTTTCAAGTGGATCTTACCGCTCGGTGTTTTCTTCTTGCTCGATTCTGTTCGAAATCATCGGTCACAAACGATTGGTTTTTTACTATCAGTGATTTGCGGGTCGTGTACGGCAGGCGGCGCTTACATACCAAGCATGTCCGACGAATCTATTATTGTGCAGGGAAACGGGACAATTTTTTTGGGCGGGCCACCTCTTGTCAAGGCCGCTACCGGAGAAGAAATCTCGGCGGAGGATTTGGGTGGTGCTAAGGTCCATGCCGAGATCTCTGGTGTAGTCGACCACATGGCATCGACAGAAGAAGAAGCACTCCACATGACTCGGCACGTCATCGCAAACTTAGGAAAAAGGCGAGAACACGAAAAAGTCCGTGGTGCGGTGGCTCCCTGGGACGAACCCTTGTACGATCCAAAGGAGCTAGGTGGCATCGTTCCGGCCGATTCCAAGAAACCCTTTGACATCCGATTGATTCTGGCACGCATTCTGGACGGCAGTCGCTTTCATGAATTCAAAGCGAACTACGGAAAGACCTTGGTAACGGGGTTTGGCCAAATAATGGGGCAGGATGTCGGAATCATTGCCAACAACGGCATTCTTTTCTCGGAAAGTGCCTTGAAGGGTTCTCATTTTCGTAGAAGTTGTGTTGTCAACGAGGAGTTCCGATAGTATTTTTACAAGTAAGTTCGCAAGATATACCAGTATTACGATCCATTTGCCCACCAACTCATCGCTATTCCTTTCGTTTTTGACTTCACTTAGAACATTACAGGGTTCATGGTCGGGAGCAAATACGAGAGCGAAGGCATTGCTAAGAATGGTGCGAAATTAGTAACTAGTGTGAGTAATGCATCTGTTCCAAAGATCACAATGATCGTCGGTGGATCTTACGGCGCTGGGAATTACGGAATGTGCGGAAGGGCTTTCGGACCAAGATTTTTGTACATGTGGCCAAACGCCAAAATATCGGTGATGGGTGCATCACAAGCCGCTAATGTACTTTCGACCGTAAAGCGAGACATCATTGAAGCAAGAGGTGATTCTTGGTCTGCAGAAGAAGAGGCGGAATTTCAGAAACCAATACTCGAAAAATTCGAACACGAAAGTTCTGCGTATTTTTCGACCTCCGAGCTATTCGATGACGGAATCATTGATCCCTCGGACACGAGATCCGTTTTGGGTTACTCTCTTGCTGTTGCACGACGCAAGGGTTGTGAACCAAATACCACAAAGTTTGGTGTATTCAGAATGTAATGAATCTCGTTTTCTTGGAATAGGTTAATGATCGATTTGTTGTCATGAGACATACTACACGCACGCTCTGCCTTTCTTCTCCTGTCGTTATAGACAATAAAACTATACATGGGTAATGTTCTTTCGGACACAAAGTTGAAGCTCGTTGATGGTGATAGATTATGGTTGCTCGTTTTTTTAAAAAAGTTCTTGTTGCTCTTCGAGCTTCCTGTATCTCAAACCGACATCTTACAATCGTGATCTGTGCTAGAAAGAAGTTTCCTCCTTTTGGCGTAAAACATTATTCCGTACAATGCTGCCGCCAAAAACACACCACAGAAACTGATGAGCGCATAGATATAAAAATTGGATGGGTCTGAGAGGAAGAGTCCCACCACATAAATAATTACAGTGAAAAATGCGTTCATCGATTGCTGAACGCCACCCACCAAACCGCGAACAGGTGCAGGTATATGTAGTTGCATGAGCTGAGTCACAGTGATATCAAACACCCAAAGGCCGATGCGACTGAAGCACACGCCACCAATCAGCATGGTAAAGAATATCCGGATGTCTGCTACAAACAGAGATGCATAGCATATGCACAGGCATGAAAATTGAAAGGCCACACTCATCATCCCGATGTCTGCAAGATCTACGTTTTTGCTGTTTGCCAGGTAGTGATAAACGAAAGTACCCGATAAACCTGCCGCCGAAGCTATTCCTCGCCAAAACCCAATGACTTCCAAACGAATCCCTCTCCAGACTAGGTAAACTGTCATAATATTTCCAAACGTCAGGACGACATTCAGATACAACAATGACAATGCGAATCCAGCCCAACATACCGATTGGCTAAAGTACACATGCAAGTCGCAAAACATTTTTAGCGACCCTATTCCATTTGTTGTGTTGCGGTTTTTGCTCATCTCTTCCCCACCGTTTTGTTGTTTGCCATTTGATGTTTCATTTTTGTTTTCTGCCAGTTCTGGAATTTTGTGGTAGATTTTGGCCGTACATATGTATTCGACAATCAAAGCCACAACGTTGACACCGCCTACCAAAAGAGTTGCTCCGCGAAGATCGTATCCATTATTTTTACTCATTCCATTCGTCAAAGAATGCAATAAAAATACCCCCAATCGCTGGGGCAAGAATTTTACAGCTGAGATCGATCTGTCTCATCTTGACATTCGTGTCGCTCAACCATAATTTTTGAACATTTGCTGTTTCTTCCTTGGTCATCTCTCGTTCTGATTCTTGATGTTTGGATGCACTGATACTCATGACCACAATCCAATCTCTTTCTATCGCTACAAGAAACCCAGAGTCGAGGGTCATTGCCACAGCACCCAATAAATGGATCCCAATCAACAATGAAATGGATTTCATATTATAAATCGGTTCCCTCGTTGCTGCTTGTGGATCGTTGATAGTCACCTCCCCATCTTCAATAGTCACATCATGGCCGCTCGACAAGAGCATATAACACAAGAACGTAGCAGTTAGGACGGCAAGATTCTCAAATCCAATGAACTGTCGGGCAACTATCAACCGATCCGAGCCGTCGATATACCGTCCCACAGAAGACCCAAACAGACAAACAAATGAATACGTCACTAATCCATACGATGTGACCAACATCAATGATTGGTTGTTGGTGAATGCAGCCAGAAACAAGGCAATGCAGAATTGCCAGGCTTGTTCGGAAAATTGATTGAAAAAATGAGAAATGTAGAGCACCCAACGGGCATCTCGAAGGTTCGTCCTCGTAGCGATGTGAGCACTGCTACCGATGTTGTCGTTTGATTTCGAATACTCCAAGGGTACTTCCGACGCCGACGCAGATGACCTCATCGATCTTGTAATCAGGGGCTCTACTTCTTGCATCTTGAGAATCTTTTTTCTCTTCTGGTAAGCTAGGACGGTAACAGCAGAAGAATAGAATACGTCGGCATAAAGCAACAATGGTTCAGACCAGTTGAGGAATGGATGCACCGTCAGTGCACTGATGATGGTGTGGGTCGATCATCTACTGGTAGCTGTTTGGCAAACTATTCGATAACCAACTTCTTAGTAGTTATGGTTGACATCAGATTCCATCGGATAGTGATCATATTATCATTATTATGATGTAAATACCGGTATTTGTCGCACATCAGATCAATCGACGGAATTCTGTTTTGCGGCAGAAACCTGTGGTTCGAATCGGTCGTCATTCTGTAAGACGGCGATGAAATAAAAAAAGATGAACAAGATTGTGAACAAGAACTGTTTTTGGCTCGGGCTGGGAAGCAAGGTCGTAACCTTACGGTAAGGTTACGATAAGATTACCGTCAGACCGTCAGAAGGTACTGAAATGTGTTAGAATACCTTCATAGGATATGAAGATAGATACTGGGTAACTTTTGTGACTTCTTCGAATGAGGAGATCGAGAACATCTTTTGTTGAAGTAAAGATCGGGAGATTTTTGTACGGTAAAGCACTGGAGGCGCCAATTCCTTCTTTTTTAGGTGACGAAGACGTACCGCTGCATACGACTTCGTTCGTACCTTCAACCTTTGTTGAATGATATGCAATACTTCTTTTCGACCTGCTTGTTGCGAGAAACATTATAAATCGACAACATAAACAACATACACCATGAAGACCTTCACTCTGCTCGCCCTTGCCGGAACTGCCGCCGCTTTCGCCCCTGCCCCTCAACAGGTAAGAGATATCATGCTTCTCGACGACACAACTGCGTCGACTCCAGGACTAAGCTATGACGCTATGGTCGACGACCATATTGAAACTCGAAACAATTTGTTTACGTTGTCAGGTACTTCTGCAGGGAATGCAATTCTCATACTGGAATAGAAAACCCCATGTTCTAACCGATAGAAAATAACTTTGGATTGCTGTTTGTGTTGATGCGTTGTGCAATAATCGACTACGGAAATGAATTCATCATTGCATACCATAATTTTGTGATGCCTTCTTTTGCAGGGAGTGAGCACTCAGCTCCGTGCTGATTTGGACTCCATGGCCGGAAGCACCAAGCCCATCAAGAACTTCGACCCTCTCAACCTTGCTAATGTTGGAAGTGACGAAACTCTTGCCTGGTTCCGTGCCGCCGAATTGAAGCACAGCCGTGTTGCCATGCTTGCTTTCACCGGATATGTTGTCCAATCGATGGGATTCCACTTCCCTGGACAACTCAGCAGTGATGTTTCTTTCTCTACACTCTCTGCCATGAAGCCTTTCGATGCTTGGGATGCCGTCCCTGATGCCGGAAAGGCTCAAATCTTGGGAACCATCTTTGTTGCCGAACTTGCCAGTGAATCCCAGGGTACCCACTACATGAAGGGAGGAAACACTCCCGAGGTTGTTTTCCCTAAGTTCGACTTCAGTGGAGTTGATGCCGACACATTGGCGACCAAGAAGAACAGAGAATTGAACAACGGACGTCTTGCTATGATTGGTATCATGGGATTCATTGCCGCCAACAATGTCCCTGGATCTGTCCCTGCGCTTGCCGGACTCGAAGGTTTCAACTAAACGAACGAATACCCGTTCCGGTAGGCGAAGGTCTCAACACGTTGTACTATACGATTTACACAGAGGTAAAAACTCATCTACACGTATTAGAATGAAACCACAAAAGAGGGCCATCGTACGTTGGCGTTGGCGAACGATAGGTCAAGCTACGCTGCTCTTCTCCATGCATTATCGATTTATAATAATTGGAAATTAAAACCAGCACAGGTAACGATAGAACCAAACTGGTATTACTTCTGTCTTCAATCATGTTGATGTTACAGTATGTCATTTTGGTCTTGTTCAGATGGAGATCAACTCGTTTGTAGTAGTATTAGTGCATCTCATTGTATTGGTGGAAAATTCTTGGTCGTGTTGTGTGGCAATCTCTAGCTTTTGCATTGAAACCAAGGTATGGATTCTGTAATCGGTTGGAACTCTACTCTTACTGCACAAACAATAAGAACTGATCCCTGACTGCAGTTTAGAAATTATCCGTATTATGATCCCAAGGCACCGAGAGGGAGCTTTCTCCTAGTACGGTACTTACTTCATTTCTGCCATCATTCAGAAATAATATCCATGCATATACCAGTAGATCAAAATAACAAGGGTTATATAATATGATCCTTGCACAATACTACGTACTAGCGAAAAGTGCATCCCATCATTTTTGACTGGTTCATTCACCTAACTGCTTCTTTGTTTCCTGCACTTTTGAATAAGCTAGCAACTCTAGAATCTGGCATGCCTGAGATACCTTTTAGATCAAGACTTAAAAATATTGAACAAAAAAGAAATACATGACACTATCATTATTATTTCATACAAGAAGCTCTTACACTCGTTTGTTTCAAATCCTATTACCCACGTACAGCAGTAAGTTACAGCTTATTTTCAGGGGACAAAGATATTTGCACAACATCATGTATTTTAATGGTATGGTGGAGAAAACCGGCTACCATTAAAAGACTCTTCCTGTCAACTGACATGTGCACTAACACAAAACTATTGTAGTATCATAGTAGCAAATTGGGATAATCATTCATCCATCAAACAAGAGCAGTTTTTTTGGAAAATTATTACAGTAGGAGTAAATTACGAGTAAATTACGGGTACGTAATCTTACGTACTTTTATTCACGTGCACATGGATTTGTGTTTGCGATGCCACGAGTACGAATTTAGGATTACGCACGGTAAACCTTACCCGCACTGTACATCATGGGATAGATTGATTCGAAAGTCATTGAAGCTGCTCCAAGTAAACGTCCAAACTTCGTTGTTTCTTGTGTCGAAGGATTTTTCTTGATTCGTGATTCAATTGGTCCCATAACGTACGCGAGGCGACCCAATTCCGTTCAGCAAAAATCTGTCGACACTCGACAAAATTCTTGCCCAACATTGATAATATGGCTTGTGTCAATGGTTATCTTGCCGTCACGCTTTCTAGTTGATGATGTTCTATCGACTAGCATCATGTGCTAGTTTAAAAGTGCCGCATCAACAGTCAAGATGCTTCTCCTTCTGACAGAATAGTTTTCCAGCGTCAACAACCTCTTGGCCTGCTCCTCTTTCTAAACGAAGTCATAAAAAATTATTCATAACCGATAGTCGAGAGTTCGCAAATCAGAGTAGGAATTTACAATGAAAAAACCTCTGTTTACAAGGCAGAGTGCCAACGAATTAACGGAAAATACTCCGCCCAAATCAGTTTTTCTCATCCTCGCGGAACTCGGTAGAGGGGGCAGACGGAAAAGATGGTAGTAACAAGAATCGCTGGAGTATCACGAAGCGTAAGACGGAAGAAGGGGACTCAAAGGATGGTAGCAGCAACAAGAATCGCTGGAGTCTCGCAAACTTGAAGGGTGGCCCTGCAACCGTCGACAAACTTCTGAAACAGATCAACGAAGAGAACCGTAAACTGGAGGAACGTGCGAAGAAGGCAGAAGCAAGGGCGGATAAGGCGGAAAAAAGAGCCGAAAAAGCAGAAGAAAAGGCAAAGAAGGCGGAAAAACGAGCAACGGAAGCTGAAGCAAAGTTGGAAAAAATGTTGCAAAATCTAAACAGTATTGGCGGAAGTAGTATTTTTTGTTGAAGCAGAACAATTACTGGAACCTGTAGTTTCCACTTGGTCAGGTTTGGCCAGAGGAATGTCGGTAGCAAAAAGATGTCAATTGCGACCGAAATGTTTCGAGATTCATTTTTTCTTGTGTGATTGTAATATCGTGGAAAACAATCAATTAACTTTTGACCTTGAGCAGCATAAATGAAACCAATCTATTCTGCAAAAAAAGTTGCTTGGATCACGTTTCACAGTAACTCTCACTGGTCCAAATCAGTCATGAATTTTAACCCCAGCAGTTCTTTTGGTTAGTAACATAGTTCAATTATATTTGAATAA
This sequence comes from Pseudo-nitzschia pungens, assembly GCA_037355855.1. NCBI lineage: Eukaryota > Bacillariophyta > Bacillariophyceae > Bacillariales > Bacillariaceae > Pseudo-nitzschia > Pseudo-nitzschia pungens. Next base: position 5,806,612 of record CM074760.1, on the reverse strand, counting down.
AAAATAAAGTAATACGAAGTACTTCGTACCTGGGGTCTACTTCGTATCCCATATTTTCCTCTGCTTATACACAAAATCACAACGTTCCGTGGCTTCCACTTCGAAAATTGGATTCTATCTCATGTCGGTGTGGTGTCAGAACTCAGTACACTTTCTTGTTGATTGCGTTTCCTCTGTAGATCCTACCGGTTGGAGGAGAATAGTCTTTTGTGCCCCGTTTGTGTCGGAGCGACTGGTGGTTATCGTTATCATGCATTATTTTTGTGTACGTTTGGGTTTTGTATCTCTAAGAAAACAAGAACAACGCGAAGACGCTTCGTCTACTGCGTTTACAAGTGGCAAAGTTATTCTGTTATCGTGTGGGCTACGATGCCAGTATAAACCTCAATTCAAACATTGATCTGTGTTGCAGTTGATGACCCTCTATAAATTAACAATATAAGGCAGAAGTCAAATATTATCAACTTGGTAATTCTATTGATATCCCGTTTAGTAATCACCACCATCGCCGTCGTCTCCGAACAGACCACCACCGCCTTGAGGAGCTTCTTCCTCAACCTCTTCTTCTACCTCCTCTACTTCTTCCTCACCGGCACCGTCTCCTCCGGCACCTCCAGCGGCACCACCACCTGACAAACAAAAAATAGTAGCAACAACAAAGAGTTAGAGTCAACCGACTGGTGACAGAAAAATTTAGAAATCCTCTTCAATGAACGTACCGCCACCGCCTCCAGGAGCAGCAATCATTTCACCAATCTTCTTGGGATCGTTCAAGAATTGTGCAAAGATGATAGGGTAGAAGGCCTCAACATCAGTGTTTCCGGTGGCCTCGAGCAAGGCTCCGATTTGTTCCGAGGTGACTTCGGCACCTCCGTCGTAAAGGGCAAGGATGGCGAAAGCCGTGGCGAATTGGTCTTTCTTGTTTTTCGATAGGGCGTCCATGGTTGATATTTCCTCAGTGTGGAGTAGAATAACGAGCACGCAGGCAGTTTTAAGTCGGGCGTCGACAGCTTGAGTGCAGTTAATGAGGGCAGGTGGTCTTGGAAGGGGTATCGATGGCTTCTTGTTGCGGATTTCGTCTGTTTCCGTGCGTTTTAGCTGAATGAAATAATAGTAGACGGGGTAATGCGGTAACTCACGTGGGATTAAGAGCACAGCAACTATCCGCGGCCTTATTGTAATCTTATCTGGTACCGTATTCTACACGTACCGGTAATCACTTCGCATTTTGATTGTAACACTCACGAATGCGAATACGAGTAATTACTCGTACCACGTACCGTATGGATAGCAGTCCCACGTATCAGTACCTGTACCGGTAACTACTTGATACTTCATGCTGCACGATTGATTCATACTAACAGGTTTTGTTTGTCTGCCTTTTCCAAAGTTCGGTAACCTTTACGTACGGTAAACCTTACCAGGTAAGTTACAGTAATCTTAAGCTACCTAGCATTGTACCTCGTAAGAGTAATCAGAGTACAAGTAACGGATTGGAAAGATGAGAAGCGAAAAGATAGAAATACTCCTACTAATACTATTACTAGTAAGCCTTAATTAGTATTGCTCCAGTATAGTTTTCAATAAAAAGTGGAATAATTAATACGAAGTAGTTACCTATTGTTCACAGCAACGTTACCACTTAGTTGCCGTCTTGCATCACGATAATAAACAGAGGACTTTCAAACAGTGATAGAATAGATTCCCTGATATAGACTAGGAGGTGATATTGAAGTGTAGCATGCGATACAATGAAAAAGTTATTCGATCTTGTTGTGCGTCTAGCTCATTAAGGAAGTAGGGAACTTTCGTTCAACTATTGGAATCTCACATTTACGTTCTCTCAAACACATTGAATGATCTAGTACTCATTTACTCGTCTTCGGGTGCATCTCCATCGACTTCTTCGTTTTCGAGAGCTAGTCGTTCCATCATATCTTGCAGCTCTGTTTCTTCCTTCACACTCACAGCCTTTGGTGCCATCTTGACATCAATCTTGCCACCCTTTGCGGTTATTTTTTCTTTGATTGTCTCGATGGCTTGGTTGAGTAACCCAATGCCGACTTCTTTCTCGAGAGTAGTTGTCGATAAGACATAGATTGGTGGCGCAATAAGCTTGATCTTGATTGGATTCTGATCCGTTCCTAGGGCCATACCAGCAAAGAGCGCCTCGCGAATGGCATCAATGCCCTCATAGGTGAAGCATGAAACTTCGATGTCACTTCTGATTTTGATGGGTTGGGGTGCCAAACGGCGCAAAATATATGATTTCAATTCATCCTTGAGATCTTGAGGAATGTCCAATTCCGCAAAAGGATCTCCCGCATCCTTTTCTTCGGAGATTGCCAACTTAAAAGCATCGTATGCGTGCCCGTATTTCTTGTAAAGTGGCCATCCAATTTTTTCGTAGAGATCCTCCAAAAAGTACTTTCGTCGTTCCGCCAAATGACGGAGGACTCCGTGCACAGTCTTTGCCTTGTTGAAGCGTTCCTCACAGGCTTGCACATCCTCAGGTGAAACTCGGCGCTTACTAAGATCGATGTATCCCTTCTCTTTGTCCACACGCAACACCATCACCACTTCGTTTCGGTTCACACGAATGAGCTTGTGAATGGATCGAATACGACGACGAGACAACTCAGACAGCAAGATCATTCCTTCGATGTTGTCGTATTCGAGCAGCGAGACGTAAGCTCCCATGTCTGCAATGTTGCGAACATTAACCATCACAACGGACTCAATTTCTGGATATTTGTTTTCGTAGAAGCGACAGTTCAAGTTCTTTCTCTCGTCTCCAAGGTAAATACGAAACCCATCGTTATCCTCGGGATCCAACGTGGTTGGTGTTGCATCGACAGCTGTTTTATCGTCCGACATTTTTTCGTGCTCCTTCAACTTTGCGAATTATCAGAGTAGTCCGGACCTTTCTTCGATCTGATGTTACGGAACTAGATAAGACAATGTTGACTCTTCCAGTGCAATTATTAGGGCGTAATGGTTGAATGCACCTGAAGCAGTTACGGTGAACAGTGAACAGTGAACCCTGTTGGAACTACGAACAGGCGACTGAGATAGGTTTGCACTCAGAAAGGCGGCGAAGAGACCTTCCACTGTCGTCCTCTCATGCGTCCACGCGTGTGGGTAAGGTTACTGGTACTTCGGAAAAACAGACGGAGTGGAGGACAGACTTTGAGTCTGGGGGTAGGGAAGTTTGCGCGCGAAATGACGATGAGAAAGAATGGGACTAAAAATTTCAAACCCGGATGCGATGCAACATATGTTGCCGTAACGTTACGGTAAGAACCTTAACTTACTTACATACGAAGATGACCAGTTTTCATATCCGGTAAGGACTTACCTTTACCGGCACCCATCATCTCCACCATGAAAAATTTCTGCGAAATGGATTGTCGAAAATTGTTCATCGATTTGTTGATTGAGTGATAAGGCAATAACGGTACGGTAAGATTACGAGTAAGTTACAGCACTTCTACGACGTTCAAGTACAGAAATGAGTTTCAAACTTGAGAAGTATTCGATCGATTTTGAGAAACAGCAAACAACCTAATCGACTCCGTTCGCATGTCTCGTGCGTATGGAGCAGTTTGTCTCTCGAGTGTAAAGACAGAGAGAAACAGTCGCTTTACAATCTGAAAGAGACAATCGGCGACGAACTGAGCCATTGCAGACAAAAATAATGAGGTTGTTGACTCATAATTTTCTTCAGTCCAATGTTAGAGGGTAGGTTTTGCGATGTGATCTAGTGCCACTATCTTCGGGTAGAAAAAATCAAGCATGGTTCTTACTTTCGATGAACAATTTGTTGAGAGACATTCGTTCAAATTTCCATTTCTGTCGAATGAAATGCCCTCAAGAATTGCCTTCCGTTCGCTTCTTGCTACGTCCCATGTGTTTGCGTTAGTACCACGGAGGGGTATCCGTTGAAAATTGAAGCGACAAATGTGATTGTAGAAGAATCGGCTATAGACTCGACTCTTCTGAACAAGGTTCTGAGAAAAGTCAACTATCCTGGTTTGCTTGAAGCCATAAACGATGTACGAAGCACTGCAAACCTGAATCCAGATGTGTCAGTGATGTTGTCGGAAGCAGTCGATATTCCCTTGGAGCCTCCCAAAGAGGGAGAACCAATTGACGATGCAATCCTCAAAAGTCTGCATTTCTTTCTCTTTGACATCCATGTTCTGGATGGGATTCTTGTGTGTCCTGATACTGGCCGCAAGTTTCCTATCAAGGACGGAATACCAAATATGATTCTGCATGAGGATGAAGTTTGAGACGGAAGAACGAAAAGACAATGGAGAAAGAACTAAGTGCAAAACGATCAAAAAGCGACCATCCGGAGAAGGGGAAAACGAACTCTGAATATTAGCTGTCTCGTAATTTAATCGAACAACGATAAAGATGAATCGAAAGAATATGGGAAAAGAGACTTGCAATTGATCGAACCATGCAATTGTTTCGGAGCAGAGGTTCGTCAGATGTCTCATCGGCATCTTTATGTTGAACATTCTTTTGTGCAAACTGAAATTAGCTGCTGTGCACAGAGCTTTCACTCGCAAACGTGTAAAAGCTAAACATGCCATTTCATCATTGTTCACAACAACACTAGGTGGAAATGGAACTATGCCGCGACAATAACAAATTACGTAGTAAACGAGATACTATGAGAACCGAATGTGCTTTTAACTCTTCATTCCTCTAGCGAAACCGTCCTTCTTTCCAACTTTCTTCCCGATTTTCTTTTTCTTCGCCTTTCTCGCTGATTTCGAAGGAGAGACTAGATCTTCCTGCCTGCGAAAGTCACTTGACCGCGACCTTCTAGCATCCATCCCTGTCAAAATAACACCCTTCGAGGTTAAGCCAGCAACAACTGTGTCTCCTTCAAAAGCTACATGAAACGGAAATGGCACGTCCGCTGATGTAGAACTACTTCCGAGATGCAACTCGAGATCATCTATCAAGCAAGTTCTATGTACTTCTGTCCGTGATTTGACGTCAATCACAATAGCATGCGCTGATATCACTGTAGTATCATCTGGCCCGAACCATTGTCCATCTATCGCCTCTGGGTCCGATTCGAAAGTTCGACAGATTACGATCACATGCGACTTTTTCATTGCAATCAAGTGACAAACCTCCAGATTACCCCTTAGGTTCACCCTATCTGAACTGGCATCGTAGTTATGCATTGAGTAGAACGACACCACAGATTTCTTCGTTTTGAGTTCATCGTGATAGAAAGTGTCTGCAACGACTACCTGATTTTCCAAAAGAGCAACCGGCCGCTTTGGTGCCACTGTGACAACCCATCCGTCAACCATGACGTCACTTCGAATCAAATCAGTTCTGTGAATCAACGCCGAATGATTCAAGTTACCTGCAGAATCGATTGAAAGCGTGGTGATAGGATCCGTCAAAGATGACAAGGATACGATTTCATATCCATACCGACCATTGTCCTCTATCTTGACGGAAGATAGAGTCATTTCCTCAGGGAAATGGGTGACATTTAGAAGCGGCATTGATTGTTGCCCTGAGTCGGACATCCAAGTGATAGCTCCGATGCTAGTAGAAAACAAGAAAAGTTTGCGGAAGAGTATGTTGATGCGTTCGTCCTCTATGTCATTGGAAGGGATAGCAACTGATACATCAACCATGAATCTACCATATCCGCATTCCGCCAAGGTTTGCGAAACACATACATCGATATCATCCAAATCACCATCATTGGATAGGAAATCATGAAACTGCAGGAGACTGTGATCAAAATCATCACAGCTTAGAAGGAAATTCAAAACTGATTGACGAATGTCAATAACTTGCAATGTCTCATCGTCCGATCCATCGTCTATCAAGAAATCATCCCTGCTTGAGACAGTGAGAATGAAGCCCTCAGAAAGATCATCCATCACATGCAACAAGCAACCGATATAATCCGTATCAAGTGCCATGGCAACTAAACTACAATTGCGTTTCTTTGTCTTTTTGTGAGGATCAACACACTGGCACACCAATTCACGACATACTCGTTCTCCAGAGGTCTCGCTTCCTTCCACAGAGTCAAATAGTCGCAGTGTACAATCCTGAGAATATGCAGCCAAAAAGGAATTCTTTGCCCAGATCTTTACAGCAACGCAATCATTATCAGCTTGAGGAGAATTTCGCAAAGATTCGAAAGACCTTACAGTCCCGTCGAATTCATTCATTGGTTTTCGAGTTAACAAGCAATCAATTCCAGTTTTTATTGCATTCACGTCCCTTACTACTGTGTAATGTGTAACGAATGCTTCTCGAAATATTGAAAAACTGTTTGCTTCTTGAACTTGAGACATAGTGGGAGCAGGCCATCCTCGACGTTCCAATAGAAATTTCCACAAGTTCTCTGATTGTTTTCCGATCTCTTCATTCCATGACCGACATACTGATGTCATGGACGCAACAGCTCTATCATCGAGGTAGGTCAAGATGTATTCTAAAATTGGAGCTGACAAAGACATCGATTCAGCGCCATCGCCAGCTCTCCCATTCTTGCCTCTAGGGCTTTTGAGACGTTCCAATGCAACTACTCGGCTCTCATCCACAAGTATCCCTTTGCGATGACGATCATACAGCAGCCGATCACCAATTGCAAAATACACAATACTCCCGATGTTGCATGATTGTTTTGTCATTGCCTCTACAATAATGTTGCTGATAGATGTGGTAGATAGCTGTTCATCATCTGAATCAATTCCAAACATTTCGTTGGCACTAAATGATGAGTAGTATACCATATCCATGGCTTCCGCCGTTGGCGCTTTCTCACCGGGCATGGTGGAAGCGGGATATGACTCTTCAGATGCAGATAAAACTTCGCTGGCATCAATTGTAGCAGATTCGTCCTCGCCGTCACATAATGCTTTGGAAAGCAGAACATCCTTCAGTGTGTTCTCTTTTTCGGAGTAATGAGTAAAACGACAGTCATAGTTCTTCTTTCCTCCCGACCCCTTCTTGCTGCTACTCTCGTTACATTTTCCGAAAAAGAAATGCGAACGGCAAAGTTTTGGCTTGTGAACCGAATCTAGCACGTTCGATTCTACCACGTTGTTGTTGGAATTATCTTTGCTCCGAGGATGTGACTTTTTCTTCCCGTTACTTGTATTTTTGTTGCTCTTTGCTCCACTCGCGACATCTTCGTTCTCAATCGAGAGTGACCGATCCTTCCTCCCATTTCTCCCCTTTCTCCCGTTGCCACCGTTTTGTTTATTGTTCCTTTTCTTACTCGCTGTGTGTTCATCCTCCCAGAACCTGTCCAAAGACGAACCGTCGTCAGAGCGCGGTTGAGTATCTGTCCATACATGGATGGTTACATCAACCTTTCCTTCTCTCGACGTTTGGTATTGCCGTTGCGCACGAAATATTTGGGGCGCGTTCCGATTTAAAAACGACATTAAATCCTGTGCCTGAGACTTGAAGACTTTCCTGTCCGCATTTCGTTGTTTGCGTTGTTTCGCTTCTAGTCGACGAGCCTCGCTCATCTCGGCTCGGCGCTCCCAATTTCCTTGTACCATTTTTGTCCTCGTCTTTTTTTCTAGACCCGATCTGTATCTTGTTCGTCAATAATTCAAGAAGGAATCTATTTCTATTTTACTTTGCAATCTCGCCTTACTTCGGTAGTGAGACCAAGCAAAGCAATCTTACTACCGATAGTGAGACCACGGCAAGCAATCTTGCTACTAACGTTTTTGAATATTTTGTCTGGAAAGAGACAAGCGATGATGCATAACCCGACATGTCTTCGCAACATCGGAAGGTTGATGGATTTTTTCATATTTTCTGATCACGTACCGGTAAGTTACTCGTAACTTACGTCCAAGTCGGACGATTTTGGAATTGGAATTGTATTTTAATTACGAAGTAAGGTTACGTCATACGGTAAATCTTATTACTACGGAATTCCTATCAGCTGTCCCCCGGTTTCCGTAGAAATTAGTAGTGGAGGATGTAGAACCAGGGGACAGCTGATAGGAACTTTGTAGTAATGTACGGTACGGTATTTCTTCGCATCATTTTTTATTTTTTTTTTTCTGACGCTAATTACTGGTAAGATTTACGGTAACCTTACGGGTAACTTAGTGTCAATTTTGCTTTTTAGGGAATCTAGGAAAATTTTGGTGTAAAAATTTAGAACAAAATTTGACCAAATTCTTTGATTGTTGCCAGACCCAAGAATGCTACCCGTGAAAAACTAAAATGGATCACGTCAGAGTGACAGATTGTTGCCTCACTATCTGACCAAATACCTCCTCCCAGTAATGGAAACCTCCTCAACGAAAGTTACAACCTGTTCATAAACACTATAAACCGACTGTTTGCAACAACTCCTGTTGAAATTGGTGACCTACATCCATAGCTTTGGCCCCCAGTAGTTAGTGGTTTTGTTGCCAAATTTTGAAATTTTGATCCATTATGGTAAATGTAGAAATTGGTACATTTTCTAAACACGACCATACAATCCAGTGACAGCGTGTTGACCGGGAAAAAAGGGCAAACCGAAATGAAAAAAAACACAAATTCTTCAACCAAAAATGAGTTCTGTTTTTTGCCATTCTTTGTGAAGTTAAACGTACTAATTTGCAGTGAAATCCACAGGCATGGCCGGCTTGATGCTGTCACTCAAAAAGCACACAATTTTCGGCCCATTTTCTGTATTTGGGAGCTTACTAAGGGAAGAATAAGCAAAGTTGTTTAAAAGTGAATATAGAGCGTTGTAGAGTAGAGTGGTAGCTAACAGATGATGTCTTTACTTTGAACAGAGGTGGTATATGCCGTGCACCAAAATACAGTCACGAGCGCACATGGGACTGGATTAAGGATAAGGATAAAAACAATCGGCGAGTCGACAGAATCGCTGATTCGGAGGGCTCTTAGAGCTGTAGCAAATAGACTAATCAATAGAGCTCACAATTTGCATATCACTACTATTCTAATCACTAGTAGACCCGGGGTATGGCATGATTTTAAAATCAAGCTGAGTGCTGATGACCATGAGCAGAAAGAGATCGATCGGCCAAGGCGCCGACGAGATCGAAAGACTGCCAGAAAATGGAGGCACAGAGAGGCAAAAACAGGGAGAAGGATATCCAGTGTCTGCAGCACAAGGAAGACCGACCCCAGCAACTGTTGGCGCCCAAAGAAGGGAGCAACAGCAGCAACAGAGACACCTAAGTACCTAAACAGGACCATGGTCGACAGCAGAAATAATCGAACAAAGAAATAATGAAATAAGTGTCGAAAAAGTGACACATAATCCAGTGAGTGGACTAATTGGACCAACACTGAGTGGATGGACAGACCGAATAGGGGATGCCAACCAAAACCGAAGTATACGGATATCCGGAAAGGTATATAATGAATACCTAAACACCACCAATCCCACGGGAAACGGGAAGTGGGACCGGCCCGGTGATTGCTTAATAGAGAAGCAACGCCGGAGAACCACGGGAATCAAATCCCACGTTATAAAAACAGAAACAACTCCGGAGAACCACAGGATTCCCGGGAACTAAAGAGAGAAACAACTCCCACCACTGGACAAGCTTGAAGCAAAATCAGTTACAACACGGAATAACGTGTATTCCGAAAGTGGAAAATCAGTTCCAACACGAGATATCGTGCAGACAAAGAGAAAACTGGAGCAAACTGAAACAACCACTTTTTGCTCACTTCCACCCCAAATAACAACTTACAGAAATACTGTAACTAAACTAAACTAAAATAAAAAACTGATTAACCATGGCGACCAAAGGAACCAAACTGAAACCTTTCAATATCACACGGGAGGACTGGCCGGAAGACGCCACCACCGTAAAGATGAATGTAGACAGCAAACAGGGCGGAATCGCATTCAGCGACTACCTGAAGGTCCTCAATGGTACTGAAAGACCAGAACTCTTCCTTATCTGGAAGAGAGACTTTGACCAGAAAATTGCTGGCAATGACAAACTCCACGGAGACCAGAAATTGGAGGTCCTACAGAGAATCCTCTCTAATGAGGCACTCGCGCTTGTCCAGCGAACGCTCACTCGGACCTACTTGGCCGAACCGACCCACAAGGTCCACCAAACCAGACGCGTACAGAAAAAGATCCAGGAAATCGAGCAAAGGGACCAAGCAAACATCCTGCTATCAATGGGGCAAAACGCCACCGCAACTCCCACGGGAGCCTCCAAGGAGACGGCAAAGGAGAAATCTCCAACCGCCGACAAAACCGACACAGCCACGGCGAGCTCGGACAAAGAATCGGAGACCGACAACCTCGAGTCTCCAATCCCAAAGAAAAAGGTCGCAAGCGCCCTCACCCAGTACTACCAATCCCAGGAGTACAGAAAGGATGTCATCGAGGAATGCATGCATGCCCTCAAGCTCAAAATCTTTGGCAATGACCAACACGGCAAGCGCTCGTATATCGTCCTCCGCCGATTCATGCGAGGCATGCGCGTGGACCTCAAACATGGCATCAGAGCCTGGGCCAATCGAATGGCCGAACTCCAAAGCTATCTCCCAGAATGCCTCTGGGAATGTGGCAGTGACCAAATGGAAACACCAAGAAGTTTCACCCAAGGAGAACTGAAGGAAATCTTGGATTCCAACATGACCCACTCCCAACGCGAGAAACTGGAGCACATTAGTTGGGACCTCTACACCCACTCCTTTAACACCACTATCGACAAGCTCGAAAACTTAGAAATCACCATCCGGAAGGAGGCAATAATGCAACAACGCATCACCGACCTCGAAAAGCAGACCGGCGTCACCAAGAAGACCCCCAAGGCCGCATCTGGGGGAGGAACCCACCACGGGAAGTCCCCTGGCAAAAAGAAGCGACCTGTGGACAACAGCAACAAACAGCTATGCAAGACCTGTGGCAAGGTCCATGCCGGCAAATGCTGGAAACTAACCGGTGGTCCCCACAAGAAGGGGAAGTTCGACCGGGAAACCATCAACCTGCTCAAGGAGCACTTTGTGGCAAAAGAACAAGACTCAGACGCTGAGCAACACTCCAAACCCCACTGGGGAAGGAACCTATCGAACCACGAGTACTCTTATGTACTGGCCACGGCCCAAGCTGACCACGAAGTCTCCGATGACGAGATCGACATCTCCGACCGGGAACTCAAAGAGTACAGAAGAAAGTACAGAAAGACCTTTAAAAAGAAAGGCTCCCACAACTGAATGGCTGATACCATCCACACGGGACCACGCATAATCAACCGATTTGCGGACGTCTGTGTGGAGGTATTGGACCATAAAGGAAGGGGGAGGATGCTCCGGGGCCTACTGGACTCAGGTTGCTCCAAGTCCATAATTCTAAGACACTTTGTCGACCGCAGTCAACTTACGAACCGGGACCAACGATCTGTCACCTATAATACCTATGGGGGCAAATTTCGAACAAAGTCCGCGGCTTCAGTGGGACTGAAGTTGATAGAGTTTTCAAACTCAAAGACCATCAAGTGGACCTTCCAAGTGGATGAATACCATCACCACGAGGAGGTACCCTATGACGTGATCATAGGATCTGACCTAATGGCACAATTGGGACTGGATATCAAATACAGCTCCCGAACAATCTCATGGCAAGGTGACTCCATCCCCATGAAGGGAATGGGGGAACTCGCTAACCCGGACAAATGTGAGGCCGTATTCTTTGCCAACACACAGAGTCCAATCCTCCAACAGGAGGAAGAAAGGCAAGCCAAGATCCTGGACGCCGACTACTCCAAAGTAGATATAGACTCCATGGTCAACGACCTGGAGATCACAGACGCGTCTAAGGAGGCCCTGACGAAAACATTGAAGAAGTTCCCCACACTCTTTGGAGGAGGTCTGGGACTGCTCAAGAATATTGAACCGGTATCTATTGAACTCCAACCAGGGGTTAAACCGGTCAGGCAGAGGTACTATTCAGTACCCCATGCCTTTGAACAAGCACTCCGGAAGGAGATCACCAGGCTCTGTGATATTGGAGTCCTGGAGAAACTCCCCCACGATGATGACTCACCGTGGGCATCCCCGACGTTCTGTCAACCCAAAAAGACAGGGGACATACGAGTCCTTACGGACTTTCGGAAGATGAATGCAGCCATTCAACGAAAGCCGTTTCCCCTACCACGCATTGGGGAAACCATCCAAAGACTACAGAAATTTAAGTCTGCTACGGCACTGGACTTATCCCAGGGGTACTACACCATCCCCATCTGCAAAGCGAGCCAGAAAATCTGCTCTACCATCTTGCCGTGGGGAAAGTATGCCTACAAGCGATTGGCTATGGGGATCGCATGCGCACCGGATATCTTCCAGTCCGTCATGATGAACCTACTCGGCGACCTGGACTATGTCCTCGTCTACATCGACGACATCTTAATCATCCAACGAGAGGGGGAATCTGAGCAGGATCACCTCAACAAAATCGATACAGTCCTACAGAGACTGGATGACGCTGGCTTTCGAGCCAACCTTAGAAAATCCTTTTTCATGCAAAAAGAAGTGGAGTATTTAGGTTTTCTACTAACAACAGAGGGCATCCAACCCCAGCCAAAGAAACTGGAGGCGATGAAGCGCCTGGAACCCCCCAAGAACACCAAGCAACTCAAGATGTTCCTTGGGATGGTCAATTTTTACAGGGACATGTGGAAGCGCCGCTCCCACATCCTGGCCCCCCTCAACAAGCTTGCAGGGAAAAAGGGAAAACTGAACTGGTACTGGGGCCCAGCAGAGCAGAAAGCTTTCATGGAGGCGAAGAGGATGCTCGCAGATGAAGCGAAACTCGCATTCCCGGATTTTACGAAACCATTTCATCTCTACTCAGACGCCAGTGACCGGCAACTGGGAGCAACTGTATGCCAAGATGGCAAGCCCCTTGGTTTCTACACAAGGAAACTGAACTCAGCGCAGCTCAACTACACTGTCGGGGAAAAAGAACTCCTTGGTATAGTGGAAGGCTTGAAAGCGTTTGAGGGAATCCTACGAGGACAAGATGTAATTATTCACACAGACCACCTTAACCTGCTCTATCAGCAGATGCCCACCCAAAGGATGGTCCGATGGAGACTCCTCATGGAGGAGTTCCACCCCGTAGTCAAGCACGTTGCTGGCAAAGACAACGATGCAGCAGACGCGCTGTCTCGCCTGGACATCACAGATGACCCAGCGGACACAGTGGAATGGCTACCACCAAATAAGCCCCTCACCTACGCGGATGAGGAAGAGCACCTCCGGCAACTCCTATTCCCGCTTGGAGAAGCGCCGGAAGAATTCCAGGGCAATAGTGCATTCCCACTTGCCCCGGACATGATTCAGCTCTACCAGCAACAGGACACAGGAATCGTGAATGCTCTGGAAAAAGACAATCGACTAACCACCAAAATGGTGGAAGGTTACAACCTAATCCACAAAGAAGGAAAGATTCTGATTCCCGACAAACTCAAGGACAGAGTCATGGAATGGTACCACAGCATGTTGGTCCATCCCGGAGAAAAGAGAATGGAACAGAGCATACGCTCGGTGTTCACCTGGAAAGGCCTACGAAAGGACGTTCAGGATCTCTGTAAACACTGTCACACGTGCCAGATGTTCAAAAAGAGCGGCCGGAAGAAGTATGGACTACTACCGGAGAAAGCAGCGGAAGTCACCAAATGGCAGAGGGTCAATGTGGACCTCTGGGGACCTGCAACGGTCCACAATAAAAATGGTAAAGACTACCACATCCATGTTCTCACCATGGTGGATCCAGTGACCGGATGGTTTGAATTGGCCCATCTAAAGGACTCACCAAACGCAGCAGAAACTCAACGTTTGTTAGACAGTACCTGGTTAGCAAGGTATCCGCGCCCAAAGGAAATTGGCTTTGATGGCGGGAGCGAGTTCAAAGCAGAGTTCCAAGAGCTCTGTGATAACATGGGAATGAAAAGAAAGCCCAGTGGCGCCTGGAACCCACAATCCAACTCAGTGCTGGAAAGAATCCACCAGGTGCTGAAGGACTGCCTACTGTCCTTTAACCTGGAACAAAGGGACCTCCACGAGGAGGATCCTTTTGAGGAATTCACTACCAAGGCAGCATACGCTATTAGAAGTGCCATCCACACCACGCTGGGATACTCTCCGGCACAACTGGTGTTTGGAAGGGACATGTTCATGCCTGTAAACTTCCCAGCGGATTGGGAAGCAATCCAAGCAAGGAAACAAAAGAGTATCCACAAGAGCAACATCAGGGAGAACCGGAAGCGGATTCCCCATGTCTATAAGGAAGGAGACTATGTCACCCTGGAGAGGAAGGGCATTATTCCGAAACTATCCTTCCCACGACAAGGACCTTACAAGGTGCTCAAGGCCCATAACAATGGAACTGTAACTATTGAAACTGCGCCCTTTGTAACCGACCGGGTTAACATCAGGAGAGTACACCCTTATTATTGCAGGGATCCTATTCAATCGTAACAGTACCATGGAGGAGTATGCCGTGCACCAAAATACAGTCACGAGCGCACACAGGACTGGATTAAGGATAAGGATAAAAACAATCGGCGAGTCGACAGAATCGCTGATTCGGAGGGCTCTTAGAGCTGTAGCAAATAGACTAATCAATAGAGCTCACAATTTGCATATCACTACTATTCTAATCACTAGTAGACCCGGGGTATGGCAGTATATGCAAGGCGATATTGCAAAAAGCAAAGATGCTGTCACTCAACGTGATCCATTTTGGTAAACGTGATCCGTTTTAGTTTTTCACAGGTACCCGTACGGTACAGTAACTTTTAATTGTACAAAGAAACATTACTTTGTAAGTGTCTGTAATCTTACTGTAAGGTTTACCGTAGCAATTTATGTGGATTTGTCGTTCCACTCTCTACTCCAAGCAAGAAGCATGTTAATGGTAGGCATTACTCATAGGTACAAGTAAGCCTTAGTCAAATCAGTCATCCAGCAAGTATGAGTGCCTAGCACATGTAACCAAAAATGAACAGTTGGCAAGAGGCACTCATGACGAAGTACAAGTACCGGTATGTAAGCTTATGTAGTAAAACACAAAAACTAAAGCTGTTACATGAATCACCAAAAAAACTACTGTCCCGTATCTACGTAACTTCAAAGCTCACTAAATTCGGGGAAACTTCCGAGATACAAAATAATGAAATTTCAGACAAGCTTCGTAAGTATGTTGATTTTCTTCAACAAAACAGCAACTCTGGCTCCTTCTTAGATTAATCCACTTCATCATTAAACATCCATTCATTTAGCGTCTTGCTGAGATACCTCTCTATCAGCCTCGTATTTCATTAGCTATGAAGCATACTGTTGGATCTTCTTCTGCATCTCCAGCTTTGATGCCAATACATCAGCAACTTTCGCCTGTTTCTCTGAAAACTTTCCAAATAAGACAGGTTCTACTCCAACATTTCACACACTTTTTGCCATCACAAGAAGCACTCAGCCTGAAAAGGTACTTGCATATCAATTGAAAGCTTGCCAATTCTGGTGCAATGGATACCTTTTGATTGATCAAAGCCGTCCCTGATAAAGTAAGGATGGTTGAAGGTATTACAGCTCATAACATGTCAAAAAATAGTGGATCACATTAACACATAAAGTTGTATGATGATTAAAGTAAAAAATGATAACAATACTTTTAAATTTGGATTATAATGGAACAAATACCTGTGTTTTTCTACTTTTGTTGCGGGAGAGAAGAGTGACAATCCAAAGACCCCACCACAGCAGTACTAGAGACTGATGACTTGGTAGAGCTCAATGAGAGCATATGTTGGCAAAAAAGTTTGCTACTCATGTGCTGCATGTAGTATTGAACCCAGAGCTACAATGGTGCAAACACAAGAAGAAAAACAGATGCTGGTTGACTTCCCAAGAAATTAGTTTTGCCTCAAAAGTGAGTCAAGTTTCAGATTGCAACCCATTATAGGTCAAGTTGCATCATCATATCACTCTCAAGAGAAGAACAATGGATTTGCAACTCATACTTGACAGTGAAACAGCTCTTTTCAAAAGTTCCACTATTCAAAAGAAGAGCATTTCTGTATAACTTCAATTGTGTAATAACTGTTGTGGATTTGAATTTGCAGCACTTTTATCAAACTGTTTGATTACTTCAGGTGCATATTCATTACAATGGTTCTGAAAGAGAATTAATTTTTTCAACAGCTCTGAGTCTCACACCTTACCAATAATCTATTACAGCACAATGGAGTGAGCACCAATGAACACATTCCCAAAAAACCAAGATGACAATGACAGAAATACTCAGAAATGTACTGTTCTTGCACAGTGTATGAGTAAAGTTAAAGATGATGCACAAAAGAGGTATTATTTACTTTGTTTTTATTCAACAGTTTGTGATATTTCAGGATATTCATTGGAATGTCAGAGCAGGAGGCTGCTTTCACCACACCACTCTTATTGAAATCAATCTACCCTGGCCAATCTTGATGGTATGGAAACAGTAACCTTGCTGATATGACATCATTTAGATGCAAATGTTGTTGCCATCAATACGGATTCTCAGTTTTGGATGTTGCCATTTTGGACTACTACTACTATTACTAGCTGACTAAAAAAACCTCTAGGAAGTAACCTTACTCAATTTTTTTTGTCCTCAAAAAGTGTGGTCCTACGGTAACCTTACCCTAAATACGGGAGGTAACCTTAATCTTATGAGTGGAATGGGTTATCAGTTTGTCATCTACGCTTACTCCATGTACGGTAAACCTTACGTCTCTCTTGTTTTGAATTGTGTACATGCACGTAACCTTACGACCATCCTGTCCGAAACAAGAAAGTTGACATGCTTCGCTGATCAATTTGTCAATCGCGAAATACTTCGTAATTACCGGTAATTACCGGTACATTTATTATTCTCTTTTGAGATGGAAAGAAGCCTTAAAATTAAATAATGATAGTAAGATTAAAAATCTTACAGGGAAGGTTACGAGTAACTTACGTAACCTTACTCGTACTTGTCCCAAGATTAAAACATAATCGTCACTAACCTTACCGTACGAATATTGAATAACTAATACGTACGAAGTACAAGTAATTTTAAGGTAAACAGCATTGTTCATTTTTTGTCCACAAGTACGTAACGTTTTTTTGGCGTGTGTGTAAACATTGAGCCATACCCGTTAATTCATACCATTGTAACCGAAATCGAAAGGACAAAAAAGCATTATTGACTATCAGCTTCTCTTCTACCACCATTCGGGACTGGTTTGATAGAGGGAAAGTTTGGACGTGAAATTCGTGCTTTTCGGAGTCGACAAATTTTGGTCGGCCACTCTCGAAAGAATGCCAGTCTTGTAGAGGCAGCGTGTCTTACAAAGGAAAAATTCAAAATTTTAGCACGTTTGTATGTACACTTACATCTATACACGTATCACGAGAAACACACTGGCTACCGCGGCGGGAGCGATACGGTCCGCCATATATTCTTCATGTCTGAACATGGAAATAAGACGTTCAACGGATGATGATGTACAATATTATTCCGCTGTTTTTCAGTGCTTCCCTGACGGGAAAAAGGGATAAGAAAGAGCGCGAGCCTTCCTTCCACCGGCACAGGTTCACTTTGATGATTCAAAAGTGAGCACACAAGACACATAAGGTCACCCGTGGCGGTTGTGACAACCAGGTATTTATTTTTGGTCAGTTAGAGACTTGGTTTCATACGGTTCTTTCATTCTTGGGTCACTTGGACGTTAAAAATGCAACAAAGAAACATCATCGGTTGGAATCCTTATTCCCATTACACGAGGTTTAGTAACGCACGATAGGAACCTTTCCGGTGTTTCATTGTCTTTCCGGTGTTTCATTGTCTTCATCTTCGTTCAAAACAATCGACAGTCCAGCGTAGTGTGGTGATTCATTTTACATCCGTCTAAAACACTGCGCAGACTTCAACAACGGCAATCTTACGACACTGGTTGGTTTTCATGCACGTAGCTCGTGGAACATTTTATCCCACACAACCAATCGCATTATCATAATTTGCCACAATCATGTCGCCGCAGATCGACAGCAACGATACCGGGATGCGGAAGCGCGTTGTTTGCAGCCAAGACGATGGAAAATCAGAGAAAACTGAATCGTCTTCTCCTGCGGAAGTAGTGTCTGGGAATTCTGATCCGATCAACTCTATTTTGAGAACACTTATACCACAACCTCTGCGGCACTGCTTGTCTGGAGAAGAGCGCGATAAGACACAATACGCAATGATTACACCAATGAAAGAAGAGACGGATGGTTTAGTGCCTCCCACTAAGTCCTGCAGCGACTTTTCCATCTCGTCAGTCTCACATTCAATATCAGACACGGGACTCCCAAATGGTGGTGACAGTGGGGAATGCTGCAAAGCCTTCGTTGACGACCCTTCGGATGCGAGCGCTCCTCTCAACGTTAGTTACAACACCTGCACAACAATCTCATCCAATTCAGACTCCAGCAATCTGGATTCGGACACCAATCTGGATTCTGATTGTGATTATGAGACATGCGACAATGGCTTCTCATTCTTGACATTCCGTCTCAGTTACTTGTTTGTTACACTTGTGGTGATGCTGGCGGACGGTTTACAAGGTAAGAACTCTCAGTTGCAAGAGAGGTACCGACTGTTTCAAATTTGTGCCTTGTTTGAACCGTTGATGAATAGCATCCAACCGAATGTGGTTCCTTCTTGACTCATCCCTCGTCTGTCCCTTCAGGTACCCATCTCTATGTATTGTACGAGGGTTATGGATTTTCTGTGGCATCGCTTTACTGCCTGGGGTTTATCACCGGAGCCATTACTGCTCCGATCACAGGACCTCTAATCGACAGATTCGGACGCAAGAAATCAGCGCTGCTATACTGCGCTCTTGAAGTAGGCATCAACATGCTGGAACAGTTTCCCTTCTTGAGTGGTCTCATTGTCAGCCGCGTAGTTGGTGGAATCACTACGAACCTTTTATCCACCGTCTTCGAAACTTGGTTGGATACCGAATATCGCAACAGAGGCTTTGCGAAGGAAGAGTACGAAACCCTCATGCGTGACTCGGTTGTGGTCAGCAACTTGGCTGCCATCGCGTCGGGCTACCTTGCCCACATCCTGGCAGAATCCTTTGGAAACACCGGACCGTTCGAAGGTGCTGTGACGTGCACAGCAGTGGCGTTCATTGTCATTTTCTTCTTGTGGAATGAAAACTACGGAAAGATCGGTCAAGAGAAACAAGATGGAGAAGAAAATACCTCGAAATCTCCCTTGACTCAGCTTAGCGAAACTCTAACCTTCATTCGCTCCGACTCGAGAGTTCTACGTGTTTGCATTACACAAGGCCTCACTCTTGGATCACTCCACATCTTCATCTTCTTGTGGTCTCCATTGTTGAAAGAATTCGCTGCTGGGTGTAATGGAGCTGTTTGGGGATTAGATGCTCAAGGTGAACCAGCCTACGGTCTTATTTTTGGAGCCTACATGGCTGCTGGTGTGCTGGGTGGACTTTGCTCTCCTTCAGTCAGAAAATTTGTTACCTTCATCTTGTCTCCTTTAACAAAGGGCCAAGTCCCTGAAACGGTTACAGTTGATGATGAAGAACCAGTCAGAGCAATGGATATTGAATTCCAGGGAGCACTCTGCTACTTCTTTTGTGCCTTCTTGCTTCTCGCACCATCGTTGTTGCCAGCAACGGCAGACTACACATTTTCGATCGCACTGTTTTCATTTATTGGGTATGAGTTTTCAGTGGGTATCTACTCGCCGTGCGAAGGAATGATGCGATCCATTTACATTCCACCGGAGTCGCGTGGTTCGATCATGACTGTTCCAAGCATCATTGTGAATGTTGCCGTAGCAATGGCAGTCGTTTCAACCGAAGCTGTCTCGACACAAACTGCCCTGTTCGTGATTGCGATGATGATGACAACCTGTGGGTTCCTTCAATTGTCTCTCGTATCGAAGAAAGAATGGGCAAGCCTTTTCGGAAGAATCGATCACGTGAAGAGAAAGTCAATGAGCTCACTGCGATCTCTGTCGTCGATTGGGGACGACGTCTCCTGGTCTACGGCCTTGAGACGAGAGAAGGTTGATTAAGGGAAGCCAAATCAAACGAATGTTGGAAGACCAATTGCGCGCTTAATTGCGTCGCCTTGACTTGTCAACACCTCAAACCTGTTGTACACTAGAATTACATCTATTTTGACGTGATATATGTTTTTGGTGCCGGCCACATTATCGTTGCACTAACTGTTTCACTAGAAAAAAAATATTATGATAGATCACTTAAAATTATTTAAAAACCTTTGCTATATTCTATTGATTTACCAGAGGCGCAAATTAGTGTTGTCACAACCGTGAAATAATGTCAACCGGAGTCTTTCATCTTTATCGAGCTAGTGCAAGGACAGACGGATCACTCCTCCTTGTCTTCATTAACTGTGGTAAGCCTATCAATGAGCGAGGACGATCACTCTGAATGAAGTGATCGATTGGGAAAGACTTCCTGATCTATGTGCGTAAAGCCGATACTCAACATGGGTAGGAAGATGATACAGTGCAAGAACGACCTCAGTGGAAGGTAAAAAAATTTCAAACATTAGCGAACAACGAGGATCTGTCACCTATGCACGATGATCGATTAGACACTACTACTAGTATTCGTCGAAAGTTGTGAAGAACAACATACACGATGAAAGAATGTTGAAAGGACCGAATGTCATTCAAGAAATCGCACAGCTGGAATGGGCGCTGCTGAAGATAGCCAGGGGCATTAGAAAGCATGATTTAGGGTGAGGCTCGTTCAAGAACAAAGGAAGTAAATACTAGTAGAGCTATCTAATAATGATTTTGAACAACCATACTAGTGGGGAATGTGAGGCATAGTTTTGTTGCAATGTGCACAAGGTACTAACAATAAAGAACACAAAAAGCAGATAGTAGCATATGGGACTCCCAATACCAGATGGAAGCCCAAAAAACAGAATTCTATATGAATAGGAGAACAAGGATTGATACCTGTCAATCAAAACAAACTTGGCCCTGATGTGGTTCATGAACTCAAGCTAGTAGTATTGACAACAAACAAAGAAAGTGCCAAGATTGTAATAAATCACAAGGCAGTAATAGTCGGAGACACTGACATCCATATGAATTATCAGCAGCAGTTCCCAAATGGATCCATTTTGACCGCCAATAGGAGTTACTTTCTCTCTTTTGGGTTCCATCATCCTTATCACATGAATAATACTCCCTGGACTAGTTTTAGAAGGGCACATGCAAGGTGCGTTCATACCAACAACTAAACATAAAAAATGACTGCAGTTCCTCCACTTTGAGTCATCAACCTAATGTTCATGGATTGATTTATATCCTGTGTTATGCCCCTTTACCGGTAGGTTGAAAATGGAAACTCCGACATCGTAAACCTTACCATTATTTATTTCTTATTTTTTTTGGGCATGAGATCATGCTCTTCAGTTGCGGTAGACAGGCTCGGTAGAAACGACGGTTTCCCCTCTGATACTTCGTATTATGATAATATTCTTCCTATGATCTGAACTTTCTTGTACTTCGTAAGGTTACATAAGGTTAAGATCTTACCGTACAGTAATGATTTTCATCATTTTTTGGATTGAACATGTCGCCACCAAGCTTTACGAGTTTGTACGTATTTACGGTACGTACCGGTATATCTGTTCCGGAAATAGAGAATGAATGGTCTGGTAC
This sequence comes from Pseudo-nitzschia pungens, assembly GCA_037355855.1. Lineage (NCBI taxonomy): Eukaryota > Bacillariophyta > Bacillariophyceae > Bacillariales > Bacillariaceae > Pseudo-nitzschia > Pseudo-nitzschia pungens. The sequence goes on along the minus strand of CM074760.1, from coordinate 5,784,843 downwards.
TTTGTACTAGCTTCTTCCGTACGTTCCGTATGTATTCTAACATACTGTACAGTACCGTAGACAAAAATAACGACGTTATTTTCGATACTCCGGGGAAAGGTGCTCTTAGTTTAGAAAATCTACGGGTAGCAGTTGTAAGTGTTCGTATGTTGAGGGACGAGTGCAACTCGTAACTTACAGCACCAGGTGCAACATGCACCCTACGCTATGTAAAGTATGGGGATAAAAATGAAAAAACGAATTCTTTTTTTCTTCTTCGATGGAAAAGCGCTATTTCTATTGGCAATTGATGCACACGACTATTTGCATTTATGTCTCTGAATGCACAACTTACACAAATGCATCAAATTGGTAATGAGGGAATGGATTTTTTTCAGTAGAAGTAACGAGGTATCTGTACCGTGCGGTCTGCGGTACGGTGCGAAGTCGTAGTAGTTTTTAAGCCAAGTTGTGTTTCTTCTCTCTTCCTTCCCTTTTCAAAGTTACAAACCGCTCATACCCGTACTGGTACTGTTACATTCCATTGTATCGATGAGCGAGAGAGCCTTTCTCCTTTCCTCGTATGCTATCTCTGAAAGATATTTCACACACAACAATCGCTCCATCTAGCAACGACGTAGGAAGATAACTCTCATTGGTTTCAATCCGCTCGAATACATGGCATGAATGGCCATGCCGCCGGAACATTTGCATCATTATCCCAAGTCCGATGAAAAAAAAACCTCGACCATGTTGGAGGCATCGATGATGAAAAGCATTCCGGTAGCACCGCATGCTTCAGCTGCACTACAGGCCGCTACAAGTCAGTTCAGAGCTGAATCCAAACCGCAGTCCTCACATTCTAATCTGCATATCAGTCCCCGAAATTCAAGTGAGTTTGGTAACGGATACGGGAGTCACGGAAATAACGTGTACAGACAACATCACAGACAGATTATTCCAATGGCAACCATGAAAAATTCATCCAGCGTGCATTACCAGGCAAGGCCCTCAAGAGAAGCTGTCCTTCAACGACTCTCCGAGGCACTTCTGCGCAGATCACTTCGCAAAATAGATTTGTCCCAACGGAGTTTGCAAGCATCGGATGCGAAACTGGTGAAGATGGCACTTGCACAAAATGCTAACCTGACCGCTCTAAAGCTTGGATACAACAATCTTGGAGATGAAGGGGTGAGGACACTGGCTGCCGGCATTGTTGCTCACAAATCTCTTAACCTGTTGGATCTAGGATTCAACAACATCGGAGATGATGGGATTTGTGCACTGGCGCACTGCATGCAAGAGGCTTCGGAAGAACAACTGAAACGACAGCAATATCATCGGAACGGTGGCAGCATGAACAAGCATAAGACAGGTAGTACTAGCGAGTATAGTGGGAGCAGTACTCTTCACACTTTGTACTTGGCAGGGAATCTGATCGGCCAGGATGGCGCTATGGCTCTGGCTGACTTTTTACGGAGGGGTAGTCGGTTGCGAAAGCTCTTTATGACCGGTAATCGAATAGGGGGAGATGGGGTCAAAGCCATCGCTGATGCGATCGTGGAACAACAGGAGGCAATGAGGGATTCTGCCGCTGCTACAGTTTTCCCAGCGAACGAAAACTTCGCTGCAGAAACAATGAATGGTGATGTACAACGCGAGAATGATGTGTACAAGAAACAAACGAGAAGGGAACCTTCACCGTCATCGCCATCTATGTCACAACCGTTGTCACCGACAGGAGAAGCAACGCACCATTACAACAACAATAACTTTCATGGTATGCAAGAACTCTACTTGGGAGGGACGGGGATGGAGCTTACCGGGTGTCAGGCTATCTCGAGATTATTAGAGAAAAGCTCTTCCATTCGAGTACTATCTCTACCAAATTGCGAGATTGGAGATGAGGAAATACGGATGTTGGCTCTAAGCATAAAGAGCAATAAAGATCAGCTTCCTTTGAAATCTTTGCAACTTTCATTCAACAACATCACGCATCACGGATTGGAGGCAATGGCAAACGCATTATGGGGATCTACAACGCTCAGAGAACTAAAAGTTGACAACAACATGATTGGTGACCGAGGAGCACATCAAATTGCTGCTATTATTCCCGCAATGAACGTCATCGAAGTATTGGATGTAGGCTTCAATTCCATTACTACCCCGGGACTGACTGTTTTGATGAAGTCTGTAGCCGAATCCAAGACATTGCTCTCTCTGTCGTTGTCGGGAAATGCTATTGATGCGAATGCTGCAAAATCGGTTGCCTATGCTCTTGCGTATAATTGTTCCCTTAAGTCAATTTTCTTGGTTCACTGTTCTATTGGTCACGAGGAGCAACGTCACATTGCTGCAGGAATCGTTTCAAATAGTAAAACAGAATTGGATCGATTGAATGGATTTGAAATTGGACGTGAGTAGTGTAATGTGTTTTGACTGTTCAATGCGCGAGCCATGCTGCAATTTTCTGAAATTGTTGTTCTGCAAATGGAATGCGCTCTTTTTTGGGATGCGTGGAATCATCTTACGATGAAAACTTCTCGTTTTTCTCCCTGCAGCAATTCTCTTGACATTGGGGTTTCCTGAGTCCCTGAAAAACTGGACCAATGAACAAGTCTTCAATTTTATTCATCTCATGTGGGACAAACATGGTGAGAACGAAAATTTCCATTCGGACCTCGAGCGCGATCTTGATCCATTGAGTTTCCTCTCAGACCCTATGACTGGCAGAGAGGACTCATTTTCCACAACGCACTCTGGTCCGCTCGAAGCTTCCGTGGTGGTCGAAGTAGCTAAGAGATATTTCGATAGTCTAGTCGCAAATGGAATAGATGTAACTTCGAGGCGGCCATCAAATTTGAATCATCCGTCAATAGGCTCACCACTGGTTACAGACGCTATAATCATTGAATCTTCTCCTGAGAGAATGATGTTGAATTCTACCATGCACATGAATGGTACCATTTCAAATCCACAGAACGATCCCGAATCAATCCCATCGGGGCAAGTAAAATCATTTGTAGCGCCTCCCGAGGTGTCAACAAAGCAAAAACAAGAAATGCAGGATCCTACTCGGAAGAAACGAATAGTGGAATGGCTGTGTTCGAACACTCGATCTCTGAATCAATTGGCGCACGCTCCTTTCAATTCACACGATCTTTGGAAATTGCATCAATTCTACTTTACTCCGGTTGTGAAAGAAAGCGGAGGCTCATCGAACCAACAGGAAGGGGAGAAGAACTTGATAATATCGAGCGTACCCGAGGTTCACAGAATGAATCAAAACGGATCTACGTTTACACCTCCGACGCCATCCAGCCGCGACGGTCAGTCGGTTCCCATGAGCGATCCCGCGATCTCTGGACCAGGATCGTCGTCTTCGACCCTCTTGAAGCGCAAAGTCTCCTACCGGTGCCTCGGAGATGCATTTTCAAACACGGAACCCCAACTCGTGCGCAACGGTACCTCAGATACAATACCCGTTGCTAAAATCATCGAGAACAGACACTCGGCGCACTCTCTTCCACCGAAAACAAAAAGAGCACGTCGAAACAGAACGCGCATATCTTTTTTGCCCAGAATAAAAGCAAAACTGGACTCGTGCCTGGACGTGGATCACGAAAAGGCCCTGGTTATAATGAGGCAGTTGTACTTTGTAGAACGAGCCATTCTTTCTGGCAAGGTCGTTCCAATAGAAACGGGTTCAACGCCACAGACTCACCTCAGTGGCACGTTGGCCACCGAAGCCGAGATGATCATAGTCGATATGATGTAATTTTAACTAAAATTATGAATTGCGATGATTGACCCGTTTGTGGAAACCTGTGCAGCCACTCCATTCTAGAAAAATCGTCTTGCTAGAGTCCACGGAGCTTGGGGTTTCACGTCGTCAAAAGCGGGCGGAAGCACACCACGGACCGTTCTAGAAAATCGCCGTAGCGCCTCCAGCTGTTGGGTATCGGCAGCAGCCGGTATGACGTCTACGTCCGTCTCGAGGCCGCAATCCCCCGCCAGGACAGCGGCCGCCTGAATTCCTGTCACCACGGATTTCTCCGTGCTCCAAGACGCGTGTCCGGTGCGATCGACCCAGTCCCCGCAAATGTAGAGGCCATCGCTCAATTTGACGTCCGGTGCAAGGTTTGCGGACCCCACGCAAAAATGGGAGACCGCGTCCCTGGCCCGCACGACCGACATATCCGCGAGTGCACCCTCGTCGATCGGTGCTGTCTTGAGCGCCGAGGCCACGGCTTGCAGGGTGATCCGCACGACTTCTTCGTCGCTCAGACTCGTCAAGGGATCGGCCCGGAAGAAATCAACCTCGAATGCCGAGACGACATCTTCACTGTCCTGGAGTCGCTCCAGATCGTAGATGCAGAACCCCGTTTCCGAGAGCTCGGGTATGCCACCGATGTTGGCACCGCAGACGACCACGGGAGAGTCCTTCATGGCTTCCTTGAGCAGGGCAGGTTCGCCTTTGAAGAACAGGCGCACCGCCACACACGTCACGCCACGGAATTGTTCCCAGGCCTTGGTTTGCGGTAGCCTGGTGAGGGGTGGGCACGCGGGCAACAACCTCTTCAGCGACGTGCCTCCGATGGCAAACACGACGCAATCCGCATCGATAGGCGTCGTCTCCATCATTCAGGGTGATGCGGAACCTCGGATGTGTCGTGCTGGTGCCCGAATCATTGTCTCCGTCCCCATCGTCGAGCGCATCAATGGCTGTGACCTTCGCTCCCCCGCGGAGACCGACATTTCCCGATTCCTGCAGCCGCTCGCTCCAGGGATTGAAAATCCGCTCCGTGATGCTTCCCCGGCACCACCGCACGTCGAAGGCCCCCCTGGTTTGCAGCGCAAATACGTGCAGACAGGAGAGCGCCGCCGCCGCCGAGCAATCGTACCCGGGGGTCATCGGCAGAACGTGCAGCAGCGGCGAGACGAGCTCGTCGTAGAGAACGGGTGTGACTCCCGCCACCGATTTGAAGAGGTTCTCGGCCGAGATCTTGTCGTAGCGTTCCCAGGATTTGGGATCTTCCTGCTCGAAATCCGCCCAGGCCCCCAGCGCCCCGATGCCACTGAGTCGGTCCACCGTCCGCAGCGGGTTGTCTCCCTCGAACTCCGACAGCAACGCCAGGTCCAGCGGGGGAGGCAGCAATTCGGCAAGCTTTCTCGTGACCATGGACGCAGGATCGCTGGGAAGGCCCTCGGCATTGTTCTCTAGCGGCTCGGTTCCCTCTCCGAGTACCGGAGACAGAGCTACTCTCCCTGACTTGGATACAAGGATCGATGGTGTGAAGGGAGTTAGGACGTCGTCCGGTTCCAAGCCGATTCTGCGAATGGCGGCGAAGGTGTTTTGATATTCTCTCCAAAAGCCGTGCAGTCCGGCTTCCACGGGCCGATCCAGTTTTGGGGTTCTCCAACCCGCGGCGAGTCCTCCGGGACCTCGCGGCGAGGCATCCAGGATCTCGATATCAAAGGCGGGAGCGATGTCCCGACCCTCCGAGGATTGTTGACTGTGCGGAATTCTCGAGAGAGCATCGGCCGCGCTAAATCCGGCCCAACCACCCCCGATCACGACGACTTTTCTCGGCTTGGGGGGGCTCAGTGCGTGCGCTTCGTAACGAGCGCAGATTGCACCGAGCAACAACAGCAGAAACCATAGAGGCCTTGTCCATCTCTCCGACAAATAGCACCGTATTGAGTTGCAGTCGCAGAGATGCCTGCGTGGGATGGCAATTGAAATAAGTGAAGATGTCAAGCGATTGAGATTGATTCGTTGAAAAAGTGACGAAGTCGGAAAATTCGACAATTCGTTGACGATTGATCCGCGATCGTGGCGCGTGACGACAACCGAAAAATTGAAAAGATTTCATTCATTTCTCAAGATTTTGCCAATAATTTTTTTTTCGCAAAAACATAAAATGCCAAAATGAGAAGGGGAAAATAAAAGGGGTCATTGTTAGGTGGAACTTAATCCCCTATTTGCCTGTCTACTTACAACATGCAGAGTCGTAACTTAGCGAGCACGAGTACGTACAAGTAAACTCGTACCGGCAGCAACGGTAGAGCTGTTGAAAATGGCGACGCTAGTAGTAAGATTAAGTTACTTGATGTTGTCGTCTGCAATACAAGTACAAAGTACCAAGTAAGACTTATCTTACCGCACCAGTATCAGTACGAAAATACTGTGGAACGGAACCATCATCAACCGATTGCGAAGACGGAACGGGATCCGAACACTCGAGGAAGCAACAAGACTGCAAAACCCAACTACACAATGGCTCTGCGATTGACCTGCAACCGATTGATGCGCGTGGCATCGGGACAGAGCACGAGGCTCGGACTCCGAACCTTTGGCGCCGCTTCCGAGGCTACCCCTGCCGTCGGTGCTCCCGCTCCCTCCGTCTTTGACAAGATTATCAGCTTGACCATTGTGGATCCCAGTGGTGCCCGACGAAAAATCAATGGTGTTGTCGGTGAGTCGTTTGGTTCGGATCTCCGTTATTGTTTTTCGGTTTCGAAGACGTTGGATGTGTCCGGAGCATCGGTCTGTTTTAGAAGTACATCGCTGCCGAGAGGACGTTCACAATTAAACCAATGGGAACAAGTTCGGTGCTGATATTCCTCGTCACAACCGGGGAGAGACTGAAATTTATTCATGCCCACTAAATTAAAATACGAAAATCGTTCTCAGTTATGAAATGCGTCGCTGAGTACTTGTCGATGCTGCGTCGCATCCAACGACTCACCATTTCGTTCCTTCGTTTTTTGATCTCTATTATTTTTCTGTCCAACCCATGTGGTTTCACTGGCATTCCCACTCAAACAGGAAAATCGCTCTACGAGGCCTGCGAGTCCAACGAGGTGGAACTCGGGCCCATGTCCATCGGCGGTCCGTCCGAGATTGTGCACTCGGAAAACTGGACCGAACCCGTCTTTGGGGCGGGTCCTACCTCCGGATACGATCACGTGATCGTAACCGGCCCCGGCGTCAACACGGCAACGCCCAAAACCCATGCCGGTACGTAACTAGTGCTATGATTTGATGTCCAGTTGCGTGCTGCGATGAGTCGTACAATCGTTTCCCTGCATCTTTGGTCGGCGAGCAAAGATGAAACGCCCAAAAACGTTTGTCACGCGTCGGTTTCTCTAACAATGCAGTTTGTTTCATGTGGCTTGTATTTACCGACTCAATGCGATTGCAGAATCCCGAATGATCGAAGATTACTGGGATTTCGATGAAGTCTTCCCGGAGAGCCGGCTTGCTTCCATGATCACCCTGACGAAGCAAATGAACGGAATGATTGTCTACGTCCCACCCCGTGTTGACGACAGCAATCCGTAAACGATCGAGGGTTGGTTTCCTTTTCGTACCGTGCAGCAACAAGAGGAAAGCGAGAACCATCAACGAACATTTGAAATAAAAAACTAAAGTATAATATTATACAGTAGGAATCCATTTCAAAAACAGTTATTCATCATTCTAATTTGAGACGCATGTTTCTAGTTTTCATCGTATTCAATCAAAGAGCATAACTTTGTTCCATACTTCACGATCAAAAATCTTCAAAGTCATCAAACTCCCAACCGGAGTCATCGTTTTCTGTCGTCTCAATCTTTGTAACTTTTCCGTTCCCGCCTCCATTAGTAATAACAGCGGTAGGAGCAGCAGAATGTGTTACCGGTCTGACATTCACCTTGCTGGTTGGCATTGTGGAAGGTGGAGGAGGTGGAGGTGGTTGATGCGATGGCAAGTTCTGACTCTTAACTTGTTGTTGAAGCGCGGGAACACGTGGCTTGGAGGAGGAGGACAAAGACGATGATTTTGAAACAGACGACTTCGATAGCGTTGTTGGGCGGTTATGTTTGGTGGCAGCTCTAGGGCTCGATTGCAGAAATAATTCTCGACCTTCTTGTATCAGTCTGGTGCGACTATCTGATTCGCCGGGATCCGAAGTCCGCCGTTTACCGAGAGCCGCTTGCGCTTTCTTCAAAAGTTCCTCCCGTCGATCCATCGCACTTTTTGTTGCGATCTTCGTTCTCATGCCAACAACTCCACGGTTGGTGGTAGAACCATCATTTTTTGTCTCTTTGGATGTTGCTCCTTCTTTCTTTCTTGCTGCTTGACCTTTCTTCAACAATTCCTCTCTTCGCTCGATGGCAGTTTTCGAAACGATCTTGGTTCTCAAACCAGGAACTTTGCTTTCCACCTTCTGTTCGGAGGTTGCCTTTGAGGCCATTTGTTTTCGTTCACGAGCTGCTTGTGCTCTCTTCAATAGTTCCTCTCGTCGATCCTTTGCCAATTTTGCTCCGGTCTTTTCTCCTCCATTGGGAACTACATTGCTGATAGAATTCTCCGTGGAATTACCATTATCATTTCCCGTTTTAGATATTTCTTCTCTCTTACGTGCTGCCTGACCTCTCTTCAACAATTTCTCTCTTCGCTCTGCAGTAGTTTTCGTCACAATCTTTGCTTCTGGACTGATTACCTCACTTTCGATGCCATTTGCCGTGGCGAGACTACCAGCTTGGAGTTTCTTCAAAGTTATTTTTGCTTTGTTTCTCAGTGCTTCTCTCTCGGTCGTAGGTTTTGACAAGGTTTTTATCGGTGCTTCGGAACCAAGACTATTGCTACCATTGAGGTTCGGAGCGCCCACGGCCGTCGACGCTTTAGGCACTGCTTTTATTTGTTTGGACACAGTGGGCGATGGACCGCGCGGGGGCGGAGGAGGCGGGCGTTTCGGCTGAACGGTTTGGCTCGAATTTACTGGCGTCGAACCGTTTTCTTCAGGAAACTTGGGAACAATCTTTTGCTTAACGTTTTGTTGGATTGGTTTTGCACTCCTTTTTTGAATAGTAACAATATTTTCGTTCACGGTTTGACTGGTCTTCACTGATGTCGAACCGTTTTCTTCAGGAGAATGGACAGGAATCAACGTGTCCGGAGTCATCTCCTCATGTCTTGGTTGCGTCTTTAGTTGCATCGGTTTTGCATTATTGTTCAGCATTTCCTCACTGTTTCCGTTTGTGGAATGTTCTTTCGCCTTGGTACCAGTCGAACGTCTGAGATTCCTTCCCTCCTTCATTTTTCCAAAGTTGTTCCCAAGATTATCAATAAATGCAGATAGAACAACTGGATTCTGGTTGACAGTAGATAATTGAATAAGACTTTTCTGGAGCAGTTGTATTGACCCTTCGTCGATAAACTTGCCGTTCGATGATTTTAATCTAATCAGCGGGTCGTTGAAATTGTCATCCATCGTGTGCTGTACTGCCCATGCCAATGCTTCTCGACAACCAGCATTGCCAGTCATAGTCACTGCTCTTCGAGCACCGTTGTGACTGAAGCCTCTGTCGACAAGATGTTTCAAAATTGCGGGATCAGGTAAGATTGTTGCATCACGGGCTTCAAATCTTTCTTCTGTAGCAACGCTTGCTGCTTGTGCAACTGCTATTTCCTGCAGTTCGTTAACACAACTCGCGGCAGTCAGATTGCTTGGAATTTGAAGCATTAGACTACATCCTAAGACCAAATTGTCTTTCGCATCTTCCTTATGTCGCAAATCAATAACATTCTTGGTTGTTTTAGAATCATGAATGCACCAGTAGAAAACAAAGCGACTCAGAGCATCCATTAAGGAATCGTGTACTAAACCTTGCCTGGCTTGGCTGCTCAAGTCTTTGAATAGGCAGTGCATATCCCTGTTGTATTCGTGAAATGTATGAACGTGAAGACGAGCTATAGGGCGAGAAAGTAAAGTGTCTTTTCTCTTCGAAGGTAGCTCACACAGTTCATGCTCAAATCTACTGGTAATGTGATCCAGATTTGAAGAAACTCGAAGAATGGTGCTGAAGGCCTCTGAATTCTTAATCGCAATTCCTTTCTTGAAACGGCTTAAAACAGCCGTGCATAGTTCCTTCTTTGTGCTTTGATCCATGTAGTTTTCGTTCGATACCACGTCTGCGATTGCACCAAGTTTGACCGCATCGAGAGTCGAATCCTCATCTGACCCGAAATCATGATCATGAATGAAAGTCCTGGCAATAGCTGCCCCAGCTCCATGAAATCCGCAAATCAGCGCGTAGTGAATAACCCTTGATTTGACAATGACAGCTGATACGTTCGTTTCTAATCCTAGAATTGTTGCTAGATGGAAAACTGCACCTCCAGGTAGCTCCGGTAGGTCAATATTTGGACGTTGCTCAACAAGCATGCTGGTAGATCCCTCAACTTCACGTAGCTGTTTATTGGCTTTTCGTGCGTAATCAAAATCAGACCATTGCGAACATCTGCAGACAATGCATTCGGGGGTCTCTCGCAAAACTGTCTCAACTGCATCCAGCGCAGCCATCTCCTTGAAGTCTGCTGGCGTGACAGGTGTCGCGGACTTACCCTCAAACAGAACATTTGAGACGAAATGGGAAGCGTCAAGAAAACGGCGATTGGATTGACACAGAGGCTTAATTTCCGGTAAAACCGGTTCCAAAATATCTTGGCACTTGATAGCATCATCGATCCTACTGCTATCTTCTGAAAAGATGATTTCGTCGAGGTAATCGATTACGTAGCGTGCAACTTGCCTTGTATCCATGACATTTGTATCGGATTCAAGATATGATGCAACCAATCCAAAATGTCCTTTTTTTAGGAACGTCGGGACCAAACTGTCAGAAAGAATTGCTGGGATATCCAAAGTGTTACCGAGGATTTCCTCATTGAAACTAACGATATCGCAAAGGAGGTCCTGAAGCAACGCAACTTGATCCTGGGGGATTGAAATCGTCGAAAGTGCGGCATCAAACGATTTGCAAATGTCATTAACATATGTTTCTCCTTTGCCAACCTTGGGGACTTCCTGACGCTTATTGAAAAATTCGAAAGGTTTGCATGCGGGCCATCTCGACAAAATGTCCACTCCAACCAAATCTTGGTAGAAAACTCGAACTTTGGATTCGCACTCAGACTTTGATGTGATCAAATGAGCCGGTAGCGTCTCATACAAATTCCAAATCGATTCAATCAATTCTCTGTTTTCTTGAATCGATGCATCCGCCGTGCTCAAATTCTTCATAATTTCCTTCGTAACAGATAGCACCATGCGAATCAAGCATTCTTCGTTCTTTATTAAACGGTCCTCTTTCTTTATTGATGCCTTGCTGCTCTCCGCGATTGCCACTGCGGACGCTAGAGCATGCATTGCCCCTGCCATTTGTAAATCACTACACTTTTTGGCTTCTCGAAGACAGTATGTCACGAGAGCTTGATCCAGATTGTCACTGGAACTCGAAGAATGCATCTCCATAACAAGAGGCTGAACATACTGCTGAAAGCGGTATCGAACCACAGAAGGTTGATCCCTGGCATCTAGAACTAAGTCAAGCAGATCAACAAGATCCATGCCCATAAGGTCATCGGTATCAATGCCGTCACCGTTTATCGATACAGCCTGATCCATGAGCATTCTTTGCAACGACAGCGCAGTTCGGCACATCGTGTGCAATTCCCTTATACCGGGCGACACCGAGTTGTGGTTATGGCCGTCTATGCATTTGATTCCAAATTCACTGAGACGGACAACTTCGTCTACATCACCGACAAAAGCCTGCATTGATTTCCCTCTTTTTACCAATAAATCAGCCATCATCGTTTCTGAGATGACGCCGCTGTCCAAGCCCTCATTCAATTTCTTGTTGTACTCTAACACGACAATTTCATCGCATCGGTCGATAACGATCGGAATCGGACTCCTTTCCAACAGAAACTGAGGCATGTGGGACCAAGGCAGCTCGGATCCGTTCTGGTTCGAAAAGTCTAGGAACAAGTCAGATACGCTGGCCTTGCGAAAAACCGGCAATAAGTGACAGAACGAAGCAGAATTCAACGCGAGCGGCAATGATCCCAAAATACTGAGCAAATTTTCGCGAACTTCGACCCGGTGCCGAAAAAGAACGATGGACAGGGCCGAAATATCTCCTCGCCCTGCCAATTGGTGCGACAGCTTGGAAAGATCGAGCTTGAGAAATTCGTTTCGGAATCGATCTAAGGAGGGCTTGGAACCGTAATACTTGCACATGATTTCGTATGTTCCCAATCGAACAAAATTGCTTCTCGCCGTTGATCTCTTTTCTTCGCTCTTTGCTGCAGAGGTTTCGAGTGCCAACCTCAACACTGAGCGCAGGTCGTCCAATGAGAGTTCGTGCTCGGTTTTATTTGGCGCACAAAGCAACGATGCCTGGCGAACAATGTACGAGTCGTCCTTCGTTGAACTCAAGCTTTTCACATCTCGTTTCGTTTCCCACAGCCGTCGGTGACAACCCGTAACAACCTCAGCAAGTTCGTTTTGTTCATACTTCGATAGTTTGCTGGCGGAATCGATTGCCTCTCTGAACTTACACTCCCGCGCTAGTGCCTCGACAATTGCGACCGGCTGCAACTGTTCCATGATGAAATATTTGAAGAGGTGTGTCACTGTTTGCGGTGACGATTTCGACCGGCCAAGTCGCATTGAAACAAAGGAAAGGCTATCGTCTTGAAACGTTTCTACGGCAGCCCCAGAGGATGGAAACGGGACCGTTATCACGGAGGGCTTGGGTGACCCTTGTTCGTAGTTTTGCTGCGCTAAGCGATCCTCGTGGACACCGAATGTGACCACCGCGAGCTTCCGGGTATGACTGAGTAGAAACACAATAGACGGAATCGTACCGCTGTTCCCGAGGCCTGCGGATTCGAGCCAGTGCAAATTTCCAACGGCCGGACTCTTTAGTACCTTCTGCAACGCAGCCGTGACATGACTTCTGTGGACAATGCTTGAAACGAGACAAAATGGCACGCTGGGACGGTCTTGCTCGTTCTCGGCGTGCATCTTGTGATATTGTTCATACTCATGCTCCGTCAGATCTTGAGATGCCAGGCGAGTTACAACGGAACAATCGAAAATCTGGACCGCTCCGTTCCAATCCAGTACGCTCAAAAAGGGTCCGGACGATCCATCGGCGCTGGAAAACTTCATGGAAACTATGGGAGCCGTCGTCGACAAGGTTGTGACCGGTGCCAGTGGTTTTTCCGGTGGGGTTTCGTCATTGTCGTTGTCGTCCGTCGCCGAACCGTTCCGAGTCGCTTCCTTCAATTCCACCTGCCGCGGTGTTCTCCATTGACTCATGATCCCAGGCGTCGCAAACACACTGACGGGAGCCCCGCTGTCGGTCCAGATCGCTTCGACCAGGGACGAATGTACCTGGAAATTGAAATCGTTGTCGCCTTCGGACGAAAAGATGGTGCTGACCGCCCAAAACGTCATGCTTTCCCCAAACCCACCGTTCACGGCCATTCCCGACGCCACCAATAGGAACTCTGCCGGTGGACCCTCGGGGTATTTTTCGCCATCCCATGTTGTTTCGCTGTTGACGTTCGTGCGGTGAACCTCCAGTGATTGAACATCGAGGTGGTAATCGAAGGTTGTGAGCGCGAGGATCGATGGAGGACTCGCGACGCGTCTCCCTGCGGCGTAATGGAGCGGCGGCTGGCTTGGTTTTCTTCGCCGGTTTCGTTTGACCACTTCTGCCAGCTCTCGCTGCAGTACAGGGCCGTTCCACAGGGGTGTCGAGAGCGGCACGAGTTCGATGTATCCCCCCAGACGCGAAATGGCAAGCGTCGCCACCAGGGGATTGGCTTGTTCTTCCTCCCCGGGAACCTCCGGGGCTTCCACATGCAATGCCACGCAGTCGCTGACCCTGAGCAGTGGCGAACTCGGTAGGTCGGCATCGTCGAGAAACAAGTCCTGAGCGTTGCTGGTCATGTTGTCCAGGACGGGACCGGACGCCCCAAGCCACCAGACCGCCTCCCATTCCTCCGCCGCAAAGTTTTCGTCGTCGCGCGACAGCACCAACCTTCTGCGGTACACGACGGAGATCCCGTCCGCAAAACCCCAGGATACCACGATGCAGTTCGGTGAGACCACGGTTCCCCGCACCGCCGAGAGATCGAAAGACTGGGTGTTCCCAGCGTATGCTTGGAGATCGTCGCGATCAGAGGTTGGCAAGATTCGCGAGGAGGACGAAGCGCCGGAATTGGGCCCGCCGCCGAATTCGGCGATTTCTCCCAGTCCCACCACGATAAAAACAAGGGAGGCATCGGTTGGCTCCGAAGGATCCTTTGGTTGTTGTGTCAGCAGCCTGCTTTGCGGTCCCCACCGGAGGGCATTCGGATTTTCTCGCCTTGTCCGAGTCGATGTCAGGTGCGATCTCGCCACGCTGTAGACTTCGGGAGGAATGCACGTCACGTCCAGGGATTGCAGGGTCCCGCACAGACTCCCATCGTCGTATTCGTTGGGAGTGTCGATGTAGTGCAACCGAGCCTCGTCGTCGTCGGAAGGGCTGCCACCGGTGGGTAATGTTTGTTTTCCTCCCGCGTTCGGATCCTCTCGGCTCCCGAACAAAAAGGTAAAGAATCCCTTTCGCTTGGCGGCCGTTGCTTTCTCCTCCTGGTGCTGGACCGTTGATGCCGCCCGGGCGGCTTGCAGCAGGGTGTCGCGCTGTCGTTTTTCTTCGATCAGTTTGGGGTTGGGATAGAGATCGGCATATGTCTGGTAGATTTGTTCCAGCTCTCTCCGAACTTCCGCCCCCTTTCCGGTTGTAGACGTGTCCAGCGGTTGTTGGGTGGTAAATTTCAGCGGGGAACACCCTTCTTTTTCGACGAGAGCGTAGTGTTGTTTCGTCATTGTGTCGGGTCCTGTTTTTTTTATTGCGTGCCAACTAGAGTCGATCGGTGAACGATGGTAGTCGGGGATCTGAACTCCCCCGTGCGGCGTCTATGATGCGTATTCTACTGGCTTTTTCTTGGGAGTGCTAACTTATGGGCATGGTGCATAGCAGTCGCAAGAATCTCTCTCTCTCTCAGTTGGTGTTCGATGGTTGACAAATCCCTGGGCCTCTTTGATCGATGGTTCAGAGCAGGAAAGCAGGATTTGACGTTCAATCTCAAACGAGATACCGTACTCGTGAGAGTAAGACTTGCGAGTTCAAACTTGCACGATAACAGCACTGATAGTCTCACGCACAAACGCTCGGGTCATTGCAAGAGTCGCAGATTTTGCGGAGTCGTCAAACCATAATAAGAATCATATCCATAAAACTTATCTCTATTACCTATGAATATTATCTGATCGCAGTTTGCAGTTTGCTGCAATCCGGAATAGGCTACATACGTGTAACGTACGTACTACACGTAGTTCTAATATGTTCGTTTCCTAATTTCGAACGCCTTCGAATTAGTCGTGCGAAGCGGTAAAAATTTTCTTGAAACGGAGGAAGAAAAGAAGGACAGAACAGAATCCGTGCCGTATCTCTCAACAAAAAACCAGAGGGATCAATCATCATCAGAAGTTCGATGTCTTTCACTCGGTCTTACATACGAAATTGAGAATAACAACTGATTCTGGTAGTAGTAGTACTACGTATCTGATATCAGTCTTTCTTGTGACAAGTACGAACTAACTACTTGTACTTCATATTCCGTTTCCAAAAGCACTAGCATCACCCCGCCGACCCACAGCATCTCACGGTCTTCAGAAGTTTATCACCAGCAACTGGTAGATTCAGTAACGGTGACACTCAAGAACTTTTCTGCGAGAAGCAGGAACAAAACTCTACGATAGCAATAATACAATTTTTTGGAGGTACCAAACAACAAGCAAAATCATGATCAATGGAATGGGGCTCCCACAAAATCCTCAAGCCGCTATGGCACGTCGTCCCAAACCCGAGGATGCTGCAAGCCACATCACGGTAGGTGTAGTATAGTGATACATTGCAGTGCGATTTACTTGCTCCGCATCGCATCTTCGCATAACATCGCATAACATCGCATCGTATTGCAAACAAATCCTATCGATTCGAATCAAATCGATGCGAGCCCATTCCACCTTTCGTTCCAAGCCAAAATTCTGCGAAAGGAATACTCGAGCGTTGACACTCACTATGCATTCGTTGTTGCCAATCGATCGACAAACCCAAACTAACAGGTCTCGGATCCCGTCCAACACTCCGAGGGCGTGAACAAGTACACCTCGTACCGTGTCGACGTCCAGCCACCCAACAGCGACATGGCCAACGCCCAGGCCTTCTCGTCTGTCCTCCGTCGTTACAGCGACTTTCTCTGGCTCTACGAACGCCTCCAGGCGGAACGGGCGGGCGCCATTGTCCCGCCCCTGCCCGAGAAGCAGCCCGTTGGACGCTTCAACCCGGCCTTTGTGGAGATCCGCCGCCGGGAACTGGAGCGCTTTCTGCGTCGGGCGGCCGTCCACCCGGAGCTCCAGGGATGCGCATCGCTGGATGCCTTTCTCAAGGCGGACGACGTTACCTTTCACGCCACCAAGAACCGAAAGAATCCCGGTGGCGGAATGATGCAGCAATCGGGCATGATGGGCATGGGCAACAGCATGATGATGCAGCCGCAGCCACACGTCTCGCCCACCAAGAAGGAGGGATTCAAACGGTGGTTTGCGGAGACCAAGACTTCTATTTCGGGCGATCTGGTAAGTGACTCGCAAATTCGTGGCAGGCAAGAGCCCGCGATCGATTGCTGGGACATGCTAGGATTCGAAGGGCGAACCACGTGAGAGGGATGCTTTTCTAACCACTCTTTGTCTGCGTGCATTGATGCAATACAATTCGATACGACACCATACGACACCATACGACACCATACGACACCATACGACACCATACGACACCATACGACACCATACGACACCATACGACACGACACGACACTGTACGATACAATTCAATACAACAAACAAAAGGTGAGATCCCCCGACGATGAGCTCTTTGAAGAAGTACAGCGATACATTCATGGATTGGACACACAAATGAAGAATGTATCCACCCAGGCATCGGGACTGGTCCGCAAGGGCAAGGAAATGGCAAACGGTCTCTTCGAATTCGGCCTTGCCTTTAATTTGCTTGGACAATCCGAGGCAGACGCTCTCGGTGATGCTCTCTGCAAATTGGGAGAGACAGCCGACCGATTGTCGGTGCTGAGCGCCGAACACTCCGACCAGGAGGCCGCACAATTCGAAGATCCCCTGGTAGACATGATCAAAATGATCCATGCCGTCAAACTCGCTCTGCACAAACGCCACGAAAAGCGACTTACCTACAGCACTCGTTTGCAGGAAGTCGAGTACAAAAACACGCAACTCTCGAAAATGAGGTCCCAACTCGGAATGGGAATGGAAGCCAAGGCCTACGCCGTCGAGATGTCTCTTCGCCGGGCGCAAGAAAACGCCGAGCTGGCGAGGGACGATTTTGCAACCGTCAGCCAGCGAGTGTTGCGCGAAGTCGATCGGTTCAAGAGGGAAACCACGGAGGACATGAGGCTGACGGTCCTCGAATATATTCGTATGCAAGTGGAATACAACAAACGAATGGAGCAAATCTGGGCCACTCTCATTCCACAGCTCGAAAAGGTGCAGCTCGACCCAAATGCTAACGTTGTGGGGGATGCTTCTGTCGCACCCTCCGGACAGGGACCCGCCGGCAGTGCCCCGCAGCAACAGCAACAGCTGATGATGAACAACAACAACCCGATGTCCAACCCACAGCAAGCTCAAATGCAAACAATGGCACCCCCAGGCCAGGGAACGACGATACCAAATAATAATGTTGGTGCTTCGAATATGTTGTCCTCCCTTCCACAGGCCTTTGGAGGTCAACAGCAACAGCTTCCCGGAATGCTTTCGGTCCAATACCGCGACCCACCCAAGAATGCTTTCTAGTGCCGCTCTTGTTTCTCGTGACACACGACTAGTCGCGAACAAATCGTGCCAAACCAAATCCGTAGGGATGGATTCCCACCGATCACCGATCCCAAAAATTGGAACGCGGCGTTCTTTTTTTAAAAAAAATTATACAAAAAATGCCACGCGCAATGGACTTTCGTTCGCATTCTGTTCTTCCTCCACTACAATATGCGTGTTCCCGAGACTTGCTTAGTCCAGGACTGTGTAGCTGAACGATTCACTCGAAACGAAACCAGGCAGCAGACTACGATAGTCGAGCATTCTCCTTTGTCTACTTTTTTAGAGCTTAGCATTATGCATTCACCCTCGTTACAGGTTTGAAGTAGCTGTGTGCACAGTGCTGACGGCATGTAGGTGCTATCCTTCTCGTGAGTGAAGCGAATGTGCAATCTTGTGCTATTTGATAATTGTATTATTATTAAAGCAATATTAATATGATAAATTATGAATTTCCTTTTCCTTCTCGTAGGTGCAAATTACGTGTATGTTGGGATTCAAACCCTTCTACAACAAATCCAACTTTTGTTCTTCTTCACTGTTCTCTGTTTTTGCTTCCTTTTTCTCCTTCTCCTCTTGTCTAGATTTTTCGATGTACATCTTCACGACTCTCCAATTCGTCTGGCGGTTCGGACCTCTCACGAGCCCATCGCGATTTACAATTAGGGGCTCTTTGCTCTTTGCGGGAATGTAAACACCCCACTGGTCGATAGGCCGAAGTTTCCAACTCTTAGGATTAGGAACGAGCATTTCTCTGTATCCGAACTTTTCCATGGTGTCAATAATTCCATGATTGATTTGGTGCAACAACAGCGGTGAATAATGTCCTTTGGTCAAGCTTCTTCCGACACCTCCGGAACGGGCTTTGTAGGGACCGAGCTTTTCTACCTGCTCCTCTCCGATAGCCCGTTGGATTCGATCTTCGAAGAATGTCATGCTATTGATTTCCAAAACGAACTTGATGACTCTTCTCATCACTCTCACCGTGTCTCGGATCAAATCCTCATATCGGACAACAAGAAGAGGAATCTTTTGCTTCAACCAATATTCGTGAAAGTCTCTCCACACCAAGACCTCTCTCTTTGCCATTTCGGCGAAAATTGGTTGAAACTTCTCGCGTTCTTCTTCGGAAAGACTTGTGGTGTGGGTACTAGTGGTCATTAAATTAAAATAAGAATCCATGGCGTCGTACGGGTTGCGAACCAATAAAACCGCCCGGTTCACAGGAAACGGATTGCTACCCATGCGTTCGGGGTAATGCGTCTTGACAAACTGACATTTATTCGTGGATGTAGCCATTTCACCCACAAGATCGTGCTCTTGTAGGCCACCCATCATATCACTGCCCGTCACACGAAGAACAATCTTCTCGTAAAGGTTTCTCATCAGGGAGTTCCCGCTACGAGGATAGGATGCAAGGACTGCCACAGCTCGAGGACAAGGAGTGAACATCAACAACTCGCACGTCGATGGCTTGTCTCCGACATACTCGTATTTATCCAATACGGTCTCATCTTCTTCAGACTGATCTGTAGAATCATCCTCTTCGTCGTACGAGTCATCTAGGTCATCGCAATCTGGGGTATTATCGGCGGGGTTTTCCTCATCTTCTCCCTTTCCTTCTTCCCTAAGCTCTGGGACGTTGTCGTCTCCAGCTGCAGATTTTTTCTTCGATTTGCCTTTCTTGTTTTTCTTATATTTTCTCATTCGCTTAGCTTTATTCTTTGCCTTTTTCTCTGCCTCCTCTTTTTCCTTCGTTTGTTCTTCCTTAATCTTCTGGGTTATTCTCTTTTTATAATCATCGAGTAGTGCATCCCATTCGAGATTTGCGATCTCTTCCGTATTTTTATGGTAGGGATATGCCTTGTCCACATCGAATTCCGGATTCTTGCGCTTGAAGTATTTGATCCGACGATACAATCTCTTGGTGTTGAGCGCAGCAAGAAGTGTGTCACAATCCGAAAAGTTGATCCGGATTCTTTTCTCGCGCTCAATGAGCATCTCCTTCATCTTCTCGGGTTGCATCTGATTCTTGGTGCACTCGTCACACTTGCAGCCACCCGTCATGAAGTCGGGAGCATCCGCCAACTTCAGGGTCATAGCCCGACATCGATCGCAGAAACATTCTCTGATCGTCTGGATATTCTTCATGCGACAGGCAGAGCATTTACAAGTTTCTTTGCCAGCGGTCTTCTCTAAAGCCTTCAAACAGGGTTCGCAAGTACAGAGTGGGTCGGGGGCAGGGATCGTCACGTCGTCGTCCAAGTGATCGATATTGAGTTTACAACCATTTTTGATTTCGTCTCCGGAATTGCTACAAGTTTTGTCTTCTACGGGGTTCGTGGCATGAAGGCAACGCTCGACGTCTTCCTCTGAGACAACTGTTTCGACCTTTTCCTCTACTGTCGAATCCTCCTCGCTCGTGCTATCGTCGGTATCGATCGCGGTTACATCGGGCGTATCTTTTTCGCCAGCGACAATATCGGGCGTGATTTCGGCATCTTGTTTTGAGTCCTTGATGGTCATTCCTCCTAGGGCCCCGAGGAAATTAGAATCATCCGCCACTTCCATTTCCTCTTCCTCCACGATTTTGGCGTTGTCTCCCGCTTCATTTTGGAGTTCTTTGTCTTTCTCTCGCCTCTCGAGCATTGCTTTCTGTTGTTTCTTCAATAGCAGCATTTGTTGTTGTTGCGGGGTGAGGGGAGCCGGGGTAAATTGTGGGAATGCAAAGCCCAAATTTTCTTGGTCCTCCCTCTCCATGAAACCGGTAATGACATAGCCGATGTATCTATTGAATGCGTCGAGTTTGGAAGGAATCTTGCCCCTGCTAGGACCTCGTCCACGCCCACGGCCCCAACCACGCATCATCCGGCCACCCCTGCCTCCACGGCCCATCCCTGGGTGCATCATCCGGCCACCCCGGCCACCCCGGCCACCCCTGCCCCCACTGCTCTGGCCCATCCCAGAATACATAGCAGGACCACTTCGTCCACCACGGCCCATTCCGGAGTACACTCCCGGTCCGCCTCCGCCACCACGGCCCATTCCGGGATGCATTCCCGGACCGCCTCTGCCTCCACGGCCCATTCCGGTATACATCGAGGAACCGCCTCCGCCGCCACGGCCCATGCCGGGGTGCATTCCCGGACCACCCCTGCCGCCACGGCCCATTCCGGGTTGCATCATCTGACCACGCCCGGAACCACGAGCTCGATGGCTCCACAAGTTTTGAGCCATGATAAGAAAGACTTATAGTACTATTTTTATAGTAGCGGGAATAAATCGAAAGACGAAGGTTTCAACTTTGACGTCGTTGAACCGTTAACTGATATTGATTGAGATCCTCCTGTCTTCTCTGTTTCAAGTGACAACAACGCAATTACAGACAAGGAATCACATGAGGATAAAACAATAACGAAGCCAACAAGTAAACACTCGTTGAGGGAAGTATCTGTTTCTAGTATTTCATTACTCACTCGGTTTCAATGCCTGCCTCGAATCGCAACCCAACGATATTATTGCGAGCCGATCTCACAGTGTTGTTCAATCAATGCGCCTTTAGGTGCTTCAAAATGACAAAAGTCGCCTCGGTTCTATCGAACTCGATTTTTTTTTCCTTTCTCAAAAGTGTGCGCCAGAATGAAAACTGTACCTGGTAAGGTTACGTACGGTACGAAGCAACACGTCCAACTACGTACGTTTCTCGTACGGTAGACATAGTTCATAACAAATTGAAACACCTAAAACGAGGAATATAATTGTCGCAATACTACACGACATATGTGTTCGATTGTTTTTTTAAATCTGAACGGGTTGATTAATTAAGTAATACTAACAATGAACAGCGACAAGAATCAGGAGAAAGTGAGAAACAAAAAAAACTTGGATCAGACGAGCAGTTTTGAACATGCTGCCATAGTAAGATTGTCACTCATTGTTGATTGATATTTTAATGCCCCCAGAAACCATCAATGGCGTATGTTCAGATTCTTCTTGTCAGAATAGATATTGATCATTTTTCATTATGGACAGTTTCGTCATAGGTTCGGTAATTTTAACGAATTTCTTCGCTCAATGGAATCTATAATGTGATAGTTCAGCTACCGCACCAACTTAATTTATAAACCCTCGAAGAAAGTCTTAAGTAGAGAGAAGCTAAGAGTTGCCAATTCCATCCGACGACACTTAATCGAGGGGTCATAATTCATCTTCAATTCCTCATATGAAATAAGGTCTTACCGTAATTGCACTTTGGAAGCGTGGTAAGTACGTGAGATCTAATATTGGAGGGATTTTTTTCCGAAACTTCTTGTACCGGTACCGTACTTGTAATCTTAGGGCTGGATTTTTTGTTTTAATGAATTGCCCTCTTCTAAAATCCCAAATTGTGCTATTGAGAGTGTACAAGTACAAATGTACGAGTACAGTACGTATCAGAAACACAACATGATTCCTGAAGGCACTTTCAGTCACTCTCTCTGACTTGTTTGTGCAAGTACGGTACGGTACCTGCCTGGTACCGTACAAGGTACAGGTGCGACGGGTTAACGGTCGAACGTTCCCGAGAGACGTAAGGTACTGGTAGAAAGTGTACGAAGTAAGGTACTTACGAATTACGACACATGTTGCCACCTTCACAAACCTCGTTCAAACAGAGGTTGTCTCGGGATGAACTAATTTATCATCTATCTAGTCGCGGAGGAAAACTCTACTACAAACCGCTGATTTTGGGCATGCTTTTTTACTCTACCGGTAGGAAGGAGTGAGTCATTGGAGTAAAAATTTGTTGCTTCGTCTCAAATTTCGATCAGTTTTCGGTTTTTAGATTCCATTCGGAAATTTTTTGGTGAACCAGATTCAGACAGTGGAGGTGCAACTACTACCCGTGAAAAACTAAAATGGATCACGTTGGAGTAACAGATTGTTGCCTCACTATCTGACCAAATACCTCCTAACCGACTGTTTGCAACAACTCCTGTTGAAATCGGTGATTTGCATCCATAGCTTTGGCCCCCGGTAGTTAGTGGTTTTGTTGCCAAATTTCAAAATTTTGATCCATTACTGTAGTATGGTAAATGTAGAAATTGGTACATTTTCTACACATGACCATACAATCCAGTGACAGCATGTTCACAGTGACAAAAAAAAGAACTCACCACTTTTTTCAAATCGAAAAAACCACTTTTCCCCCTTTTTTCAATCAGTCCTTTTTTCTGTTGTTTGCTCTTTTGCGTGAAGCGCACTGTACTAATTTGCTGTTGAATCTACGGGCATGCCCGGCTTGATGCTGTCACTCAAAAACACACAATTTTTGGCCCATTTTCTGTATTCGAGAGCTTACTATGGAAAGAGGAAGCAAATTGTTTTAAAGTGAATATAGTGAATATAGAGCGTTGTAGAGTAGAGTGTTATCTAACAGATGATGTCTTTACTTTGAACAGAGGTGGTGTATGCAAGGAGATATTGCAAAAAGCAAAGTTGCTGTCACTCAACCTGATCCATTTTGGTAAACGGGATTCATTTTAATTTTTCATGGGTACCAGTAACCAGTACAAAATTTGGTTCAGATCTTGTATATTTGGCATCTAATGAGACTTAGTCGTCTCCCAAAAACCTAAATTTACATGTGTGTAGACCGTTAATATGCAAAATATGTTTTTGGGTAACCTTATCACAGATTTACATAACAGTAGCCTTATTGACCAATAGGATCATTGATAACGATAGGAATTTTTTTAGTCAAACGAGTCTTTAGTAGTAAAAAAGCATGCCCAAAAATGGAGCTAACCTTACCTCTAGAATTAATGTGTTTGCTTGAGTATACTACTTGATGGAGTATTGGCAACAATAATTGCACCTCTGAAGTTTATAGAAGCATATACATATTGAAAGAGGAGGGTGAGAGCTTTCTAACAAGCCATTAATTGTTGCTATTGGATCAATACTTTAGAAGTTAGGATTGCTCCAAAAAAAACAAGAAGCACGTATGCACCAAATTGGGCACTGTTGCAATTAGCTGGACAATAGGCTTACATTTTCAAGCTTCAACATACGTAACAGAACTTTGTAATAGAAAGAATCTCCTCTCAATCAGCAGTGCTACCACTTTGGTTTGCTTTCTAGAGATCAGCGCTAATTGCTTCAATCAGTCTGTTTCACTGTAATGTAAAGATTGAGTTGCGCTGGCTCTGTCTGCTCTGGATGCAAACAAAAAGGTCAGCACCATAGTGAAACAAGAACAGTAATTTGATTTTATGAAGTTTAATATGGGGTTTTATTGCTCCATAAAGTGTCTCCAAGAACACGGCCACATTTGCACTTTCAACCTTGTTTAGTTGTATTGATCAAGAATATCCACTCCTTTGACATTTTTATGCTTTGAACCGGATCATGTTTGCTGTTGTATTTTTTTGCATAGTATTTACTAGTAGTCCCCCTTGTCTCCACTCATGTTGTAATTGATACCCAGGACAATTTTTGTGCACAATGGAGGCTTGTATCAAGTTTGGCAATGGTTTCATTATTTTTGTTTTACATGGAGCACTACAAACTAATAGTGCATGTGATGGTGGAAAGCCATGTGGCTCAAAATGTGCAAAAAATCAAAACACAGAAGACTCTGCCTCTGCAAAGTGAATCAGTAAGTAACCAATTCCAAGCACTCCCTGGTAACCAAGATGAGAGAATTAATCTCAAATATCAGCACCTTCAACCTAGGCCTGCTCATCATGAATGTATTTTCACAGAATCGTGAATAATAAATCTCTATATCAAGTATTATGAGTCAACATGCATCCAATTTTTGAGTATGTAAAACATATACAATATAAAATCTGTTGAACGTGACTTTTATTTTTCAGAATCTTGGTTGACAGTAAACTATTGCAAAGCTTGGGGTGTTTGAAAAAAATTCAAAAGGGCGTCACGTTGCGTCGAGGAGTCGGGAGAGACGGGATCAAAACAATATCGTCTCGTGCGAATTAGACGTCATTGTAAACCATAAATATCAGTCATGCATCCAAGATAGTGTTTTCAACCTTTCGCCGTAAGAAAGATACCATCTTCTTCGCTATCAGGCCGGGGGAGGGGAGGTCTTCCAAACCAGCTTCTTTCGTAATGTCGATTACCAACGGCGAAAACGTTGCTTGTGGACCAGAGAAGCGCTTACGTAATGTTTATCATTTTCTCACTTTTTTGTGGATGTCATTAAAACCTGCTTGTTTCGCGGTATCGATAGCTTTTGTTTTGAAGTCGATTCCGACTTTGATCCATTCTAGGAAAACGACCGCTTCCTGAACTTCCATGCCGAACTTTTCGGCAAATTCCGCCGCATTGACACCGTCCGTTCCATTCGTCAGCAGCTCAGCAATTTCACTCGACCTTTTCTCTGTTTTCAAATTGTACTTCTCGATAATTGCATCGAATGCCTTTTTGTGCAATTCGTATTGGTTCGACTGAAATTCTGAATTGCAAACAGATTTATGTTTTTTCCAGTCCTTCTTCTGACATTCCACTGAACAGTACCATGCAAGGTTGCATCGTGAACACTTTTTTGACGCCTCTTTCTGGCACACTTGGCACTTGCGCTTAACCGACATCTTTTTTCAAAGTGTTGGACTTATATTTTTTGTTGAATGATAAGTACGTGTAGTCTTTCTTTCAATCAAAACATGAAACCCAGTTGATGAGAGTTCCCTTCGCGGTAGGGTGTCACGAAAAGAACGGTGTTTCATATCCGGTACGAGCAACGAAGCAACGATTAGCAGTATCGACTCTTTCGGAAGAAAACTCATTCTGTACGAGGAGTAAAGAAATTGCTGATTTCAATGGCCATCATTAAAATGGGCTTCGATCTCGACCGGGTTCGTTGCTTTGAACGAAGTATTACTACTACGAAGTAAGGTTTTACGGTAAGGTTACGATGTACCGGTATTTTAGTGGCTGGCTTTTTCGTCGAAACGGGATTGATCGATTCGGGATAGGGAGGGGTATGACGTATTTCAAAATTTGTCAGTCATGTTTGTCTGCAAGCAGGGAGATTACTTCTAGCATCACCTTCAGTCAAGGAATCAATTAATCGCTCTCCAAAGACATCCAATATTATTCGATCTTTATCAGCCATCACCAACAAAACGATCCTGATTTCCGTTCTGCAACGAGATTTGTCATTAATTTATCCTCTTCCAATCGGCAAGCCCTTCTCAAAACATACAGTTCCACTATGAAGATCGCTGCTCTCATCTTCGCCGCCCTCCCTGCCGCTACATCGGCTTTCACCTTTTCCATCGCCCAAGGACTTCCCATTCGACGATCTGTTGCAAAATTTACCGACGACAAAGTTCCGGAAGAAGCTGTTACCAAGGCCGCTGAAGGTAAGAGGTATCAAGCAAGATACATAATGCTTGAAAGGAAAGACTAAAGCTAAACATCCTGTCGTCGAACAGCTTCGGATTGAACTCACAAAATCAATTTTTGCGTTTGCAATCAAAAAGCCGCGTTGATGGCACCAAACCACTTTTTGTCAGAGCCCACACGAATGTACGACCTCGGCTCTGAAGCTGTTGGAAAACTTATGGCTTTGAACGAAGAAAAAGCAAAAATGTTTGCTGGAGTTCCTGGATGGATGGTTTTCTCGGTAAAGACGGAGCACCTCGACGAGAATGGTGGAATTTCGGCCAAACTCGCGCTTGAGGATCACGCAACTGTTGCGTGCGCCGCACAAAACTTCATGCAGTCGTTGGCAGAAGATGGCGTTGGGTCGAAGTGGATGACTGGTGCTTTGGGCATTGATCCAACCGAAATAATGAAAGTTGCTGGCGCTCCGGAGGATGAAAAAATGATTGGTGTCATTTGGTACGGTATGCCAGCAAAGCCTATTGGCGAACTCAAGGCACCAAAGAGAAAACTATCCGTCGACGATGTTCTTACGAAGGTTGCATAAATAAAATTAATAATAATTAATTGTAATTACTTGAAGACATAATTGAACTCAAGAAACTGTCGCCATGTATGACTAAACATGTCGGTAATGTAACAATATTCGCTTTCGTTGGCTTCAGGGGCTGTTGTGTCCCTTATCTTCAATATCTATTATAGCTCATGGGATTCAAAGGTCAAGAGATTACAAACCTTTATATTGAATTTTAACGTCATCGATTCGAATCCATCAAGATAGCCTTTTACAACTTGCATTTCATACGATGTGTTCAGAAAAGTGGAAACATCTCCTCTATTCCCTTCCAAATCACAATGTGCTTCCGCAGTTTTCGATTTCTTAGTTAAAGAAATCGTTATCTAAGACCATCATTCTCAAAGAATTTGTGGCAGTTTTTGATGCACCTGTCCTCTGATCGTCCAGAGAGGCTTTTGGCCATTCGGTAACTCTCTTGCCACTAAAACTTTGAATCGTACAATTAGTCATCTCTTCCGAGTGACATTGGGTCAGTGTTCATCCCATCTTTCTTGCGTTGTGATACGGATTTTCCACGAAGTTATTTTTGTTGATTGATAGCAAGGAGCTGTTATGTAGAGTACGTAGTATTCAGAATCATTCTACTCGTTCATTCCACGAATATTACACGAGCACGATGGAAATGTTTTTTTGGGACCAGTTTTGTCCACCCAAATCCATGCATTCAGCATAGGAAGTCACTTTGTTTCCGTTCGCGACTTTTTGAACCTTTCTACAACAATGTACCTCATCGTATTGCTGAACATTGCCGCTCTTAAAACTTTCAATTGGGATTTTCATGTGTACGGGTACACAGGCAACCGTACGATTATGCCGTATGACTTTCTATTATTTTTATTAATTTTGAGAATGCTGTTGTCTCTGTACCAAATAATAAGGTTACTAAGGTTTACCGTGTCGTGCGTGTTGAGGTAACTTGTCCGAAACACTAAGGTTACTGGACCTTCCGGAACAAAAAATTATTTATGCGCAGAGTCGAGAGGGTCAACTCCGGAATTCAGCAGCCAATTTTCAATTGATTGTTCATTTTGTTTTGGTGTTTCGTTTCGTTTCAACGTTTTGTTTCAGCGTTTTGTTTCGGCAAACAAATTTTTCTTATTCATACGATATGTATCCTAAGTTCGTATATTATAGTTTTCAAAAACTTAACATGTCACGCATGCATGCCGTGAAAACCTTGTGACCAATCATAATGTTTCAAAATTGTTTTTGTTTTTAGTTGAGACTCAATAATGATAGAAGGATCTCGTCTTCTACTTCGTGACTACGTAGTAAGGCTACTTACTGTACTACGTAGTCATTCCGAACTCGCACGAACGTAGCGTGTGAATCGTAATTACCGTTACGAAAATGTTGGCGAGTATTGACTTAAGTGTTTTGATTGGATGCTGGGTTGAAAGGTGTGGAATAAGAATTCCTTGTTTTTACGAAGACTACTGTATCGTAAAAACGGGTTGTCATTTAAGTAAGGTTACTTCGTTTTCGAGTATCGTTTCATTACTGTCTTCAACAAGCTATACCGTTAAGATCTTACAGTGTCATCAACGATGAATTAAATCTTCTTTGTATCACTGAATCGACTTTCATAAAATTCGCAACCGTACGTCCGGAGCGGTAATTAATAATCTTACTGTATTCATCAAAATAAGAGTAGTAGTAACCTTATTCTTTTTTTAAGGGTCTGCTTCGGTGTCGTGTCGAGAAGAATACGGGGAAAAGGAAATCATCTGCTTCGCAAAATTTTTTACGCACGTACTTGTACTGTACTTTGGTAAAATCTTACGTTGTTTGAGAATACGAAGCAAAATACGAAGTAACTCGTAGGTCATCTTCTTCATTGAAGCAAATAACAAAAAAGCTGCATTTTGCAAACGAACTGTGTTGCGAACGTTCTTCCGAAAATCAACGTCGACTTT
Organism: Pseudo-nitzschia pungens; assembly: GCA_037355855.1. Taxonomy (NCBI): domain Eukaryota; phylum Bacillariophyta; class Bacillariophyceae; order Bacillariales; family Bacillariaceae; genus Pseudo-nitzschia; species Pseudo-nitzschia pungens. The sequence continues at coordinate 5,756,176 of CM074760.1, read as the reverse complement.
TTCACTCAGAAAAAAATACGAAGTATGGTACCTTACGAAGTAACCTTCGGGAACACAGCTTAACATTCAGCACGAAGACTCTGCTTCATATTGTCATTACAGCCTAACGAAAGACCAATCTACTTATCTTAAAATAATTGAACAATGAGCCAACAACCTATCAGTACCGATTACGATTACGACAACAGGGGTCGACTGAGCGCATCGGACAAAGAAATGATGTCCCAAGTTCGTTTCGCATTCTGGGAGGTGCGTTTCGATTGAACCGACAACGACCAATTCGCAATTGATGACCGCATGTAGCAATTGAAATGCACTCCTTGCTTTAGAGTATTGTTTATCGAAATCAATTGTCTCATCTCTTTTTCTTTTGCCTTGCATCATCAATCTGATTCGGTCTGCAATTGATTCCTCAGGGAGATTCAACAGAGAACGATGCCAACAACCCAATGAAACTTTCAACAACTCCGAAAGATACTTCGTTTATGACGGAAGAAAAGATGAAGAAGATTCAGATGCCTACAAAGATTCAATTTTGAATTGTACCATCGAATGAGGTTCCACCCTCATTATCGTGGGTAGCGATTCAAAACCTGCTGTTTGACTAGAGTGGGACGTTCCACCTAAACAATGGGCATGCCGGTGGTGAACGCAACTTCGATCTATATTGAAATTTCTTTCGAAAATATCGGTGAATTATGCTTGAGCAAGTACATGTCAGATTACATCAAATGAATGTGTTGTACCTGTCATATGTGTGAAACAGAACGGAGGGGACGATCGGATTGAAACTTATGCGAAGGAAACATATCAAAGAACAAATCGCTATGACATTATCTATGAACAGATTTTGTTCTGATAATGATAGTTCTTTCTAAAACCACTAAAATAGAAATAAGTGAATAATCCAATATCATTATATCTAGAGCACTCACCGGTTTGCACAAAAATACCGTTACCAGCATTCAATCGCTTAACAAAATGAATCAATCAATCACTACTTTCCAGCGATTTCTCTCATTAGATGTCTAGTGTTTAACTTGATTCATTCACTTTCAAGGATGGCTAGCACGAAAACGTTTGAAAAGAGCAAATTCAAAGCATACAGCTTAGCCGCAGGACTGCGACCATACCGATATGGTTGTCGAGCATCGTTTTGCTTCCGATCATTATTGCTGAAGGTACCAGTACCAAGTCACTCTATTATCATGATGTGCTCAGAGAATTGAACGTAGAGATCGCTCTAGAAAGGAGCGGGCAGCAGGTACAGTGTTCCGAAACAGAAGCCAAGCGAAGTCAAGACGCTATTCAAGAGTCCTTGGCGCCTTTCGTTCAAAAACAACTACGAAGTACAAGACAACAGCCAATCCGAAGATATTATTTTTTGATACGGCAAAGAATGAATAAACTGCTACTTGACTTGACTTTTTTGGGAATGTTTCGAATCACACATGATGCACCTACCATACGTATGTCTCTAGAATCTTATTGAATCTATTACGAAGTACTTCGTATTATTTTTTGGAAAAGAATCCAGAATCCACAACATGATCTCACTTCTTCATCAGATGAACCAAATTCTTAGAGTTTCGATGATAAAAGCCCATAAGCATCTGAAATTACAAATTACAGCTCCATCTTCTTTTGTGGAAAAAATCCTTAGTCGATCACAATTCTCACTACAGGGAGTCATTTAGTACGAGTTCATATGATGCCACGCAAAGTAGAGTACGTACAAGTAAGGTTTATCGTACAATACTTCATTACAGTATTCAACATTTTATACTACTCTTAGTATGTACAATACGTATAGATTCCATTTGATTTCAGTTCCAATGATATGACGCTCAACGTTGTTATTCAATGTTCAGTAATGAATATATTATTTTATGTCAGTCTTACTCGTAGCCAATCGAGCAAGATAGCCGTAGAAACTTGCTTCGTCTTCTTCCCTTCATATCGAAAACCCAGTAAGATTACAGTGAACAGCGACTAACTCCCAACGACCGGAAACTTGCTGAGGAAAGAGAATCGCGGTTTTTGACATACAAAAACGAGCATTCACCCCGTATTTATTAGTGACTATCGGAAAAACCGCTCCATCACCATGAATAAGTTTGTCATTGCCGCCCTCGCCGCGATGGCCTTGACCGTCGACGCTGCAACCCGTGTAGCCGTCATCGAACTTGGGGCGTCGGGCACTGTTCGCCGCACAACCACAGCATCTCAATTTGAAGAGACTTCCGTGGATGGCGTTGCCTCGTTCTGGAGTGCCCTTCACGGGTATGGCCGCAAGCTTCAGCACGCTGGTATGCCCGTCGTTCCCGACCTCTTTAGTCGCCCAGAAAGTGGCGTTGTGTTAGGGCTGACGGGAAGCGGCGTCGACCTTGATCACATGCCGACGCTCAACGGTTTGTTGAAGAACGTTGACGAGCAACAGGACAGCCGTGTCGTCGGACATATGCAAGTTTCCGGGAACCATTGCAAGAAGATGTTGGACAATGTTCAGAGTAAGAAAGATTATGCTGATTCTGGATCCCTTAAGAGTGCCTTCGAAAGCCAAGCCCACGAGGCTGGTATCTCCGGAATGCATTTTGATGTGTCCTCGGCCAACGCGGCTGATATCGATGGTCAGCTAGCCTCCTTGATCAATGATTACTCCTCCCACAAGACCGTCGTCCTTCACTTGGTTGTCGAAGAAGAAGATGGATCCGCCCGTCGTCGTAGCCTGGCAAGTCAACTCAACGGAAAGCAAGAAAACGGAGCTCGAGGAGCTACCACTACCCAACGTCGCTTGGAACAAGAAGGCGAGAAGGAAGGAGATGCCGATATGCAAAATCAGAACAATGGATACTACGGGTATGGATACTTCAATTCCTACGGAGAATGGGTCACTCCTTACAAAACCATGTTCCAAATCCAATACTTCAACGTTGTCTTGTGGACATCCTTGGGACTTGTTGCAGTCCTCTTTTTCAGTATTTATCTTATGATTTACATGCCACTCATGGCTGACACGTTGTTGTTCGGAGAATCAGCAAGAGTCGCGCACGACGATTAAGCATTACTTACAGTATTATACGCGATAATCCCAGTTTGAGAATACACACCTTTCAAATTCTAGCATTATTTTTTCTACTAGAGGAACCCTAGTATTTGTAGTTGGAGTTCGCTAAGTGTCATAGACGAATCAATCTTTGTTTAGACTACAAAACAATATAATAGAATGTCATATTTTTGGTCTTGTGTGTGGCTCTCGCAAATGTCGATAACCCCTGCATTCTGTATGGCTATGGTTGAGATTGACGATGGTTGTGTTCATCTGCTGTAATACACGATTTCATTAGACCACTGGAAGAGAGTTCAGGAAATATTTTTGAAAATACAGTGTTTCGCTGTTATGTGTAGAATCCCGTAATCTCCAAGAAGGAAGTGCACAAGCCAAAGCGACAAAGAAGAAAATAGCTCTGTTTATTCAGACACCGAAACCCCACGTGAATTACAGATTATGAAAAAATGGAACCGATTTGAACCCATTCGGCTAATAAACTGATATTTAGTCTTCTTCGACAGGCAATCGTAAACCCCGCAACAATGCTACTATCACAAGAATCATGCTAAAGTAACACAAAACATTTACTCCCACCACGAAAAGTTTGAATGCCATCATATTCCTTCGCCCAATACCGGTGCCTGTCCAAGGACATCTGTGGTGTTTAAAACACAAGTGAAAATAAGAGTTAGCGCTGTCAGACCGTATAAATGATGAAAACATAGCCCTTTGGAATCGGTGGCAATGACAATCACGAATGTGAAGAACAGAGCTTCACGTCAACACAAGATCATTTACGCACAAATGATCATAGTCTTGTATTAGAACCCCGCATTCTCGACAATACAAAGCACCCGGTGGTCGAAAGCTCCCAACTTGCTCGTTCCAAAACCAGCCACCATTTCCGGCTTCTTCGTCGGTAACCCGTTCCATCAAGCCAGGATCTTGACAGCTCACACAGAACAGGGAGGCCAAGACAAAACCCAAAACCGGAAAATAAATGTAGGCCACCCAAATTGGCTTTTGGAATAGTTTAGGTAAAGTCAGAAACGAAAATACGACGGAAGTCAGTTTCGTATCTGTAAATCAGCAAGTATTCTCAAGCCAGAATAGAACGGGTTCCATTATCTATCCTTAAGCCACTCAAACGATTCGTCTCGAAAGAAGCAATCCTTTCTGCAAGATTGATAGAATCATCAAGAGATCAAAATATGCCTCGTACTCACCAAGGGGGAGTCGTGCGAAATAATGACAAAATATGCGACCGCCCCCGACACTGCCAATATCAGAGGCAACGTCACAAAGATGCAAAAGGGCCAACAGGGTCCCGCGATAACAATAGGAGTTCCATCCGTTCGTTCGCATAATACAAACATATTCCCTAAGCGCCGTGCACAACAGCACCAGAATCGATGAAAGTCTTTGATCGGCCCATTTTCTGCAACTGCACGCTCCCATCGAGTCGACACGGCAAACCTAAGGGGACGTGTTCAGAAAAAAAAAAAAATCAAGAAAGTTGGTTTTGGCGTGTTGAGAGTCGGAAGGGGAATAGAAGCGACTGAATGATTTGATCATGTCAAACCGAACCTTCCATTTTGTGTTAATATTTCAGCAGAACCAGATCCAGAAATGAAGCGAACACAACGCGGTTCTTCAGCGACGATATATTACGGAAGGAGATCCAATGACACTCACTTCTTTTTCCGCCGCCGCCGTCTAGAATTGGACTGTACTGGACTAGATGCTGATCGATTGGCGTTTGGATTTTGTTGCGATCGAGATGCCCGATCACCTTGCGCGGGTTCACCGTTTGTTGTATCTAATGTGGTCATTTCTTTGTTTGCTCCTCTCATCTGTGAATTTATTCCTTTCACGTAACGTTTCTTCTTTCGTAGCTATGAGCACAGTATTCCACAATTTTGCCGATTTCGTGAGGCATTGAAATGGCCGTGGGTATCGATTACTAGATTGGTATTTGAAGAAAAGTCTCAACGTATCGTGAAATCGATCGGTCCAGTTGTTACTGTGTCGGCTATCCTTCTCTACTCTCTACGTCCGAAGATGAAAGATGATGGGATCACGGTGCAACTACAAGCAGCAAGTGTGTGAAGTCGTAGTCATGCAGCATCGTAATATAAGGAAAAAAACTATCTGTCTGTTTTTAAAAAAATTCTCAACTACTTCGTACGAAGTAAAAATCGTCACTCTTGTGCCCTTTCGGATGCACAAATTTTAAAATTGAGAGGAGACAATGCATGGCAATAGTAACAGCTGGAGTCTCCATCACGTATCAAAAATTTGATAGGATTTTCAATTTCAACTTAAAAACAAGATATTATTTTTTTAAAACTGAAGTACGAATTCGGAGCATGCAAGTTTAGTCCCGTCATCAATATGCATACCAGCACAGTAAGTTACGAGTACCGTACCTTACTCGTTCGTAAGACTTAGCGCTAGGTTGCTGTTTTCAGGAAAAAAAAACGCATTTTTGAAACGTGCCTGCCTTTTGACCAAAAAAATGGCAAGATTGAAGCGCGATCTTTCCACAATTTGTTAGTGATGAGGAGACAAATTAGTAGTAGTAACCTTACTAGAGTAAAGTAAGCCTTACTTAGTATTTTCATTGTACTACTGGTACAGTAAATTAACTTACTTCGTGACTAAGGTTACCGGTACGAGTAAGTAACGAATAATTTACTCTTATCTACCAAAAGGATCTTGGATAAGACTACCAGGTAAGGTTACGATGTAAACCTTACCCGTACCACGTAACTTCCCTGATACTCGTACGGTAAGTAAGATCTTACATCGTCTGACGAGATTAATTTTTTCTGATTATTCATTCGTTCTTCCCGCACACCTCATGACTCATTGATCATGCTACCGGTAAGGTTAAGGTTTTTACCGTACGGTGCAAATTCGCCTCGGATGGAAAATGAGCACGATGTGGTGTGATCGATATTGTTGTTGTTCGTAAGGTGGCGGTGTTCCTGTTGTTGATTAACCGACTCCGAACGAATCTCCACAGGTGTTAATAAGATTCAGTCCACAAAAAGTGACAGTGCACGGTCGTTTTCAGCGCGACAAGACGAGACGGTAGATTTCGTCCGAAGCAAGACAAGAGACACGAAAACAAAAAAACTCAGTATGTCGTCTGCCTCAAATGAAACACAACCTACACCCCCGAGAGACACCGGTGCCATGAAGGATACTGGGAGAGAAGGGAGGTTGTCTTTTCGTAGTTTTGCGGAAAACCAGCTCAGAAAGGAATTCAAAGCAGATGCGATGAAAAAATGCGATTTGCAGATCGGGGCACTGGCGGAGTGCATCAAGGACGAAGGTCTGTTCGCACCCTTCAATTGTCGGGCTATACAAAAGGATGTTAATGAGTGTATGATGGTATATAATTCACCCGAGCGCTTTAAGCTCTACGTGAAAGAGCACGAGGCCGACCTCCAGAACAAACCATTCGTGTAGTTTCATCCCACTCGTGTGGTGAAGCATCGAATGCATAGCACGGTTTCCATCGTCCATCCGCAGGAATTTGTTCGTCACGATACTCAACAACCTGCAACCCAATCTTCTATAAGGGAATCATGAATTGAATTTGTCTGCAAACTTGCTTTGGGGTAACAACGGGAAGTTACAGGAGGTAGTCTTCAATGAAACAGACGAGAAACTTAATTTTAAAAAAGAAAAAAAAAGTAATTCTACACTTCAAGACGCAAGAAAATACCAAATACCATTCCCGCGCAGAGGAATGTGGTAAATTAGTAACATGTATCAAAGTTTAATGGTACAGGTGCATTTTCACAATGCAAATTAGATTATCAAATCAGCGTGTTATTGCTTGTTCATCGAGGAGTAGCTGCGTCAATTGTTCACTATTGTACCTTAGCACGTTTCGCCGACCTTCTTTCTATTCCTCCATCTAAATCCGAATCATTCTCATCCCCATTTTCACCGTTGTTTGCTTCTTCCGATATGATGCCAACAGCTGGCGAGGTGGTAGGCAAGGGTTTCGCAGCGTTTTTCGCACTTTCCGCATTCTCTTCTACCAGAGTGCGAAGGGTTGAAGTAGCCGATGACAAGTTGTCGGATTGGAGTGGAATAGAAGCTGCGACATCATTACCAGGAGCTCGACGCTGTTTCTCTTCTTGTTTTCGTTCCCGTGGCGAGGCAGCGCTATCGGCACTGTCCAGCACCTGTTCATTCAGTCGGTGAATCATACTAATGAACAGACCTGTGATAGGTGTTGAGGGTCGTTGAATTTTTTTTGAGTCGAATGGGATATCAAGAGACAAAGCAAAAATAAATGTGAGCGAATTGCATACAGAACTTTGAGTAATGATTTCATTAGTGCCGAAAGATATTGTTCGAACCGAGATCACAATCGTAGACGTACGTTCATCTTCGTACAATCCTTCTTTTCCTTCTTTTAACAAGTTTGCGGACACTTCCTCGTAGAATTTTTCGCACCGAGTAATCATGGTCAACACCTTCGGATAATGCGTGAAGTTCGCCTTGTTAACAATATTCGCCATAAACGCATTTTTTGTTTCGTATCCGGTGACTTTGTCGTGTTTCTTGAGAATTTTGGAAAACGAACAGTATGTCATGATTGCAAAGGTCTCCAGCAGAAGGAGGTCTTTGTACAGTCTATAAATTGACTTTGCCATGAGAGCCCATTTTTCGTTGACCATTATAGAGTTTGGCTTCCTCATGATTTCAACGCCCTCTCTTACTCGTTCTTCCCTGATTGCGAACTCTTCCGTTGCGCGATCGAAAAAGTGGGATGCCTTTTTGAACTCGGAATGAAGTAATTTGAAAAAGGCGACTTCTCCAGGGGATTTTCCCATTGATGCGGATAGTTCCTGATAATTTTGTTGTTGCGTTGTAGTTACTTTCGTACTTTGCTGTTGTTTCGCATTTTCTCCCGTTTTGTCCCCGTGGTTTTGATTAGAATCTAAACGAATCTTCTTGTTTCTGGTGACGGTTTTTCCGTCGTCTGTGTTTGGTACAAGTGAGGGCAACTCCTTTATTAATTTCTGTAGCGCCGTGGTCAGAACAGATGAAAAAGATGTCGTTAGAATCTGTATGTTCGAAACCACCTTGCTGAAATAGATACATGTCGAAACAACGAGAACCGGACCCGAATCGATGAATCTCGTACTTCCTCGTTTGCAGTAATGAACTTGCGTAGAATTCTACTACAGACGCAAAAACGGATATTCACGATACACTCGTTCGGATGGTTTGGACCTGTTGTTACTGTGCTGAATTGAACCTACCTTGAGCATTTTGTAATTCGTCCAATAAGGTGCCCATTCAGGGTCAGAAATGTCGACGACCCTTTGTAAGTTCTTGCAAAACTTCATCGTTTTGTTGCCATTGATAACGATGTAATACCGTACGTATAGAAAATCATTGATTTAGATTCGTTGATGAATTTTTATTCGAGAAAAAAAAAATGAGAGTTGTACCGTAAGGTTATGCTAACGGTACGAACGCACTTTTTCAAATGACAAAAATCGGTAGTACGTAAACTTGTTAATACCGTAGGTGCAGCAAAGGTCTTGTTCTTCACCAAAAAAAAAGGACACGTTCTCTCTTTCTCAATCTGAGTGTGATTGATTTCGAGAATGGATTACTATTCAGAGCTAAAAATTTCCAACGTCCTTGGAAACGGAAGATAATTGGCCAAGATTCATTCTTCGAACAAAGAGAGCATAGCAAAATGCTTGACATTATCTACTGCTTCCATAAAACCTTGGCTCCAACATTATTGCCTTGCACCCTTTCGTTACATATCTCATTGTAAACACTCATGTCAAACATCTGCACGCCATCGAACTGACTACAAATACCTCATTGATTTTACAATTTTTATTAACCCCGGGCTTCTGGAACACTAGTACGGTTCGTACTGCATTAGATTTATGACGATGTCTTATTCGTATCAATGTAGTGCTCTGTATTTTGTGGTTCGCCGCGCATTTTTAACACTCTAATTTTGAGATACCAGTAAACTTACGTACGGAGCATCACGGAGGCCAGGCAAATTACGAAGTAACCTTACGAAGTGAGATTACGGAGTAGTAGTACGATTTACGAAGTACAAGTAAGGTTAAGCCTTACTCGTACCCGTGCGCTTTCTTCTACCGTAAAATCTTACTGTTCTGTTCAATCTCAATACTGTACTCTGTACTCTTTACTCGATACTCGCACTCGGTCTTTCTGAAAACGAGAACATCGAACAACAATCATAATGATAGCAGTATCTATTTGGCACAACGCATTGCGAGGTTGGAAGTAGCTAGAGATTGCAAGTGCTGTGTTGAATATGTGGTTATCAACCAACAGGAAATCCGCCGGTGGAAAGAATGGTTCATCGTCGTCGAAAGAATTTTTGTCGACCAATTCCGGTGCTGCACCCGCAGTGGACTGGCAATCGTCATTGCCGCTTGATTGGACGCGAATGAAACGGCGCGGGCCAAGATTTGACAACAATAAAGCGGATGATAGCCGTCGGAATGAACGCATCGGTTCAATGCTCACCAAAGACGGAAGCTGCGAGTCCAAGAGAAAGAACGTTGACACCAACGAAAACGAAGACAAGGACAGTTGTCAAATGATTGAGGGCCAGGCCGTTTTCTGTTTGCATGACCTCGATCCTAGTTGGATCCAAGGGTATTTCATAGCGAAGGGGTCTAGAAAACCGTGGGGGATGCTTGCGGTTCAAGAAGAGGTCGACGATTGTATGGCCTGCTGTGCCGGGGGATATCGGCGACTATCGCTGACTGTGTTTCACCATTATCGTAGTGGTGGCAAGGCCGTTCCTCGAAAACGGCGACGACCGGAATCGCCGATTTCCAGCGACATGAACCAACCTGTCACTAAGGAAAATCCTAGCGACGTGCCGAGAAACGATCCTTGGAATATACAACGGGTCGACTGGACCGGGGGCGACATGATGACACTTCACCACCCAGACCACGTCGACATGAAAGGAGAGAGACTTTTCACGGTGAGAACTGCTTGCTGCTTTCACATTTCGAGGTCATTACTAGTGATCGCGATATTGTAGAGTAGAACGTGTTACGGGATAGGGAACTGTTTGTCTTCCTTTTTTGTTCTCAGACAGTAACGAATTCGGGGATTTCCGGCGAAGTGTGCGACATTCATGCCACACCGAGCGCTTTTGCCAGAAATCAGAAGACTAACTTTTCTGCTGACTCGCTGCATTTCATCGTGTTTCTAGAGGGAGAAAGCATTGCCGATGCTGCACAAATACTTTCAGAATTTGATCAATCGTTTGGAAAAAGAGTTTCGTGTCGAAGAATGTTCGTCGGTTTTAGATTGGCTTCCTAACGCAGCTATTGTCACTGGGCCCATGTCGTTCAGACTGCCACAAGCGTAAGAGTTGAAAAGATTTCTGCCAGCGCGAATACGAAGTTTTGATTTAGAACAACCGGTCTGTTGGCAGCATTTTGTCAGCTCAACATCAAAGGGACGCATGTAGAGAGTGGTGGTATTCGTCCATTAAATATCCCCGCTTTTCTACATGTCTTTCATACTGTAGTATTATTAACTCTTCTTTGTTGCGAATTTCCCAAAGGACCCACGCCCTTGGAGCGGGAGTACGAACTGTGCGCTGCTATCATCGCGTTTCCACAAATTTCTTCCGACGAGATCTTCTGGCGATCGAGTGGCGGCGACTCCGTCACTGTCCCATCGCGCACTCACAACCAAATCGTCGGCGGACCACCAAAATTTCTTGTTGCCAATGCCGCCGCTAGTATTTTCACCATCGGCGCCTTCGGGAGTGAGATCTTTCTCGCTGAGCTGGAACGTGAACGGAAAACCGGGACTTTCATACCGCGCAGCTAGTACAGGTGGTGGCTTTCCGCGGCTTCCGTCAAGGATTGCCCTTGGAACATTGTCCGGGCGATTGGGGCGAGCCGTGATGTACAATGCGGGTTTTGTCTCTGGCCCATCAATAGCATCATTGTTGTTGCCTGTTTCGACTTCGCCGGGAGCATTCATACCGGTAGGAAGGAGAACCGTTCCGGATATAAATTTTGTTTCCTCCGTCTCAGGTTCAAGAGTATCCGGGCTCTCGTCTGCAATCGCAACTTGTCGAAGGGAATCCCATGAAAAAGAACTCAATGTTACCGATTGAAGAAGTAGGCGACCGGCACGTCTTCGGGTGAAGTTGTTGCCGGATGTATCGTTCTGGGTGCTGCTCTCATTGTCTGCGTTACTGACTTTCCCGTCATCAGTTATTGTGTTCGTCCGGCACTGGTAATCTGAAAGCGACAACGATGTCACTGGTAAAAGTTGTTTTCGAAGCAAAGGCCGATGACTGTGCGTCACGAAGCTATCAGTCACGCCGAAACTAAACAGTACAACGATGACTGCAAAGAAGCTGGACGGGTATGTATTGGTACGGACTGCCATCGGGATGGAGTCTTTTACAAAGAGCAGCTATTTTGAAAGAGTAGCTTCTTTCTGTCGCGGATACTTCGATGAAACGCCGATTTACTTCTGGCGTAACTACGGTGATCGACTTCAGTCTCTAGAGCGCGTGCGAGTTGAACCAATAGCTCTTTTCCGTCGCGGTACTATTGTTGAGCCTGCATACAAGTAATACACCATGCGAGTTAGAAGTTGGAGGATACCTCTACGACCACCGCCGCGACTAGACGATAGCGTAAAAAGCGTACTCGTACTCGTACTCTTAGTTGTATTGTTTCGTATCATCGTAAGCCTTATCCAGAAATACCGTACAGGTTCATCGATAGGTTAATTTTTAAAAACACATTCCACGTGGGATTTCGTCATTTTTGACACAACAGCTTCGTCATTCTCGAGAGAAGAATGAAGAACTAAAAGCCATCCCCGGAAAAGGAGGTAATTTCCAAAACTAAGTAAACGTGACATACAAATACGAAGTAATAGAATTTGTGCTTATGTAATGTTATTGAAAGTGTACCGGGGATAGAGGGTTTCACACACAATTTTACCACAGAGCACTTTTGTTACGTCTTTTCGGAATTGCCGCACGAAGGGTTTAGAACGAAGAAGAAAGGATCCTGCTTCTGCCGCTTCCGAACCTTATCTTTTTAACGTAGAATTCATAGCTGCAAACGAAGTCCTCAGTTAACAACATTCCACAGCTAACTGTAGACATCGTATGCCGCCGGTACATACTTACGAAAGCTTTCGAGATCTGAAAATGTCAAACACTTCGAAGACATCTCAGTCTCAACCACAAAGCTCAAGCCGGATTCCCCCGTCACTCAGAACACAGGTAATAGGACTATTTTCAACTTCATAGGTTGAAGTACTTTCGCCGACTTGGCGACACAAATCATCGCTTACACATTCATTAATCAGGGCACACCAGAACTTTCACAGGTAAGAAGCCGGATTGATTTCGGGTGTGGTGTGACTTGTTCGAAATAGAAGGTCGGAGAGAACCGAAGCAAGAGAGAGCTTAACTCAATTTCCATCCCTCTGTCGACCGTGAAGAAAAACTCCGTTGCCTTGGAGCGGAATCATAGCAAACAGGGATTTTAAAATGAAATCCGCACTTCTTCGAAGAACGAGAAAGAATAAGAACTGAAGTTTGTCGAAATGACTGCGTTTACTGTCATCACACTGTCCGTATGGAGCAATATTCGTTTGGCATGTTTCTTCTTGGTCGCCCTCTCCGTCAAGGTCTTGGGTGAAGATCTAGATCAGTTTGATTCATCGCAGAGCATCAATCCTGACTCCGACCGATCTAGAGCTATGGCATCGCTTCAAACCATTACTACCTCAAATCCTTCTTTTCCGGCAAAGCGTTCAAATTATCCGGAGACGAATCCGCACATATGTTTGGCATTTTTGAGCTGTTGCCAACGCACCGATCTACTCAATCACACTATTGCTGGAGCAATACGACACATGGAAGAAGACGAACCCTCTTATCTTCGGTACGAAATCGCATGGGTAGACAACGGAAATCCTGCAGAGGAGACGGATTACATAAAAGACACTTATCCGATCGAACACGCTCTTACGCTCCCTAGGAACATGGGACTCGCTTATGGAATGAACTTACTTGTCAATAATTTGTGCACAGCTCCCTATATTTTGCTGCTAGAAGAAGATTGGTTATATTTGGATGAAGTAGTGGCAATTCAAACGGAGGAACGAAAGAGGTCTATCGCTACTTCGATCGCATTGTTGGAGAATCTGCAGAAGAACGAAGTGACAGCCTACGATGGAAGATCTATCATTGGCGTCTTTTTGCGCCATGAGACCTACGAAACATTTTTGAATTTTCCCCATGCCGACATTTGGGAACGGAGAGAAAACGTCAACCTGTCAAAAATGTTGTCATCGGCGTCTTCAGATAGCTGTAGCAACGAAGAAATAGGGACCGACTCAACCAACGATGAGGGAAAACATATCAACGACGAAGATGGCAATGGCAATGATAACGATAATGACATTGTGAATATCGATTATCGAGTATTCTGTGCAGATAACAGTTTAACGGGTGCAAACACTGTATGGGGATCATACACGAATGGAGCTGGTCTATACCGTCGATCGGATTTAATCAAGGTTGGTCGACAATATGGAGAACCCGGGGACGCCTTTCACGATCGTTACGTCGAAGCAAATTACGCATACCGAGTTGGGCTTCGGAACTGTCACGCTGCCCTTCGGTTGACAAAAAATGAGTCTTGCACTGCCATTCATAACCCAAAATGTACAGGTGCGTTTCATCACATCGGAGGTGGGAGGGGCACACGACCTCGAACAACGAAAGGAACCAGGTGCATGGATGTAGCCTGGAGTTTTTTTGGGACTCCTTTGTATGAAAAATTTCAGAAATTCATTGCTCAACAAACTGGAGAAACGAGTCAGAAGTGCAGTAGAACAGAATTGGAAGAGTTGCGAGATCAACAGTTCCGAGAAACAGATACAGAAAGTTACAGAGAGGAAGTTCGAATAGCGAACGCAAAGGTATTTTTGGAAGAAGCAGAAGAGCGTCAGAAACTACGTAATCAATCTAGGCTGCTACGCGATATGCTGGAAAGAGGGGAAGGAAATGATCTTCGCAGGATGGTGACTTGGATGCGCGATTATTCCAACGATGAGATCCTAGAAAAAGCTCGCCACATGGAAAAGTTAGCAAACTCTCCACATCCAATGGAGGGTTTTTGGGACATGCTCGGAAGAGTGAAAAGGAACGAGTAAGAAGAGAATGACAAAGATGATTCCTTCATTTTTTCTTACTGCATGAAAATGACAAATCTTATTGAGGTCGAATCTCATGCAAGAGATGGTATGCTAGCTGAAAAAATCAAATCAACACAGTGTAATCCAATTAAGTGTGAACAACTCTTTACTTAGCTTTAATAATACATCACACCAACCCAAAATGTTCTAATTGTTGATACGGCGTTTTTCTATTTGTAGTTTTTGTAGTAGTGTTAACAGGAGACCAATTTCTATTGTTGGCGGTAGAGGTGATGCACGTTTGGTTGTTTTTTTTAAATATCTATGGATCTGATGATGCTCGTGCTGCAGATGTTGTGGAACTGAAACGTCCAATCACAACTGTTCTCCTACGGCATGCATTTGTGAAAACCCTAACTATGAATTCGTCTCAAATGAATGAATGGCACCTGTCCCGAAACAGACATAGATCGAAACAGAATTGTTTCTGATTAGCGAATATCTGTTGTACATACCGTAGTCTTGCTTGTCATCAAAATACGTTGACAGCCATACATAACAGCACACCGGCTTCCAGGGCACACGTAGTGAATGGCTACGTCTTCCTTAGTGGTGGTTCTGTACTTGCTTCTGACATGCTGCTTGCTTCAGGGGCTAAACAATGGAGGTCTTTTATTTTAAAGCTTCAAGTGGTATTATTATTGTTATTTCTACAACGGCTATTTCCAAAGATTCTGACTGTGTTGCTCCACTAGGGTGAGTCTTCATTAGGTGAATTTATTTCCACATCCAAGTCTATCTTCCACGGAACGAGTGCCGGAAGGAGTTAGTTAACCTTACCGGAAGATCATGCGAATTTTTCCCATACTTTTCTCATGTAAGGGTATGCCGTGCACCAAAATACAGTCACGAGTCCACTCGGGACTGGATTAAGGATAAGGATAAAAGAATCAGCGAGCCGACAGAATCGCTGATTCGGAGGGCTCTTAGAACTGTAGCAAATAGACTAACCAATAGGGCTCACAATTTGCATATCACTACTATCGTAAACACTACTAGTAGACCCGGGGTATGGCATGATTTTAAAATCAAGCTGAGCGCTGATGACCATGAGCAGAAAGGACCGATCGGACCAAGGGACCAACGGATCCGAAAGACTGCCAAGAATGGAGGCGCAGAGAAGCAAAAACAGGGAGAAGGACATCCAGTGTCTGCAGCACAAGGAAGACCGACCCCAGCAACTGTTGGCGCCCAAAGAAGGGAGCAACAGCAGCAACAGAGACACCTAAGTACCTGAACAGGACCATGGTTGACAACAGCATGTAATCGAAAAATTCGAAAATACGCACTGAAAAAGTGACACATAATCCAGTGAGTGGACTAATTGGACCAACACTGAGTGGATGGACAGACCGAATAGGGGATGCCAACCAAAACCGAAGTATACGGATATCCGGAAAGGTATATAATGAATACTTAAACACCACCAATCCCACGGGAAACGGGAAGTGGGACCGGCCCGGTGATTGCTTAATAGAGAAGCAACGCCGGAGAACCACGGGAATCGAATCCTACGAAATAAAAACAGAAACAACTCCGGAGAACCACAGGATTCCCGGGAACTAAAGAGAGAAACAACTCCCACCACTGGACAAACCAGGGGGAGAATCAGTTACAACACGAGTTATCACGAGAGCAATAAAAATCCAGCAAGAAAAACTGGAGGAACTGAGCAATCACTTTTTGCTCAGTCTCACCACAAGCAGTGAAATAACAGAAATAGTGTAACTAAAGTAACGTAATAAACAACTGATTAAACCACCATGGCGACCAAAGGAACCAAACTGAAACCGTTCAACATCACACGTGAGGACTGGCCGGAAGACGCCACCACCGTAAAGATGAATGTAGACAGCGAACAAGGTGGAATCGCATTCAGCGACTACCTGAAGGTTCTCAATGGTACTGAAAGACCAGAACTCTTCCTTATCTGGAAGAGAGACTTTGACCAGAAAATTGCTGGCAATGACAAACTCCACGGAGACCAGAAATTGGAGGTTCTACAGAGAATTCTCTCCACTGAGGCACTCGGACTTGTCCAGCGAACGCTCGCTCGGACCTACTTGGCCGAACCAACCCACAAGGTCCATCACACCAGACACGTACAGAACAAGATCCAAGAGATCGCGCAAAGGGACCAAGCAAACATCCTGCTATCAATGGGGCAAGACGCCACCGAAACTCCCACGGGAGCCTCCAAGGAGACGGCAAAGGAGAAATCTCCAAACGCCGACAAAACCGACACAGCCACGGCGAGATCGGACAGAGAATCGGAGATCGACAACCTCGAGTCTCCAATCCCAAAGAAAAAGGTCGCAAGCGCCCTCACCCAGTACTACCAATCCCAGGAGTACAGAAAGGATGTCATCGAGGAATGCATGCATGCCCTCAAGCTCAAAATCTATGGCAATGACCAACACGGCAAGCGCTCGTATATCGTCCTCCGACGATTCATGCGAGGCATGCGCGTGGACCTCAAACATGGCATTAGAGCCTGGGCCAATCGAATGGCCGAACTCCAAAGCTACCTCCCAGACTGCCTCTGGGAATGTGGCAGTGACCAAATGGAAACACCAAGAAGTTTCACCCAAGGAGAAATGAAGGAAATCTTGGATTCCAACATGACCCACTCCCAACGCGAGAAGCTGGAGCACATTAGTTGGGACCTCTACACCCACTCCTTTAACACCACTATCGACAAGCTCGAAAACCTGGAAATCACCATCCGGAAGGAAGCAGTAATGCAACAACGCATCACCGACCTCGAAAAACAGACCGGTGTCACCAAGAAGACCCCCAAGGCCGCATCTGGGGGAGGAACCAACCACGGGAAATCCCCTGGCAAAAAGAAGCGCCCTGTGGACAACAGCAACAAACAGCTATGCAAGACCTGTGGCAAGGTCCATGCCGGCAAATGCTGGAAACTAACCGGTGGTCCCCACAAGAAGGGGAAGTTCGACCGGGAAACCATCAACCTGCTCAAGGAGCACTTTGTGGCAAAAGAACAAGACTCAGACGCTGAGCAACACTCCAAACCCCACTGGGGAAGGAACCTATCGAACCACGAGTACTCTTATGTACTGGCCACGGCCCAAGCGGACCACGAAGTTTCCGACGACGAGATCGACATCTCCGAACGGGAACTCAAAGAGTACAGAAGGAAGTACAGAAAGACCTTTAAAAAGAAAGGATCCCACAACTGAATGGCTTCTGATACCATCCACACCGGACCGCGCGTAATCAACCGATTCGCAGACGTCTGTGTGGAGGTATTGGACCACAAGGGAAGGGGGAGGATGCTCCGGGGCCTACTCGACTCCGGTTGCTCCAAATCCATCATACTAAGGCACTTTGTCGACCGAAGTCAACTAACGAACCGAGACCGAAGATCTGTCACCTACAACACATATGGAGGCAAGTTCAGAACCAAGTCTGCGGCTTCAGTGGGACTAAGGCTGATAGAATTTTCAAACTCCAAGACCATCAAATGGACCTTCCAAGTGGATGAATATCACCACCATGAGGAAGTGCCCTATGACATGATCATAGGATCCGACCTAATGGCACAACTCGGACTGGATATAAAATACAGCTCCCGAACAATTGAATGGCAGGGCGACTCCATCCCCATGAAGGGAATGGGGGAGCTCTCGAACCCGGACAAATGTGAGGCAGTATTCTTTGCCAACACACAGAGTCCAATCCTCCAACAGGAGGAAGAAAGGCAAGCCAAAATCCTGGATGCAGACTACTCCAAAGTCGATATAGACGCTATGGTCAATGACCTGGAGATTACCAACGCGTCCAAGGAAGCCTTGAAGAAAACACTGAAGAAATTTCCAACACTCTTTGGAGGAGGATTGGGTCTTCTGAAAAATATAAAACCGGTGTCCATTGAACTCCAACCAGGGGTCAAACCGGTCCGGCAGCGGTACTATTCTGTACCCCATGCCTTTGAACAAGCCTTACGAAAGGAGATCACCAGGCTCTGTGACATCGGGGTGCTGGAAAAACTCCCCCATGATGATGATTCACCATGGGCATCTCCCACGTTTTGCCAACCGAAGAAGACAGGGGACATTCGCGTCCTAACTGACTTTCGGAAGATGAACGCAGCCATCCAACGAAAACCGTTCCCACTACCACGCATAGGGGAAACAATCCAGAGGCTGCAGAAATTCAAGTCCGCTACGGCACTGGACTTGTCCCAAGGATACTATACCATCCCCATTTGCAAGGAGAGCCAAAAGATTTGCTCTACCATTTTACCATGGGGGAAGTATGCCTACAAGCGACTGGCAATGGGAATCGCATGCGCACCGGATATCTTCCAATCCGTCATGATGAACCTACTCGGTGACCTGGACTATGTGCTGGTCTATATTGATGATATTCTCATCATCCAGCGAGAAGGGGAATCCGAACAGGATCACCTCAGCAAAATAGATACAGTCCTACAGAGACTGGACGATGCTGGCTTCCGAGCCAACCTCAGAAAATCCTTTTTCATGCAAAAAGAAGTGGAATATCTGGGATTTCTATTAACAACAGAGGGCATTCAGCCCCAGCCAAAGAAACTGGAGGCGATGAAGCGACTCGAAGCCCCCAAGAACACCAAGCAACTCAAGATGTTTCTTGGAATGGTAAACTTTTACAGGGACATGTGGAAGCGCCGCTCCCACATCCTAGCCCCTCTGAACAAACTCGCAGGGAAAAAGGGCAAAATGAACTGGTATTGGGGTCCAGCAGAGCAGAAAGCTTTCATGGAGGCGAAGAGGATGCTCGCAGATGAAGCTAAGCTTGCATTCCCGGACTTTACGAAACCATTTCATCTCTACTCAGACGCCAGCGATAGGCAACTGGGAGCAACTGTATGCCAAGATGGCAAGCCCCTTGGTTTCTACACCCGGAAGCTGAACTCGGCGCAGCTCAACTACACTGTTGGAGAAAAAGAACTCCTGGGCATAGTAGAAGGCCTGAAGGCATTCGAAGGAATCCTACGAGGACAAGATGTGATTATTCACACAGACCACCTTAACCTGCTCTATCAGCAGATGCCCACCCAAAGGATGGTTCGGTGGAGACTCCTCATGGAGGAGTTCCACCCGGTAGTCAAGCATGTGGCTGGCAAAGACAACGATGCAGCAGATGCCCTATCACGACTGGATATTACGGATGACCCAGCAGATACGGTGGAATGGCTACCACCAAATAAGCCCCTCACCTACGCGGATGAGGAAGAGCACCTCCGGCAACTCCTATTCCCGCTTGGAGAAGAAGCTCCGGAAGAATTCCAGGGCAATAGTGCATTCCCACTTGCCCCGGACATGATTCAGTTCTACCAGCAAAAGGACACAGGAATCATGAGTGCTCTGGAAAAAGACAATCGACTAACCACCAAAATGGTGGAAGGTTACAACCTAATCCACAAAGAAGGAAAGATTCTGATTCCCGACAAACTCAAGGACAGAGTCATGGAATGGTACCACAGCATGTTGGTCCATCCCGGAGAAAAGAGAATGGAACAGAGCATACGCTCGGTGTTCACCTGGAAAGGCCTACGAAAGGACGTTCAGGATCTCTGTAAACACTGTCACACGTGCCAGATGTTCAAAAAGAGTGGCCGGAAGAAGTATGGACTACTACCGGAGAAAGCAGTGGAAGTCACCAAATGGCAGAGGGTCAATGTGGATCTCTGGGGACCTGCAACTGTCCACAACAAAAATGGTAAAGACTACCACATCCATGTCCTCACCATGGTGGACCCAGTGACCGGATGGTTTGAACTGGCTCACCTGAAGGACTCCCCAAATGCAGCAGAAACTCAACGATTGTTGGATAGTACCTGGCTAGCAAGATATCCTCGACCAAAAGAAATCGGATTCGATGGTGGAAGTGAGTTCAAAGCAGAGTTCCAAGAGCTCTGTGACAACATGGGGATGAAAAGAAAACCCAGTGGCGCCTGGAACCCACAATCCAACTCAGTGCTGGAGAGAATCCACCAGGTCCTGAAGGACTGCCTATTGTCCTTTAACCTGGAACAAAGAGACCTCCACGAGAAGGACCCCTTTGAGGAGTTCACTACCAAGGCGGCCTATGCTATTCGAAGCGCCATCCATACAACTCTGGGGTATTCCCCAGCACAACTGGTGTTCGGACGGGATATGTTCATGCCTGTGAATTTTCCAGTGGATTGGGAAGCAATCCAAGCAAGGAAACAAAAGAGTATCCACAAGAGTAATATCCGGGAGAATCAGAAGAGGATTCCCCATGTCTATAAGGAAGGAGACTATGTCACCCTGGAAAGGAAGGGCATTGTCCCGAAACTATCCTTCCCACGACAAGGACCTTACAAGGTGATCAAGGCCCATAACAATGGAACTGTAACTATTGAAACTGCTCCCTTTGTAACCGATCGGGTTAACATTAGGAGAGTACACCCCTATTATTGCAGGGATCCTATTAAATCGTGACAGTACCATGGAGGAGTATGCCGTGCACCAAAATACAGTCACGAGTCCACTCGGGACTGGATTAAGGATAAGGATAAAAGAATCAGCGAGCCGACAGAATCGCTGATTCGGAGGGCTCTTAGAACTGTAGCAAATAGACTAACCAATAGGGCTCACAATTTGCATATCACTACTATCGTAAACACTACTAGTAGACCCGGGGTATGGCAGGGTAACCTTACCGTACCGTACCGGTACCGGTAAGGTTACTGGTACGGTTTGAGAGAATAGGAAATGGTGCAAGTCTTTGATGAAGTTCATGTGTACTGGTATGTATCCACGGCAAGGTAAGCACCGGTACGTAGTGACACGGACCAATAGATTCAATTATAAAGTTCTGAATAAATAATTATGACCCTTGACTGCGAACGCCCACCTAATCTTCTCACTGGTAAGATTTACCGTACACTCGACAGTGGAAGATAATCATCTCTTTACCTAACTTACCGTAACCTTACGGTAACCTATATTCTCACCGTACCGCATGCAGAGCGTAGAGATTGACGCTTGTACCAGCACATACACGTATTATTTTTCAAGACCTGCTTCTTTCTCTCTGAAGCTGCTCAGCAAGACCGCGTAGGTCGTACCTTTACCGTAAGGTTACTACAATACCGTAGTTGGAATGTCCGGCTCAAACACTGGAGAGATTCAAATGTTGCGATCGATGTCTTGTTGATTGAGACAACAATAATTATTTTTGTTCTTGTTGAATTTTGATCCCATGATGTTCGAACTTAGTACCACATAACCTTAATGCTTCTTCTAGTGGATTTTTTACCAAGAGATAGAACGTACAGGGAGGTTGAAAAGAAGTATATTCCCACTGGCAATTTTTGCATGTACTGGTACCATAAGTATTGTTGTGAAAAGATACTGCACAATTTTTGTTCGAAAAAAAAAGAAGAAAATAGTTTAAAGAAGATTCTCATCGTAGATGACCTTCTCCGTTGTGACTATGCCTGACAGTCATATGTCAGTAGCCGAACATCCCATAATTTTTCCGGTGGTTCTGAACGTTGAGTTTTGACTAAGATATACGAAGCCGCAAACAAAATAGCGATTGCTCCATCAGGTGTCATAATTTTTAGAGCAAACTTGATCAACGAAGGGAACTTATTGTTCAACCGTTGATTTCTCACAGTCTCCTATTCTCTCGGTCATTTTACACAACAGCTTGTAACCAAAGACTTCATCACCATGAGTGACTCCGATTCCGACAATGAAGAAGACGCCCGAATGAAAGACCTTTTGGCCCAGTGGGACGATAGCGACGACGACTCGGATGATAGTTCCGATGATGACGACGACGACGAAGAGGAACAGGAAGAAGCTCCAGCTGGTGCCACGAAGCACGATTTGAATCTTCAAGATAATGTCTTGGATCACATTGTGATTGCTGCTCCTGACTTCAATGAAGCTTTGAAGGAATTCGAGAACATGACCGGAATCAAGCCATCCGTTGTCGGCTCGCTTCGAGGTCTAGGAACCAAGAGTGCCCGTGTTGGTTTGGACAAAAACGCGTATATTGAGATCATCGCGCCTGATCCAAAGAATTCTGGGCCCATCGGAGCCGCACTGGCTAAAGATCTTGAAGAGGGTACCTTAATACCCTACCACTACGCCATTCGCTCCAGCGAGGTCGAGGATATGAAGGATGACTACGTTCCTAACGAGCTTGGCTGGCAACCTGATCACATTTCTATGTTTGGTGCCTCGCCCGATGGTTTGCCAAAGAAGTGGGAAATGTTATACCTTTACGGACACAGAATTGGAGGTTGTGTTCCTTTCTACATCGACTGGGGACAATGTGACCACCCCTCCGCATCCATCCCCGAAGTTGGCTCTCTCAAGTCCTTGATCGTCCGAGCGCCCGCGGGTCACAAGGTGCACGATCTGTTGAAATCTGTTAAAGGAATTGAAGTCGAAGAAGGTGAGCCTATGCTTGAGTTTGCCTTCGGAAGTCCCGAAGGCACAATCACCTTCTCAGCCGACTACCCCACTGGAATCAAGTTCCCAGGATTCGAGGAGGGCGACACCGGCTGTGCGGATGAAGCTGTCAAGCCAAAGCAAATGGCATCAAAGAAAGACGATAGTGATGATAGTAGTGTTGAGGTCTCTGATCCGGACAGCGATTCGGATTAGTAATCGACTTTCTCTGTCAACACGACTTCTCTGAGCAATACATAACTCAGCCCGAACATAATAGTGGAAATATATTGTTACAAGTTGAGCAATTTAAATAGTAAAACATGGAAACTTGTGTCATTCATGGGGTGCTTTCACCAATTAGGCTACGAGCAATTACAATAATGGGCTATTTTGGATGGAACTATGAAATGAACAAAGAGTGATATAGATTAGCGCAGGAAAGATCAGTTCAATCTATGGTGTTGAAATGTAGAGGTGTGTTTCGATGTTGTAACCATAGACTAAAATTATTATTATTTACAATAATGAAAGCCGCTCATTGCTTAAGATGCCGTACCTCGAATGAATTTGATGCATATTGAATAGGCAAAAGAAACTCGGAAGTGACAGAGAATTATTTTGCTTCTCAAATAATACTGATATGGACGTTACACTTGTTGCTAGCTGTTTCAAAGTTAGTTTTTGGAATTGTCAATCTTGGCTCTGGCTTATTTCACCGATCCCAAAAAAGTTCACTAGCGTCCAAGTCGCGAATACTAGTTATTTTTTTCATGTAGATCTTGCTCGCCCTATCGTGGTTGTACGTTGCTTGCCGACTTGGAGGTAGGCATTCTACCCCAACCTCATCAAACCCTCGCTCTACGAACCACTCCATAGTTTGTGTGCTTAATACAAACATTTTTCTGGCTCCATTTTGCACACACAAACGCTCTAAATAACCTAACATAGCATCACCTCTTCCTTTGGATCGATAGAGAGGGTTCACAACAAGACACCCGAATTCGGCATAACCATCTTCAAACATTTTCAGTTGACCACAGGCAATGAGCAACCCGTCGCGAGTATAAACATGATACTGGTCAATGTCTCTCTCCAGCGCTGCCTTCGTCCGCTCTACTAGTGTTCCTTTGTTCACTAGTGGAGTGATGACTTCAAAAATAGAATTGACATCATTCACCGTGGCAGGCTGAATTCCATCATACAAATCCCCAGAAATCATTGTTCCCGCACCATCTCGGGTATAAAGTTCTTGTAGGAGCCCTCCATTGTAAGGCGATATCAAGTGAACACGTTTGACGCCAGCCTTCAATGCTTTCATACCCCACCCCATCTTGATCAAGAAAAGTTGCTCGGCGCCGTAGTCATAGGGACAATTATCCAAATAGACAAATCCTTTCGTTTCCGTTCGGATGCCATTCATATCCAAAAGATTTCGGCCATCGTTGACCCGGAGATGCGGAATGGTACTTCCGTGAACCTTGTGGCGAAGGGCAGCATTCTTTTCCAGGAAGTAAATCACTTTACTGGCTCCGAGTGCCCCTGCCGCGTGCGCTGCAAGGTATTCGGAGTTGACGTTGAAGACTTCTCCAGTCGGACTGAATCCCAGAGTTGTTAGAAGAACAATATCCCTATTATTGAGAACCTGTTGAATTTTGTTCGTTTCCAAGCGACGAACAAAGCCGCTAAACTTGTAGTCCACTCCGTCCAATACTCCAAAGGGTTGAGCAGAATAAAAATTACCGGAAACAACGTTTCCCTCACCGACGTGAACTCCGTTTCCATTCCCATTTCCATTGCCATTGCCACTCCTATGGCCCTGACCGCTCTTGAGAGCGCGTGCAAGTTGGCGCTCCACCTCGAAGCGAACGTATCCCGCTTCCTCCTTGACGATTCTCAAGGACTCGTCATCCGTCACAACCATGCCCATATGCTCGTGACGGTAACCCTCACCATGTTGTTCCTTAAGTCGTTTGTCAATCTGATACCGACAACCAGCAACAATAACAATTTTCATTCCCAACAACCACGTCAACGAGATGTCGTCCATCAGATCTCGAAAGCCAGTAGGGTTCAACTCCATCAAGTCTCCAGGGATGTGAAAGACTGCCAGGGCGTTGCGATGGGTGGCAATATAATTCGCCGAACCCCGAAACATTTCGATGAAGTTTCGATTGCCAAAGATACTTGCGTCCAACGGTTTTTGATCATTTTCGTTTTCCGCTGAGTTGCTGAAGTCGTCGTCGTTGCTCCGTTCGAATATGTCGACAACGTTGGGATCGATACTCAGTACATTCAGAATGGGCGGTTCACGCTTATGTTTGGTGTTCTGATTCGCAGCATTATTCTCGCGGTCAGGGAAAGACGACAACGAGGACGACAATGTGCCATTACCGTTTACTCTGTTGCTGTCACTTTCGATATCGTATGATTCATCTAGTTCTTTGGCAGCCTTGACAGATGTTGAGAAAATCCTAGCGTTGTGATTTCGATGGTAAATGATTCCCCGTGCCCTAATTTGAGAGCCGGTCCCAGTTCGATGTGATCTGGAATCCCTTGCGCCACGGCCAGTTGGATCTTTCTGAAAGGTTGATGCAAAGAGTCGAAGTCGATCTCCGGATGATTTACGAGAATGAAACTGTCTGGATGCCCCATTCCCGGAAGTGGTTGCCCATCCAGAGACGAGGATTTTGCTCTCTCTGAATAAACATGAAGAGAAGGTCAACATCAAGAAAAGAGTTATTCTTGATTTATTCTTTATTGTCGTCAACACTGTCGTTCTTGTCCTATTACCAGTACCCACCAACGTCGTCGTCGTGGTAATTTTCATGCAAGCAGTACTTTCAGCGGTGTGCAAACCTATCGCACTCATCGACGACTTTAATATTCGGATGGTAAGGTGGTTTTGGTTTGTCTTTGTTGACAGAGTGAGAAAAGGAGAGTCCTTGTTCGAGGTTCTTCACAAGTAGCTTCTAACGGTTGGTTGGTTTCAATAATAATTTTTGAAACGACATACGAGAACCTTATTTGTACCGTACTTGTAGCAAACCTCAGTCGGGTTTCTCTTTTCCTTCAGATGATGATGCGAAAACGGTATGTAAAATAATTATGAATGTGGTGCTCAATCCAAAATGGCGCAACTCCGACGAAAGATGCTGCCGGAATCGATGAAGAGATTTTTAGGGAGCTGGCAGCTGTCTACGCCAATCAAAAAAGTCCTTCGGAACGACGGAACCAGAAAAATGGGGCAATCAAACGTGGGTTGAAGAAAGAACGAACCTCTACTGGTGGGCTATCTACGTTGAATTTTCGGAGGAGGCAAGGTCTAGCATTTAACAGAAAATTATGGTTCTCTGATCGAACGAGTTCTAATTCTTATTATTGCGAAGTACTTGTACTTCAGAATCCGAGAAAGTATTATATATTACAGTATTCTCGTACTGTAATAATAAGTGTATGTGTACTTGTATACCATATAAGGTGCCTAAACGAAGGATTGATTCAGTGAGTCATCATCTCTGTGTCAAGCATCTTCCCCTCTATTTCGAAGAACCGGTGGAAATGCCCCCCTGCCAAGAATGCTTGTAGTTTGTGTTCGATTGAAGAGCGAGGTATCAAAACATAGGTTACCGTATGATGACATATTATTGAAAATACAGACAGGAGTTTCCAAGTTCAGTAACGTGAGCTGTGGTGTCAATGACTTTGCAATGCTTGAGAGTAATGGTGTCATCTTGGAGAAGATTGTCGGTGTCATTAGCTGCCGATGTTACTTGCACATACTTTTAGTCCAAATCGTAAGATGTTCCGAAAGTCCAAGAGAGAAAAGACAGCCAAATTCAAAATCACTACGTAGATTTTTCCCGACGAGGAGTGGAAATAATACTACTACTTGTCCTACAATATCATTATTATTTTTATTAGTAATAGGATATTGGTAAATTACTCGTAGTATGAAATACAATTAGTTGTCTTATTTGTTTTCCGGGGTTCTCTTGTTCTTGACAGTATTGATGTCGCCATAACCTTCTGTGTATTTGGCAAAGTAATCACCATCTGTTTGTTGATAAAAATATGGAATCACACCAATTATTTCGCACGTGGTCGGTCAATATCCAAGAACCGGGTCATTGATATTACTTCGAAGTCATATATATTGCAATATATTTTATAATACTACTATTACAGTACAAGTACCAGTACCGGTAAGTTACCTGATATGAACAACTCGGTTGTTGTTGTTGTCCATGATACCTTACATACTTGTACGGTATACTAAACTAATGAAGATTCGTTCTTGAAATTCCCCATATATGAAAGTGCATGATACGAGTACACTGGTATGGACAACTCGGTTGGCGAAGTTGGCATTGTATCTTCTCAAAACTTCAAGTTCGACAATCTCAACTTCATCGGCGTATAAGTGCTGGCATCTCAATAGATGATTACAATTAATTCGATGCAGCAGCGAAACCAGTCATGCGTTGAATTGGTTATGAAGTAGGACTTTCAAAAGTGGAAGGAATGACCAGAACTTTACTTCCTCCTCGTTACCTAGGAAGTCCAGTCATCACAGCATTCAGAAAAAAAACAGAGATCACAACACCTTGAGTTTTCATTGCTATCTAAGGCCATCATCTATGAATATCTACCCCCGGAAACAGCTGTTTGCGTGACGACGCACAAGCTATTAAGCGGGTCAAACTCAATACTAGTAACAGGCAGATTTAGTAAATCCGGTTGAACTTCGAAGCTGGAAATTTACAATACAGTCATGAAACAACCAACTTCAAATTGAATACGCCGGGAGCGCTACTATCATTATTATTTCATTGATGATTCGTGCAGTAATTTTTTATCGCATCAACATGAAACCATCGATTTTCATGCTCAAAGTGATCAATATCATACCAATACGTGATCGCCTTACAGACCATTTCAAAGAAATCGTCCGTGGCCCTCCGTTCCAGTAAGTTCTTGGTGTATAAGTGTAGCCCGTCCCACTCCCATTATTTTTTCGATCGCGTCGAAGCACGATAGCAAGCATCCTTGTGTGCAACAAACTCAAAACTCCATTCCAATCTTGATTACATAGCACAAATTCGTCTGGGTTGAGAACGCATCTATTTTTTGAGATCGTTCAAACCGTCCCCCTCTTTCCAGATATAAACGTATCTATTTAGAGTTGAGGAGGTATCGCATCGGCAATTCTGTCAAGAGTTTTGTCCTTGTCCCCAAAATGGCAACATACGACCTCCAAGGATTCAAACAAGACATCGGAAGTTGGTAGTACGACCACATTCGAGGATTGTTGATTCATTGCTCCTTTCGTGTCGTTAGGACTGGCAAAGATATCTTCGTTTGTGTTCGTAGTTGTGGGTGTGTCGAAAGAGTTGTTGCCGAACGCGTCGGATCGATCGTTCGAATCTAACCTATTCTCCGGTCGCCTTCTGGATTTCCGTATCCAGGCGCCATGCTGGGTTTCCTCTCCTCTCTTCGATAACTGCTTCCAAAGACTTTTTTTCTCCTCTAAGGATACTTCTACATCGTAGTCCTTGGCATAACTTCTGTGCATGCTATTAGACTTTTCGGAATTGCCACCGGTACCAAAACAAGCAAACGGATTTTTTCCTTCACTGCGATATTTTTGTATTTTCGACAGCAGATTCTTCGCTGATTCTTTCTCGGTTTTGTTGTTGCTGCTTGGGCGGGTTCTAGGGGTTTTCTTCCTAAACTTAAACGTTTTTCTGCCTGTAGACATAGAGCGTGGAAGAGCGGCAGAATCGTTTTCAACACTACCTACGGACTCCGGAGGGTGCTTTTCGAGGTCGATTTCTCGGCGCAATTTGCTCCACGAACGCCCTCTCGCGAGTCCAATCCTGTCGAAGGTTGTTCCGGGAGTGGTCGCGTTGGCAGGATTCTCGAACTCACGGCCCGCGGGCACCGTGTGACTTTGTGTCTCGCCACCGGTGATTCCGTCCCATGTTTTCTGGGTCAAGATTCCCGAGTCCTTGGCGTCTACGCTGAGAAATGTAGGCACGGACGCCGCACTTTGGAGTGAGGATGCCCTCGAAACGTAACTGTAGCCATCGCTGAGGTCCAGTTGTGAGCCCGATGCCGCAAACTCTTCTTGCGAACCCATGCTGGCAATCCGGCGTCCCATTTCGAAGGTGTTGGATCGTTGGAGACCGATAATGCTGCCATTATCGCGTTCCGTCATGGATAGAGCATTTCCTAGGATGCTTTCCATCTCGGCTGCCGTTTTCGCTTCATCTTCATAGGGATAATTCGACTCTTCGTCGAAGTCGCCAATGATGGCTCGGACGGGTTCGTCTTTTTCGGCTTTTCGAGAGGACTTGAAAAGTTTCATCACGTCCTCGAACGGAGATTTGGCGCCAAGCTAGCTGATGATGAATGTCCCGAAAGATTTGTCGCCTTTCTACCAGATACGAAGTACTTCGTATTTCAGATAGACAAGTAAGTTACTCCATCGAACGAGAACCGTTCCGGAACATTCTATTCTCGACTTTGGTTGTTCAACATCGGACAACTAGACGAGAGCGGCACCAGTACCGGTACGGAAGATGAGAAACAGATAGGAATGTTGTGCGTTCCAGATGTGTCCGACGGAGTTCTAGTATTCTTAAACGTGCGAGGATGCATAGTTGCACCTCTATTCCTAAGCCGATGAATGCATGTTTGAGCTCTAAGTACCGTGATAATTCCGTGTGATAGAAGATTTGAACGGCAAAAATTTGTCGCACCATTGTGATTGACCGAGTTGGCATGCCGTTTCCCGGTCACACTCGAAGTTCATAATGTACGTTTGCGTACAGGTTCGTACTTCGGATTGTACCATTAGGCACCAGTATGTAGCTGTGTATCGTACGGTAGATTATTTCTTTTCTCAAGCAACTTGGCGCGCAATATAGTTTAAAACAGCTTTCTACAGTTAAAATTCTTCCGTTGCATAGCCGAACATTCTACATAAGGTTAGCGTTTGGTCTGTCACTTATGCAACGATACTATTCCTTTAGTTTTACTATTCCTTCGCACTGGCATTATTATTCTTATTCTTTTTTAGCACATCAACAAAATCTTCGTCCAAAACAGATTGATTGATTCCGGGTCGAAGTGCAGAAAGCAGTAATCTTACGGTACGTACAGTAAGGTTACGGTAATTACTCGTATGTACCGGTCCCGAGAAGACCTACGGACTCACTACTTTCGGTATGATTATTCAGCAATAATATTTTAATAATGATCTGAAACTTCATGAGCTGAAAGGAGCAAAGGAAGCACTACGGTAGCTGCTTGACTCGTGACAAAAGCTTTGCTACAATCCCCTAGGGTGACTGCGTTCATTGCTATCTGCTGCATAGATTTGGAAACAAAGCTGCTGTTAGGGAAATTGCATGACTTCTATCAAGACGTTGTGAATTTGATATTTTAAGGAAAATTGTGCACATTTAAGGAGGAATTCTGTACCACATTTCTGTATTTCTTCCGCAGGTAACTTAATTAATGCATTGTTCTCCTAAGTGCCTTTATGGCTGGAAGGTTTCTTGAGGTCAGAACTTACTAGCTATGAGAGCAACATGGATTCTGGACTAGGGGAGTGTAGTGTTGTTGGTGAAAGATTGTAATTTTTTGTTCTCTTTCCAAGGATCCAAAAGTCAACTCACAGTACTAGTAGGCACTTCTAGCCAAATCTCAAAGCAAAAAGCAGAGCTCTGAACTTAGTCATTTCTTCACGCTGACAAAACAATATCTTTCACACAAAAAAAGTGTTTCAATTTTGAGTTCAGAACATAGTTGTGGTGTCAGGGAATCTGGTCCAAGAAAACCAACATAATCAGAAGAAGGAATGGCTTGCAATGCTCTGGCTTATTTGTGTGGTTCAACATATAGTACAAACCTTGAATTTTTGAAAACCAAATAAGACCATAGAGAGTAGAGTTTGACATTTGGGTATTCAGCCTGTGAAATACCTTGGTTCAACCAACATTTTGTTTCAACAAGTTCAGAGTCCTATTTTCTGAGGAATACTAGTAGGCAAAAGATAGGGGAGAACCACCTCAATTATTATGATCAGAAACAATACCAGAATGTGTGATGCCAATAAAGAGTAGAGAAATATGGTTAAGCATGTAGTCATGGGTGTTAGTTTGTGAATGGAGTCAATCTACAAGTGAACAGCACCAATGTCACATGCAATAGTATTTATTTGATGATATGTGAAAGATCATGCAAGGTGCACGTTACTGTGAACATACTCCATTTTCTGACTAACCGATACTTTGCTGTGGTAGACCAGCATTTAGAGATCAACTGTGAATTTTGCATGCAATACAGGTAGGACACATTTGAACCAAATGTTCTGCGAGGTGCATCACAACAGGGTAAACAAAATACTTCATCAAGATGTATACAGTAACCCAAAGCAGCACATACTATGCCTGCCGTGCACCGGAATACAGTCACGAGTCTACTCGGGACTGGATTAAGGATAAGGATAAAAACAATCGGCGAGTCGACAGAATCGCTGATTCGGAAGGCTCTTAGAACTGTAGCAAATAGACTAACCAATAGAGCTCACAATTTGCATATCACTACTATTCTAATCACTAGTAGACCCGGGGTATGGCATGATTTTAAAATCAAGCTGAGCGCTGATGACCATGAGCAAGAGAAGGGACCGATCGGTCGGCAAACCGACGGGACCGAAGAAACTGCCGAAAAATGGAGGCGCATAGAAGCAAACAGGGGAAAGGACATCCGGTGTCTGCAGCACTAAGGAAGACCAACCCCAGCAACAGTTGGCTCCATTACAAGGAGCAACTGCAGCAACAGAGACACCTAAGGACCTAAACAGGACCATGGTCGACAACAGAAATAATCGAAAAATACGGAAATATGTACCGAAAAAGTGACACATAAATCAGTGAATGGACTAATTGGACCAACACCGAGGGGATGGACAGACCGGAGAGGGGATGCCAACCACAACGGAAATATACGGATATCCGGAAAGGTATATGATAAATACCCGAACACCACTAATCCCACGGGAAACGGGAAGTGGGACCGGCCCGGTGACCGCTTAACAGAGAAGCAACGCCGGAGAACCACGGGAATCGAATCCCACAAAATAAAAACAGAAACAACTCCGGAGAACCACAGGATTCCCGGGAGCTAAAGAGAGAAACAACTCCCACCACCAAGATGGATGAGAGCAAAATCAGTTACAACACGAGTTATCGCGTGGAAACCAAATTTAGTAGCAAAAACTGCAAAATCTGGAGCAACCACTTTTGCTCATTTCCACACTGAAATTAACAGATTAGCAGATAACAGACTAAAGTAACTAAATTAACTAAATAAAACTGATTAACCATGGCGTCCAAAGGAACCAAACAGAAACCCTTTACCTTCACTCGCGAGGACTGGCCGGAAGACGCCAACGCTGTGAAGATGAGCATAGACTCCGAGAAAGGGGGAGTGGCCTTCAGTGACTATCTGAAGGTACTCACCGGCACTGAAAGACCGGAACTCTTCATCATCTGGAAGCGAGACTTTGACCAGAAAATTGTTAACAACGAGAAACTCCAAGGAGACCAGAAACTGGATGTCCTCCAGAGAATCCTCTCCCTCGAGGCACTCTCTATTGTCCAGATGGTTCTGGGCCGGACATATTATGCCGAACCAGGACACAAGGTACACAACAACCAACTGATCCAACAAAAACTCGAGAGGATTGCCATGCGGGAACCTAAGGAACCTCCTAAGGAACCCCCAGCTGACAAAGCCAAAGAGGCGGTGGAGGGCGCCAACGCCCCAACCGAGAAGGACAACACGACTGCTACGGCGGCGTCCGAACAAGAACCGGAACCAACCGCACTTGACGGTCCGGTCCCAAAGAAAAGGGTCTCAAGTACCCTCATCCAGTACTACCAAACCCAGGAGTACAGAAAGGATATCATTGAGGAGTGTATGCACGCCCTCAAGCTCAAAATCTTTGGCAATGACATGAATGGCAAAAGGTCCTACATTCTGCTCCGGAGATTCATCCGGAACACGAAAATCGACATGAAACACGGTATTCGCTCATGGGCAAACCGTATGGCCGAGCTACAGAGCTATCTACCCGATTGCCTCTGGGAGAGTGGCGCTGCAAACGGCACTGCACCATCCAGTTACTCGGAAGAGGACATGAAGGAAATCCTAGATGCCAACATGACCCACTCCCAACGCGAGAAGCTGGAGCACATTAGTTGGGACGTCTACAAACACCCCTTTAACACCACTATCGACAAGCTCGAAAATCTGGAAATCACCATCCGGAACGAGGATGAACTCCGCAAACGCATCGCGGACCTTGAAAAACAAACCGGTGGCCCCAAGAAGACCCCCAAGGCCGCATCTGGGGGAGGAACCCACCACGGGAAATCCCCTGGCAAAAAGAAGCGCCCTGTGGACAACAGCAACAAACAGCTATGCAAGACCTGTGGCAAGGTCCATGCCGGCAAATGCTGGAAACTAACCGGTGGTCCCCACAAGAAGGGGAAGTTCGACCGGGAAACCATCAACCTGCTCAAGGAGCACTTTGTGACAAAAGAACAAGACTCGGACAACGAGCAACACTCCAAACCCCACTGGGGAAGGAATCTATCGAACCACGAGTACTCTTATGTACTGGCCACGGCCCAAGCTGACCATGAAGTCTCCGATGACGAGATCGACATCTCCGAACGAGAACTCAAAGAGTACAGAAGAAAGTACCGGAAAACCTTCAAAAAGAAAGGTTCCCACAACTGAATGGCTTCTGATACCATCCACACCGGACCCCGCATCATCAACAGGTTTGCGGACGTCTGTGTGGAGGTATTGGACCACAAGGGAAGGGGGAGGATGCTCCGGGGCCTACTAGACTCTGGCTGCTCCAAATCCATCATACTAAGGCAATTTGTCGACCGAAGTCAACTAACGAACCGAGACCAAAGATCTGTCACCTACAACACGTACGGAGGCAAGTTCAGAACCAAGTCTGCGGCTTCAGTGGGACTAAGGCTGATAGAATTTTCAAACTCTAAGACCATCAAATGGACCTTCCAAGTGGATGAGTATCATCACCATGAGGAAGTACCCTATGACATGATTATAGGATCCGATCTAATGGCACAACTGGGACTGGACATAAAATACAGCTCCCGAACAATAGAATGGCAGGGTGACTCTATCCCCATGAAGGGGATGGGGGAGCTCTCGAACCCGGACAAATGTGAGGCAGTATTCTTTGCCAACACACAGAGTCCAATCCTCCAACAAGAGGAAGAAAGGCAAGCCAAAATATTGGACGCAGACTACTCCAAAGTCGATATAGACGCTATGGTCAACGAACTAGAGATTACTGCGGAATCCAAGGAAGCCTTGAAGAAAACACTGAAGAAATTCCCGACACTCTTTGGAGGAGGTCTGGGACTACTGAAGAATATAGAACCGGTGTCCATTGAACTCCAAGCAGGGGTCAAACCGGTCAGGCAGAGGTACTATTCAGTGCCCCATGCCTTTGAACAAGCACTCCGGAAGGAGATCACCAGACTCTGTGATATTGGAGTCCTGGAGAAACTCCCCCACGATGATGACTCACCGTGGGCATCCCCGACGTTCTGTCAACCAAAGAAAACAGGCGATATCCGAGTTCTCACCGACTTCCGGAAAATGAACGCCGCCATCCAACGAAAACCATTCCCACTGCCACGAATAGGGGAAACAATCCAAAGGCTCCAAAAGTTCAAATCAGCTACGGCGCTGGACTTATCCCAAGGATACTACACCATCCCCATCTGCAAGGAGAGCCAGAAGATCTGCTCCACCATTCTGCCGTGGGGAAAGTATGCCTACAAGAGACTAGCAATGGGGATTGCTTGTGCTCCGGATATCTTCCAATCGGTCATGATGAACCTACTAGGGGATCTGGACTATGTCCTGGTCTATATCGATGATATCCTGATCATTCAGCGGGAGGGAGAATCTGAACAGGATCACCTCAACAAAATCGATACAGTCCTACAGAGACTGGATGATGCTGGCTTCAGAGCCAACCTACGAAAATCCTTCTTCATGCAAAAAGAAGTGGAATATCTGGGATTTCTGTTAACAACAGAGGGCATTCAGCCCCAGCCAAAGAAGCTGGAGGCGATGAAGCGCCTGGAAGCCCCCAAGAACACCAAGCAACTCAAGATGTTCCTTGGAATGGTAAACTTCTACCGGGACATGTGGAAGCGCCGCTCCCACATCCTAGCCCCTCTGAACAAACTAGCAGGGAAAAAGGGCAAAATGAATTGGTACTGGGGTCCGGCAGAGCAGAAAGCTTTCATGGAGGCGAAAAGGATGCTCGCAGATGAAGCAAAGCTTGCATTCCCAGACTTTACGAAACCATTTCATCTCTACTCAGACGCCAGCGACAGGCAACTGGGAGCAACTGTATGCCAAGATGGCAAGCCCCTTGGTTTCTACACCCGGAAGCTGAACTCTGCGCAGCTCAACTACACGGTTGGAGAGAAAGAACTCCTGGGCATAGTAGAAGGGCTAAAAGCATTTGAAGGAATCCTACGAGGACAAGATGTGATTATTCACACAGACCACCTAAACCTACTGTACCAGCAGATGCCGACGCAGAGAATGGTCCGGTGGAGACTCCTTATGGAGGAGTTCCATCCAGTAGTCAAGCATGTTGCGGGCAAAGACAATGATGCAGCAGATGCACTATCCCGACTGGATATTACTGATGATCCAGCGGACACAGTGGAATGGCTACCACCGAATAAGCCCCTCACCTACGCGGATGAGGAAGAGCACCTCCGGCAACTCCTATTCCCACTTGGAGAAGAAGCTCCGGAAGAATTCCAGGGCAATAGTGCATTCCCACTTGCCCCGGACATGATTCAGTTCTACCAGCAAAAGGACACAGGAATCATGAGTGCTCTGGAAAAAGACAACCGACTGACCACCAAAATGGTGGAAGGTTACAACCTAATCCATAAAGAAGGAAAGATTCTGATTCCCGATAAACTCAAGGATAGAGTTATGGAATGGTACCACAGCATGTTGGTCCATCCCGGAGAAAAGAGAATGGAACAGAGCATACGCTCAGTCTTCACCTGGAAAGGCCTACGGAAAGACGTCCAGGACCTTTGTAAGCACTGCCACACGTGTCAGATGTTTAAGAAGAGTGGCCGGAAGAAGTATGGACTACTACCGGAAAAAGCAGCTGAGGTCACCAAATGGCAGAGGGTCAATGTGGACCTCTGGGGACCTGCAACTGTCCACAACAAAAATGGTAAAGACTACCAAATCCATGTCCTCACCATGGTGGACCCAGTGACCGGATGGTTTGAACTGGCTCACCTGAAGGACTCCCCAAATGCAGCAGAAACTCAACGACTGTTGGACAGTACCTGGCTGGCAAGATATCCGCGCCCAAAGGAAATTGGCTTTGATGGCGGGAGTGAGTTCAAAGCAGAGTTCCAAGAGCTCTGCGAGAACATGGGGATGAAAAGAAAGCCCAGCGGGGCTTGGAACCCACAATCCAACTCGGTGTTGGAGAGGATCCATCAGGTATTAAAGGACTGTCTGCTGTCCTTCAACCTGGAAAACAGGGACCTCCACGAGGAGGACCCTTTTGAAGAATTCACCACCAAGGCAGCATATGCCATCAGAAGCGCCATCCATACTACCCTGGGGTACTCCCCAGCGCAACTGGTGTTTGGTCGAGACATGTTCATGCCGGTGAACTTCCCAGTGGATTGGGAAGCAATCCAAGCAAGGAAGCAGAAAAGCATCCACAAGAGCAACATCAGGGAAAACCAGAAAAGGATCCCCCATGTCTATAAAGAAGGAGACTATGTCACCCTGGAAAGGAAGGGCATTATCCCAAAACTATCCTTCCCACGGCAAGGACCTTACAAGGTGCTCAAGGCCCATGATAATGGAACTGTAACTATTGAAACTGCTCCTTTTGTAACTGACCGGGTTAACATCAGGAGGGTCCATCCCTATTATTGCAGGGATAGCCCTGAACCAGAGAAGTAATTGTTACAGTACCATGGAGGAGCATGCCGTGCACCGGAATACAGTCACGAGTCTACTCGGGACTGGATTAAGGATAAGGATAAAAACAATCGGCGAGTCGACAGAATCGCTGATTCGGAAGGCTCTTAGAACTGTAGCAAATAGACTAACCAATAGAGCTCACAATTTGCATATCACTACTATTCTAATCACTAGTAGACCCGGGGTATGGCAATGCCTCTCATGCTTTTTCTGAAAGTATCTTCCCCACCTGACTTCGCTGTACACAAAAGTAGGCTTGCTATTTCTAACCATGATTCACGACGACTGTTCACAACATCATTAGCCAAAAATTGAAAGACAAGCGTTTAGCAATTCTCTTGTCTATTACGTTCTATTATTCGGAGTAAAGGAATAACAATAGTTCAAACGCAAGTATGTTATCTACCCCGGCTTGATGACGTTTGTGCGTTGATGACCCATTTGTTCAGATCTAAGAGCTCAACCCAGCCAATGTTGCTGTGACCCACGCGTGTGTACCATTCTGCAAATTCATCGAAGCTAATCGTGTCACGGAGACCTCGGTTGTCTTTGATAGCCTGAACAGTGGCCCACTCGCACCCCATTTCCACTGCCTTGGCCATCGAGCTAACCGAGCAGTCACACTTGCCGCCATTCATCATTGTCATTGTATCGTCAATGAAATCAGAATCAAGCGAGCTGGCTGAAGCCATTTTCACCAAAACTAACAAAAATGAACGCAGATATCGCGTTACGTCTGACCTTTTCAGGAATCCCCTCTTTTCTCTGTCCAGAGTCTCAAATGCAAATTCAAGTTTGTCACTTTTCTTGCCTCGGCAAAGAAGAGTGAAACCACAGGCAATATCAAGAGCGTTTGCTTTGCCTACCCTGTCGTAGTCGAACGCAAAGAATATATCGTTCAACAAAGTTGACAAGGTTCTCTGGGTATCAACGCTCATAGTTCTTGAAACGATGACTTTGCGCATAGCAGAGTCAAAACCATCCTTCGTCAAAACGTAAGTGGAACCAAGAGAATTGGATTTCGTATCTCGATAAGCTTTTGCTAGGATCTCTCTTGATGCCTTCTCACAGTTTACTTTATGGAGCTCACACTCCATAAGGATATGACGAAGATGATTTATTCTCTTCTGGCTCATCGAGAACACATACCCGTCATGATTGTCGTCGGTTATTATGTAGATTTTCAGAGCCATAGAGTTTTGACTTGGTGGTGGATTCTTCACTTTGGGGGAGGGCTTCGGTGAGTACCTCGGCGAGAAAGGAAAAGATTTGACGAGCTTCGTAATTTCAGCATCATCTTTGTCTTGCGATGAATGTTGCATCAGAATCAAGTCCATTTCATCGTCAATACTATCCATTGGAAGGATATTGTTCGCATCGTCATCAAAGAATGAACCATCCATTTCTGCATCAGGAGGAGCGGGTGGACAATCTGGATCTGGTTCAGGTGGCTCTGTTCCGAGTGTAAGCCCCGGTGAAGGCGGCTCGTGCTTCATTGGCATATCAACTGGTGGCTCGTGCTTTTCGAACGAATCAAAGCCTTCGACAAGTACCCACTTTGTCAAATCGAGAAGCTCCAACCATGGTGCTGTTTCGTATCCCCCTTCATTGTACCAACGGCCAAATTCTTCAAAATTCAACCGATCCTTCTTTCGCGTCCGCCATTGATAGCGCATCACATCGTCTGTGACCATATTGGCTGTATCGGCGATGTACCGATTGACAGCGTCACCAGACAAATCCAAACTTTGTCGACAACATGAAAACGTAATAATCAAAAACGACCGAAGGAAAAGGAACAGTTCTTCACCATCCAGAGAATGCAAACTTGGTTGGTTCTTCCTCCCTTTCTTCTTTGGCAGTTGTCGTCGATCGAATAAACTGAAGGCGAAAGATAGTTTTGTCGACTTCTTACCCCCGCACAGCAAGGTCAACCCACCCATCAATTCGTTTAATGCAACTTGATCGACTTGGACTAGATCGAAGCTTCGGAAGAGATTTTCGAGAACATCCAAGTTATTAGATATCGATTTTGACTGCCCGCTAGCAGCGCGTTTCTTGCTTCTTTTGACTGTACTTTGAATAGTCTCTTGCATACATTCCACGAAGCTCGCCTTGTTGATTAACATGGTCTTTGTAGTCCCCACATTTTTGGGATTTTTTTTCACTGCAGCGAATGACATTTGCTTCAATGCAAGACCATGTAGCGTAGACCATATCTCTTCCGGTGGGTAAGGCAACAAACCCAATTGATCAACAACCTCCCTGACATAAGTTGCATCCTCCTTCAGAACAACCAACGAGCATTGATTCGCTAGAGGAAAATTAAACAAAATCTGAACAGCTGGAGGAGGGTGTGAATGACCAAACGGTGGTAGATGCAATCCATTCGAATTTGATACATGGTGTGCAACACTGTGTGGATGACGATGACGACTTAAAGAATGATGAGAGCGTGTTGGACGTGGAGAAAGGAACTCAGGGGAAGAAGGCTTGAGTCCAGGGAATGCCGGGAGCGCGTCGTGTGTCATTGCAGGTGATTTGGGATACACATCATCAACAAGCGAAAGTAATTTTTTCAAATCGAGAAGTTCGAGCCATGGTGCAGTATTGAAGCCTCCATTGGAATACCACGACGCAAAGGCCTCGAATGTATGCTTTGCCTCGTTTGTGTCATTTTCTGGTAGACCAGTATCTTTCAGGAAATGCCCCAGGGTCCATCTAGCTCCATTTTCAACGGCAGAGTACATAAGTTTCCGCGTAGATGAATTCAATTTCGGTCTCATGATACCATCGGGTGATGAGGTTAAGAATGAAATTCCAGCCAACATCGTCAGATAGGATCGCAAAAAATGAACCAGTTGGTTGTTTGTCAATCCAACTCCTATTTGTTTCTCAAGAAATTCGAATCCAGTCGCCAATTTGGAACTTTTGTTCCCGGCACAGAGAAAGCAAAATCCCACCGCAAGTTCATGAGTAAATGCTTCTCCAGACTCAAGAGGCGGAATGCCTGGGTTGAAACATCCAAAAAAGTCCACGAGGCAAGAAGAGAATACGTCCCTATCCAATTTCGAGAGCCTCTGGGAAGAACCAGAGCCCAAAAGTTGATGAAGGCAAGTGTGGAATCGCTCGATCGTTATGACTTTCCTTTGAACTCCTTGGTGAACACGTGTTTTGGACGCGTCAAGGAGAATCGATGTAATTTCGTCACACGATCGACCAATCAGACCTGTCCGTTCTACCAAACCACGAAAGGTTTTGAGACTCTCCTCAGTGATAGTGATGCAAAATGGTTTCTCACCCTCTTCTTCCGGAATAGAACCAGAAAAATCGAAAGATAGAACAGTTCTACTCGTATTGTTGCTTACATAAGGTGCAGGTTGGCTTGAAACGTGTGTTACCGCTTGTGTCATAGAGGTACTTGTGACAGGTTCAACCTTTTTGATTGGTTCCATTTTCGGTTTTTGTTCAACTGGCCTTTCATTTTTCTTTACCGTGGACGACGACTCAACGGAAGGTGATTTCTTTAATGTAGGTGGATTACTCTTTACTTGCTCGGGCACAGGTTTCGGATGCGAGAGTGCGGGTTGCGTCGAAGCCTTCGGTTTCGTAGCATGCTGCGTCTGATTTTTCGTTTGAGGGGGTGCAGAACTACGTTCGTTTGAACGTTGCGGAGTCTTCCACCTCGATAGGTTCAGCAAGTCCAACCAGGGAGCTATTCTCGCGCCCTCTGCTCGTCTCCAACTTTGAAATATGGCAAACGATATCTCTACGCCGTCGATACCGCTGCTACTATTTTTGTCGATAGTCCCCGACTTCTTTACAGCGAACTTGACAAGACGATCTGTCGCGTAAACTGCAATCTCCTCAAACTCCTTGCGCACAGATGAAGTTTTTACCACGTCATCTTCCTCTTTGATGGGTGCAGGCATCGAGTTGTCAAAAGATACAGTAGGAGTCTGGAGAGAGGGAACAGAGTCAACGTTTTTCAACACATCGTTTTTGTCGGCATCAATCTTTTTGGCACTGCCTTCAGGTGTATTTGGTTTTCGACGTTTCGCCCTGGGTTGCTCTCCATTCTCCTTATCTCTCATCTCTATTTGCACCTTTGCATTTTTGTGAATACAAGATGCGATCGCTACAATTACCGCTCGGAAGAGTGATAGTGCACCGTCGCGGCTGAGACTTTTCCCCGGTTCTTCATCTTTATCTTTCCCCCCTCTACTTTTCGTTTCTACTTCGTTCG
The DNA here is from genome assembly GCA_037355855.1 of Pseudo-nitzschia pungens. Lineage (NCBI taxonomy): Eukaryota > Bacillariophyta > Bacillariophyceae > Bacillariales > Bacillariaceae > Pseudo-nitzschia > Pseudo-nitzschia pungens. The sequence continues at coordinate 5,715,024 of CM074760.1, read as the reverse complement.
ATGACTCTTTGGACTTGCGTACTTCACCGAGGACATCAAATATTCGCCGGATTTTCAGGTTTAGGTCCATTTCTGAAAACACCATAATGCCAGCTTTGATTTCTCGCGTTGAAGATCCAGAGTATTTCATTCTGTCCAGAAAGGATTGCAGCATAGAGTTTTCACATTCTCGTGCTGCGTGATAAATCAGTTCGTGCAGAGGACGCTTGTAGTTTGCACCATTCTTTGATTTCCTAGAGGCGGTGATTGTGGCAGCATCCTTTGTGCTTTCGTCCTCAGAAGTTGAAACTGTTGGTCGCAGCGCAAGACCAGTCGAGGTGTCATCGGCCCCTCGGCCGTCATCTTCTTTATCGATTGCGGAAATCGGATCTCCTGCTGTCGTCGTCGCTGCTTTCGACGACGAGTCAGCGGTGACTGGGCTACTGCCACCTTCGGTTAGGATCGCATCCCTTCTTTGTTGTTCATATTGTTGCATTTCGATCAATTTCTTAGACAACGCTTCACTCGCTTCCAAAACACGCTTGACATCATCCTGCGTGATCGATAGTGTTATCGAAGGAACAGGATTCTCTGGTCCACTGCTAGCATTATTCGAAGCGGCATTTGTAGGAACTGAACATGTACCTTTGGAAGTGTTGGTGGCATGTCCTATCGGCGCCTCCTTCAGTGCAGTTACATTAGCCATTATCCGCCGATATTCCTCTACTTTAGTTTACGATTTCTTCTCTCCACTGCAGAGAGATATAAATCCCGTTCGTATATTGTTTCTCGAGATGGAAATTATCCTGAAAATAAAGTCGTTCTTTCAAAAGCAATGACCGATCGATGGATGTGTGGACGATTCGAAGATTTTATGGATCAAGATGTGATTTGACAACTATGGCGACCGTAAAATATCTCAGCTCCTTTGACTCGTTCACCACGCCTGGTCTCGCACATGTGGTGCAGAATAGTGGAAGTATCAACGATCGTAATTGCGCTTGCAATTTTGATGACAGTGAGCGATGCGTTGCCTTTCTCAATTAATTGCAATGCTTTGAAGGAGAACACAGTGGAGTGAAAATAGGCCGCTGGAGTAATCGTACCGTACGCCGTTTGGGTGCAGCTCAATCAGAAATCCTTTCAGCGCGACGAATATGAGCGTTGTCTGTCTGGACTTTGCCACGCTGACTCGCAAATTTGATTTAAATGTTTTTCGTAGGATTGCGTACAGAGTAGTAGACAACAAGCCAGGACTGCGGATCAATGAGTGGTTTCAAAAATTGAAATTTCCTTCTTGGTCGCGGGTGTGTTCATAATCATTGAGATCGTGGCGCAGTGAACGGGTGGAAATGCGACGAAAAGAATGGAAGGCTTAGAGAGAACACGGTTAGATACAAAATTCGAAACTCTCGACGGACGAGATTTGGCAGTTTCAGTAAAATTGATTGTTTGTTGTATGTGAGAAAGAGTAAGATTTACTGTTAAAAGTCTGACTTTATTCTCTGCTGTTTACTTCACCTGATGTTAAAGACGATAGCGTAATAAACATACCAAGAGGGTTAATGACACAATATGCGCTTGTTGGTCAAACTTTCAGCAGGAATGGTGATGATTCCATTTTTCATGCAGGTTGTCAAAGCACTAGTACTTACGCAGCAAAAGAAACCGTATTGGATAGAATTTAGACATCCAATTTTGATGCTCAGCCAAAGCCCAGTGTTAAAATGTTTGCACAGCTCAGTTTGCAATTGGAATCTACTAACTTGGGTTTTGCTGACCAAAGTTATTAGTACTGTTGATCAGTGTTTCATACTGCACAACAACCTCCTGTGCTCAATGAGCGAACGAACACATACTACCCTGACCTCCATACTTTTGAAAAAATTGAACTGAGTGAATTAGGCATATGGTCAGGAAAACACAGAACCCAATCTATCCTGAAGAATCAGGAGTATTACCAGTTTGATTTGTCAAGAAAGTCAGAATCAACTCACTAACAACAGATAGAAATTTTCGTAGCGAACAAAAAATTCATTTCCACCTCGAACGGAAGAGAAAAATAAATATTACGTAAGGTTACTACAAGTAAGGTTACTACGGAGTAAACGTACTACGAAATTCGTAACAGCTGTCCTTCAGTCCACGTAGAAATTAGTACATAGGCGCGTAGAACCAACGGACAGCTGTTGGGAATTTTTTTAGTACGAGGTTCTTCTAGTAATTACTTTAACTCACTTCATACCCTTGTACTCGTAAACGCCGAAGTATCTTCTTTTGAACGTAACTCAGTAAACCTTCCGCACAACACAAAAAAATAATAGTTTCAACTTCGTAACAAGAGAGTAACTTACTTGTAAGGTTACGGTAAGTTAACTTCAACCTGCTACTCGTGCTTGTACGGTAAGCCTTACTTTGTGTAACAGTACCGTAAACCTTCCTCGTACTTCGTACGAGTACCGTACAGCTACGTCTCACTTCGTAATACGAAATTCTGTATGGCCGACATGCGAATTAACTAACCGTTGCAAACTGACGAAGTTCGGGCCAAAATTTCCACGTACCGGTACTACAAAATTCCTATCAGCTGTCCCCAGGTTTCCGTACGGTAGAAATTAGTACCGGTAGTTGGGGATGTAGAACCGGGGGACAGCTGATAGGAATTTTGTAGTAACTCAATCAAAAATAGCCAAACTCATAGTAGTAAGATTAACCACAGCCTCCAACATGGAGTAAGGTTTAACTTACCAGTGCCATCGTTAGAATGCGCAGTAAGAATTACTACTGTGCGATGGTGTTGTTCGAATTTGTCGTCGTTATGATTGATTCGATTCTAATTGCCCACTGTTTAGTCGTGATCGAAAACAATGCGTTGACTTGGGCTTATCTCGGACCGTCTCACAGGCTATGGACTGTTTATCATGTTGTGTCTGTACGGTAAGGTTTACGGTACATCTTGCGCTAGGGGCCTAGACGGCACACCGGCTCAGATGCGATGTTACTGTAAGATTTACTCTACTGTAAGTTACTGTGATGATAATTCATGGTTGGATATTTTCATTGCGCTCTTGTCGTCTCAGCTCTGTTTGGAGATCATTCAACCAACCACGGCACTGAAAATGAACTCAGCCGTGATTATCTCGGCCTTTACCCAAACGTAACGCAATTATCCACATAACATAATTCATTGATATTGTCGACATGATTGAGGTAGTTTTGAACGATCGATTAGGGAAGAAAGTGCGTGTAAAATGCAACGAGGACGATACGATAGGGGATTTGAAGAAACTCGCAGCTGCACAACTCGGGACACGTCCGGAAAAATTAAAGATTCAAAAATGGTACACCGTTTATAAAGGTACGTGTAGCCACTGATGGGATGTTGGATCAATTCCAGTCGAATATTGATCTTGATGATTGAGGCGTACGGTGCTTGTGGATCCCATTTTGGTGCAAGACTTATCATTCTATTTCTGCCGTTTTCACATCATACCGTCCGTTTTCGGAAAACAGATCATATCACACTGGAAGATTACGAAATCCACGATGGGATGGGCCTTGAATTATATTATCAATGAGTGGACGATTATGTCGGACTTGACTTTCAACCGAGAATTAAATTGCATGCAGTCTCCTGGCTCTTCTGCTCGTCGGGGGCAAGAATTTTGAAGGGTGCTGACCCATTATTCTAAGAGAATGGCATTTTTCAATCCACTGGTTCTGTGTATGATATGCCTACACTTGCAGCTGCAATTGCCCATAGAGGATCCGAAAGTATGCATCCTTCCAACGAAGGTGCTAGAGGTGAAAGTGGATTCAACGGAAGTGACCTGAACGGCTGGGACTGATGTCAGCACCAACCGAAAAAAGCACCGTAGCTCTTCTAGAAACTCATACCAGAAGCTGTAGTAGTCTTTTGTTTATTGCTTGGGATGCTGCCCGTAATGTTTTTCATTCCAATCCAAATTGTTATCTTGTTACTGCACCAGAGAAGATTCTGCACCCAAGAACTAGTAAAGTGGAATTGACTTTGAAGTTTTTCTTGATGAATGATAGCAGTTCAATTAGTAACTTGTTTCATCATGCTAAATTGGAATTCCTACTATTTCCTCACTTCATGGATAAGGAGCCAGGCACAAGGCACACTTTTACTAGTACTGCCAAACACAAAAAGAGAGATAGATTCCACATCTGCTTCATGAATCAGTTAGGCACATGGCATATTCTTACGATTACAAGTCCTTACCAAATACAAAAATAAAGATATTATCCATATCCCACTCTACCGGGAGTGTATTCTTGTGCTTGTCCTTCTTTTCCTCTCACTACCAGGTAAGGTTTACTGGTACCGATACAACGGACAGAATGAAAACGCCATCGAGTCAGTCTGTGCGACGTCGGTCGTTCATGGTTGCTCTCTATTGGCTAATCTTCACCACTCCGATCGATCCACGACGGCTCTCTGACCTCAACAACTTTGAAACCTGCGCGCGCCTTCCGCCTTGCGACAATCAATCTCCAACACAAGTTTTTCGTCACCCACCAACTCGGCCATCGTGAACCTACCCACCTGCCTTCCATCGATAAGGTACATGTACTCGTCGACTTCAAAAATCGACTTGTCAACACTGAAAAGGAAACCATAGAAAGCTGTACCGTACAAGACAGAGAAAGAGAAGGAAAATCAGCATGTCGTCCCCATTCACACCCGAACATGTTGCGGAGTGGATCTCCTTTGGCCCCAAATTGAAAGGAAAGCCAACGCCGGAACAACAACTGGCAGCGCAAGAACGAAAGAAAAAATGCACGGCAATGAAAGCTCGTTTGGCCGAGGAACTGAATGATCCTGCTTGGACAGAGAAGAAGATTGAGAAAGAACTCGACCGCTTGATGGCGGCGGGTGAATCGGCGGCAAACGAGATACCTCGCCCTGCCTATTTGGACCCTCCAAGCGGTACCCGTGACTTTTACCCGCAAGAAATGAGGGTTCAAAACTGGTTGTTCGGAAAGTTCCGAGAAACGGCTCGCCTCTTTGGCTTTCAGGAATATGATGCACCAGTTTTGGAGCACGTCCAATTGTATGAACGCAAGGCAGGGGAAGAGATTGTCGATCAGATGTACAACTTTGTTGACAAGGAGGGCGATCATGTTACGCTTCGTCCGGAAATGACCCCAACCTTGGCCCGCATGGTCTTGAACAAGACTAACTTGCAAACTGGCGAAGTCCGAGTCCCCCTGCCCCTCAAATGGTTTTCGATTCCACAATGCTGGCGCTTTGAAACCACCCAGAGAGGACGGAAACGAGAGCACTACCAGTGGAACATGGACATTGTTGGCGTTGATCACGTCCATGCCGAGGTAGAATTATTGGCGGCAGCTTCTGTCTTCTTCAAAAGCTTAGGCATTGGATCCGATCTGGTCGGTATCAAGGTCAACTCGCGAGCGGTTCTGGAGGCTGTCTTGGCCAAGCACGGAGTCAAAAAGGGACAGAAGAATGAAGCCGACGGTGGAGACCTTTTCGCCAGCGCCTGTGTCATCATTGACAAACTCGACAAGATTGGAGGTTGCGCGGTGACCGAGCAATTGGCTACCATCGGGGTCAGCAACGAGTCTTCCGCAGAAATCCTAAAGGCATTGGAAGCGCCGACCATCGAAGAACTAGCCAACCAAATCGGCGGTGATTGCGAAGCAATCCAAGAAGTGAAGCGTCTCTTCCAACTTGCCGATGAATATGGAATCGGAGACTATCTCGTTTTTGATGCTAGTGTTGTGCGAGGTCTTGCGTACTACACTGGAGTTGTCTGGGAAGCTTTTGATCGAAGCGGGGAACTTCGAGCAATCATGGGAGGTGGACGGTACGACAGATTGCTAGAGTTGTACGGAGGAGAAAAGTGCCAGATTCCATGTGTTGGTTTCGGGTTTGGTGATTGCGTCATCATGGAGCTTTTGAAGGATCACGGTAAATTGCCCGATTTCACCGGATCGGGAGTAGACTACGTAGTCTGTTCTTTCAGCCCTGATTTGTATGGACAGGCTGCGAATATTTCATTGAAGCTTCGTATGACAGGTGCCAGTGTTGACTTGATGCCAACACCCAAGAAGAAGGTTGCCGCAAGCTTCAAGCATGCTGATCAAGCTGGTGCTCGGCGCATGGTTTTTGTTGCGCCCGATGAAATCTCGAAGGGAGTGGTTCGAATCAAGGATCTACGAACCAAGGACCAGAATGGTGAGGCTATTCAAGTGGATTGCCCGCTGGATGCACTTGACACTGTCGATGACTTGATTGCTAAAGCTGCTGGTCAAGCGTAGGTTGTGTGGAGACAAACACTGTGATGAAACTGTGGATCAGAAACTATCTCCTTTAAAATACGTCCATTTTATTTGACCCATTTCATCTCGATCTATTATATCACCAATTACTGAGTAGCCGAGTGCAATACAAGATGATCCCTCTATTTGATTTGAAAAATTATTGGGGTTCAGTATGCAGCTTTAAAGAGTCAATTCTACCATGGTTCGATGCCCATGAGCCGTTTCCCCAAGTCAGTGAACATGTCTTCGTTGGAAGATGTTACAGGCTGATTCCAATCCGTGCACGATAATTCGTCGGATTTATCTTCTTCTACTGGAATGTGATTCCATTGGTCTCGAATCGGTTGCCGCGACTTCCAGGCTCGAAGTTGATTTTCCACGTAGCGTCTGTTTAGTGCTATGTCCGGCAGAAAAGAGGCATATACGACGGCACGAGCAGTTAAGTTGCTATCATTCCGATATGCGTTAGCATGTGGAATACGATTGTCCCAAAATACAGCGCTTCCTGCCTTGACGGGAATGTGGCTCACTCGTTTCATGACTTCGGCATCTTCTTTCGGTCGAATATGTGTGTATTCACCGAGGCATGGTGCCAATTTGGTATCATTAGCTGTCAGATTCGTATTGTCGGCCGCAATAGCTTTGTCGTTGCGAGTTTTCGCCCATTCATCAAACGTACGATGGAACCCACCAAGGACTGCCTCAAAACCTCCCGTGTTTGCTTCCAAATTATCCGTCAAAGATACAAAGCACTGAATAGGCCGCCATTTGTTGGTATTTTCATACATGGTGTCAGGACAGCAATCCAAATGAGGCGTCAACGAACGCTGAATGGAGCGCAACTTTTTCTTTTTCTTACTAGTCGTCCCATTAGTACCAGAGATCCGTTTATGGATCCGATCTCCCCATTCTTGTGCCAATTCAGTCGGTAACCTGTACCCCACGCGATCAATGTAGCAAAATCCCCTGCTTTCGAAATCGACATCACCACCGTAAGGATGCCATCGAAACCTTTCATCCTCTGGCAGTGAGTCTTTGCTTTGCCCGCCACAACTGTGCCCTGCTTTCCAGAGTTGCTGAGTTATGGAAAACAGCTTTGGGTGGGTAGCAATCAATTTTAGCTTCCAATCATCATGAAATATGTCTAGCACACCACCGCTTCCATTGGTGGAAGAGAGTTTTTGAAAGGCAAGTGCTGATTTTTCATCTTCAATTTCAAATGAACTGACTCCTCGACTCTGTAACGATTTCAACAATCCACTCTTGGCTTCTTCCAGCTCGCATTCAGTTAGAACATTATCTACGACCAAGACGCCATTTCTAAGATATTCGTCAAGTTGGTCGTGATTGAGTTGGAAGGATTGGACTTGTAATGAGCAAGGGGGAGTCACCTTTGAAGAGGTAGATGTGTTTCGGGCCTCCATTAGTAATTTGTTCTGATTCTGAATAAACAGTGAGTGCGACGATGGGATCTTACACTGAATTCTCTTCTGGACTTCGGACGAAGTGTGGATTGACCTCCACGGATCACGGATGGACAATCGACCCAAATCCTGTCACTTACTGAACTGTTAACTGTCGTGGAGTGTTCAGTAAAAGTAGTACGGTAACTTACATTCCGAGAACTTGTACGGTAACCTTACGTGCAGTAAGTTTTGGCTACCTAAAATTGAATCGAATGATTCAATCAACCGATTACAATTTTCAAAACCTTGTATGAAATGGATGTACCGTAACCTTACGCAGGATACCGTAATTATGAGTTACAGTGGTACGTAATGGCGAAGTCCATGTACGAATACCGGACGTACCGGTACTGTACTCCTACCGCTACAAGTAGTAGTAATGATGATGTTGCTGGATAACCAATTAGAACAAGTTGGAGTCCTTCGAGTGGCATATTCTATTGTACTGCTTATTAAAAAATGCAGAATGCTTTGATTCGTTCTAGGGTGATTTGTGATGCATCTCGGTGGTTAGTAAGAAAAGAATTTGAGCGGTATAGTTGGTGGCGATTCTTCGCTTTGTTCGCCATTGCTCTTCTTTGTTGGTGATATGGTTCCAACCTTTTCAATAAAATAAACAGCAGGTCCAGGGGATTCGATGCACTTCTCTTCCTCTGTGTCCTCTTCGTCTTCGGATGGTATCTCGACATCACTGCCGTGGACCTCAACGAGCCACTCAAAGTCCCCTGCAGCTCTCAGCCCAGGCACCACTACATCATTCAACCAATGCAAACCACTCTCAACGCGTGCATTCAAATGTGAAATGATGATTATATAGCCACCAACTTTCAATACCCTTGCGCATTCAGAAACAATTTTCCTGCAGTTTTCTTGCCCACTCCCATTGCTATCGGATAACATAGCGTCTAGAGTCCCCTTCTCGAGAATCATTTCAAAGCTTTCATTCTGATAGGATAGCTGGCGCGCATCGGCCACCTCGTAAAAAAGTGGTGGAGCTTTCTCTTTTGCATCGCCTTGTACTCGATTTTTTTGCTGTTCGTCCTTCATGGTTTCAATGACATTTTTCGAGTAGTCTAAACATACAATCTTCTGAACAATCGATGATGGATCTTGTCCAATTGAAATGCCGTATTCTTGAATGGATAAAGCAAGATCTCGACCAAGTGGAGCGTCCCCGCAACCAACTTCTAGAACGGAGATGGGGCCATCCTTGGCAAGTCCTACTCGGACCACGGGTTCTTCGTCATCATCGTCGTCATCATCCATTTCAATTACTTCAAACTCATCGCTGTCTCCTCCACTTTCGTTGTCACTTGTATTCCCAACCTCGCTTTCTTTTAAATCTGACTTATCATTTCCCTGATTTTTGTCGTCGGCAGCTTTTGGTTTTTCTTTATCTTCTTGTGACGAGAGATTGCTTTCACCCTCTGTAGAAGTTTTGTTTTCAGAACTACCACCATTTTTGGAATTTTTGTCCTCTTTCGAATCGCTCGTACCATTCTCATCTTGTTCTTCTTCAAGAATACCATCATTTTCCTGGTCGTCCCCTAGAATCAACGGCATCAGAAGAGGCGCCAAGTCTTCAAACTTGAAGTACCAGGCGTGATACGGTTCTGGATCGTCTTCGCCTGTCGCATCTTGGTCACCAGGCTTGCTTTTATATCGATCCTCCCAGTATTCTTGAGAACCATATTCGGGAGTAGGCTTTTCTTCTGTGTTCGCTACGGTTTCTGAGGAATGCAGCCCATCTTTGGCATTTTCAATCCCTTCGACTCGAGGTCGCTTCCTTGGTTCCGAAGACTCCGTTGTGTTGTCTGTACTCATAATTCAAAGAGGTACGAAGGCTTCCCAGAAGTTGTTTGCTATTCAAAGATTACCCAAAACTTTTATTCTCTTGCTGGCGTTGCTGATTATGTGTTTCACTGTATTATTAGTATTATTTCATGCCCTTCGAGAATAACGATGTTCTACCGATAACGAGGATCGAGGATCGTAACAACATCATCATGAAGACGAGTTTTGTCGGATCCCATCATTCTTATTTTTTCTTGGGTGTTCACCAGACCGGAATTTTGAATTTTGTGTGGTCTCTGAAAAAATCTGGGTTTTGCGCGCATTCGTGCGAAACTTCGAGTTTTTTGGGTCTTGTGTTGCTGTTTCTGGGGATCAATAAAGATAACAATGGCATCAACTGTGTCGATAACGTAGATGGATTGTTGCCGATTGATACCGGTAGCGGAGTGAGATTCATTCGATTTTGAACTCGTAGGTTGTGAATACAAATACGCACGTGTACGTAACCGTACGCACCAATTTCCGGTCTGAGATCATTCTGTAATCTACGTCGTACCGGTGTGATGTTGTAGTAACACACATCACAGCACGAAAATCTATATCTCTCAGAACTTGTGATATGGTGCCGTGCAGGAACCTTACATCTCGACCGGGAATAAGAATGCCACCACGCCGCTCCAATAGACAGATCCCCACCAGTTGTCACAGATTGTTGCTCGTGGTGCTGGGATCAGTCCTTCTTTCAAATGCAAGCCAATCGGTTGCTTGGTCCTTGCGATCGAGCCAACCCTGTCGGACATCAACAATTCGATTCCGTCCAAGTACAAACACCAATGATCAAAAACTGAAATGTGACGCATTGTCGCTTTCGTCATCCGGAACTAACTATGCATTCGACAATGATACAACAAAATCAGATGCATCGAAGGCTGTAGACGCAACATCCTCTACGTTGTTCCGATCACCAGTTTTTGGGGATATCAGACGTCTCCGCTTATCGGAAGACGACAAAGAAGATTCGGTACTGGGTGCAATGGGGGTTCCCACGTTTGCCGCCTCTCTCGATGCTCAAAACAGCATGGATCCCAACACAAACATTAATCTTACCGACGATCCCCTATTGGCTGACAGAAAAAAATCACGGGGATTGGAGGGAGTCCTGAATCACGGACCAGCATTTGTTGTGGACAACGTGCTGACGAAAGAGGCTTGCGAGCAAATTATCTCGGACTGTGAGCGCCTTGTGTTTGGAAATTTTAATTCGGGGAAAAACAACCATGGTGCGCAGCAAATCATAGTAGATCCATCGACAGCTGACGCAGTTGCAAAACAGTTGGCGCCACACATCGATGTGGATGAATTAGAAAAGCTTCGAAGGGAAATGATTCTGCAAGGCAAATCAGAAGGTCAAACCGATACAGATTTCGACGATATTCGTCTCTATATGGCTGGACTAAACCGTCGATGGAGAATCTATCGATACGAACCGTCCGGTGAGGAGTCGTTCGCACCACACATCGATGCAGGATTCCCGCCGTCTGGAATTTCGGAAAGCGGGAATTCCTTGGTCTGGGACGCTTCCTCCTCATTGAAGACCGATGATCAAGAAGAAATCGTTTCCAGAATGACCGTCTTGATGTATTTGAACGACGACTTTACCGGGGGAGAAACAAAATTTTTCGCACCACTATCTTTGCAGGGAGAGCAAAGCGAACCGTTGCATACATCTCCAATTGCTGCAGTCCGACCAGTAGCTGGCTCCGTGCTTTTGTTTCCTCAGGGGGTCGGAGAAGATGCTGTCGAGTATGCTCGCCAACACTGGCCACTCCACGAAGGATCTGCTGTCTCTTCGGGCAGACCAAAGTATGTGATTCGCTCGGATGTACTATTCGCATCTCATGTCGAGAAACCTCCTTTCGATGACGAGATTCTATTTCGTCATGACAGTGCGGTGCGCCAGACATTTATCCCAAAGCCTACCGTATGGGATAGGAATTTTATGTCGCAAGCTGGATTGCTGTACAATCCTTGCATGGGTGTTGAAAATTTGGGGCCGTTCCTGTACAGTTTTCTGCGTATGACGAAGCGACGAAGGGTAGTGGAGATCGGAGCTGGTTTCACTACCTTGTGGATTTTGCAAGCTTTGAAAGACAACGATGTCGAATTGCAGTCGATCCGGTCTTTACAACGAAGCGGAGAATGTAAACTCCTCAACATCGACTGGACGATACACCCGACAATAGAAAACTTTGACGAAGAACCATCAGAACTCCTCTGCATCGACAACTGTGAACACCAGAGGGAGACTGCGTCGGGAGCTGGAGCTGTTGCTAGATCCCTTGGACTTGATCCTTATTTGGTATCTAAACGAGGGGATGCCTTCGACATGCAATTGGAAGAGTCATCGGTTGATGTTCTTTGGTGCGATTTTGGTGTAGGCGCTAGAATGAGCGAGTTCATCTCTTCTGCCTGGGATTGTATACGACCGGGAGGCTTTTTGCTCTGTCATTCTACTTTGACCAACGAGAACACACGTCAGTGGCTGGAAGCTATGAGAAAGAGGGAACCTCGTGAGATAACGGGCATCGATCCAGAAGAGTACGTCGAGCTTTCCCTCTTGGAAACTCACAAACGATTCCAAAACTCGGTTTCCATAATTCAAAAAAGAAAGGGAAATCATGGAGACATTTTTGAAGAACCTATATATTCCCAATATGCATAATCAAAACTTTTTGGATTAGATCTATAGTAATTTTCGGCTTTTTGCTTCCACGGTGTTTCTCATTCCTTGCAAACAATTAAATTATGCAAGTGCGTCTAAAATATGGTGTCGTGCGCCGCTCAAACATTCTGCATGGGTTCACAGGAACTGGTTTTTGTCATGTATTCTTTTCGCGTGTCGTTCTTGACGGATTCACATCCATCGTTGCTTTGTTGTGGTTTACTCATCCCCAACTCCCCCTTGTCAGATGCATTTCGACTTTGTTTGGCATCGTCATTTCTTAAATTGTACAATCGTTCAAAGTACTCGTCACCAATCTTCTGGCCTGTTACATACACTCCATTGAAACAACTGGTATCGAATTTTGTCAACGGCTGTTCGGGCGTTGCTAACTCGGTTACCGATGCCTCCAGATCATTCAAGTCTTGATACATGACCCAGTCGCATCCAATCTTAGCAGCAATCTCATCCTCCTCTCGCTCATATGCAATCAGTTCGCTACGCGTTGGTATATCAATACCGTAAATGTTGGGATACCGGATGGGTGGCGCTGCACTGCAGAAGAAAACTTTTTTGGCGCCAGCTTCTCGTGCCATTTGGACGATTTCGTTGGCCGTCGTTCCACGCACGATCGAGTCGTCCACCAGAAGAACGTTCTTCCCTGCGAATTCGGGTTTGATTGTATTCAGTTTGAGTCGAACGGATTTTTTCCTCTTGGCTTGTCCCGGCATGATAAAGGTTCGAGCAATATACCGATTTTTCACGTAGCCCTCCCGGAACGGAACGCCCAAAAAGTGGGCGGTCTGCAGCGCAGTCGTTCGAGCAGTTTCGGGGATGGGGATAACCACATCGATGCCGTGATCGGGATGGGTTCTTTTGATTTTGTCAGCCAGTTTTTCTCCCATCTTGAGACGTGATTCATACACAGAGACTCCGTCAATGATGGAATCGGGTCTCGCAAAGTAGACATATTCAAAAATGCACGGTGTCGTTGAAGCGCCTTCTAAGCATTGGCGGAAATGACATTTACCCGTGTTCATGTCAACGAAAAATGCTTCTCCAGCGGCAATATCACTATGTTGTACAAGGAACAAAGAATAGACGAATGTCAACACACTGTTCGAAACAGGCAAACAGAACAGCCGTTTTTACGGTTGGGAAACACGCAAAGGTAAACACAAAGAGACTCACCGAACGAGCCCGAATCCTAGCGCATCGATCGCCACCGACTCACTGGCCATACAGTAATCGAATTTCTTTGTAGCAGAAAGCTCTTCGAGTGACTCCGCGGTCCAGGTTTTTCCCTTGTCCTCCGGATCGCTCGATCGGCAACCGATCACGAGGGGTCGAATCCCATTGGGATCGCGGAAGCCCACCAAACCCACACCGTTGATCATGTACGTCGTAGCGTATCCGCCCTTGCACTGCTTCATGACATCGGTACACGTGTTGAAAACGTCGTCAATTATGGTCTGCTCCTTGTTTTCGTTGTTGAAGCTAATCCTCTGGTGTTTGTTCAGGGATTCTGCAAAGCAGTTGAGGAGAATCTCCGAATCGGAATCGGTGTTGACGTGACGCTGAATTTGGAGCATTTGCTCGTAAAGCTCGTCTGTGTTCGTCAGGTTGCCGTTGTGGGCCACCGAGATTCCGTGGGGGTAGTTGGTGTACAGGGGCTGGGCTTCGGCGCACGAACTCGAACCCGCTGTTGGGTAGCGAACGTGTCCAAGACCAATGTTGCCTCTCAGTTGCGTCATGTGTTCTTGCTGAAAGACATCTCGAACCAATCCGTTGTCCTTGCGAAGGTGGAGGCGCTTGCGATCCGCGGTCACCATTCCGGCAGCGTCTTGCCCGCGATGTTGGAGGACGGTCAATCCGTCAAAGAGCAATTGGTTCACCTTTGCACCACAACAAATCACGACAAAAGACAGCATGTGAGAATCTCAGTCTTACTCAGTAGGGAGCACACAACGTATTGCCTACACACCGCGAAACCACGATGTACAGGACACCGTGATCGATACCAAGGACTTACCCAAGCATTTTCGTCTGCAAGCAGCAACGCGACAATGCCACACATGATCTTTTTAGCTGGTTTCCTTCCTTCCGTCTATGGTTTGCGCTAGTACGGTACAGTAGCTCTAGCGTCGTTTCTGAATAGTGGATGCAGCTTAGAACGTGATGGTTCGATCGTTGTTGCGTATGGATGATGATTGGCGATTCATTCGCTCCGGTCGGTGCTTGTCATCACAAAAATAGACGACTTCCCTTCGATCCTCTATCGAGTGATGGATAGGCCCAACCAGTAGGTACAGTAACCTTACCATCCAGTAAGACTTACTACTGGCACATTTGCCACCGCTCAGATTTAGCACCATAACAACGCCGCGGGAAAAACGCAAATAACGGTTCTTTTTGACTGGACATGGGCAGAACTATTTGCGACGTACGGACGGAAGTTGACATCATCTCCAAAATCACTTAGATTACGGTAAACTCGTCGAGGTTTTGTTAAAAAAAAAAAAAACTTCTTCGTAATTAGAAGATGATGATACCGTACCCCACCGGTACAAAGCGTGATTTCAACTTTTTTGACGACGAGATTTCCCCCAGGAGACACAGATGATTGATGAGATCGAGATTCCAACCGTTACATTCCGAAGATCCTAAGACCTTACCGTATTAATTTACAGTAAATAAAAACGGTAACTACGGTAAGATTACCCACAGTAAGGTTTTTATGTAGTACATACCGTAGATGAATGCATGTATGAATCGATCGGATTTGGGTTCGTACGAGTACTGGATACGATGAGTACATAGAAGGTAGGAGTACGTATTTTAAGTATCATGATGAATTCTCTCTGCACCGTCCATGTGTGTTTGTCAACTCATCCCCACCAAAAGGATCGATGAATGACATAGCACCTTCTCAGCATTCTTGGATTAACTCGGTTGCCTCGTAAAGTCCAAGATCATTACTTCGGGAAGACAGGCCTAAGGTCACAATCACTAAGGATCAAAACGACCGGTAGAGAACAAACCATTATCAACTACACAACGACTACGAACGCAATAACCCATTCCGGACTCACGAATCATCATGGTGTACAATCGAATGCTCCTGTTTGTTGGGCTGTGCCACGTTCTCCTGAGCGCGATTGCCTCTTCCGGCTTTGCAACTTCCCTGAATAGTGCGCAGCTGCCGACGCGGCCGACACCTCCCATTGTGTACACGATCGCTGGATCTGATTCCGGGGGCGGGGCGGGCATCCAGGCCGATCTACAGGCCATCCATGCCATGGGTTGCCACGGATGCAGCGCCATCACCTGCCTGACTGCACAGAATTCAAGAGGGGTCACAGGGATTCACGTTCCACCCGGTTCCTTTCTGGAGGAGCAGCTCGCGTCGCTCAAGGGGGACTTGTTTCCTCGGGCCATCAAAATCGGCATGCTGGGAACCCGGGAACTGTGCGAGGTGGTGGGAAAACTTTTGAAAGAAATCCACGACGGAAGGGACGAAAAGAAGGTTTGGATTGTTGTCGATCCGGTCATGATCAGCACGTCGGGCTCCAAATTACTGGACGACGACGCCGTCAGCGCCATGATCGAGCACATTTTCCCGTATGCAGACGTAGTTACACCCAACAAATTCGAGGCCGAAGCTCTGCTCAACCGGAAATTGAAGACGCCAAAGGACATCGAAGAGGGCGCCCGGGAATTGTTGAACATGGGATGTCGTTCCGTTCTAGTCAAGGGTGGGCACACGCTACTGGAAGAATCATCATCATCATCATCGTCGTCGTCTTCGTCGCCGTCGCCGTCCGAGGTCCAGAGCACGCTTGAATACGCCCAGGACTATTTGCTTTCTTCCGATCCGGCCCCAACGGATGGAGACGAGAGACTGTGCGACACTTCTGCCGCTTCGACAAAGACGAGAGGCGTGTGGATGCGTTCTGTTCGATGGGACACGTCCCACACCCACGGGACGGGATGCACCCTATCGTCGGCAATCGCTTCGGCCCTAGCACTTGGAGAAGAGAACCGCGACGAGTCCAAGGGCGAGGCCGTGGGAGCCACGAGTGCCATCGAAATCGTGGATGCATGTTGTTTGGCAAAGGCATATGTCTCGGCAGGCATTCAGAAGGGAGTTCGGCTGGGATCCGGTCCGGGACCCGTCGCGCACACCGAATTTCCTTCCTCGTGGGAAAATTTCCCTACCATTGTGGTCGATCCCACTAGTAGCTCGGGCTCGGGGCGCGGCGCTTTTGGTGTCATGAGAACGTTTTCGTCAGTGAACGACGACACCGACACCGACAACGACGGAGATGGAATCCCGACACTCGGTAGGATTCTTCCGATCGTAGACACAGTGGAGCAGATAGAACAACTCACAAAGATACCGGGGGTGACCGATATCCAGTTGCGAATCAAGGACGAGACCGATCCGGTCAAGATTCACGAGCGTGTCAAGTTGTGCCAAGAATACTGCAAATCTAATGGAGTCAACCTGTGGATCAATGATTACTGGGAGGCTGCCGTAGAAGCGGGTTGCTTCGGTGTTCACGTCGGACAGGAAGATTTGGTGAAGTGCATGCTAGCTGGAGGATTGGACCGGCTGAAATCCAAAGGCATGGCGCTTGGAATTTCGACGCATTCCTACGGAGAGTTGGCTGTAGCCCTGGGCGTGAACCCCACGTACATCAGCATGGGACCAGTGTACGCAACAAACTCGAAAAAGATCCAGTTCCATCCACAGGGGCTCGATACGGTTCGAAGATGGAGAAAGTTGATACCTCCATCCATGCCATTCGTGACAATAGGCGGGATCAATAGTTTGGAAGCGGCAAAGGCAAACAGAGAGGCAGGAGCCGATTGCATCGCAGTCATCAGTGCGATTACCCAATCCGATGACGCAGCTACGAGTGTCAAAGACTACAATGATGCCATGGTGTTATAAGTTTTAAGCTCAGCTATAGCTATGTTCGTTTTCAAACAATTACTACAGCAACCTGTCGAGACTCTCTTTCAACACCTTTTTCTTTTCGATACGGAACATGATAGCCGTTAGTTCGTCGGGCTCTTGCAGACCGGATTTGGATGATTTCAGACGTTTCAAAAGTTCACGGTCTTCTTCCAATGTCGTAGCTTTTGAAGCGATTTCCATTTCGATTGCTGTTCGGGCCGCAATGCGCGCCCTTCGTTCGTTGTCTGGGCTCACTTCGGCCGCAAAATTACCGACTGCCTCTCCCGCATCTTCCCACTCTCGGGCGTTCGAAACAAGCGCCCGCAAAGCTTGGAAAACCGCAGGATCGATTCCAACTGCTCTGCTCAGTACTACACCCCCACGAGGATTTCCTTCGGAAACCACTCCTTCTTCCGCACTCGATGATTCGTCATCCGCCGGTGTGGTAGTCACGATATCGTCGGTCAAACTGATTCCCAACAAGCCGGCTCTGTCGAGTTTCTGTAATCGGTCCAGAGGGAAGGGAGTTCCGCCGCAAGCTTCTTCGAGGGCGGCAATATCCCAATCTCGAAGAGGTGGCATCACATAGTTGTCATGAGGATTGTCCTGTTCCACAAAACCTGGAAAATTTGTACACACGAAAATGAGTAAGTCTCAAAGAGAGAAGGAAAGGCAGCCACTGTGTATTGTTGATATTAATTATTCTAACTCACCATAATATTGCAACAATTGGTCGTTGGATCGGCTGCCGTAACTGATGAAGACCTCCGAGTTGGAAGGAACGGTGGATGTCGTCGACAAACTGTACGCGTTGGCAAAGAATTCGTATGCCACATTGCCCGTGGTTCTCATCGAATCGTGATTCGCCATGTCGATCACGGGGCAAATGACGTATTTTTTGGTCTTGAAAAACTTTGGCAACACAAAGTCTCGCAGGACGGAGGCACAAAACACGAGTCCGGCACCATTGGCAGCTTGTTCGAGCGTTCCCAGATTGAGGCCGATATAGGCAGTCACCAAGACCAGTGTAAAGGCGTACACGAAGGGATTGAACGGGGCACCGGTGTATCCTCCGCTGAAGGCTCGGGATCGAGCACATTCACACCCCCATAGAAAGTCGTCGAATGACATGCCTTTCATGAGATTCGTTCCACATGATTGGAGTGTGTTGTACATGTCGTTCCATGATTTTTCTTGTCGTTGCACCGACTCCACCATGTGCGGATATTGCAGCCAATCGTTTCTATCTTGTTCCGTCCAGTGAATTGGCGTTCCAAATTTTCGTGGCAACGAATCCAACCAGGGCCGCAAGTCAACATCTCCCTCGAGTTTTTTGGATGAAACCTTGTCCAGTTTGTGGAGGTACAATGCAAACTGTGCATACCACGGCAGGGTGCGAAATGCCTGGCGATCCTCGACCAATTCTTTCACGACACTGCGATCGTCGGGACCACCGCTTGGGAGTTCGACGGACAGAGCCAACGAAGCCGGGACCGTAACAACGACACTGTTCGCATCGGTGTTGCCGGATGCACCGCTCGTGACTAGGCCCAACCCACCGGTTGTTTTTGATTCTTCTATCCCCAGAATATTTGCTACTTGAATGCCCGCATCGTCTTTGCTCCAATCTTTCAAGTTGGAAACTCGTTTTTGTCGGCTGGCGACTGCATCGAGACGCGACGTGGTTTTCGTTCCAATTCCGAAGATGCTCGCGGAATGTTGAGCAGGCAAATGCTGAAAAGCAGCTGCCGCTTGCAGCAAGACAAGGACAGAAATGCTTCCTCTGAGGAGGAAAATCCCAAATCCGTGATGGGTCGTTGTCATGTCGTTGGATATGATTCTACGCGAAAAACCGATTGCGTTGTGTGGCGAACGATCGTCGCAAACTTGTCGTAACGGTATATTGTTCCAAGGCCCACTTAGTGCACGTACTCAAATATCCTTGCGTCGAACAATAGTACGAGTGACAGAATTGTGTTGTGCTGTGACGCAGTGCGGCAACCAGACTCAGGTTCAAGATAAGAGGTAAGGTTACCGGTATTTTGGGCAACGGATCACAAGTTGATGTTGCGATGGCCGTTTGGATTGGATCATGCAAAAAACAATCAAAAATTACAAAAAAATACTTCGTAAGGTTACTACATAACCATCTTGAAATGGATTTCGGAAGGATGCGGACGAGGTGAGAGCAAGCGTCGAGCGCGTGACGTTTTTCCAACTGTGCCATCTTGTTTCCAACCGGGCTTCGATTCCGTTGACACCTTCGGATCACACTCGTGATTGAAAAGGGGCGGAGAAAACAGCCAAATTTTTTGTCGATTGTATTTCTCGTGGGTCCCGTTCGTCGTAAAATGTAAAATGGCATCTGGTTTTTGGTTGTGTGATGGTGGTCGAGGGCAAAGAAAAAGAGGGTCTCAGAGTCTCACAGCCGAAAATTCGTCTTCCGAGATTCTTCATTCATTCAGAGATTCGAGAGGCATTTTAAAAATAATAATAAGTGTTGTGCTGGCAACCAAGACCAAGATTCATCATCAACCGTTTTCATCAAACAAATTGGCATCTGACGAGCTTGTCTGAGTCCACTATTCAACACAATTTTTCCCTCCATCAGTTGCGTAAGCTTACGTTATGAAGGAGGACCGAGAGGAAGGAGAAATGCAAACACGAATGCTGTCGATGCGGAATGCATCGCCTGCAGGTCCAATGCCGAACAAGAACTCTGATGAAATGAAAGTTACAGCGTCGAGCGCCATTTCACATGGCCCATCCGGAAGGTCCATATCTCCCAGAATGCGGGAGGAAGACGCCGATTTACTAGAGTCGATGCACTACGCCTCTTCCCAAGTTTCTCAATACACACCCGATGGAACTCCCCTGTTGAGACCGAAGGATCGTTCCTTGCCAATGCAGGACGTCCCGTTTATATCGATGCCCCTTGCTTCGACGAGCGAAAGTTTGCCGACGAACCAAGACTCCAACGACAAGTATCGCAGTATCAGCATGAGTTTGAGCTTTAGGGGTAACGAGAAAGACACGTCGCTACCAGAGGGCGGAGCAACCATGGGAAACGGATGGTCCTCGGCGCACTCGGGTCTTGCGCAGAAAGACCAGGAAGCAGATCTATTTCGTTCGGCTCCTTCCACACCCGCAAAGCACCGTGATCATGGTATCCGTAAGCTCTTGTCTGGAGAGATTCGAACTTTCACGTCAGAGGTCAACGAGAACGGTGTGACCGAACCAAGGGATGACGGTTCGAATCGCAGCCAACACACGTCATTAGAGACCACCGTGCAACAGAAAGCGAGTCACGAAGAACGGGAGGGAGCGGAACAGACCAAACAAAACGATTCTTTAGGAAAGGACGTTTCGTTCACCAATATCGAGAAAGACGGCATGGCGGCTCGGAGACGTGTGAGCGATGCCATCCTTTTTGCTCAATCCGTACGCGAACCAGTCTCGATAAACCCAGATGATCTGTGCATCATTGATGATTCTGAGATTGACGATGACGATGATGATGACGACGACGACGATGATGAGCTGAATCAGGAGGACGAAGAATCAAAAGAAAAAGCGGCATTGAACCACTCCATTCACGAGAATGTTCTGTCATCGGAATATTTGATTGGAATGTCGCCCATGGCTCCCAAAAAAATCAAGCCGATGCATTCAATGGATCACGATACGCCACTGAAAAAATCCGCAAATTTTGCACCCGTTAACTTTGCTCATCGGCGAAAAGCGCGTCAAACGTGGCCCTTCGAACAGCCCTTAGACATTGAGTTTGGTTCCATGAACCACTTATCGAACGGAATAGGAGATCGAACGAATTTTGTGTACAAGGGGATTTGTGCAAACCCTCCGGAGATTACAAAGCGCGGTATTCAACGGGGTAATTATGCGCAACTGCACAGAAAGGCCTGGCTGGAGGTTAGCGATAAATATCATCGTTACGGGAAGAATCTTCGTCTATATTATCGTTATTGGGAACGATTGGGTTTTCCAACGAACCAATTTTTTGACTGGCTCGATTCCAAAGGTGAAGCAGCCGGAAATTCCCTTCCAAACCTTGATGAATGCCCTAGGTCCGTGTTAGATTCGGATACAGTTCTTTACATCACGAATCCAGATGTGACCGAGGGGTACGCACTCAATATTGTTCCTGGCGACGACGGCCGCGGTCTTGTCGTCAATGTAGACGGGGATCCCGTACAAACTGGACCCGACGGTTGGATCTTCATTCTTCGCGATAACGTCGCGTATGGTGCACCGAAAATTACATCGGTTTCGGGCCATTCCAAACAGCGATTTCATCACTCCTCCTTCTTTGGTGGGAAGGCAGTAGCATCGGCGGGAATCTTCATTACCGACACCCAAGGTTATTTGACTCGATTATATCCGCACTCTGGACACTATCGTCCCGGTGAAGCCCACATGCAACGCATGCTCTTCTTCTTGCACCGAAATGGACTCGATCTTCGAACATTTGATGTCGATACTCAGCAACTCTCTCACGTATCTCGCGAAAAAGATGCCGGGAAAGGGAAAACCGAAGGTGGCGGTGAAGTCAAAGAGAAGAAGATGAAAAAAGTAGACAGCCTTCACCTCGAGAAAGCAGTGGACGTCGCCTGTTTCTTGGCGCACAAAGCAGATTTTATCGGGAAGGGGATTTTCGACAAGATCCACCAGATTCGAAAGGCTGACGTCACGAGTGTCTCGGAGGTACTCGACCTCGTGAATAACAAGTTGCATTCGAGGATTGCGAACGACTGTATTTAGCAAAATAGGGGAAACATTTGCTTTCTGGTTATTGTATGACATGCTTCAGGATTTATTGGATATTTCAAATCGATGACGAAAAAATAGAATCACTTTTAGAATCACTTTTTGCTGGACACTGAAACAAACCATTGGCAACCGAATTGGGAATAAGGATAGTTCATGGATCGCATTGGGGCTAACCAGTGTGTGTCATCAGCTCTTTGAAACTCAAACATATGGATGAGTAGTATGTTATACTGCCAATCTGCACCAGTGCCACAAAGTATTCTCATTTGGTTGTCATTCCACAGTGTGATAATTCTAATGATGCAGGACAAAACAACCTAATTTTCAGCTTCTCATCATAATGGGGAACAAACTCTCCGAGTTTCTTTGTTAATGAAACTCACCTGTTTGTTGTGTAATACAACAGGAATAGTATGGATAATATGGTTTGCCCATGGGTAGCAACACACCACAGGAAATCAGAACTAAAGTGAGAGCACTGTGCCTCAACCGTGATGGTGTTAACTTTGTTTTGGGTTCTACTAGATTACTCCTCCAAGGATTTATACATTGTATTCTTAGGTTGATGATACCGGATCTCTTCTTCTAAATAATCCTCTCCGAATTCGTAAGAACAATTCACTTCAAATACTACGTATTGCATTCCAACAACGTGGGTAGTAATGATTTCAACCAGAACAAAGAACAATGATGATGATAACATTACTCGTATCATTCGAAGCAGTAATGACCTACGAAAAAGTAGTATCTATAGTTGTGGTAAGGTTATTGTCTTCCTCAGTCATCAAATCGTGGTCATTTTGCTCCTTCGCTGAATCAATCATAACACATTACTTCGTATTTGCAGCATCTGCTGTTTTTAGACGTGCGATTAAACGTGCAACGCGTTGCAATTTTCTGACTTGTTTACGACCTCGCACTGGTAGAAGTTTTTCGGAAAAGGGTGACTATCAGCGTCCGTACACGTACCGTACAACACGGAGTCTCCCGAAGGTACGTGTTACCGAATCAGTGTTTTTTTGTTTATGCTTTCCAACCCAAAATGCGATGTAATGCGCCTGCAAGAATAACTACGTCGTACCAATCAAATAATAGTACTACGTTACAACTCAACGTCTCGTGTATGCCGGCTCGAATTTTTTTGAGAAGTCTTCGTAACTGAATTAGCGGTGGATTATGCTTCGCTTCTTTCAAATGACGGGCTGCGGAAACCCTCACTCACCCTCGTGAATTAAAAAATAATTTCCTTCGATCTCCTCACGTAAGGTTACTCGTACGGTAAAAAATAACCAGCTGTTGTTTTTCGTAATCTACCCGTGTAAAGATAATTGTCTCACCTCCATTCCGTATTCCCACCGTATCAAACAAATGCTCACCATACAGTCCAATCACCCAAGAAGAATTAGTGTATCGATGAAGTAACCCAAAGTTATCCACCGTCCTCATCAGTTATTATTTGATAGTGATTCACTGTCCCTGACAAGTAAGCTTTCGGCTAGAAGCAAGCTAAACAGCATCGTGAAGAGCAACTAAGCAGGAACTGGCATCAACTGTAAGGAAGAAAACGATTGATTCTATTTTCCGCTTGGGTGTCTTGGAAGCTTGAGTGTTGCGCTCATTCGATGTAAGCATTGTTTTCGAAACGGTTTATCGTTGTTAATGTAATGCGCAGAAGCTCTTAAGCTGAACTCAATTGCATTTCATTAAGTGAACTAGAAAATTGTCCCGATT
This sequence comes from Pseudo-nitzschia pungens, assembly GCA_037355855.1. Taxonomy (NCBI): domain Eukaryota; phylum Bacillariophyta; class Bacillariophyceae; order Bacillariales; family Bacillariaceae; genus Pseudo-nitzschia; species Pseudo-nitzschia pungens. The sequence continues at coordinate 5,691,269 of CM074760.1, read as the reverse complement.
ATACACTGAAGAAAGGATGACGGCAACTACCGCTGTAACTAACGAGCACCAGCGAGCGAAACCAGGAAAGGTTCAGGTCGATTTGAGCAACATGATCGGGAGGATTAAACCAAAGCCCGTGTGCCTCGATGCCACGTTGAGACAGCAGTCTACCTCCAGCATCGAGATCTCTAAATTAGTCTTTACTCCCGGGGTTGCAAGCTTCATGCAAACGGCGAACAAGGTGCCCCTCGATGGTGGATCGCAAGAGTATTCGGTGGTTTCCTCCGGTTCCTCCACGGCTTCTCGTGAGAATAGCTCGTCAGACGTAATCATCACCGGGTCAGATGACCAGGGGCATTGTGGTGGGAAACATAAGGTCATCGCAACCATGAGCTTCGCCGATGGTGACTTTCTGCGTCGAAAGGAAGAGTCAGAGCGCACCAATCTCAAGGTAAAGACTCAAACTATTTCACGAAACGGAAGACAGACGCAGAGGTATTACACCGACCCTGCAACGAATATTTTATATAGGATGACTACTGGGTGTATTCCGATTTTGGAGGATGGCAAGATATTGTTTTGTTCGGCTAGTCGCAAGCCGGAATGGATTCTTCCGAAGGGAGGTTGGGAGAATGATGAGGTCATGGAAGAAAGCGCCATTCGCGAGACATTTGAAGAAGCTGGGGTTTTTGGCATCATCGGACCGGTCCTCAGCGAGATTGCATACGAAACTCGTAAAGGGAAGAAACGGCGAATCGAGTACGAGGAAGTGCAGAGGAAGGTGAAGGAAATACGCGAGTCACAATCTTCGGGTCTGAAGGCTGTAGTAACTCCTACATCCGACAATGATGGCACTCCCTGCCGTCAGATTTCGACCTCGTCTAAGGACACTGTAATGTCTGCATCGTCGATAGATGCTTCGTGTCGGCCAACCGACGAAGACGCCACTTCGGGGAAAAGTGAACGGCCAACACAAACACAACACAAGACTACGCCGTCACAAATATCGGACCTCGACAATGTCTCTGTTGCATCCGAGACATCATTGGGTCAAACCCATATCAAGATGAGTTTGTTTCCTCTGTATGTTACTGAGGTGATGAAGGAATGGCCCGAACAAGGTCGATTTCGCAAAGTTGTGGACATCGACGAAGCCATTCGAATCACCGAAACGCGACCTTACTTCCAAGCTGCTCTCAAGGAGCTCAAGGAGAGGAATCTTCACATTTGTCAGGAATTCAGAACGAACGATTCTGAATCGAGCACAACAAGGACGACAACGGTCACTGGAACGGACAAGAATGGTGAAATATAGCATCGACTCGTGCGTTTGCACGAACAAACGCATAGACCTAATATGATCGGGCCTCCGACTTTGTCAGTTTATCATCGCTATCACACAGGTATATACATATAATATAAATACAATGAAAACTAGAGCATCTATAACGAAAACCACGTTATCTTACATTTACCAATCTACAATAACTTAACATACAGGTACCAACTGTTGTATAAGAGCACTGTGCATTGAAACAGACGGGATGGTTCGTTCATTCTATCTTTCCTATGAATTCCAAACTCAGTCATCGGGAATCGTGTGTCGGAGTTCCTCGGTGGATGGTTGGGGATCTTCTCTGGCCGTACCACGGGTGTTCTCACTGTCGTCGCCGCCGTTGGGAGGGGTACTTCGCGAACCCTGTTCCGTTAGGTCTTCCCACAGCCCTGTTTCGCCCTCGATCTCGTAGCCGATATTGCCGGTGTTCCCTCGCTGCTCCCCGGACGATCCTGCGTCGCCAACATTGTCCGTGGACGACTCCTCGCGAGCTCCACCATCTCCGTTGCCGTGTGGAACATCGTCGTCGAATCCAGCTAGGCCAAGACCTTCCGAGACGTCGTCTTCGAGTATGATGCGATCCCGTTCCCGTTCCCTTTCTTGTTCTTGCTCGCGTCGAAGCTGGCGTCTGTATTCCAAAAGAGATTGCAGGGCAAGAGCCAGGGTCAGTTGCCAAACGAACAAGACCGTGGTTCCGATCGTCAGGAACGTAAAGAACCATTCTTTCAGGATCAGCTGCAACCCCACCATTTCTTCTCCTATGTGCAAAATCCCTGGTCCAACCTCCACCTGTTCTCCCCTCTGCCGGTTTTCCGGAGATACCAAGAGGCGGACCGTTACATAGCGCAGGGGAAATTCCTCGCTCTCGACAAAGAAGCGAAAGGACGGAACCGTCACCCTTCGGCTTTCCGGCATGGCGCCCAACACGTGCGGTAGAATGCACAGAAATTTGCGAAAGACCGATATCCAATGGGACTCGTGAGGAATTCTGGCTCCTCGAGTCGACGATGCCAATAGAGTTGTGGTAGTGGTCGCAAGCGTGGAAGGAGTGCCCCCAGTGTCACTTGTCTCGTCGTCTTTGGACGACGGCGACGACGACGAATGCAAATCCACTACGACACTGAACATACCGATTTTGTTTCGATTGACTTCGGACTCTGGCAGGTCGAGAAGGACTTCGATGTAATGGGGGGCTCCCTTCGTTAGGACGTGTTTCGCTTGCTTTGGCGGCGGCACAACGTCGGGATGGTAGTGTTGCCATGAAGCGTGGTTCGAAAACAGATCCACGACAGCGACAGGAGCGGATTGCATCGATCGTCGCGAGGTTTCAAAGTGTTCTTTGTTTTGGAACGGACCCCAGGATACTTTCGGGGGCGAAGACGACACTTTCTCGGTAGTTGTACTATTCTCTGCATCACACACAACATCGTCTCTGTCGTCTTCGAATGGATTTGTGGTTTTGTGCTCTGTGCTGGTTCGGATCGCAGCAGCAGCAGCAGCAGCAGCATCAGGAACAACACTGTGTGGGACTTGCGATGGCATAAAATTCGCTGCACTCGTGCCAGTGTAATCGAAGTATAGAGTGTCACTAGAGTGCAGCTTGGGCATGATTAGATTGTAAAATATGCCAAACTCTCCCAAACATACCAGAAGCAGAAGAGTTGCCAAGGTCCCGTACACAGAAACCTTGAAAATAAAGGGAAACAATCCGATGAAGGAGGACGATGGGGAAGGTGGACGCGCACCTGGTTCTCCATCGTGCATAAACTGCGAATGCTCATCCTGATAGTACTCTGGATACTGTCCGAGCATCCGGGGGCGAACGATCATTGATTCCGCTCCCCGCAACAAAAATCGAATCGCAGCCGTGTCGTTCCGCACGCGGTGGGGGCCTCGACTGTGCTGGGCGGCGTTGTAGTTGGAATTGTAGCCGTTGTCGTTGTTGAATCTATTGTCCATTTTGAAAATTGTAAAGCTGCAGCAACAGGTCTAACATTGATATCTCGAAAATGTGCACATGTCTTGTTGATCGACTCTCTACTCTGACTCTCGACTCTCTACTCTGACTCTCGACTATCGACAGCATTGGTGCCATTGTCAGTTTTCTGAAATCCCTTTTTCATGGTGTCCAAATCCATCATTTTCATTTTTTCTCAATGTCAGTGCTTCTGGATGGAGAGGTAAGATATTTACATACTCTTCTTATATACTATGTAAATGTACTAGTGTACGAGTACGTGTACGCGCTGGGGACCAATTATTACTCCGTATTTTTTTCCGATTCCCCTATTCGTCAATACGGCAGAGGGGCCAAGCTTTGGGTGTCATTTCAATCACAAAAATCACAAATCAAAAAATACGACTCGGATGTGGTCCGGACCATGCGTCATAAAGAATAAAATTGCGTCACAGGGGAACAGCTGTTGCAGGAAACTTATGGGCCATTTAGAGTAATGCATTCCGATGAATCGATTGGAGTGCCGGACGTTGCAAATCGGCCATTCATGATGCAGATGTGTTTCCAGATATCAACCGATCTGAACGAAATACGAAATACCCGTATGATTACATCTTGTGATGTCATACGGTATTATGTATCATGTCAGATCCTCCATCCACCTAAAATCGAACATAAAAGTAATTAGTTGTATTGATTCATCCCTCCATTACGTTCCGACAACCAATACCTATCGCAATGACGAAAACCCGACAAGTAGTGCGGTGGATCGCACCCATCATCTTTTCTCTCCAGTCGCTCTTTCTCTTCACCGATGCCTTCACCTCTTCCTTTGTTTGGAAGGAGAAAGCTGGCACCTTCGCTTCGGTACCAAGAGTTTCCGACCAGCCGGTAGGAACAGCCACTGCTGCTGCTCCTCTATACTCTGCAACCCAAGTCGGCTTTTTCGACGAGCTAGTTGCCACTGCCGACAACAAGGATCCCGACGAGGTCTGCACGGTACAGATCCTTATGAGTGCCACCGGCGGTGGACACCTCGCCAGCGCAATCGCCCTGGAAGACGCCCTGAATTCCTTGTACCCGGGTCGATTCGAGTGTGACATTGTGGACATATACACGGATTACGGTCCCTTCTGGCCGTATAACGATCTGGTCAGAATGTACAAGCTCATGGCGGAATTCTCTTGGACGTGGGATTTGTTTTACAAGTTTGGAGAAACCGAGTTCGGCCTCCGATTGAACGAATGGATGCTCGATGTATTTTGCCACCAGTCGTTTTCGAAATGTCTGGACCGGAAATTCCAATCGACCCAGAAACGAGCCGATATGGTGGTTTCCGTGCACCCCCTCTGCCAGGACCTGCCCCTGAAGATTTTGGCCGAGTTGGATGCCGATTCCAAGAAAACCACCCCGTTCGTGACGGTGGTTACCGACCTGGGTGGTGCACACAAGACGTGGTTCAATCCGGGTAAGTCCAGCGGTGGAATTGGGAATGAATGATTTTTCACGGTGGATGGTCTGTACGCATACAAGGCAAGCCAGCTCATCAAAAACTGAATTTCGGTTGAATGTTTGTTCTCGCTGCTGTTGTAATAATTTCGATTCAGGTGTTGATAAGTGTTTTGTTCCATCCGATGCTCTGAACGAAAAGGCCCAATCTCGTGGACTGGACACTACTTCCCAGATTGTACAATACGGCCTCCCAATCCGAAAGGGATTTTGGTCCAAATCAATGCACGATAGTGAATCTATTTCGCCCACGGAGGTCGCCGACGTGCGGCAAGAGCTGGGAATTTATGATATTCCCACTGTTCTCGTCGTTGGGGGTGGCGATGGTATGGGTGGCATAGTCGACATTGCTTCCAATTTAGGAAAATCTCTCGGAAGTGATGGTTCCAAATATCAGATGGTTGTCGTATGTGGTAACAATCAACAAGCGCAACAAAAGTTGAAGCAGATGAATTGGCCCGAGGGCGTAGAGGTGAACATTCAAGGCTTTGTGCGCAACATGGACGAATGGATGAAGGCAAGCGACTGTCTTGTCACAAAAGCTGGTCCTGGAACCATTGCCGAAGCTTCAATCTGCGGTCTTCCTTGCATGCTCTTTGCTTATCTGTAAGTAACTTTCTTTCAACTGAGCCATGATATATTCAAAAATACTTCTCTTTATCTCACCCTGACAACATCACCTCATCTGTCTCACAGGCCTGGACAAGAAGAGGGCAACATCCCGTTTGTTGAAGACTCTGGTTTTGGAAAGTACAGTAGCGACCCGAACGAAATTGCAGAAACTGTGAGCTCATGGTTGAAGTCGCCGAAGAAACTAAGGACAATGAAACAAGCGGCCTTGGCCGCAGCTCGTCCGTCTGCAACACTTGATATTGCGCGTGATTTGGCTGAAGTTGCCTTCTCAACCAAGGGACAACGGATCGCCAAGAAACAACAGGAAGAGAAGGTATTGGTTTCTTTGCGCTAAAGGTATAATGCTTGTATCTCAACATCTCACTAGTCTATCACTTCGATGAGTAGTTTCTTCTAACTGTAGAAATGAAAAAGAAATCATACAATCATCGAACATGGCGGGAACAGTACAGTTTTAAAATAATCCTCTATTTTTTAAAATTCTTAATGACTGTTATTGGTAGCCATTCATATTCCTTTGTAACCAATCATATGTGGCAGTTCCCATGCTGGTGCGAGCCGCATTCACGAGTTCCATTATGAATGCTTTCTGTTCGTTTGATCCTGGTGGACCCCTCATCTTCAGTCTCTTCCTTACTCCGTCTGCTAACGTCCTAGCTTGTCGGGAATTTTGTGTCATTGTCAACATGCTTGCTTCCACCAGTGCTGCTATTTCTTCCGAGTGGGCGGAGGCACAAGCAAACGCATGCTCGAACATGTGACAGAAACGCACACCCAAGCCACCCTGATTGGTGTTCCAGCCCCCCAATACGTCCCAGTATTCATCACTCAATTTGAAAGGTGCCTTTTCACTGAAAATAGGAACCTTGCACATTTTGGGGGTATCGCCAAGAACAAACCCAAAGTCGATGTGGATGATGTTCCCTTGACGATCCATCAAAATGTTTGCGTTGTGTCTATCTTTGATTTGTAAGATGTAACAAATCACACTGTATCCCACCAATGAACGCAGGAAATTGTCTTGCGCTTCCTCAAACGACAACGCGCCGTTGGCTCTCGGTTCGCCAGTGTATGTTCCCGGAGCACCATATGCACGCTCGAAATAATCGCGCAAGCTGTGGAAACCATCGGTTCTCTTCTTCACTTCGTCCACACTCTTCGCATCCGCAAGGCACTCAACGATGCCGGCATCACCTCCCACACACATGATTGTGTAAGGACGCATGTAGGGACGATATGATTCGGGAATATCTATCTTGAACCAGTCGTTCAACTTGGAAATGATTTGCATGACCAGGGCTTCTCTGCGAATGTCCTCCCCGGCTTTCATGATGAAAGAGGCAAGGCGCCAGCCTTCTACCTTCCCGTACGGCGAGGCCTGTCGAATCTCTTCGCACTTTTCTGCCAAGGGCTGTCCAAAAATTCTGTCCAGGAGCGCACCTCCGGTGGATACCGTTTGACCACTGCAAACATTCGTCACGGATTACGTGAGCAACATTCATTCCGACAACCACCCAACACATTGATTGAACCGTTTTACGTACCTTTGTCCCGTTGCCGATGGCGGGTGCGCCGTCATACCGTATTCGTTGTACACTTGATCGTGGTACATTTGTTGGTGAAGCTGCTCGAATTCGTTTTCCCGGACAGTATCGTATGGATTGGAAGTGTAGACATCTTCCGGACTGTGGGAATAGAAGACCGTTTCATCTGCTTGCCATCCTCCCCTTGGCATCTCTTTCGGCGTGACATCCATGAGAAGTTCTTTCTTTGTGATTGTCAAAGTTTGTGGATCCTTCATCTTGCTAGAGGTCGGCGCGAGGAGCTCCGACGGAATGTGATAACACTTGGAATGATCCTCGATGTGTTCTTCGCCCGGCGATGCATCGGACGTGGCCTTGGAACTCATGGCCAGGGCTTCTTCCATGGTGGCTCCGAGGCCGGGCGCACCAGAAGCATACAATCGGGAATCGTTCCCTCTCAGATTTGTGTCTGCTACTTCTACGCGAACGAGATACGGACACCGCTCCCGTGAAGAAAGCACGCAAGCCTCGTCGACCACAATGTTCAAAATTCGAACGGCGCCTTCGTTCGCGTCGGATGGCATCGACTCACATCCGGGCCACAATTTGTCTTGCTGATGGACGAGAGAGAATCCGAGAAAAAAAGAAAGGATGAGAATTGCATCGCATTGCATCGCATTGCATTCATCGAGACGAACAAGGCGAAGCCCAAGCGCCACTCGACACTCACCTTGGGATCCAAGGGAAGATGCACCGAGTACATCAGCATGTCGGACGTCACATCGGAAATCGAAGGCCAATCATCCGGGCCACGGTGATCTTCGACATCCAGACTGACGTCTCCGCGAGTGATCATCCGTCGTCGCACCCTTCTGTTCATTTCCCTGAGACTTTCCTGCAGGTAGGCATTGCGATGAACAACGGGGACGTTTCTCATGTCGAGGGATATTTTGGTGAGCCGGTCAATGAAATGCATGGTATCCCCAAAATGACTGCATCTTCGAAGACTCAAACTCGATGGCAATTTCTTGCCCGGTGGAGGTCTGTCCTCGTGGCCATAATACTGCTGCTGCTGCTGTTGTGGTGGTGATTGATGTTGATGATGATGATGATAGTGTTGATGCGGATAGTGGGGGTCCCGATAGTACATGTGATCTTCCAACGGAATCGTGTGGCCAAAAGCCGTGGCTTGTTCGGCATCCTGGAGCAGATCGAAGGCTTCCCTCTTGCCCGTTCCAATGGTTGCCAAAACGGCGGCCTTGTCGGCCGGCAGAACAATGATCAACCGCCTTCCGGTCTGCTGTCGGTGCTCGAACAGGGATTTCCACGCTCTGCCGACCTCCGCCTCCAGCAACCAACACATGTCGACCCCCCAGTTGGCGTCTTCGACGCAACGCCGGACAATGAGACGCCGCAGTTTTTCCACGGGGTTCACCAACCTCGGGTCGAACGCCGGCGGAGATTTGAGAACGACGGAGACGAGTTGCGGCAGATAATCGCGGACCACCCGTATCGTGTTTTGGGCATCGCTGACTTCCTCGGCGGAGGGTGCCGGCGGTTCGTCGGGTTCCCGTTCGTCATCGTCTGGCGGCGATCCTATTATCGGGTCGGTCTTCGGTGTTTCTTCGTCTGCTGTTGGTGTGTTGTCCTTTTCGTCACCTCCGTCCGCTTCTTTTATTCGGGCCTGCGGATCTGTGTCACCCTCGAGCGTTTCTCCGGCACCTTTCGCGTCCTCATCTCCGGATGACGTTTCCTTCGATATCGTTAGCTCCGGCACCGGTTCCACAGATGATGATGATGATGCATCGCCTTCTTCTTCTTCCGCTTGGCGGTACTCGTACTCCTCGGTCTCTCGCCGACGCCGGGATCGCTCGTGGTTGTCGAGTGTTTTGTCCGCTTCCTTCAGGGACCAAGCGAGTCGTTCCACCAACTCGGCCCTCATGGCATCCATGATCAGTAGGCGCTGCGATCCCGGTGGATAGGAAAGAATCCCCCTCAGGCATTGATCCCTCCATTCGTCTTCGCATCGGACGGTGGTGGCCGTGGACAGAGACGGCAGCGAAGACGGATTGTTGTTGTAATGGTGATGAGCTACCACTTGTCCGTAGCCGGCGGAGGCTGTCGTTTGGTCTTCGTAATTGACGGGTGTTACGTGCGGTGATTGGGGGACACTGGGAGTGTAGGGAAGGGTTTGGATTTCGGCAATGTCTCTCACCAGGTTGCTCAAAAAGAGCCATCTCATCAGGAAGTTCGTCACATCAAACATATTTGTCTAGTATGCGTGTCGTTTCGATTTGCTTTGCTTTGCTTTGACGCGATGGATTGGTCGATTCGATTCGGTGCTCAGCGTGGGATGGATGGTTCCCGACGGATTGCTGACCGATAATTGTCTCACTCTATCACACTTGCCTATTACACGTGGTCAGTGCCTGGCTTATATTGTCATCTCAATTGTATTCTAGGACTAGACGTTGATGGCTGAATGTGTAAGTGTCGTCGTTGGTTTTGCTGCGCTTTTCCGATGGGTTTGTTGGTAGTACGTACTAGAAATATTCCAATCTCTTTTGATAGTTTGAAGGTTACAATGAGGCTTACCGTAACAAGAACAGTTGTCTTTCACCCCGGGCGTCCGTGTCCAAAAAGTGATTGCGGTGGCATGGACTCGTACTTGATTTCGTACTCGGAATCGTAATTACTCGTAATTACTTGTGCTCGTACGATATTCGTACGAATTCGGTAGTGTGTTGTGTTTGGTTTGGAGAGACGATTCGATGGAAGTCATGCTTGCCCAAACAACGTTTGATGAAAAAACCGAAACGAAGGAATCTGTCGATCGCAAAGTCAAGCCGCGAGTCGCATTACACGTGGCTTCCGGATGGGGAGTTCGGGGAAAATACTTTTTCTGACATTTCGAAAAAAATCTGCCTCTGAGACGCAACCCAATCGTTGTGGTCGATTGCGATCGGGATGAGCAGTTTCTCTCGAATTCTAATCATCTAAGCATGATTGATTCGATGTTCATTCATTCATTCGGTGACGAAGTAAGATCCTGCTTCTGCCGTAAGATCACCAAGTTCGTACGGTACCTTTTAAGATTAGTAACCTTACTTGTCTGTATTTTTCAGATTTTGGTTGGAGGTTGGAGATTCATTCGATACGTTGTGGCTTTGTGCAATGTCATGATATTAAAAAAATAACATGTTCAAGTACAACAAGTACTAGTGCAAGTAGTAACTACGGGTAAGATTACTTCGTACAGTACTACTTCGAAGTACTTCGTAATCAGTTTTTTTTCTTACAACTTGAAACTCTTGACAGAAAATTGGCTATTGGATAACCTTACTTCGCTCAAAAATGACGAAGCATGATTAAACCCTGCACGTACGCGGGTACGTTCCCGATATTCGATTTGGATAGAACGGGATGATAGTAGCAGAATGCTGGAAGGAGACTACTAGTACTAGTAGTACTAGCAGCACTATTTTCAGGGACAGGGAGTCGAATAAGAACCGGTGGCGCAGTTTTTTCGCTGCTAGTACTTGTCGCAGTACTAGTAGTAGTATCCGCAATGTGGTGGTGCTGGACAGCCCCGGCAACATCGGTTCCACCGAACGGCACCAGATGGATGACGAATTCCGTGCCGTTCCCATTCCGGCAGTACTACTACTAGTAGTACAACAGTCAACATCATCTGTGATCTTTCACCGCAAAGTGCGTGGTACTGCCATCGAGGAAACAATCGTGTCGCTTCCGATGGATGCAACAAAGGAGAAGAAGAGCAACAACGAGAAGAATGCCCCGACCGTTTCGCGTGTGGCACCCCGCTTCTTGCCGGCTCCTGTAAATTTCACCGACGCCGCTGCTGCTGCCCCGGATGGTTTCTCGGTTCCCCCGATCATTCTTCCATCCCTGAACATCCATCTCTCACCAACAAACCGGCGTGCATCCAGAAATTTTGCACCGGTGCGTGCGACTCGATGACGATTGCCAACGTTTCTTTGTGCATAGTAGTAGTAGTAGTAGAAGTAGCGTGGTGGCATTGGCGAGTTCTTGGTGGAGGGATGGCACTCGACTTGTTGGCAAAGAGGTTGATTGATGCCGGATTACCTTGCCGGATTGCAAAATGGCCACGAGATCCTCTGCCTTGTACTGTATATAGTAGTAGTTTCGTACAGTTGTCCACATGATGATTCTCTCAAAATGACCTTGGAATCGATAGTACTAGTAGTGTGCGGCACTGGTGGGCCTCCATGTGAGAAGTTCTTACTAGAAGCGTGGATGTACGGTATGTTGAGATGCGAGTACGAACATCATACAGTACAAGTACCGTACTGTAGATGATACACCGAACCTATCCTTCGAGGAGGAGCGCCATGCCAAACACCACCAGCACTGCTGTGAGCGGGAACGGTTTTGTTGGAACAAGCAAACGGGGAAAATGCTGCGCCTGCGTTGCCCCTTACGACCACCGCAAGACTGACGTACCGGTATCGTACGTACGAGTACTGGTGGTACTGGTACTGGTACTGGTAGTTGTAGAATTGGTGCCTTCTTACAGTAACGTGCGCAAGTGTTCCCGATTTTGAAATTTTGGGATGAATGAATCGAATAATCATCGACGTGATCGATTTTTTGAATTTTGTTGAGAGATTCCTCGAGTCACACTTCGTTTCGATGGTCCTTCGAAATCGAACTCCGTACAGGTAAGTTAACTTAGTTACTCGTACGAGTGGCCGGAAAAGCCGTCGTCGGCCTCGTACTACGGAATTCCTATCAGCTGTCCCCCGGCTTCCGTAGAAACGAGTACAAGTAGTTGGGGATGTAGAACCGGGGGACAGCTGATAGGAATTTTGTAGTACAAGTAAGTTAACGTACTACGATACGTAACCTTAGGAGTAATACAAGTATCAATTACGAAGTAAATAATATAGATTCTGTTTTTTCCATGGAATTCAGAATTGGGAATGAATGAATCAACTGACGAGTCCTTTCCACCACATTAGTTAGTAGAAGTAAGATCTTGATGGTAGTGCTGTATTGGAATTCTGGATTGCAAATCGGATCCCCTCCCGCCATGAAGGTACAGTATGTATATAACTGTTATTACAACAAGAAGGTCGTGTCATCGACACAAAGACGGAATCAACCGAAGCATCTAAGTTTGGGTTTCGGCAACCACAAAAAGCAGCAAGAAACGAAAATTCCAGAAGCCCGATCCGAAAAAAATCCGATTTTTCCGCTGCTGAGAAGCTTCGATCGCGATAAGTCTCGGTAACTTACTGGTTCTGTATTCTTACCTGGAGTGACCTTTCCGCATTATTTTTGTTGAAAGGAGTTTGGGAAGCAATGCTACGAGAGCCAAACCCATTTGTATGAAATTTCGTACAAGCCAAACAAACGAAACAAAACAAAACAAAACAACACATCCGTGCACGTACTCGGCACATTCCTTGAAAAAAGAAAAAACAGGACGCAGACAATGGCAGCACAGCGTACTAGCAGCAGCAGCAGCAGCAGCAGCAGCACAGGCGTCGGGTTGTCGCGAACCCGGCGCTGGCGTGGTTGGTGGTGGCACTGCTTCTCGTCGGACCGGGGTTCGTTCCTCCCTCCTGTTTTCCAAACGGCGCGGGAGTCTTTGCGCTCGCCTGGACCCCGTGCTCGGAAGAAGAGGGCGGCGGAATCTGCCCCGATCGCGCCACGTGTTGCCCCACGGAAACCCCCGGGGTGTCGGCGTGCATCCCGCTGGTCAAGCTCGACTTACCGCGCTCCGAACGAGCCCAAGACCCAATGCTGCCGTACGGAACAGGGAACCACAGGGACGACGACTACGACGACTACTCCGACAGCGACAGCGACATTGGTAACCGGATGCCGATGGGGCTACGAGTGCGCCGTTGCCACCACTACTAGTATCGCTGCTTCGGATCCCGACAACCACCATCACGAGTACGAGTACGAGTACGAGTACTGTAAGGTTACCGACGAGGTGCGGAACCTCGATCCAAAGGCGAGGGACACTCCCCGCTACGATGTCTGCCGCATTCCGACCCGGATGCAAACCCTGCACGGATTTCCGGTAAGCGTGAATGCCTCCGAGTCGGAACAATGCGAACACGAACACCAACACGAAACAAGGGATCGGGTGTACCGCCTGGCCTACTATTCCAGCGTGGGATCCATCACCGCAGACAACGATTCGGACACGTCGGACGCTTCCACCGTCGAAAAGGCCGTCGTCGTGATTCACGGTTCGCTCCGAGATGCCGACGATTACTTTTGCACGGGGCTCTCGCTCATCGAACAAGGAGACGAAGACAAGGTAATGGTGATTGCCCCCTGGATTGCCTCGCGGTACGACGATACGGGGGAGATGGGTCGAAACGGCGACGATGACAGTGACGATGGAAGTGACAATGACAGTGACAATGACAATGACAAGCCGGAGGAGGTTTTGGTGTGGGACGAACAAGAAACCGCCTTCAACAGCATCCTCCGCCACGTGTGGAGATACGGGGCCGACGCGTTCAACGCCCCGATCAGTAGCTTTCGAGCCCTCGACGAGATGGTGGAGCACCTCGCCTCGTCCGTCGATCGCTTTCCGAACCTGAAACAAATCACGGTGGTCGGCCATTCCGGTAAGTAGTAGTAGTAGTAGTAGTGCTAGTGAGACTCCATGCGTTGCGCACACGAGCATTCGGTGGCCGGATCGCGGGGCACCGCAGCTTGGCACGGAACACAGAATGAATCTTGCGGCACCGCACCAAGAGTCCAATGGTTTTGATGATGTTGACTGACCCAAACCCATTGTCCTGTTTCGATTTGATGGAATGGAATGCGATGCGATGCGATGCGAATGCGATTTATTGTTTGCTGGCCAGCCGGGGGACAGATGGTCCAGCGCTGGGCGCTTCTCTCGAACATTCCGGCATGGAACACCCTGCAAATCCGGGCCGTCGTTGCCAATCCGAGAGGTTACGCTTACCTCGACGATCGCCGCTGGTTTGATGCGTTCGGCACCGAACAACGCGCCAACGATCAAAGCAGCAAGCGGCAGCGGCAGCAATCCAAACGATCCCACGGTGCACGGCCACGAAACGACCGCCGGAACCAAGGGAGCACACGCAAACAAAAAGGCAAACGAAAAGGCAAACGCAAAAACAAACGACAACGACCACGCAACTGGCATCGTCTCCGGTCACACCCACAGCATGGTCTTTCGGAGTCCCACCCCGGGAGACGGTCCTCGACGAGTATTGTCCCTGGTACAACTACTGGATCTGGGGGCTGCAGGACGATCCCAACAACGAACTCCCGTGTCCCTACCGAGACCGAGCCGTAGCGGAAATGGGTTCCGCGGCGGCCATTGCCGAGCGATACGCGACCCGTACCGTGGTGAGTGAAACGGAATGCGATGCGATGCTATGCGGAACAATGCTGCGGTGCAAGCAAACTCCGATGCAAAACCATGATGCAATGCTGCGGTGCAATCCAATTGCTGTACCACCAGATGGATTCACACTGCACGGCGCAAAACCCAATCCACTGATTCATTCACTCACTCATTCACTCACTCACTCACCCACTCACTCACTCAACTCTTCACCAACTTACTCACCAACCGACTCACTCACTCACTCAATCAATAACACGCCAAGATTTATCTCACGGGAGAGCACGACACGCTCCCCAAGCCCGAAGAGAGATGCGGGAACCTTGTGCAGGGACGGAATCGGCACGAGCGCGCGGTTCGTTTCTACGACGCATTGCAGGAATACTACTACAACGACACCAACAAACAGAAAGAGCAACAGCAACAGCAACAGCAACAGCACAACACGAACGCGAACGACAACGACAACGACAACGACAACGACAACGACACCAACAACGACAAAGGATCGAGTTCGTCGTCCCCACCGCCACAACTGGTGCACGCCCTGCACACCATACCCACGTCGGACCACGACCACTCGTTCATGTTCCAGAGCCCGCTGGGAAAGGCGGCCATATTCGGATAGGCACGACGGCGGCAGGCGATGGCTGCTGGTGCGTGTGCCGTGTTGGATGGTCCATGAATCAATGAATGAATGAATGAATCAACGGATGGATGAATATTGAGTTCTGGATGGAGAGTTGCCTCGTGCTTGACAATGGTCCTTCACCGACTAGATCTTTTTTTTGTTTGAGTTTCTGACAAGTTTCAATCATCGTCATTATTATTTCATGATATTGGTGCTTTGAACTCTTTTTTACCATCCCTCTTCATTAGAAGAGTAACAATGCTAAGGTTACCCGTACCGATGTTCTGCCCCAACATCATCGTCACAATCCTATCAAAATTGTATCGGTTGCTCATGACTCGAAAGAGGACAAGCTTTGGAAACTGGAAGTAGGTTCCAGGTACTAAGCCTTAACCCGTAATTAGTAATTGCTCATATTATTTAAAAAAAAAAAAAATCATCTCATCAATCCGAAGAGTGTTGTTTTTGGAGATGGAAGTTTGGGTCGTACTTTTTCGCGCATAGAATACTGGTACACCATAATCTGTAAGGTAATTACGGTACAGTACGTAAGCCTTACGTAGCCATGTCGTGTTGCTTTGTGGTTGCGCGCCATACCTCGGCGCGCAATATATTCGGCGCGCCATACCTCGGCGCGCCATAAGGTTAACTTACCTGCTCCCTTCGCAAGGGGTCATCTGTTCGGTAATTACACGGTTTTGTGTGTTCTGTCTCTCTAGAGTTGAGAGTGTGAGTTAAAATTTTCGGTTTGCCCTGTTTTTGGCGGAAAGAACAGCGAGGAGTGGTGTACCGTAAACCTTACCTTACCGGTACCGGTACAAGTAAGATTTATCCTTCTGACTTCAGTAAGTTGTCCTTCTTCCGTACGTTCAGTGGCAGTAGAATTCGTAGAGAGGTCGAGTCACACCGTTCCTCGGACCTCGGACCGCACCAATCTCATCTTGGATCTCACCTCTGTGTTTAGTAATGAAAAAAATAATGTTGACTTACTGCTTCGTACTAGTAGTAATCTGATATCACTGGTACTCAGTACGGTACTTGTACGGGTAAGGCCTTACCCGGTAACCTTACGTGTACGAGTAAGGTACCCGCGAAAGTAATTTTTACTTGTATCAGTTGTACATCTGTCCCTTGTACAACGCTTCGTAATTTTGTAGTTGGATTTTCATTCATCGATTTTGATACTGTAATTTTTTTGTCGCTTTGATTCGTTCATTCATCTTGACTCCATCATTGTTCCATGCCATCAGGGAAGAGGGAGTATCATCATGATGTCCACTGCATATTATTGAATTCTCCATTATTTCACAACACTTTATATCTGAACACCAGCAGGACTAGACTCCCGCACCAGAGATAGGACGGCATTGCATTGCAAGCTTTTCCCGAAACCCCGAGGAGAACGCGAAGACACAACACAACACGACATAACACAAGACAAGACAACTCATCACTTGGGAAACGCAGCAACAACAACAACAACAACAACAACAACAACAACAACGGCAACAAAAAGCGCTGCCCAAAAAACTCCAATCGCAGAGAACGCCATGGCAGGAACGAATCAACAATTCGGGCCCGGAGCGAGCATGGGATCCGCAAACCAACGAAAAGCGCCGCGAAGGGTGGAAGCCATCGACCTCTTGTCGTCTTCCGACGAGGACAGCAACAGCGACGACAACATGGACGTGGAAGTCGATGATGTCGGGAATGGAATCGGCAATGGAATTGGCAACAGGATTGGAAATGGCAATGGAATTGGAATTGGCAATAGGATTGGAAATGGCAATGGCAATGGCAACCCAATGCCAGCGAGCCGGCAGCACCGGGCCAAGCAAGTGATGGACTCGTTTCTGAGGGAAAGGGCGGCTTCCGGTGCCTCGTCGACCCAGCGGTCCCGGGAAGTCTACCGGAGCATCATGGATTCGGACAATGAAAGCTCGGACAGCAACGACGAGGACTTTCGGAACCAGTTGCTCTGGAACGGGGGCTTTTCCGCCAAGACCTCGATCGAATTGCTCGAGGACAGCCACGGTGAGGACACTTCCACCAGTGACGGAGATGGCGATGGCGATGGCGATGGCGATGGCGATGGCAGCGATGTGAGCGACGGGGATTATGACGATAATGAGGATGACAACGATGACAACGATGACGATCACGACGATTCCTCCATCGAGGTTCTCGGCGTTGTTTCCGGCAACAACGCGAACAACAGTCCCCGGCGTCCCGCGATGAACGCCCGGCACCTGAGCAATCGGCAGCGTCGGATGGAAGCGGTGCGCAACCGCAACAAACGGTTCGATCGGGACACAGCCTTTGGCGAAACCGAACACGAGGACAGCGACACGCGCGGGGAAGAGGACGAGAGCGAGTACGATCGGCATCGGGACGACGAGGAAGAAGATCCCCAGGACTACGGGGATGCCACCTTGCTCGGTGGTGACAAGGATGCCAACGAACACTTGCGCAAACACGAACAACAACCGCAACATCAATCTCAGCCACAACAACCGCAACCACAACCACAACCACAACACCGACACGAGGAATCCGAGCCCCTCCATCGAAAGCCGATCGCCACCGAAAGAGATCCGGCGGAAGCTTGTTCGGAGCCGAGAATTAGTGGTACGAGTCCCCTTCCAGCGGCCATGAGCTCGGAGCAATCCGGAGACCGGGATTCCCCCGGTGCCCCCGAGGTGTCCCCGGACACCGACGACAGTCGCACCGACGTCCCACCAATAATCGGGGACGAAGACACCAGCGTTCCTCGCAACGAAGCGATTCCGCCAAAGCCACCGGCACCTCTACCACCACCTCCAAAGACGAACGGAATGTCCGAGGCCGCAAAGGGACCCCTCTCGGTACCCGAATCGACCCCAAACACAACGGTTCAATCCTCCAAGGCCAAAAAGACGGCCCGCAAAACTTCCTGGGCCAAGGCGAGAGCTGCCGCCAAGACGGGGCGCAGCAGCAGCTGCAGCAGCACCAGTGCCGCCTTTGACAATCTTTACATGAACGGGAAGGACTTTATCGTGGTCTGGGCCGGAATCACCGACCCGAGGGAGTTTCTGGTCAAGGCCAAGACCCTGGAACCCAAGGTCAATGCCTGGAGGCACGACCGAAACTCGGCACCCCTCAGCGATCCTTCCAACTACATAAAGACGCTGCGGCGGCAGGTCCGGGACAACATCAAGGTCCTCGCCAAGAAACAGGGACAGCGCAAGAGCACTTCTTCGACGGCGAAAGCCGT
This sequence comes from Pseudo-nitzschia pungens, assembly GCA_037355855.1. NCBI lineage: Eukaryota > Bacillariophyta > Bacillariophyceae > Bacillariales > Bacillariaceae > Pseudo-nitzschia > Pseudo-nitzschia pungens. The sequence continues at coordinate 5,673,055 of CM074760.1, read as the reverse complement.
GGCACGATCCCCCAAGCGGCAGCGACTCCTCGGGGAGAGGGGCGCTTCGGCACTGGTGGCCAACCCGGGCAAGACCCTGGTGTATCCCTCCCTGGACGAGCTGCCGGCCAGCGGGGGATCCTTCATTGAGTACATGGGACTCAAAACCGCCGAGGAGGTCCTCCTGTTTCGGGGCCTGGCGAAGCACGTCAATGACTGGAGAAAGAGCCAGGGCGTGCCGCCCGTCCAGAACGTCCAATGGGCCGTCTACAACTGGAGGAGGTGGATCAAGGACAACACGCTGGTCAAACACCCCGGGGGAAAAGTCACCAAGGCCACGCGCGAGGACATTGGGTTGGTCACGGGCGACGGTCTGCGCGGGGGCGGACGCGGGGGAAAGGGCGTCAAAAAAAACCGGTCGTCGTCCCTCGTCGCGGGAGTCGCCGAGGACCAGGAGGGCATCGACATCGATTCGTCCAACTGCATGGTTCTGGTTCCGCCGCTCAGCAAGAGATTCCTCAACGAGAAGACGGGGCTGCCCGTGTACCAATTTGCGGTGTACGACACCCGGTCCAAAGGTACGAAACGGCGTGGCGGGGCGCGGTTTGATACGACATGGTGTGACATGAAACGACGACACGACACGACGACGGGGCGAGCGCGTGTTGTTTTCGTGTTGCTTCGACCGAAACTGTTATTTCTCACTCACTTTCTCTTTTTGTTGCGCTCTCCGTCCCAAGACACCATATACGAGTTTCGAGTGGAAGCCAACCCGTCTTGGATTCCGAATGCCGGGAACGGGGCCTTTTTGACGTTTTTGGGTGCTCGGGAAGCTCGGTCTCCGGGAATCGCGGATCTCGACGCGGCGTCGCAGCCAGAGGTGCGACAACCGTTGGTATCGAAGGATTCGGATGGGTATCACATGAACGTACGAGTTGTGGGAGAACAACTCGAAACGGGGGATCAGACCTTCCGGTATCCTCCGACGACGACCGTGCCATCGGTGCACGGGTCGGCGGAGAAACTGGTGGTGGACGGAAGCAGCCGATATCCCTGGAAACTCGGTCCGGAGGGAAAGCGGCTGGTGGCGGAGTACGCCGAAATCCCGGACCGGCTCTTTTCCACTAGCGGAGAGGGGTGCTCCACCATCGAACTGGGCCGATACGGCCCGTTTCGACGGTCGGATCGAAAAACCCAGCTGCACTATGACATGAAGAATTTTGTGTTTTCCAACGAAACGTCGGAATGGGGATTCGACATACTCGAGGATCTCAATGGGGAAGAACAAGTTGCCGATGTGACGGACGATGTGACAGGGATGCCGCACCACGTTGCGAAACAAAACATTTGCATGTACGTCAACGAGACCGGTGGTGACCCCGACCTGCAACAAACGGTTTGGTCGCAACAGGTGATGGATCGGGAAGTCAATTATTTCATTCAAACCGACAAGCCCATGAAAAAGGGGGAAACGATCGAGCTATTGATTTCGTACTTTGGGACCTACAACGAGTGAGTATGGATGCATCTTGCATGCATCGGTGTGTTTCTGTATTAATCTCGGTTGCATCCCTTGATGTACCGCTATGTTCGAGAGCTGTTCTCATCACATCACTTGCTGCAATCGTGTTGTTCACCATTCCACAGGATTCGGGAACGAAAGGGTTACGGACAAAAGAACAAAAGCGGAGAGGTCCGCAGTGACGACCACTTGCCGACATTTTTGGAACGAAATTTTATCGAACGATACGATATGGTAGAGGTTCTGTACGAGGTTAGAGATGCGATGACACTCTATCGACTTTCCGAATTTTTGGATGGAATTCGTGGCAAACTCGCCGAAATCGTAGAAACTTTTGTTGTTGGCTGACATCGAATCAACGCCAGAAGGAGTCTACGTACCATTTGCACAGCAGATAGTGGCATTGCGACGCCTCAATTGGATAAAACCGTTTTTCTTGAAAAAGATTGAAAACGTTCGGAGAAAGGTCGAGAAATCTGGCGAGCAGGATCCTCTTGCCGTATGGCACATGTCCATTCTAAACCGATGCACCGAAAATGCCAAAGCCTTGGATTGGGGTTTGTGGCCACGCCTCATGGATCGATTGGATGAACATCCAAATCTGATTGATAAAAGGGGAATCAATCTGAGAGCCAAGTTTCGAGAAGAAGTCACGGAAGAAATTTGCTACGGCGTAAATACAACCTTGTTTTGTCCGTGCAACGAAGCGGTCTGGTGTGGTGTGGCCTCAACCTTGACACATGATTTGTGCTATTTGATCGCAAGACATAGATGGGACTACAAAGAAGCAAAACCTCTGGGAAATCTCTCTGCTGCTTTCCTGCAGATAGTTGCAAAAGCTTCGGAGGAGATTCGGAATCCCAAAAGCCTCGATGATCTCAAATTCGATTCTACGATTTGGATGAGATACGCGTTGAACAACCGTGGAAATCTACCGAAAGAGCCCGCTGGGACCGAATGCGTCCTCACCCTGGCCAACGACTGCCATGGCCCCGAATTGAGGTTGCCGGCACCAATCGTCCTGCGCAAAGATTCTTCCTCTGAAAAATCGCAGCGCAAAGATTCTTTTTCTGACCAATCGCAACTGTTGAAAACGATTCACAAACCCTGGTACCTGACGCGGCAGATTGTCTTTTTGGCGGACACCTTTGCCAAAAAATATCTCATCGATGAGAAGTCATACTCTTTTGCAGCTCTCTGTGAGAAGGTCGATATAACCGTACAGACCACATCGCTGTTCATGATTGGTGACATTGAGCTTGATCACAAGTCGAGACTGTTTTTCGGCAGGGAATTCCGTACGATTTACTCTACGGGCAACAGTCCAGATGATCGAATCATCGAATCTCTCTCAAAACCCGCTGCAAGAAGTGTGTCCTCCAAGCCTGAAAAAAGCAAGCCTTGTGGCTACAGGAAGCTGACCACGCCAGTGAAGAAACTTTTGTTCTGGAATGTTCTCGTGAAAGGCCTTCTCGAGATGAAATGGTCTATTGAACGAGGAACACGCCCCAACGATTGGTACCTAATGCCTCCCGGTATAAGGAGGGGCGCAGGTTTCAAACCCAGAGTTGATTTCTTCGATAGTGCTTTACTAGTTCTGACGTGTTTAACCTCGGATGACAGGTATTGCAATAGTCCTGCGATCAAGTCACTCATGAGTGAATACCGAGGCTGCCAGAAAGAGTACGAGAAAATGAGGGATTTGAAAGCTAGCGAACTCAAAACTCTATCAAATGAAGAGATTGTGGATCTTTTGAAAAGAAAAGTAAGAAACAGAGCGAGCAGATCTGCTGACAAATCTGCGGACAAGCCAGCAGGTACATCAGAGACGACCCATTGTCTCGTCCAGAATGGCGGAGATGCAACAACAAAGCTAAGGGTCGCTTTTCACGCAGATAAGTTGGGACTCATGCTAAAGAAAGTGGAAGAAGGGGAACTCAAAAGAATTTGTGTGGTAGGAGTCGACAATCCAATGTACAAGACACGTGTCAGAAGCGGAGACTTCATAGTTGCAATTGAAGATCATGAAATCAGAAACGAAACTCTTTCTGACGTTTGCGCGCGCCTGAAGGATGCAAAGAGACCGGTAACCATTACTTTTGAGCGCAAGGGTCAAGCAGCCGAACCTTAACGAAATCATTCATGGCAAGGATGTCTGAATGGAACGGACGCTGTCGAAATGGATAACCGGGCACTACTATGCGAGGGATCATCTACCAGCATGAAAAGGTCAAGATGTTGGTATGTAAATCGGGTGGGAGAAGTTGTTCTACTCTGTGTCTTTCTATTTCTATGGTCCAACTAACAGTCGTAGCAAGACTTGAACCAATGGGAGTATTTTTTAAACATCTCTTTCGACACTTCTATTGTCTGTAAAGGAGTGCTTTGTTCCTTGCTATTCGAATTCGATATAGTTATGTGATGGCTTGCTGCGGTACTGCTTTCTGAAGTTGTCCATTCGTAGGCATGAACCGCAAATAGTCGATTGACCGCTGTGGAGTTTAACGACTGACCATCTGCTTGGTCTCGCAACGCTTGTTCAAGGAGGATCTTGACCCGCTTTGCGTAATATTCCCGGACCAACCCACTCCAATGCTTTCCGGCATAATCGATTGGACCATCGGGAATTTCATCGGCGTCGTGCGGAGTCGGATTCCATGTAGTAACCTGGGTTCTTGCGTTGAATTCGTAAAAGTGAGAAGCAGGAGCCGGCAGTCGCTGTGATTGCCCAGGATTGGTGAAACGCAATCGTGTTGAGCTTCTCCCGTTGCGTCCTCTCGTGCGAGACGCCGCGCGGCATCGAGCCAGGAGCTCAGCCGGAAGGCCCGGTTTGTTCCCAAGAGACTATCCAGATCGAGCAATAACTCAATGTAGGATTCCCCCGTGCGCACGAGCTCCTCGTGGTCCATTGCCTCTTTCGATCGCGCGTCGAAAAAGTTCCGAGCCACGGGCACCGTCAGCTGGGCCAAGACTTCTCTGCCGACGTCGACCAGATCGTACAAAAACGGATTCGTGGGATCTTCCATGTTGTCCCCGACATGCACAAGATTCTTCCAAGCATCGAAAATGTTGCACAGCAAAGGCTTGGGTGTTTGTCGGTCGCTTTCAAAGAGAGATCTCGACTCGGGAGGGTCCAGGAGTTTCACGCCTGTCGGGTCTTGAACACTAAAGTCTTGGCTGTAGGAGCTGTTCAGCAAGCTGGACCAGGCCTGTGCGATGCGATTGTCGTTCGTGTTGCGCATTCCGTATCGTTTGTGAGCAACTCCGAATCAGATGGGACGTGAGATTGGCCACCGGATCGGTGCGGAAATTTTGTTCGTACAAGAAATCGTAGTAGACCGGATTCTGGTCGATCCCCTCGGGGGTTGCGCCGATCCCAATGATGGAGGACCGATTCGCCAGGGCTTGATGCGGAAACGCCCAATTCAATTCCGGGAGGTTCCCGCGCATTCCATTGGTGTCACCGAAATTGTGCAGTTTTGTCCAGATAAATGGCTGTTTCTCCCCACAAACGAACGAATACGATATCAACCATTACGAATCAAAATAGTTCATTCCGCAACAGTACACAGCAGCAGCAGCAACAACAACGGCAATAGCAATAACAGTAAAAAGCATTGTGTCAGAACGTTAACATTCGAGACGAAGCACCTCGTCCACTGTACATCGCAGAGCTATGGTGCGCTCTGCTGCACTCGACTCACCGCTCCAAAAAAGGAAGCATTGCCCCATTTTTCCCACTCCGACTGATACCCCATGTCGATGACGACAAACTTTCCGTGCGGTGCGCTGTCCACAAATCCCCGGAGGTAGGAAGCCTCCCTTTCCGTCTCCCACCCGACAAAGGCAAAGCCCTGGTACATCCAGTGGGCGTCCGGATCGGTCCGGTTCAAGCCGGCGTAGGCCGCTCTTCCCCGTTGGTACCAATCGTCGTCGCGGGGGAGACTTGCCGATGATGTCGATGATGATGTCGATGATGATGTCGATGATGATGTCGATGATGATGATGATGTCGATGATGATGATGATGTCGATGACGACCACATGAATGCCGATGCGGGGGTTGCAACCCCCCGCAGCAACGCAACGTGGGCATCGGCATCGACATTGGCATCGGCATTGACGGCTCGGAGCCTTCGTCGTTCCTCCCGCAGCGTGTCCCCTCGATCGGGCGTTTTCGTCGTTTTCTTAGCCGCCATCCAGGGCGGGACACCCCCGTTGAACCAGCCGTCCATTTGGTAGTAGTGGTCCGTCCCAAAGTCCTCGATCATGGTTTCCATCCAGAGATCGGCAACGGTACCAAAGAGCGGATCGAGGGCATCGATCCACCCGGTGGCGCCCTGCTCGGTCATGTTGGCGTCGTGGTACAATTTCTTGAGCTGCACCGGGACGTTCCCCTGAAAGGCCGGCAGGACGCCCACCACTCCCAGGCTTCGGAGCCGCGGCAGTATGCGATTGCGCTGCAGTTCCCACTGGGATTTCATGAACGACCGGGGCAGCGGACCGGCAATGCCGCTCCCGTACTCGTTTTGTCCGCGGCTCCACGCTAAGAGCGCGGGTCCGTTGAACCAGGACCGAATGTCTCGGTCGTCCAGTCCCAGCTTGGAAAAGACGCGGTGCTGGAGTTCTTCCTGTCCCGTCATGGCCAGGACCATGTTGATGCCGCGGAGTGCCATGTTGTCGATGAGGCTCTCCCACGCGGGCCAGTCGTACCAGACCAAGGAATAGCTGTGCGTGCAAACGTTCATCAGATAGCTGTGGATTGTGACAGAACAAAGCAAAACAGAACAAAAATAGAACAGATATACAACAGAAAGAAATGAAAAGGGCGAGGGCGAATTCGGCATGCAGCGACACGACGAACCACGAGTGAGAAAAGGGTCGCACGGCAAACAACCATTTGCCACAAGGAACGAAGAATGGTATGCAAACCCCCAAAACCCTCGCCGCACCGGTTCCGTACCGCAATCGGCACCGGACGGCAGTTCACCCCACGCACCTCCACTTGGTGGTCCGACGGCGCCGAACCACCACCAATTCTGTCGATTCCGATGCCGATGCCGATGCCGATGCCTCGGAGGATCCCAGCGGAACGGGCCATTGCTCGGGCAGCACAATGTGGGATCCACCCGCCCGGCCCCCGGTCGACCACTCGAGCGTAAAGTTGCAGTAGTTGCGAAAGTAGTGACCGAGGCCGGCCGTCAGCTCGCTCGCCGAGGTGGCCGTAATGCCAATGACGATTGAGTCGCTGTTACTGTCGCTGTCGCTGTCGCTGTCTCTGCCTAGCTGCTCCAGTCGAAACCAGGCGGACGACGCCTCGTCTCCATTGTTGTTGTTGTTGTTGTTGTTGTTATGGACGTCGTCGTCGGTGGTGACAATGCGCAGGCGAAACGCATTCTTGGCATCGGGATCCTTTAGGACGCGATCCATCAAATCGTAAACGGCATCCACGGTCCCAATCAGAGGAGGACCTGAGTCACCGGAACTCCCACCAAATTCACTGACGCTTGCATCGGCATCAGCATCAGCATCAGCATCAGCATCAGCATCAGGATCAACATCGGCATCAGCATCGGCATCAACATAAGCACCACCTCTCCTCACAATGGATCCGATCCTCTTTCCATCGGTTGCGCCGGCCCAGACCACCAAGTTCCCCGATTCCCCGAACCATCCCAGAATCAAGAACGCGAACAAAATCGAGTTCGCGCCGAGGAACACCAACCACCGAGACGGAATCCCTCGCTGGCTTTGTTGTGAGCATTCCCGTCCACCGATCGGCGTCATCGTGGGGGTTCCGGTTCCTGTTGACTGCGTGCACAGCACTATATCTATCTACTATGTTTCTGTATCGGTTGCTCGTCGAGTGCGAGCAATTGTGTGGCAGATTCTGATGATACGGTAACCTTATCTTGCCGCAAGATCCTTGGTCTTTTGTTGATTGAGAGAGTGTTTTGCTGAGAGTGTTCTGTGTCGAGTGTCAAGTGTCAAGTGTACCGTACTACGGTAAACCTTACCCGTAATCTTACTGTAGAGGCTGGAACTTTCGAGTTGTTCTGTTCCGTGACATTTCAGGTACGAGAGTATGTATAGTACATACAAGTATATGTGCGAGGGTATAATACTGGAGCATGATTTTGTGGATTAGTTCAATCCAAAATCTAAACCCAAATCCAAACCTAAATCCCCAACTGCTCCCATCACGGGGAAGTTTGGAATCAAAAATAATCATTCTTCGACGTAATCTTAACGTACGGTAACCTTACCGGTACACGTACTTCGTAATAATGTTTTTAATAATAGAAAAAATAGTAACGAAGGATTTGGATTCATAAAGCACAGTAACCTTACCGTATTCTTTCTCCCTTCTTTGCGAGAACACTTTTTTAAAAAAATAATACGTGTATGTCTAATTAACGGTCAGAGTACGTGTACGGATGTTCTTGAAAAGCGATAAAATATCTAATTAACGGTAAGAGTACGTGTACGGATGTTCTTGCAAAGCGATAAAATATCTAATTAACGGTAAGAGTACGTGTACGGATGTTCTTGCAAAGCGATAAAATACAGTAATCAGTAGTACAATAGAATCTATTTCTTCTCACTTGATGGCAACGAAGGCACCGTTGGATTTTTTCAAGTCGGAACCATCCGAAAGCGGCTTTCGAACGAAATTGACGATGACATCGCGGTAGCAGGGGCCGGTTGTGCCCATCTCGCGATGAAACGGACGCACCTCGTGCTTCACCAACCTATCGTTGAAGAGGATGGTCTCCCACGGCGACTCTAGCGCCTTGTCAAAGAGACAGTTTTCCCATGCGAACCCATCCGAACGCTTCGAGTTCTCGGAAAGGACGCCAAATCTGGGACTCTCGTAATTGCCCATGGGCTGTTCCAGCTTCCAGATGCGGGACTCGGCTCCGATCGATGACACATTGCGGCGTTGGATGAGTGTCACGCTCGAAATCTCTGTTCCGTCCTGGTGAACGCCTTCCGGTGTAGGCTCCGCGACACAATTCGCGTCGTCCGATCTGTTGATTCTGATCAATGAGTTGATCGTTGATCGTGATCTTTGACTCGGCATTGACGCTTGATTGGTGGTGGTGACGCTCGGGTTGCAGGAAATCATTGATCCTTGCGATTGCAAGCGGCAAAGAGCTCTCGGCGTATGTTCTGGGAGGCATGTTCCATTTCCTGGTCCCAGCTCTTTCGAAATAAACATGTGCTCCTTCATCGGAACATATTTCGTCGCTCGATAACTGGGTGACAGCGTTACAACCCGCTGCAGATATTTTGGACAAACGAACAAGGTTTCTCCGGACTACCAAGTGGCACCAGAAACAGAAGATGTAGATCAGAGAAAAAAACAGATGTGGCTGGTTGAGATTCGTGTTTGCCTCGAGACGACTCGATAATGTCGGTGATGGTAAAAATGATTCGCGATCCAGTAGCATTCGATGAAACGCTATTTGACGGAAATGCATAGTTGGTTCGATGTCTCTCTGGACCTGTTGGTGAACGATCCCTGTTTCCATCATGAGCAAATCTTCTTCCGACGCGCCGAAATGTAGAAGAAGAGTGCGGTAGGTGTCCCCTGGGATCCAAGCGAAATGCTTTTCTTGGAGTTCATGCTTCAGGATGCCCAGGAGAAGGTTGACGTCTCTGGGGGTGGTGGTGGTCTTTCTCAGGGGTTGAGGACTTTCCATGAAAGGAAACACGAAAGGAAAACGATGCTTGATGGTTGGGTTCAACATTTCAGAACTACTTGCTTCGATGAAGGATTTTGAGTGGGGATGTTTATGCTTGGAACAGCAGTGGAGCTGAGACACGAGATTTTGAATCAGGAGATCAATCTTATGAAACCTTACAGAATAGACGCATATTATAATAACAATGTGAGATTTGAAAGAAAGAAATGTTCGTTGCTAAAAAAAGGCAAAATGCGTTCTTCTGTGTGAGCGACTCCCCATCAATTATGATGCAATCACTATTTAAGCCTTTCCGATTCAAAGATAAAATTTCCTTCATTGTTGTCATTTTATTTACCCCGTCAATTGTTGTTGTGTTTCACTGCTTGAGGCTAGGTTTAAACTTCCCCAATTTTTGGCATCGTCATTTTCTTCTTCTTAGTGTAATCTACTTGAAGATCACTTCGACACACGAAGTAGACTACTGTGGGGATCGACCAGATGCCGACATGATGTAGTGTCCTCGCAAGAACCCACATTCTAAAAACACTAAAGTACTTGTACGTCATGATCCAATAGAACAAGGTTTGGTTAATCGAAGCAGCTGATCGATCGATATTATTGAGGGGTCTCCAATCATTCCTGTCCCTGGGGAATTCTTCATTGATATATGTGTTGTTCCAGTTGCAAGGTGTGCATTTGCAACACTGTTCCGGAAGAAGAGCCCGAGTTTCTTGTTCTTGGCGATACGTTGGTAAGTCTTACCATAATAATTTCTTGCATTCTCACCTTTTCTACTTTGGTGATTAAAGTTATTTAAATACGTATATTATTATAATTATTATTATTATTATTCTACTACGGTAAACATTCTATATTACGGTAATGGACAAATGGACAAACTATGCGTCTACTACAAAGTTCTTATCAGCTGTCCCCGGGTTCTACGTCCCCGACTACTAATTTCTACTGAAACCCGGGGACAGCTGATAGGAATTCTGTAGTATTTGTCCACTAATAAGCCCAAAACGTGTCCCGATGAACTCGCCAAAAATCACCATATCTTTTTTTTCGCGCAGCCATCAAACTTTTTTCTTTCTTTTTTTAACATAAAATAAAAATTAAAAAATCAAAATCTAACGTCTGAAGGAATTAAGGTTAAACCTTACTTGATTTGTAACGTAAACCTTACCCTAAATCTTACCGTAAGTAAGTTAACCCTTACTTACCCGAATGTAAGAGTGACGACTGATAAGTGGTAAGGTTACGAAGAAGTAGTAATAGTAATCTTAGTAAAAAATGTGTGATACTACGGATCGCCTAACAATTGAAATAAAAGTTTTTTTACCGGACGTGTACCAAAAAAAAAGAACCAATAAAGAGATCACTGAAAACCCTCAGACCCCCCTCTGAGTCTGTCAATACATGGAAATGATGACGGTCTGAGGGTTTTCAGTGATCTCTTTATTGGTTCTTTTTTTTGGTACACGTCCGGTAAAAAAACTTTTATTTCAATTGTTAGGCGATCCGTAGTAACAGTTTCCAAAATCGTAATTTTATATTGATTCTCATTTCCAAAAGATTATCATCAAAAGCATTATTTTTATCTCGATCTTTCTCTTGTTTTCCAAGGGTACGACAGTATATGCATACCGGTAAGATCATAAGTATGATTTCTTGCCTTCTCACGATTTGTACCAGTGAACTCCCCAAAATCCCCAGATACTGTAATAATTTTTTCAATTCTCACGATTTGTGCCAGTAAACTTCCCAAAACTCCCCAGTTCTTTGCTTCGTTTATGTTTTTTATCGTTTAGTCGCGGCATTGCCCAAAATCGAAGCTATATCACTTGTCCTTTTTGCAAAAATTGTAACTTCTAAAGTATTTTAAACCAATAACCACAAGTAAGTTAATGGCTCATTAGAAAGCTCTCACTCTCCTCTTTCCATAGGTATATGGTTTTATATACTTCAGAAGTGATCTAGTTGTTGCAAATACTCAATGAAGTAGACATATGAAAACACATGAGTGTAAAAGGTACGTACCTTCGATTTTGGGCATCGAGTTTCTACGTATTTTTTGTACTAGGTTGACCCATTTGATTAATAATAATGGGTCTTCGGCGGGAGCGGTCGGAAATAGAAAAAGTCGGAAATAGAAAAATGCGCGCACCGCGCAAGAGGTTAAGTTTTTTCAAAATGATACGTATGAACTTACCGTACATACTACATATATCAACGTGTGATATACGTAATACGTAGGTTTATATCAGTTTGAAAAACTTGCGCGCGTTTTTCTATTTCCGACCGCTCCGGAGATCGAAGATGAGTAATATTTGACTAAAAAGATTAAAAATGTAACTTCGACTGAAATAACCAATTTTTTAGTCGAATGAGTCTCACGTAGAAATTAGTACCAGAAAGGGATGCCCAAAATCGAGGGTATTACCCTCGATTTTTATGCCGCGACTAGACGATAACAAAGCGACAGTCCCGCATCGACAGTCCCGGATGTCGTCGGTGCCCTGTTTTTCGTGTACGGACGACGGACACAGCCATGCGTTTGATGTTTGATCGACAGTGTCAAACTGTGGCACGAACCACAGGGCACAAAACTGTTCCGAACCCTGTTCCAAACTCCAAACCGCAACACACGATGACAACCTAATTCACGTAACCATCACCGTAAGGTTACCGTAAGTTACTTGTCCCATTCCCAGTGAACAGCGTTCTCACACAGCCACCTTTCGATCCGGTTGGAAGCTCGATGCGAAAGCAAGACCTGACCTGACCTGACCTGATCTGATCTGACCCTCACAACAGTCGTCAGTCGGTTCCATCCACCATGGGTACGAGCAAAAGCCATCGCTCCGACGATCGAAATCGCAGCGGCGAAAAACGAGAACGGCGGGATCGTGATAGGGATCGTGATCGCGAACGAGACAGGGATCGCGAGAGAGATCGCGAGAGACCTAGGGATCGTGAAAGAGATAGGGACAAAGATCGCGAGAGACCTAGGGATCGCGAACGAGACAAGGATCGCGACAGAGATCGTGAAAAAGAGACGGGGGGGAGCAGGAGCCGGAGCAAGAACAACTCAAAGCCCAAAGCAAGGGTTCACGATGAGCGACGCAACCGCAACCGCAACCGCAAATACGGCAGTAGAGATAGAGAAACAGATAGAGACCGAGATAGAGAAAGAGATCAAGACCACCGCGGCAGCAGGTACGAGTCTGGAAGCGACAACGACAGCCACGATTGCAGCCGGGACCGAAAACACCGGAGCAGTAAGCGAAGGGAAAGGGACGGAAAACGAAAGCGAAGCAGGAGCAGGAGCAGCCGCGACAGAGATCGATCCTCGGACGACGACAGTCGAGAGTCCGAATCCAATTGCGATTCCCATTCCCATTCCGATTCCAATCGCGGCAGCCGCAACAGAGACGAGCGAAAGCGACACAAGAAAAAACACAAACAATCGAAATCGTCGTCCAGGTCTTCAAAGTCATCGAAAGCGTCGTCCAAATCGAAACGGGAACCAAAGTCTTCACCTCCGACCAAAAGGGTCGACAAGTCCACCCTCTGCCCCATGGGAAACCCCCGGGGTCGTCCCCCGGACTCTGCCGTAGACCCGGAAAAGGATTATTTTGCCTACCACAAGGAGTTTTCCATCTATCTCTTTCGGGAGGAGGGAACTTGCTTCAACGACGTGGATACGGACGAGGCCCACGCCGCCTTTTCGCGGTTTGCGGCCGCCTACAACACCGGCGCGCTGGAGGAACCCTATTACAGCCGGAACTTTCCGAGCGGGGTCGTCGAGGAGAGCAAGACGACCAAGCACTCGTGGAACTTTCAGACGACACAGTCCGAGCGCAGGAGTCTCGACGACCTCCAAAAGGGGGTCCGGCTGCAGACCGAATACAGCCGTAACAATAGCACGAACAATAACAATAACAATAACAATAACAAAATCAACAACAGCGGCGTCTGCCAGGTCATCACCGGGATGGAGGCCCCCACTCCCAGGGCGACGGCGGTGCCGCTGGGTGCGCCGCCGAAGGACCGTTCCTTTCGTCCGACGCCCGGGGAGCGACTGGAGCAGCGCCGCGCGGACCGGCGGCTCCGCGAGGACGTCCGGGTCGCCCACGACGAGCTGACGGGAGGCCGGAAAGACGGACGGGAGCGCCTCCTCGAAAAAAAGCGCGAGCACTCGGCTCGCATCCACGGGGCTTCCAAGGACCGGGAGGGGGCGATTGCCGGAATGGAGCTTTCCGACGCGGACCTGTATGGCGGTGGCGGTGGCGGAGACGACTCCTTTCGGGCCGCCCTGAACCGCAGAAAGAACCACCAGGAGCGAGCGAACGAGCGGCGGAACAATCGCATCGAGGAACTCCGGGCCAAGGAGCGGGAACGGCAGGCGAACATGCTCAAGCAGCTGGGCCTCGAACACCTTCGGGGGAAAGCCGACGGCACCATCACCACCAAGCTGACGATCGCTCCGCGCAACGATCCGCCCTAGCGGGACCGCATCGACGCGAAACAAAACAAAACAAATTATGGAGGCATTATATAAGTTGAGGCAACAATCTGTTGTTGTAACAACAGAAACATGAGTTGAATGGATTGCTATAGTAATAATATTAATAATAATAACAATGTAACAACAAAAACATGAGTTGAATGGATTGCTATAGTAATAATATTAATAATAATAACAATGCTCGTCGTCGTTCTATTGCGAATACCAGACCGGGAAATGCTTCCTTTTCTTCGGAACAGACAACCTTCACAAATAAAATTGCCGCTCTTGCAGGATTATCTCTCCAACTCCTCCTTCTCCGGAGAGCTGCTGCCATCGTTATCGTCGTTGATATCCTCGTCTATCTCTCCTTCCTCCAGTCGTTTTTCATCGGTGGAGTATTCGTCCTCGTCCTTGTCCTCGTCCTCGTCGTCGATCAGGACTTTTGTGCAAACGTACACCGCCACAACGAGGCACAAAAAGGTGCCCATGATCCCCCAGAAAGCGCCCTTCAGATTGGCATCCGCGCTGTCGGCAAAGATCGTCTGGTAGATGGCGATCCCGGAATGGATCTGGTACCAGCCCAGAAACAGGAGCGTGAGACCCAGCATCCGGTGCAAGATTTCCCACCCGCGGCGGGTAAGGGATTTTTCCACGCCCTTTTCGGGGTTGTGGGGCCGAAACACCCCGCTCACCACCTGAAAGGCCGCCAGCAAAAAGACCATCAGGCCGACGAACCGGTGCGCGTGCGGGCTGGACGCAAAATGGGTGTGGGGAATCCCGGTGTTCTCCGAGTTGATGGCGGCCACCCCCAGGAAAAAGGCGAGCATCGTAAAAAAGCCCGTGGCAAGGTTCAATCCGTAGTGGAGTTTCAGCCACAAGCCCCCAAAGTCCTCCAGCCAGAACCGGAGGACGGCGACCGCAATGGCCAGGGGCGCAAAGACTCCCCAGGCAAAGGTGGCGCACACGCCGTGCGCCTTCCACAGGCTTCGGTTGCGCGTCTCGATGACAAAGGTCACGGCGGTCGCGGTGGCTCCGTTGGATTGGGTGGTTTCAGCTGGCTCGGGCTCGGGCTCGGGCTCGGGTTCGGGTTCTTCGACGTCCTTGTCCGTGGATACAACCTCGGATTCGGAATCGGTTTGCGATTCGGTGTCGGACTTGTCGGCGTCCTCTTCCGTAGCAACTTCTTCGAATTCCGGTTCTGGTTCCGGCAGCAGGGGAGCTTCCAGCATAATGCCAAAGGCCTCTCGCTTGGCGTGATAAAAGAACTGGTTCCCACTGCCCATGGCTGCGAGCAAGATGTTGGAACCGAGCACAATCGTCTGCTCGCCCTCTTCCTCCATGATCTTTGTGAATTGCATGGTCGTGCTTCCGTTCTCCTGGACGATCGAGGTACCGATGAGTGTCTGCTTCACCGGCGGCATGGGAAGGACTCCCGACATGTCGTAGGAGGACATGCTGTATTTCAAGACCTCCCCGGTGTTGGGAAAACCAATCACCGCATCGGCACCAATCATCTTCCCATTGCTGCTAAAGCCGATGCCTACCCAGGACAATTGGGGGATTGTGTAGATCATCGTGATGGTGTCCTGTCCTCCCGCGCGGAAATCGGCCCGATTCACGACGTACTCCAGAGTGGTCCCGGCCAATTGGCCTCCCAGTCCTAAGGTCGTGAGGCTCAGGGGAGGAAAGCTCTGCCCTGGTTCCAGTTCTGGCTCTGGTTCTGGCTCTGGTTCTGGCTCTGGTTCTGGCTCTGGTTCTGGTTCTGGCTCTGGCTCGGGCTCTGGCTCTGGCTCGGGTTCCGGTAGCGGGGGAGCTTCCAGCATGATGCCAAAGGCCTCCCGCTTGGCGTGATAAAAGAACTGATTCCCACTGCCCATGGCTGCCAGCAAGATGTTGGCACCAGGCACGATCGTCTGCTCACCCTCTTCGTCCATGATCTTTGTGAATCGCATGGTCGTGCTTCCGTTCTCCTGGACGATCAAAGTACCGATGAGTGTCTGCTTCGCCGGCGGCATGGGAAGGACTCCCGACATGTCGTAGGAGGACATGCTGTATTTCAAGACCTCTCCGGTGTTGGGAAAACCAATCACCGCATCGGCACCCATCATCTTCCCGTTGCTGCTAAAGCCGATGGCTACCCAGGACGATTGGGGGATCGTATAGATCATCGTGATGGTGTCCTGTCCTCCCGCGCGGAAATCGGCCCGATTCACAACGTATTCCAGGGTCGTGCCCGCCAATTGGCCTCCCAGTCCCACGGTCGTGAGGCCCAGGGGAGGAAATCTCTGCCCGGTCGCGCCCAATGCCAACGAGGCGAGGGCGAGGAGGAGGTATGTTGCTGCCTTGTTCGGAAGAGCAGAGAGAAACATGATTGCCGATTCCAATCGTGTGAATTGTGATGTATTCTATTGTATTCTTGTTGTTGGGTTCTTGTATTGTTTTTCCTCGTTTTTTTTTGTCACCTGTCCATGGATGTTAAGGTTACTGGACGAGGGTTCCCAAAGGTTCGAAGAGCTGTAAACCCTCGACGGCTGGTGGTTCGAAAAGAAGTTTTCGATTTTTGATTTTCGATCGACCGATCGATCGATGATGATTCATTCCTTCACTCCTTCATCTGACGCGAATTTAAGCGCGACGGTATTGGAGACGGTCTTGCCCTTTTTTTCCCTTACGAATTCGCAGTTGGGGAGCAGGCTTTCATGTACCGGTACGAATCTACGGTAATTAGGGTTGCGTTGGATTGATTTCGAAGGAGTGATTCATTCCCTCCAAGAAAGCACCGGTCGACAAAGGAAGGAATCTATCCGGTAGGTATTTATCCGGTGCCGTAGGTACTCGTAAAAACCTTACCCGTAACGTACCGTACACGTTACGCGCGCGCATTGGATTGACCAGGGCTTGGGAAATTCCAAAAAATTTGGTGTGCGGGAACAAAATTGTTCATAATATTATGTTGAGTGTGGATAGTGAGGCTTGTTAGTCGAGTACGAGACATCAAGGTTCGTTGTGAGAGTAATTGTCATTACAGTTAACTATTGTTTTGATTGCTTGCACTTTTAAAAGAATGAACAAAGACTCACTCCAAAAACTTTTTTTTACTGGAACACAACAACCAACGGCCGGCACGTTATTGATGTCAGGGGTACGAAACGCAAAATATTTCATTTTCGGCAAACTAGTATTTTTCAATGTCACCGTTCTTACTATGCTGCTAAAGGAAGATAACAACCACAAAAGTGATAGAATCTATCACAAGCATTCGTTGCACCTTGTTCCGTAAGTTACATGGTGCTGGAGAATCTCGATCATTATTTGGGCGGCCGTATCATCTGTGATTTTTGTTTGTTCTTACTACTAGTACTAGTAGTACTAGTAGTAGTAAACCTTACTGCTAGTACTACTACTAGAGTAGAGTAATAGTGCTAGTACTACTACTACTAACAGTATCACCACGATTAGTTTGGGCTCTTGCAACTTCTGCATTCCTGTCACTGACACGAGGAGGCACTATTCTTCTTCATTAAAAGCGGCATATCTCTTTGCAGGTGTTTCGTGCATTCCCTCCTTTCAGTGCAAGACGAAGAACCAGCACCAATACCAAAGAGTACTAGTACTACTAGTAGTAGTAGTGTTGCTGCTGATTCTTGCACCGTACTAGTAGTAGTATTGAGGAGTACGTCTGATAACTGATTTTAGACGTGGGTCAAAAATTTTCGTGCCGGGTCCTTTTGGGGTCAAATATTTTGACCAAAGGATTGTCCCCCGGCTTCATTTTTTCAGTCCCGTACCATATATATTTTACAGCCTATGCCAATTATTTTTAGAGGCTACGCCCATAAATTTTCGAGGCATTGCTCATAAATTTTCGAGCCAACCCCCATAAATTTTCGAGGCAATACCCATTACTTTTCGAGGCAAGCCCCATTACTTTTTGAGGCAACGCCTATGAATTTTCGAGGCAACGCCCATGAATTTTCCAGGAAATGCCCATAATTTTTCCAGGCAATGCCCATAATTTTTCCAGGCAATGCCCATTAATTTTCCAGGCAATGCCCATTAATTTTCTAGGCAATGCCCATTAATTTTCTAGGCAATGCCCATTAATTTTCGAGGCAAGCCCCATCAATTTATGAGGCAACGCCCATTAATTTTCTAGGCAACGCCCATGAATTTTCGAGGCAATGCCCATTAATTTTCCAGGCAATGCCCATTAATTTTCGAGGCAACGCCCCTTAATTTATGAGGCAACGCCCATTAATTTTCTAGGCAATGCCCATTAATTTTCGAGGTAACGCCCATCAATTTGTGAGGCAACGCCCATTAATTTTCGAGACGGAACGATCGTTTTGTCTACCCTATGGTATTATGGAGCGACGCCGTTTCCAACCACAAATTGCTTTTAATTTAAACTATCACTAATCAACCTCAATATTACCATCCATTTACAATTCCGCCAACCACTTCCTTCTCTCACTACTCATTATTGGATCAATATGCTTTCTCCTCTTCTTTCGCTTCGTCTTGCTACTAGCAGAATCTGATTGTAATGCCACACCTCCACCTTTGCGTTTCGAAGCCATGTTGATTCGTCTCATCAAGGCGATTTCAAAATCTACCACTTTTTCCTTTTGCTTTTTCGCCTCGATTTTTGCTTTTTCCCTTGCCTCGATGTCTTCCTCCTCTTCTTCCTCATCTTCGTCTTCTTCCTCGTCTTCGTCTTCTTCCTTGTCTTCGTCTTCTTCCTTGTCTTCGTCTTCTTCCTCGTCTTTGTCTTTGTCTTCTTTTCCCCCTAGGTTGTAGCCAGGGAAGCGGATATCCATCAGTTCTTCACACACTCTTTCATACATTTCTATTCCAGCTTCGGACCAACCCTCCTCGTTTCCACTTCTCGGGTCACAATATTTTTTGCTAACCTCAGGAATACTTTTGTCATCAACTCTTTCCAAGTAATTCACCCATCTTGCATATTCGTTATGAATTATAACCAGTGCAAATGCCTCATCACTCACGGAATATATTTCACCAATCAATTTTGTTTTTTGCCATGTTGGGGAAAAAACCGATGGTATGAATGCAGCCAAGATGCGGGTCGCAAAATAATAAAAGTCATCTGCTCCTTCCTTCTTCCTATAGCTCGGATGCAGGACGGGAGCATCATCATCCTCCGTCTCTATAAGCTTTAGCGTGCCAGGAAATCCTTCGGGCACGACCCATTCGTTTCTCCTTGTTTTGGCCTTCTTGAAGTCATCTGTAACAGGAACGATATATCGGTAACCGTGTGCTTGTTAGTATTGGCATCCACTTGCTCATTATAATAATCATTCCCACATCATTTTACATTAGTAGCATTAGCACTCACCAATCCAATGCTTCCTAACTAAAGACTGCACCGCAGTTCTCAAGTCATTTACCGCCCTTCTGATTATCATCCAGTTGTATTCATAGAATTCGTTTTTGGCAACGCCTTCCGGTAGTTGAAGCTTTTCCTCCTTCATCATTGTTTTCAGAATTTGGATCGACTCTTTCTTATCCACAAATTTATGACTCTGAAAAATATTTAGCTTTACATACTGATTCACCCTTTGGCTCAACACCGTCGCTTGATGGATCCTAAGTTTCCGCTCGATTTCTTCCTTATCGACGTTGCCCTTTTCCTTTTCCGTTCGTTGTCCTTCTGTCTCTTTTTCAACCAGTTTTCTCTCCCTTTCGTCAAGTCGTTTCTCCTTTTCTTCAAGTCGTTTCTCCATTTCAGCTAATCGTCTCTCTGTTGCTGCGACTCTGTCGTCCCATTCACTGTTCCGCACCGTCCTCGGCTCTGTCATATTTGCATTCTCTGCGACAATAACGTTCCCGTTTGCGTTGAAGTTCACATTCCCTCTTGTGCTGAAGGTCACATTGTCTATCGAAGTTTTGGTGGATTGGGGTTTATTTGTGTGCTTCGTTTTCCGATGCTGCTGCTTCTTCGACGGCTGATGCTGCTTCTTCGTCGACGGCTGATGCTGCTTCTTCGTCGACGGCTGCTGCTGCTTCCGCGCCGATGCCACAGTTGGTGTTATCACATTGGGATCGGGTAGGGATAATCCACTGCGATTCTTTCTTGGACTGTTCACATCAGCTGAGACTGGACTAATTTCTGCAATAGCTTTAGTCAGTTGCAATGCTTCTCTATTCATGGTGATTAATGTTGTAATTTAGTGGAATTTCTGAAAAGTTGTTTTCAATCAGTTGTGTTACTCAATTATGAAGACTTTCCGCAAAAATCAAGATCGAAGAATTACAACAAAAATCACGTCCACACGTCCACATCCAATAATTACTGGACGGCTTCCTCTATCAATGCAAGCCATCATGCCGCGCCATTTTATTGTTTCCAAAAAACGTACTTATCCTCTACATGATATTCTCTGTTAGCTTTGCATCCTCTCAAGGTGGAAGCGTACTCGCCCGCGCCAATTTTGCTCTCTTATAATTTCTGTACCTGACATAGTAACGTTTTTTTGGGGCGGTCACGTCGTGATGAATTTGCGAATTAGGGACTATCTTAGCTATTACCAAAAAAAAAATTGCGAAGTAGGGACTATCTTAGTTTTTACATTAAAAAAAAAAGTAACTACCATTTCTTACTCACTCTTCCTCTGTTTCGTCCATGTCGTTTGCCAATTGACATTGACTGTAAAGTGTTGCATATGATGTAGAAGCCAGGCTCTCATTCCTTTCTTCAAAACTGTCCAACCAAGCACCACGATTGGCCACTACTAGCCACCTGTTTGCAGCCGAGATACTTCCATCTTTATTCAACTCTGGCACAACAGCAATATCTGATAAAATTGCGTCTGTGTTGAATACAAAGAAACCTTCTTCCAAAGTACCCTTGGAAACAAATCTTGACTTCAACCTTGTGGGCTCTTTCTTGAATTTTCTAACGACGGCATAAAGACCTTCATTTTCAACCGGGTAATTATTCACTCTACCCGTTGGACGTTTGAGGTTATCTAGTTCAAGAAAACATAGAATCTGACACGGGATTGCTTCCGAATCAACACTGACCACTACCCAATCCATCCAAACGGCATTCACTTGCCCAGATGTCGATCTGTAGGAGGGATGGCATCGAAACAAATATCCGACCTTGTTTGTTGAATCCCATCGATTGTGTTCTGTGAATGCTTCTACCGATGTGCCATCGACTAGTAACGGCAACACCGAATCGCAGACAAAATCCAGAATTACCGATGGCAAAAACGGTTTGTCCTTATTTGAAGTTCTATGCCATGTCATGCTTCCCTTACTTTGTTTGGCGTCACGGTGTATTTTGAATAGTGAGCCGGCTTTCTTCGGTCTGGGTTTCGCTGTCGGGTCTTCATGCTTTTCCTCCAACCCGTAACACATATTGGCAGTACGCAACAGCAACTTTTCCGTTTGTCGTTTTGTTGTTTGGCTAATCAATGTAGCTGCGTTTTGTTGTGTGTTCTTTGCTGGAGCCTTCACCTCTGTCTTGTGATGACTCTCACTGAAGCTACTATCCCACCCCAGTGGATGTCCCCACAACTTTATGTACTCTGGGATGTGAAAATATAGATGGTTCTTGATGAGTCTCGTCCCCATTCCTTTCCGAATACATGCAGTATTGATTGTGTTAATAAAATGAATTATTGTTTTTGGTAGATTTCGGAGACCTTTTGGAGTAATTCTTCCATGTTTGAGAAACTCTTCCATTGATATGATTTGTTCAATGACGTCAATTTGTGTAGTTGCAAATCTCAGATCACCCACTATCTCTTGGCCAGCTTCCGACGCCAGTGCTACAAGGATGCACAATAGCATACCGCTATAATCTTTTCCTTCTTTTTTCGCAATGGACATAATGCTTGTTCCAAATTTGGTTCTAGGAAAATCCCTGTCGGATTGTCTTGATAATAGCGCACCATATCTTTGAGCAATATATCCAAGTGCTTCCACCGTCGCCCTCCCTTTCTTTAGGTTCGCGGCGTATTTACACTCAACAGTAGTGTTTACCAACTGTTGTTCTATTGCTTCCACACATCGCCTGGCTACCCCTAATTGATGCATATGTAGTGTTTCACCTGGTGTTGCGAGGTGTATATTATTGAGATTGGACCCGAAATTTAAACTGTGGAATGCGTTCTCGATACGGTGGTGTGATTGTTGTTTGAAATAATCCGTTGCATCTTCTCCGTCTGGTATTTCGAAGTCGTCTGGTTTCCACAGTTTTACATGTTGTTGTGCTGCTGGCCTATTGATTTCAGTTGTTGCACAATCACAGTGTCTGCATAGTTTTTTAACCCTGGCCGATCGGGATCCATATTTTCCACAAAGCTTGTCATGGAGTTCGGTATCTCCTACAACATATGCAATCGCAAATTTCATTCTAACGCTCCACACTTTCCCTGCATAGGGAAGGTAATCCCACAGAATTCCATCCCCTCTGGCATCAATTTCCCTCAACGATTCTAGTGCAACGGCAATCGCATTATGAATGTTCTGTACCCCTTCTGTCGGCGTAGCTTTCCTTGAATGATGGGTGTTTTCCCATTCGCTGTCTGGATGGAAGTAAATAGTAGTCCAAGCCTCTGGGCGTTTTCTTGTCTCTACACTGAAAATACCCAGAGTCATATTGAGAGGAGTAAGAGACAATCTGCCATGCGCATCCAGGCTGATCCCGTCCATGTAAAAAATCAGTGGTACCAAAATTTCAGGAGGATCTGCGTTTTGCTGGCACATTAACCTCCATGAGTCCTTCCACCAAGTTCCATGATGAAGCTCTGAAATGTATGTGTCTTCCGTTATGGCAGGATCATTGTCTGGCTGCAGCGGAGTTGTTATACTTGGAAAGGAGAGATTTTGGTCACACATCAGCTCACTATTGGATAGAAGAGAATACAGTGCTTCTTTAAAATTGCGAACGTAAATCTGAGCAGGTTTCTTGTCTGGTAGCCAAGTAACTAGCTTTGGTTCAAATCTTGTGTTGGGTATTTTGACATGCTTCTGTATTTCTTGGAAAACAACTTCACGTTTTCTGATTTTCGCCGTACGAAAATCAAAACCAGGGAGGTTTTGACATTCCTTTGCCCAATTCATTATGGTTTGAAATGTACCTAATTGTAAGCGATGCCTTGACATTAGATTCATAAGCTTGATTTCAGCGTGTAGCTGCTGAGTTGTATCAGGTATTGGGTGGGAACGGAACATCTGTTCCATGTTATTGAGCGCATCCGGTTCTGTACTTTTTTGTTCATTTGCATCATCCATCAGTGTACCTCCGTCGTTGTCTTCCTCTTCATTATCTTCCTCTTGATCTACCTCCGGAGCTGCTAAATAGGACTGTATAACATTGCGCTGTATAGGTGGTACCAGAACGTCTGGTACCACTTGCCTATTTAAATCCTGATTCTGGTCCCCGGTCGAAATTCTATCAGATGCCGCTTCTCCCTGTGGACCATTTGCTGTCATCGTCAAGGAAAAACTGGATGGGTTGTGTCGGCCCGCACCTCCACCCGTGTGGTGGAATTCGTATAAGGACGCGGCTGTTTTATCTACTACATTATGATAGTAGTATCTGCCGCATTCGCCTGATCTGCTCAAGTGGCTTGTAAGCCCGCTGCAAACGTATTTGAAAGATGACTGATCCTTTTTAGACACTCTTTTGTACCCACGAAATTTTTTCAGTGTGTTCGTGTTCTTAAAACATGCCAGACAGTAGAAGTCTGCCAAGATTTTAACACCATCGGAATACTTTCTTTTCTTTGGCATCACGTCAACAAGAAGATAATGATTTCTGGGTCTCAAAGGACAGCAATATTCATTATCTTGTTATCATTAATTTCACCCATACCTTGTCGTTTCAAGAAAGGAAGCAAGAACCAAAATCGTCGTCACGGAAAGATGATCCTTTAGCGTTAGTACAGCACTTGCATTGAAAATGAATTAAAGAACGAAAAAACTCTTCATTTTCTTAAGCTAATCGTGAATTAGTGGTGACACAGGCGCATGTGCTATCTTGTGCTGCTGTCAGTTCAAGCCACTCCCATGTCTCTCATCTTTTGTCTTATTTAGTGCTTGCTTTATCTGTGTATTATTTTGCATCTTCATGAATACTTTTTGGAATATTTCCAGCATTCAAGTAACCATATTCCTCACCATATGTATGCTTCTGACTATGAAAAGAATTAAACTCAAAAGATCCTATTGTGTGGGCGTCCCATATGTTCTTTTGTCTTATTTAGTGCTTGCTTTATCTGTGTATTATTTTGCATCTTCATGAATACTTTTTGGAATATTTCCAGCATTCAAGGAACCATAATTGGTAGCAAGAAGTTTATTCCTATTTACTATTCTTATAGATGCATATACTCACCATTATTCAGTGTGGAATACAAAAAATTTGTGACAGGGTGACCCATTCAGAGGAAATATGCACG
This sequence comes from Pseudo-nitzschia pungens, assembly GCA_037355855.1. Taxonomy (NCBI): domain Eukaryota; phylum Bacillariophyta; class Bacillariophyceae; order Bacillariales; family Bacillariaceae; genus Pseudo-nitzschia; species Pseudo-nitzschia pungens. The sequence goes on along the minus strand of CM074760.1, from coordinate 5,648,908 downwards.
TTCTGCTGTTGTGTAAACTATGGTGGTTGGAATTTTACTGAGAAAGCAGAACTTACATCCATAATATAATTGGTAGCAAGTTTATTCATTTTATACTCACCATTATTCAGTGTGGAATACAAAAAATTTGTGACAGTGTGACCCATGCAGAGGAAATATGCACTTTCTGCTGTTGTGTAAACTATGGTGGTTGGAATTTGACTGAGAAAGCAGAACTTACATCCATAATATAATTGGTAGCAAGTTTATTCATTTTATACTCACCATTATTCAGTGTGGAATACAACAAATGATAGTCACTGCGACCCATACACAGCAAATATGCCTTTTCTGTGGTGTAAACTCGGTTCCTCAGAATTTTTCTGACAAATCAGAACTTCTTACATTCATAATATAATTGGTAGCAAGAAGTTTATTCCTATTTACTTTTCTAATAGATGCATATAGTACACACCATTATTCAGTGTGGAATACAAAAAATTTGTGATAGTGTGCTGACCCATACACAGGAAATATGCACAGTCTGTTGTGTAAACTCTGGTGCTGGGAATTTTACTCAGAAAGCAGACCTTACATCCATCATACTATAACTCCTGGTAGTAAGAAGTTTATGGTTTTTTTGGGTTGGAAGAGTACATCTTTATTGATTTATTATAATATTATCATAATTGTTACTACTAATTCCTAAATTATTTGATCCATTTTTACAATGTTTTGATACCCATCCTGTGTCTTACTTAGGTGGTGGCTTCTTTCCCGGATTCGATCCTGGTGGTGGCTTTTTTCCTGGATCCGATCCTGGTGGTGGCTTTTTCCTCTGGTCGAACGGAAGGCTTGATGTTGAGCTCTTCTTGCCCTTCTTCCCCCCCCCTTTTTTTTTCTTCTTCTTCTTCCCTTTGATGGCTTGTTTCACGTTTCGGATGTACTTTTCCAAACTCCTTTGTGACACAGTAGTAGCGGTCGGGTTGTCATCTGTGATCTGAGTGTATACCATACCACGGAAGTGGAATCTTTGTTGCATTGTCATACCATTAGTTTCACCACTAATAATGGTTTCGATTTGTTCCTCTGTCAAAAGTTGATCTGCCTCCTCAATTCTTCCATCCGATTCTTCCACTTGCTCATCTGAACCTCGCCCTCTAGCACCAAAAACTGCCCTGTAATGTTGTCGTACACTTTCTGTGTGATAAGGTCCGACGTGGGTTTCTGGTTTGTTAGGATCAAATGAATTTTCCAAGAACCAATCTAACTTGGTTTCTGGTTTGTTGGGATCAAATGAATTGTTTACGAACCAATTGCCAGCATCGATCAAGCGTTCTCCAAAGGAACGCCGATAGGCATTAAAACCTGGACCAACAAGGAATGTTAGTTTTGGCCCATCCTTTCTCTTGTAGTCCTCATTCTCGGTTGTGACAGTTGGTTTTAAATGTGGTTTCTCAACAACTTCGTCGTAGCAGAATAAACCATGCATAGAGCCAGGACATTCCAGGTGTTCTTTTTCATCCTCAAAGGTGGTGAGTGTCTGCAGTACTTTTACGTTTGCCGCCACCATTTTAAACTTCTTCATGGAAGTACTGTCTTTCATCTCAATGACAGATTCGGCCCTGTGATTTATTTTCCGGTTCAACCTCTGCTGCTTTCGGAACTTGCGATCATTATAGTCCCCTTTGGTACCATTAGTATTGTTCGAATTGTCACCCATGGTTGGGGCAGTGGAACGATCCGAGTTATTTGAACTGTTGTTATTGGCACCATCACTGTTGGTAGTGTCGTCCATGGTTGGGGCAGTGGAATGGTCCGAATTGTTGGAACCGACGGGAGTGGCAGTCGTATCCTCCAAATTGCTAGAATCTCCATGTTGTTGCTCCTGTTCGTAGAGCTGAAGCACAGCTATGGGCCAGTCTGGTAATGGATTTTTGGATGGCAGACTTGGAGGTATAGGCCATCCACCTGCTGAAGACTCAGACTCACTTTCAGATCGTGGTGATGGTTCGGACGTTGGGCTTTCAGTTTCCTCTTCTGGTGCGGAACGGGTAGATCTTCTTCTATTTGTGGGGCGTCCTGACGCAGGAAATGTAATGCCTTTTTTCTTTTTGTGCCTTGCCATGATTTATCTGCAGGTATTCCCTGATTGTTGGATTTATTGTTAAAGATAGAGACCGATTCGATTGTTGTAGGAGGGACAATCTCCAAGCCGATTGAATTGTGATGATTCATCTTAAAAACCTTTCCGGCAATGGTTCAACTGGTTGAGCTCATCCCCAACTGTTCACGGAATTGATGTAACTTGTTGTCACGATGATGCACTTCCATTTCCCCCACCGTGGGTTGTTTCCCCCCCACCGTGGGCCCTTGCTCGAAACGAACAATTTCCAAAAAAAAAACCCATTGTGAAACGGCCCGGCCTTTAAACTTTGACATCAGTTTTAAACCGTAAAGGAAGCAACTCCTTCCAATTCAAATTCAAACGACACTACGTACTCCTTGCACTTAAAAATATTTTCTAAATTTTTGATTGGTTCATTCGTAAGAAATTTTTTGATTGGTTCATTCGTAAGGAATTTTTTGATTGGCTCATTGTGGGGAAGACACTAGTACAATATAGTAGGATGTGTATGATGCTACTTCGCGCCAAAAATTATGTACTAGTAACATACGTACAGTGTACAGCGTACCGTAATGTACCGTGTCATTTTTTTTCAGCATATTCAGTACAGCATGTATACTTCGTACCGCATCGTACATACATTTCTGTCTTTTTTTCTTACGTCATTTTCCGAGGCGAGGCGAATTTTCCGCCCCACATCTCCCTCATGGGATGTGTCATAATTTTTCATTTTCATTTTTCATTTTCGTTTCAAATCTTGCATCGGAATATTCTGGCCGGTCCAGTTTAACCTAGCCATCAGGCACCGGGACCATCTCTTTTGAAAAAGACACACATGCTGTGGACAGCTTGAGAACGGCCGCTCTTGCTTTCTGCTCTGTTGTCTGATTCATATCACAGAGGTCGGGTGTGTGGAAGTCCTGGAACTACCTGGCTTACCCAGATATACGACGTACTGATATTGAAAACAACGAAGACGAAAATCACAACCGATTGGTGCGGAGACGGACGACGACGCCGTAGGTACGATCGCTCCAGAGAGGGCCGACGGGGGTACAATCGCTCCAGAGATGAACGATGGGGTTACGATCGCTTCGGACGGGGACGACGCGGGTACTAACAGTTTGTCGTTGTTTTTTTTATTTCGTCTTTCCAGAGAAAAACGACTGATTGGAGTGGAGAGGGACGACGCCGACGAAGGTATGATCGCTCCAGAGAGTGACGACGTGGGTACGATCGCTATGATCGCTTCTAACAGGATGTTTGTTGTTTTTACTTTCGTCTTTCCATAGGGGAACGACGGCGACACGGCGACGATAAAGAGGAAGGTACGATCGCTTAGGACAGGGACAACGGCGGGTACGATCGCTTCGAACAGGAACGACGCCGGGTACGATCGATCGATTGGTGCTGAGAGGGACGACGACGCACGGTGCGATCGCTTCACAGACGAATGACTGGACATAGTTTAATACAAATACTTTCTTCTTTTTTCTTTTATCGAGTACTGCTGTCTGTTTCCTCTAGAATCATAACTAACAACAAAATTTTTTCATTCGGTTGTTGATTACAGGAGCGACGCCTACGATTTTCGGTTGTTGAGTACAGGAGCGACGGATCGAACGAAATACCCGTACGATTCTCGGTTGTTGAGTACAGGAGCGACGGATTGAACGTAATACCCGTACGATTCTCGGTTGTTGAGTACAGGAGCGACGGATCGAACGAAATCGGCAGAAAGGATCACCACAATGACACGTTCCAGCAGGCGAAAGATTGGTGACACTGAGGAGACCAACGCGGAACTAAGGGGTGGTAGATGCAACAGAAGGATCCAACAGAAAATCTTGAGCGAGAGCACCCTGTGCCAACCAAGCCACTGTATTCTTGGTTCGGTCACAACACTGACACAGAAAGGAAAACGAACTGCAAAAGGAACCACAAGCTGTCCGATGACGGATGACGGCATAACATGCACGTCCTGTGGCAATTTTGCTTGCAGAAGATGTCTGCAACTACTGTTCAACCGAATGGACAAGGAGAAGACTACACTGCCCTCTGTGCTACAGCAGATGAGACAATCGCTAGAAAACAATATTGGGGTAGTATCTACTTGTCATGGATGTATCTACTATGCCCAAAAGGAGCAAGTGGTGAGGTCCCATCGGCACTTCGTTGATGTTGCGAGTCGCGCGGTTCGATTAAAGTATGATGGGTTCCTTGTCCTACCAGAGTATGACTTGCTGATTGACACTCCTTTCAATTCAGAAAACATTGTTGACTGCCATGGATTGGGCGAGGAACCTGAACTGCCAGGAGTGAAACACTTTGTGGTGGGATATGAGCTTGCACGTCAGATAGCAGAATCAGGAATAACAGCAAAGAAGCTCACGGACACGGTTAAAACAGAATTTAAGAAAATTGAGTGCTCTGATATAGTGGATCCCAGCAGAACAAGAACTTACATCGTGCAACTGATCATAATTCACGGAACGATGTGCAAGAACAAGATAAAGGAGACGCCAGAGTACACAATGGAAAGAATTAAACAATCAAGAGTGTTCACGTGTCGTGACAGGTTGAAGAAATGCCATGTGACACTTATTGTTGGATCATTCGGTCCCAAAAATGAACAAGAAGGGAAGCAGAAGTGCAACCTGTTGTTGGCAAGATTCTATCACGGAAGCGATCGACTCCAGATGACCCAGAAAGAGGTTCACTCGTTGTTTAAGAAAGTTGAGTCCATGACTGCAAATAACAACATAGAACAGATGAGAAGTGGTGGCAGCAGTGGTGTCTACAGAGGACCAACTAGAGCACTCTTCCGGATGCTCGACAACCCAATTGTGACACCGAGGTCCGGACGGGGGGCATTTGTTGTTCCGGACAGGCAAACAATTCATGTTTTTTACATAAACAGGCAAGGGAAGGCTGTTCACTTTGCGTATTGCAACCCCCAGTTTGGTGGGCAGATTGGGCCTATCACGGAGGATATGTTTTCTGATTATAAATTCTTTCAACCATTCACTGAGGCGAAGATAGTGAGTGCCTTGCTGCTAAGACAATTAGGAAACATGGTCAATGGTCTGAATGTGGTGCCACTTGCAGTGGATCGGGAGTTGAGAAACCACAGGAAAGCTATAGCAATGGCAAGAAGGCAGGAGATCGGTGACATTTTGTATCAGTTTTCTTCCCTCAATTCGACGACCCTTGTCCAGCATCCAGTCGGCATTCATTATGACTCATTTGGTAAACAGGATGGTGAGACTGTTTACAGTATAGAGAACAAGATCGGTTTTGCAACTAAGAACACATATTGTTACACCAAATATGGCATGGGAAGGGGGGGACGCGGTCCGGAAACATTTGTGTTCTGCTTGTTGGACTGGGGTAGAGAAAGAAGACGAAGACGAGCTGCAGAAGTGAATCATGAACAGGCAGCCGCAGTTGAGGCTCAGAGACAAGCAGAGTGGCAAGCAGCGTTGGCCCGTTGGATGGCAGTGGAAGCAAATCCAAATGCCACTCAGGAAGAGAGGAATGAGGCACGGGACGGGGCAACATTAACTCAAGCTGCGGTCTTGGCAGCTCGGGAAGAGACAGCCAATGCACAGGATGCTTTGGACCAAGCAAATGCTGCGATCGCTGCAGCCAATGCTAATGCTGGAGGCAACGCTCATCCTTAAGATGATGACGAGGATGCTGAGAATGATGATGAATAGCGACGGATCGATCGATGTTCCAGAATGGAGCGACGGACGGATCGATCAAGTTTTGGATGTTATGAAATGGAGCGAGGGATCGATTGATTTTCGGTTGTTCCAGAAAGAAGCGACGGATCGATCGATCGAGTGATTTTTGGATGTTACGAAATGGAGCGATGGGTCGGTTACCAGAAAGAAGCGACGGATCAATCGAGTTTCGGATGTTATGAAATGGAGCGAGGGATCGATTGATTTTCGGTTGTTCCAGAAAAGAGCGACGGATCAATCGAGTTTCGGATGTTATGAAATGGAGCGACGGATCGATTGATTTTCGGTTGTTCCAGAAAGGAGCGACGGATCAATCGAGTTTCGGTTGTTATGAAATGGAGCGACGGATCGATTGATTTTCGGTTGTTCCAGAAAGGAGCGACGGATCAATCGAGTTTCGGATGTTATGAAATGGAGCGACGGATCGATTGATTTTCGGTTGTTCCAGAAAGGAGCGACGGATCAATCGAGTTTCGGATGTTATGAAATGGAGCGACGGATCGATTGATCCGACGGATCGATTGATTTTTGGTTGTTCCAGAAAGGAGCGACGGATCGATCGACGGTACTCGTACTCGTAGAAACCTTACTGGTTTTCCTGTACAGTTTGTAATGGGAAATCGAATATTTTTATTGGCTGAATCAATTGTAGAATTATATCCAATCAAAGATTCGTGTACAATTTGTACAGGGATATGAGTAGAAAACGAAATTTGTAAACATACAACAGAACATACGGTGAAGGAAAACGTGATTATTGAAAAAATACGGTGAAGGAAAACGTGATTATTGAAAAAGGGTGTTCCCGACGACAACGTGATTATTCGAAAAGGGTGTTCCCGATTGTTGGGTTTTCCCGACGACAAGAAAAGGTGATTATTCGAAAAGGGTGTTACCGAAAACAAGACAACGTGATTATTGAAAAAGGGTGTTCCCGACTTGACCATTATGTCCAACGCGGACGCAACAACGGGAACTGCAGGCCAAGATGAGATGAAGGTCATATTCATAAATAGACCTCATAGGTACAGCGCACAAACCACCAGCACCACCCCATTCAGCTTCCATTTCGGAGAGGGAGTTTTTGGTACTTTGGATATTCATTTTGATCACAAAAATTATTGCGAGATCGAAGGTATTGACAGGGATCTGGAGACAGGTATGATTATTCGCAATGTAGAGTACAGGGATGACGGGTTCGAGGTTGTGGTCAAATACCCCAAAAGGGATGATATAGGATATTTTGTACCGACGTACAGGATTACCTTCACGTTTGAGTTGAAGAAGGATGTTACTAATCCTATGGATCACCGGGATGCAAATTACATTGTCAGGTGCTACATGGGAAGAGAAATCGTCCGTGAGATCCGTATCGAGAATTACCTGCCTGAGGAGGTGAGGTTGATTATTGAACGTGGAGCCGTTATTCATTCATTTCAAATGGACCGTTTTAAGTCGATGATTTGTGTGGAGTGTGAATGTGTCAGAGGAGAAAATACCGGAGAAAAGGCCAGGTGCAGATAAGGGGACATATTAAATAATGACCGAGCGTCTACAACCCTTAACTTTAATGTACTGGCTTTATTGTACACGCTTTATTGTACTGTGATCATGCGACACCTGATGACCCCGACCCCGGCGGTAACCTTACCATAGTATCTTAGAAATGGTATCATGGTAGGTACAGTTTGTACTGAAAAATGGAATTTTTTGATTGGCTCAACCGGTGGGTGTCGTCGAGTCGGGTCCTTATTGACACCCATATTGTCGTAATGACGTAAAAGATACCAAATTAATAATAGTAATAAATGACGTACTCGTACGCTGTACCGGTACCATAGGATCGAATTTTTTTCTACTGATATTCCTGTACATACCTTAACCCTATTGTACACCACTGACCGTACCCCCGGGGGTAGTATAGTATCTTAGCACGGTAGCGTGGTAGGTGAAAATAACCAGTACTATTTCGTAGCATTAGCAACCCTAACCTTGTAGCACTGAGCTACACTGTATTAGTACGGATGCTATATCAGGGGTATGTACAACTGGTACAAATCGTACGCCACAACCCTAGTATCTAACCTTAACACGCGCTTGCGCTAACGCTAGCTCGTATTAGCGTTACCTCGCTTAATAACTGTTTGGGTCAGGTATCCGGTCATAGTACATATTGTACTATGATGACCCGACCCCGGCGGTAGCATAGTATCTTAGCAATAGTATCATGGTAGGTTAGCATCTCCAGTATTTCGTAGCATTAGCAACCCTAACCTTGCTGTCCCCCCCCCCCTGTATTATCGACGCGTTGCTGCTGCTTGCTGCTTGCTGTCCCCCCCCCTGTATTATCGACGCGTTGCTGCTGCTTGCTGCTTGCTGTCCCCCCCCCCTGTATTATCGACGCGTTGCGGCTGCTTGCTGCTTGCTGTCCCCCCCCCCCTGTATTATCGACGCGTTGCTGCTGCTTGCTGCTTGCTGCCCCCCCCCCTGTATTATCGACGCGTTGCTGCTACAGCGCTACAGGGGAAACAGCGATACAGCGCTGCTCAGCTCAGCTCTGTATCGTATCGTGACAGCGCTCCGCTAACTCGTAAAATAACAGAGCTCTGTAGCTCCAGTACTGTATTCTACGGGTAGCGTAGTGTGTGCGGAGTAGCGTAGCGTAGCTCGATACAGCGCTACAGCGCTACAGGGGATACAGCGCTACAGGGGATCAGCGCAGCTCAGCTCTGTATCGTATCGTTCTGATAACTCGTAGATAACAGAGCTCTGTAGCTCCAGTACTGTATTCTACGGGTAGCGTAGTGTGTGCGGAGTAGCGTAGCGTAGCTCCGCTTATTAATTAGATTCAAAGGTGTGCTAGCGCGTTGGGTAACTGTCTGGGTCAGGCGTCCGGTCATAGTACATATTGTACACCAGTGACCCGACCCCTGCGGTAGCATAGTATCTTAGCATGGTAGCATGGTAGGTTAACATATCTAATATTTCGTACTATCATTAGCAACCCTAACCTTGTAGCACTCAGCTACACTGTATTAGTGCGGATGCTATACCCGGGGTATGTACAACTGGTACAAATCGTACGCGACAACCCTAGTATCTTTGGAGTTAGCACTGCGCTACAGCGCTACAGCGATAAAGGGGATACAGCGCTACAGCGTTACAGCGCTACAGGGATACAGCGCTACAGCGTTATAACCCTTAACCCTAATGGTGGTTCAATAACGAATTTCGACCCCGGCTCTTAATTTTTCGACCCAAATATTCGAGTTTGGAGCAAAAAATTAATTTTTGGAGCCAAAAAATAATAATTCGAGCTTAAGAAAGGCGCTTTCGCTCCAAATAATAAAAATATTGGAGCTAAAAACATCTAAAAAAAAAGAGGGGGGTGGTCGAAACGGGTCAAAATGGTCGAAAATCAGTTATTAGACGTACTACTAGTACTAGAACTAGTTCACGAACAACAACAACTTTGGAAAACAGCAGCACCTAATAATACTACACGTATGGCGCATTTTTCTCTCCTTCGACGTAACCAAAGAAAGAAACGAACTAAACACCAGCAGCTAGTAGTAGTAAGTTTACCTTCACGCAAAGACCTTTTTCGATGCTTCACGTCGAGTCCTACTACTAGTACTACTAGTAATAGTAATAGTATTCTTGCAACAAGAGAATCACGTGGTGAACTTTTAAAGCACGAATCAGTACAGGAGTATAGTATATTTGTAACGCAGAGTGTGGTGTTTCAATAGGACATTTTGTGTCCGAACCGTGTACTATTTAGTGAATTAGTTAGCAACGAGCATTGGATGAATTTCCATCCCGTCCGCTATAGTAGTAAGCACCCCTGTTTCGGAATACCGCCCTTGCATTCCCGCTTCCCCACTCCATGACAAGGATGAGAGAAGAATGAATCCATCGTTTGAGTCTGGATTGTGACCGCAGTTTGTTGTTCCCCGGCTGCTGCTGCTGCTGCTGCTGCTGCTGCTACACCACCATTCCGACTACCGGAGGATTGTACGATGGCATCTCATCGAATGACGGCGCCGTTTGGTTCCGTGCTTTTTGCTTTCGGTGTTTTCCCTTGAATAACTTCTTTCGGATACCCAGAAACGGCCGAACCAGTTTGAAGACCTTGCTCTTCTTTCGTCGACGTTGCGGCAACATGGCACCGGCGCTGGTTTCCGTTTCGCCGTCAAAACGAGTCCCCGTGCCGTTTGAATCGTCGTACTCCCGACCGTCCGTAATCATGAGAACTTCTTCCCTCCAGTCACGGAGAAACAGTTTGCATTCGTCCTCGATCATTTTTCTCGTTGCCTCCACCGCCGCCCGAATCTTTTGGCGGACGGGCTTCAGCTTGGGGTTTTCGGACAGTATCGTGGTGTCGACAAAGCAGGCAAAAAATCCGCAAAAGGCAATCACGATCGTCATGAGAAATAAGGTAAAGAATCCGTATGTGTGAATCACGGAGAATGTCAGCAACGAACAAGCGACGACCAGAACACAGAAGAAGATCAGCGCCAGGTGAATGGCCCATGCCGTAGCTCGCTCGGCCCCGTGATCGTCTTCTGTCGTTGTATTCTGTGTCTGGACATGGGTAGTTGGCTCCTCGAAAGCGTTGTCTATAATTTGCCGACCGGACCCGGAAGGTGTCGGATTGCTGGCGTTCAACGTCGGACTCGACGTCGGACTCAATGCCGGACTCGATGCCAGACTCAATGCCGGACTCGATGCCGGACTCGATGCCGGTCTCAACGCGTGCGAGCTACCGTCATCGTGCTGTTTGAATCCTACTGGTGCCTGGTTGCTTCTGCGCAACGTCGGACTGAACGGATGGTGACTCCCGTCCTGCTGTTTGAACGTTGCAGATCTCTGGTTGCTAGTGTGAACGGTTGGACTGAACGGATGCGCACTCAAAACCGAACCACCATTCCCCCCGTAGGTTGCGCTTGCTCCGGATTCGGCATGTGTATTCAACGCCAAATTCTCCTTTTGTTGTTCTTTCGAACGACGGTGCTGTTGGCGCTGTTGCTGTTGTTGCTGCTGCTGTTTCGTATTCGAATACGATGATGGTTTCAGTATGCTGTTCGAACTCTTGTGCACTTTTCGTGGCGGCGGCGGTAGCGGAGGTGGCGGCGGTGGCGTTAGAACAGCTGCATCCTCCGCGGAAAGGGGCGTTTCCGGTTCTTCTTCGACGGGTCCCAGGACAGAATCGCAATTGTTGTTGTTGTTGTTGTTGCTGCTGCTGCGGACCGCGCCGTTTCTCGATTTCAAACCCGACGCGCCACTCAGGGCGCTGGAGCTGAACCGCGTGTGCCCCGACGCGTCTCCGCCCACCGAGACAAAGATCTGGGATTCTTCGATGGACGAGTTCTGTTCCAGCGAGCTCTGGGAGGGTTCCGGCTCCATCAGATCACCGAAGTCGAACAACGACGAATGGGTATGGTTCGTAGGAGTTGTCATGGTCGAGACGGAATTTCAATCGTAGAATACAAACAATATCGAAGCCTAATTGCGATCCAAAGTACGAGTACGCTTGGGTTCCATCGTTCGATTTTGAATTTGCATGGTGGTTTGTGGAATAGTGAATGGTGAATATCGTAGTGTCGCGTATTGGCTCAGTTCAGAAACGGTAAATCTTACATACTGATAGCCGTTTGTTTTTGAATTGAAATAATGTTGAAAGTTGACGTATTGTACAGGTAATACAACCTCTTATTCAAACCGTTTGTGTCGGGCATATACAACGTCATTTCTACCAGTAAATGTCGTTATATTGTCATTCCAAGCCTTTTTTACCAGTAAATAACGTTAAGTTTTTATTCTGTTCTCAATCAATTCGTAATTCGCACGCGTAAGGATTACGCCCTCCTTCCATTTTTATTGGGTTTAACCCTAATATGGTGAAATGCTTAGCGTTATTCATTCGTGATCACTGATTTTCCATTTTTTGAATTGTTTTTCGAAGCAATAAGATTACGGCCATGTTGGTGGTGAGATACTCGTAATTGATTCAGACAACAGACATCATCATACTCGTACGGGCATGCTTCTAATCTGACACCACAATCATCAATCACAAGTATCTGCTTTCTCAAAGCACACAACCTCCGATCCGAATCGTTTCCGCACAAACTGGAATTCAACGTGCAAGTAACGAGCGGTACACGTCAAGCTTTTGGACCATTCCGCTGGGCTGATTGATTGATTGATTGATTCGTTGATTGATTTGTTGATTCGTTGATTCGTTGGGTCGTTCGTTCGGTCGTTGAAGAACGAGACAAGAGACAGGATGGAAGAGCAGGTGGCGAGGGCCGCGCTGGCCGTGGTGCAACCCACAACGGATCCCGTCTCTCGACGGGAGGCGTCCCGCTTCTTGGAACAGTGGACGAGGACGCCCGACGCCCTGGATGTCTACACCAAGTGGCTGGCATCCTATCGGCAGCAAGAAAGATCGGGTCCCGGCGGGGTTGTTGCGGGTGCCGATGATGGCTATCAAATACCGATGCAGATGCTGTGTCTGACGATGCTGCAGGCGAAGTTGAGGCAGGAAATGCTCCCGTCGTCTTGCACGAACCCAAACAGCGTGACGGCTCTTCGGATCGAGCTCTGGGAATACCTTCGGCAGCAACCGGGCCCGAATCGATCCCTGGTCGGACCGTGCTGTGTTTGCAACGCGATCACGATCGTGCGGAGCGAGGGGGGGACGGGCCTGGCCGAATTTCTGGCCAATGCTCGCAACAACACGATTGGTTTGCCGCCCGAGACCGCGTTGCGTCTGCTGGGATGCATTCCCTCCGAAATCGAATCGCGGCAGGATCTAACGAACGCCCAGGCCACGGAGGCCATGCAATCGAATCTGGAGGCCGCACTGGATCTGATTGCCAGGGGCTTGAGCGGTGGCAGCGAGGCATCCGGATTGATTCTGCCGGCCTGCCAGGCGTTGCTGGCTTGGATCGAAAAAGCCGGGGTCTCCCTGACACAAATCAACACACCAACCTGTGGAGGTTCCGTTGCATTGTTGCCGATTCTGATCCAGCTGTTGTCGTCGCCGTCGTCGTCGTCGTCGTCGTCGTCGTCAAACACCAATCTCGACGAGCCGACGCTTCAAACCGTTGCACGGGCCTTGACGGCTGCAATCTCGGTCAACTCCGATTATGGAACAAGCACGCGACAAGCCGCGGTCGGTGCCTTCTGGATGGCCATTCCTCAGCAAGGATTCATCGTCAATCCCCTTCGGGTTGCCTCGGTCAACGAATGGAATGATGCCGCCCATGCTCTAGCCAGCGTGCTGGCAACCTTCTTGGTGGAAAACGCCGAGGGTATTGTGAACCAACCGGCCGATATTGGTCTGCGGGTCTTGTTGGAGATTCAATCCCATCCTACTACGTCGGTGGCACTGATTCCCCTAGAATGTTGGTTGACCATTCAAGAAATTCCCACCTCGGAACGACACGAACACTGGAGAAAGCCCCTGTTCGAAAACTTGGTCGAAATCTTGCTGAGGAGAATGGCGTACCCAGAGAACTTTACGAATTGGGAAAACGAATTGGAATTGGTGGACTCTTCGGATTTTTACGAGTTTCGTCGAATGGTGGCAGATGTCTTGGTGAGCTGTTATTACTTGCTTCGCGTCGAAATGATTCAAATGTTGACAAACCAGGTCCGAGGGGCCACGGATTGGAGAATGTCCGAGTCGGCACTGTTTGCGCTCGCTCAGATAGCGAAGGATGTGTGCTCCCGTTGCAGATCTATCGCGGGCGGTGGAACGTCGATTGCTGGGGATAGGCAAGCTACGCAACGCGAATTGCTGCAATTGCTGGAACAACTGATCGCGGTGGATTCGGAAACCATGGCCTCTCAGCACAAATACTTGCTGGGGGCAGCTGTCAATTTTTGTGGGAATTACTCTCCTGCTTGGAGCTCGATGAAATGCCCGCCCCATGCAATATTAAAGCTGCTGGCGTACCTTCAATCGGCATTTGTTGCAATGCCGCTGGAAGCAGCCAAGGCAACGAGAGCCATTTATGTGTCGTGTCTGGTGAAGACGATGCCGGATTTGGAGGATATGGGCGCCGTCGCAGAGAACGGGAATAGTCCAACATCTTCGTTCATGTCGCTTATTTTAACCTCCGTGCGACATTCCATGGAAGCTGTTTTGTCTACGACCGACGAAGAAGCAATGACGAACGTAGCAGAAGGAGCTACACGATTGATCACGAAGCTCGTAAATCCCGAAACAGCGAGGAGGTCGATGACAACCGACCTGATTCAGCCAGTCACCAACCGCATTGATGGTGCGTTGAAAGCTTTGCCCCAAAGCAACATCACACAAGAATGGATGACCGTGCCAGTACAAACTGCAACGGAGTCGCTCGCAAGGTATCTTTGTGTCATCAGGGTTATTTCTCGATTTTGCGATGCTCCTCACATTCCGACCATGGGAGAGTGGATGCTGCACTTGATAGATCCCTGTTTGAACATTGTACAGCAACGGATAGCGTCGACTCCGGCCCAGTCAACTCTCTTGGGCAAATGGATATCGATACACCAACAAATTTTGCGCAAAACTCTACCGCAACAAAGTGTCATGGTTACAATCTTTACCAACACAATACCACTGATTGTTCAGGCTCTCGAACAAACTCGCGATCCTGCTACACTCAAATACATCTCAACGGCTGTGGAAGTTTTCGGGGGTCAGAATGTAGAAATGGATAAATCATTTCAAGACTTACTTGTGCATGTGACGACGGTGATGACAAGCAAAAACAATCTTTGCAACGAGATGGAACTCCTTGAGTCTTATTTTGAATGCCTGCACCGATTCATCTTGTATTGTCCTCGAGCTCTTTGCTACAGCCCCAAACTCGGCGACGTGATGAATGTTGCGGTGGGATCGGTTTCTGCCATAGACTCCAAAGACTCTGCAAGAGCTGCTTTGGTGTTTCTGTCGCACCTTTTTGGCTGGAACTCTCTGCGCCTATCTGTCCAAACGACTGAAGTCTTGCGAGAAGCATGGAATTCATTGATCATCAAGGAAATGATATTGAGACACGGTCAAACACTCATCCGGGCTTGCTTTGCGGGGTTGGCCGGGGGGTCCCAAATGCTGTGGCCTGCTTACGCCGATTGTATATATTCTATTGTACAGGCAATAACACTGAATGAAAAAGAGGGCCTTACAACACCACGAAACCCTGCTGACAATATATCACCCCTTCTCAACGAAGCATCACTTAAACAGTGGTTATTTCATAGCATGACCCAAGACAATTCTGACGTTGGAAAACATACGAGTACAGAAATGAGCAATCAGATCATTCCTATTCTTTTGATTCTGGCACAAGATGGATCGAAGTCTCGACCAAAAGCAAAGATGCTACTCACAGATTATGCAAAGATTAGAAAGGGCGAGATGAGCATTGAATCTCTCATCTCTTACTCATTGCAATGATATCTTCCAACACCGATCACAATTCAAGACAGTGATGGAATCGCCACCAAAAAAAAGCTACTGGACATCTTCGGAATAGTAAGCGTCACAGTAATCTAATAGAGTTTAGCCTGCAAGCGATACCGGAAGCTAATATAATATAAAAGCAATTGCTTTCAAGTGTTCGTGAATATATTTTGATGTAATTATATGACATACTATGACACTTTTAGCGTAAGCTGTCTTGCAAACTCTCACCGAGCAATTCTTCGCTCTGACTGATGCACTCCTGGGCAATCCCTGCGATTTCCTCGTCTGAATCCTCGAGGAGTTCTGAAAGTATTGGGAGGCATTCTGGAATCAGAACCATGTATTCTTCACCGATTGAATTGATCAAAGACAAAAGACAGGTAACCCCAGCCTTGCGCACTTCGGGCCTGTTCTCGTCTGAACAAGCTTGTAGAACAGAATGATTCAGAGGCTTCCAGAGTTGCTCATCGCCTGCAGCAGTCGCTAATGCCACTAAACATTCAACAACACTTCCCGACTGCGAGTCTCCTCCCTGCACGATAGACTCGAATGAGGCACTCGATGAGTTACTCGGTAATTGGCATCCCAATAGTGTTCCGAGGGGTTGAAGAAGTTTCTCATAACGCTGAGAATCCATTTCTCGAATCCAATCACCCCCTTCGTGAGCATCTGAGCGCAGCGCCATCTCAAGACAGAGTAGAAGATTTTTCAATGCTTGAATTGAGGAAATTTCCAAATCGATGTTACCCCCACTATTCGATAGTCTTTGCCTTTTCTTTCCATCAGATTTCTTGATTGAATCCTTCTTTGAAAGACTGGAAGCTGCCATTTCCTGAATTTTTTTTTTTTAAAAAAAAAAAGAGTTCGTTAGAACGAGGAAAAGAGAACAATACCAAAATCAAACCAAAATATGTGGTCAAAACTTACTAGTTCGTCAACTGCGTCTTGAAAGACAGATGTGAGGCAAGACAAATAGATAGATTTTAGTTGCTTACTCAAGGCAGCAGAAAATCTCCAAAAATCACATCGTCTCTTCCCTGAATCCTCTGGCTTCGTTTCATCGAGACTGCCACGCCATTCTCTAAGCTTTCGATAGAGCGATCGAAGCTGCATTTCTGATAATTTCATGACAAGACTGAGCAAAAGCTTATCGGTTGCCTCCATAGCAGCCTGCTCTCCGTCTTCATTGACATCTTGATCAAATACATGAGTTGCTGTTTTAATGATAGTAGTAATCATTCCCGATACCTCAGAACTCTTCGCTTTTGTGACAGAGTCTGTCATGATCAATAAGGTTGATGTATTCAAATCAAGGTCCGGCGTGGACATGATTGATTTTGAAGCAGCGGGAATAAGCTGCCTTGCGGGGATACGAGATGTTGTAATATTTTGCAATGCAGCCAATTCTGTTTGGATAGACTGAGATTGATTCAAAGATTCGATTTGGATGCTACCAGAAACTTCAGCAAAACTCTTCAAAATGTCAACCAAATATGGCTTTAGTAGCTTTGGCATTCGCTCGATGATTGCAGTAAAAGTACGGAGAATTGCTACTTGCATCAACTTCGCTTGACTGAGTTCCTTCTTGTCGACGCTATCATCTGCAACTTTAAGGAATTCACTTGCAGAAAACTGGAAATTGATTAAGGGCTTGATCAATTTCGGGAGTACCGGAAGAGCACGGGGTCCACAAATCTTGATGGCCGTGGATGAGCACAAGGCTGCGCTGCTCACGAGTTGCCTTGACTCAGGAGGGATATTTTGGAATGATCCTCCGCTGGCTGCCTGCCTCGTCTTTTCAATCACGCCAGACGCTTTTAATGCTGCAGAGGAAAAAATTTCAAGGTGGCGATCATTTACACTTGATTCAGATGAAAGGCATGAATTTCTGCCAATACTATCAATTGCCGCGAACACAGATTGCTGCAAAAAGATTCCACTGCTATCTCCTAGTAGCTGAAGTAAGTGAGGAATCATCTCGACAAAAAGCACCGTCTCTGATTTTCCCAAGTACACAGAACCAGAGCGTTCGGCGATAAGCTGAACAGCTCTGGCACGGAGCTCTTCTGTTTCCCCTTCAGTCACCAAACTCGTAACGAAGGCCAAGAATATATGCGAAGGGAGATTGTTCTGTATTCCATCAAGAGCGTGGGTTGTTATTTCCACGATTCTCTCCAAGAATCTCGCGTTTCCATTTTGAATGGAACCACCAAGGCGATTGTGACATGCAGATTGAACCAGAAGTAAATCTTGCCATAATCTCAAGACAATCTTGGAATCTGAACCATCAGTTCGTCGAATTATCTTGCGCGATTCCTCGTCATTGACGACTTCACAAGTTACAGTAATCAAAAGAGAAGATAGCTTCTCAAACAATTCAGTGGTGGGAGAGCCTTGGGAGAAGCTTAGGTCTGAAGGGATCGAGCCAGTGAACTTTGGGCCCTTGGAAGCTATGGCAGCCAAGTGCCCAATTGAAAATTGAGTGTCCGTCATGATCGTCGATTCCTCGTCTAACAGGTTGAAGATAATTTCCTTCGCGTAGTTTTGCATGGTCCAAACGGCTTGCATTCTTGAATCACTGGAAGTGTGGGACAAAATCTGTGTCGCTAATGCCGGAAGCTTAGAGAATGCACGGTCTTTACCCATTGTAGAATACATCTCTCTCGCGAGAATTACCGAAATGAAAGATCCAATAGGCGAGTCCGCTGTGTCACCAGATCCCCTAGTTGTCGAAAGGGCACGAACAAAAAGCATGTAAAACGTAGGCCTTACTTCCTCATTGTATTCGCACACGCGATTCACAAAAGCTCGACACAGGTCAACGAGCGAGAGATTTCCAACTGCCGCGTGTTTCGAATAGGCTGGTATAGCTACATCAAAGCAGTTCGCCAGGGTGCTTTCTTCTCCTTGCGAGAGGGATCCTGAAACAAGCCCAGTTATAATGGGAATAAATTTCTGAATGACAATATTTGGATATTTCTCACACAAAGCAGCAAAAATCAAGAAAACAATCCTTTTGCTTCGAAGAGGTACAGATTGAGAGCTCGAACTTTTGTTTCCAACAATAATTTCCTCCAATGTATTCGCCCCTGATTTGAAGATCTTCTTTATACCCATCGCCAACGATGCATTGGTAAGCTCCAATAAGGCATTCAAAAGCGCATGCCTTGCGAACTCGAGAGACTCTCTGTTTTCGGTTGCAGTGGAGAAACCAGAGAGCTTTTTGAAAATTGAGCCAAGTAGTTCATTGATTCCCGGGCTTCTTGCGAGTTTCACGTGGTTTGTACTAATGAAATCGGAAACAAAAGTCAACTGGGATAGTCCGATTTCGTTGCTCTCCTGTTCGCTCACAAGAGTAGCTGTCTCATTTGCATCGAAGGGTAGAGATAAAAGAACCGAATCAATACTATGAAATGATGATTCCGCAGCCGCCTTCAAAACAGCCTTAGCGATTTCGAGTCGTATCTTCCCATTCAATTGGCAGAAAATATTATTTCTCCACGATTCACTGCAGAGGACGACTTCAAAGAGAGAAGTTCGCACTTGAGTATGTAAAATATTTTCAGTTTTGTTCGTCAAAATAGACACTATTGAAGATTGCATGTCTGCAGGGTAGGGATTCATCACGTCTACCCCATCATTCTTTCCAAATGAGTACGATCGAGCTCTCCTGCCGTGCGACGTTGGTCCTGTTGTAATGATTGTGCTTGTAGAAGACATGTTAGTACTCGATGAAGCCGATGTTCTTACACCCCGTAATATCTTTACAACGGTGTATATCAACTGAATCTTTTGGTTGGATATTTCTCCCTCGTATGAGAACGATGATTGAAAAGATTCTAGAAGAGGCTGCCCAGCATATTTCCACCGAGATAGAATTGGAAATGCACTTTCACCTGCACTTTCAGTTGCTTCCAACAATGTATTAGCTGTCTTGCATCCTCCAATGACATTCTTACGACCCAGCCAACTCCTACTGATATAGTCCTTTGTGAATACCAAATCAGCAGCGCCATATCCAGTCGCGGAGGACACAATCGCTTGGAGCAGATATTTTTGAATTGTTTGACGTTCTTTTGAATGTGATAGAATTTTGGCAAGCAATTCCGGGATAGATGATGCGCCTTTCAATAAAACCAATGATTCGTTTTTCGCAAAATGCTGGCACACAACAGAAAGAACCGTCCATTCCTCTTTATTCGAACTCCGCCATAGAGTTTCGCCAAGGTGTGAGAGGAAAGAAATAGCAAGAGCGCGAACCTTTTCCTCGCGATGGCAACACAGTGCCAACGCAGGTGCAACAGCATAAAAGTTTCCAGTGGCATCATTTGAAGCCATTCCTGTCGCAACTGTCAGAAGGTTTCTGATCTGATCAAAAGAATCAGAAGAAAGAGTTACCTCCATTGCTACAGCAATGGGTGCCACGTCATTGCCTTGAGGATCTTTCAAGTTTTCGCAAACGGCACTGATGTAAGGTGCAATAGCAGAGCGGAATACGTGTCCTTCACAAGTAGCAAGGCGACAGAAAATCGAATGGATATTCTCAGGCGATGTCGTGAGGACTGTTGTCAGCACTTTCAAACTCTTTGAAAGCAATTTAATTTCGGCCGTCGTAAAATCAGATGCAAAAGTCTCAACTACCCATACGCAGTAGTCAAGCACTCCGTTCGAAATGTTCCCAGATGAGTTGGATGAAGCAATGGCATCGAGCACTACTCGTGCCAGTTGACGTCGGATATGCAATTCAGAACTGCTTCGTTCGCGGAAAATCCTTTGGAAACCTTGAAGAATTGCGTTGTCTGATATCAGCAGAGACTTTGCGAGAATTTTCACCTCAGAAGCCGAGCCTTTCGCTCCTTCGAAAGCAGCTACAATTCCTTCTGCAGCTTCCTGGGATACAGTGATCTCCGAACTCGAAAGTGTCGCTCCAAGTCCTTCCATGAGACGTACGTACGTCATATTCATTTGATTTGACGCTTTCAAAAGCTTGGCAGCGTAGGAAGCGAATCGGCAGGAATGGACCAAAAGTTGCTCTTTCCTCTGCTCCTCATCAGATGAACTCTGGGCCCACTTGTACAATCCTTCTAAAGCACCTTCACCTAGCTCCGTGGAATTCATGACATCTGTTATTTGTTCTTTTTTCAAAAGAAGAAGTTCGTCTAACGCTTTGGCGGCGGCTAGGGCAACTTCCTTGTTATCATCTACCAAGAAACGTCGCAAAAATGCCTGTGAAATTGTCTCTCCTTGTTCGAGATCGGTGCCATTGCCATCGACCTCCATGCGATCAGCGGATTCCTTTGCTTCTCGTAGCAAGGCAGGTATTGACTCGAGTCGAACTTGAGAATCAGCATGCTCTAAAGCAACTCGGGGAGGGAGACTTATGGAGTCTGCTGATTGCACGTGGTCGTCTTGCTCCGCTGCCGACTGGCTATCAGCGCCGCTTTGTTTTGACTTGGCTAAGCCAAGGTACTTGGCAAGTCCCATGCGATCCTCCTTATTCTTTGTTTTGATCAATGCATGAGTTAAACCCCTTTCATATGCGACTCGATCTAGATTCTGAATGATGTCGAATATGGCTTTGATGTAATCTTCCTCGGTGAATAGAGTGGTTTTGGAATCATCCGATGCATTCTTGACAGAACGAAATACAGATAACGGAGTGTTAAGAAAGACAAACGACGTGAATGACTCCACCCATTGTCCATTCGCTTGCTTCCATAATTTCTCGAGGTGAGAATGCTTTACCAAATTGAGAGCCAAATTTAGTATTTTGCAGCAGTTGGCCCTAGCTTTTGCGCTCCTTCTGTCACTAGGTTGCGTGTGGTACTTTACAAAACGCTTCCATCCCACAACAAGGATACTAGCAATCCATTGCTCGACATCTACGATGCCATCCCGGGAATAGAGATTAGCCATACAGGCTGCTACAGTGCTCTTCGTGCTGTTCTTAATGTTTTTTCCTTTCTTCTTCGGGGCCTTGTCTGTCTTATTGTCTTGCTCGTCGAGCTTTAGCAATGCTTTGAAGATATCATTGTCCATCATGGAAAATCCACAGTTTCGGACAGTATTACCAGACGACAACAAAGGAAGATAGCCACTATCTTTGCACGAAGCTGCGTTTTCGGACGATTCTTGGGCCAAAATGGTCAGTGCTACCATTATTCCACTGGAAAAGCTGCTCGGTGCATCTTTCCACCAGGAAGCATTCAGTCCGTGCTCCTCGGTGGTTGCAGCTACTGCTTCCTGTTGTTGAACCAAACCCTGTAGGACACTCGTCACGAGCACGCTGCGTGGCTCCGGTGCCAGAACACCACTCTCGACCATGGTCGATGCCATGATGTATCCCCAGTTTTGCCAAATATCGCCACTGCTATCACCAGGCGAGATTGTGTTGTCGAGTATTCGTTTGTAATAGTGTTCATTGCGACAAGCAACGACCACAAATGGCAGAAGAGCTTGGCATGTACGCTCTTCCATGGATCCCTTCCGTTGGGTTTGCAAAGTCAATGCCTCGACCAGAACGGCTGCGGTGAAGGAAAGACTCTGCTGAGCATTCGGCAAAGTGGAATTCCGTTGGGAGAGGCGACCCAGATACCGGACCAATGTGATGTCCTTCGAGGCCTGTTGTGCCAAGATGGAACGACCGAGTCGAGCCCCGGGTATGGCGTAGGGTCGAAGAAATGCCCATTCGGGAAGATTGGCGAGATCAATCAATTGTAAGATGCGTAAAAAATATGGTTCCTCGTGGTGCGGAAGCATCGCCAAGAGCATAGTAGAAGCTGTCTTGGGCCGAATATGAATGTCGTATTTTCGGAGCAGGTATTCAATGACATTTAGGCAAGACACCAGATTGCTGTTCCTGTTGCTTTTGTAGCCCATCACAAGAGCCAGGCGAAACAGCAAGTCTGTGATGCGTTTGTCGACCTTCTCGTTCTCCGCGGACATCATGAGGCCTCTTTCTTTTGCATCCGCACTGCACAGAGTCCCGACAAAACCCCCGAAACTAGGTTCGATTGTCTCGAGATGTCGCAAGGATTCCACGGAATTTTCTCTGATTGTTGCCAAGGGAACATCGGAGGCCTTTCTTGCGTCCTCGTGGATGATGGACGCCTTAAACTTTTCGGCCTTGTTGTACAAGGCGTGACCGACCTGTACGGAATGTGCAAGACCTCTTCCCACCGCATCTTCGTGCCTTCTGGATGTTGCCAGGGTGGATCCGGTATTCTTTCCCGGGGCGTTGATGGCGGCCAGTTGCTGGCCAAGTGTTGACATAGACATGGTGATTTATTTACTGATTATGCCTTGTCTTGACCTGTATTTTCTGGCTTGGGTCGGATCGTCCACCAGTGGTCTGTCGGTTTTGTTTTGGACCAAAGCGGATTGGAAGAATACCCGTACTACAGGTAATCTTACGAGAGGACTTGCGTCAAAAATCTGAATGAAATCAGAAATCCATCGAGGGATTGTCTGTCCATTTTGTTTGATGAGAAACCGCGCAAGTTGGTTGGTGCTCAAATAATAATATTTGTGACGAAAATCAAAAATATATTTTGGATTCCGTATTCTACATTCCTGATGAAAGCTGAAAAACATTGCGTCTCTCAACGTTACCGGTACGGTACCGGTAAGGCTTTTAACCTTACCGTGGAGGAGACTCTCAATCACTCACCCTTCGAGTATCCTATGGGATACCCCGGCGCCGTCTCGGGTGTACGTCAACTTCGGAGTGCACGTACTCTGTGCTCACATTTGTCTATACTAGGTCATACGCGGTACACACTATGTCTATTCTGTAGTGATGGCGGATTGACGAAGCTTTAGGCGAATGTGTGGTATAGCGTGCGCGCGCGTGTGCGCGGTAGCTATCTAGTCACTAACCCGAACCCTAATCGGGGTGGGACCCCTATGTAGTAGGGGTATGTAGGGTTAGTACAGTGCACAGAGAGTCCTTGCCGGGTGGGCGGGCGGGAGTTTTGTTGATCCGCTCGTCCCACAGGGAACAGCACTCCTCATTGTCGTCGGCTTGGTGTTGGCCAAGGGACAATGAGGTGAGCAGATGGGGAAGGCATCGTCCCGCACCTCCGTGCCCGATAGCGGCTGCGTACCTTGTGCGGGCACCGCGTTGTGCCCGTCTACGGTACGCGCGCTGTCGGCCCTCTCGTGACACTTACCTACCTACCATTGGGACCTTCCTCACATACGTCGTAGTGCTCGTCACGGCGCGCGCGGCAAGTTCACAGGTGGTGCGCGTGGTGGTGCGGGCGTGTCCCCACCCGCATCCTGCAGTTGCGGTGACCTGTGTCTTGCCCAACAGTATCCTATGGGATACCCCGGCGCCGTCTCGGGTGTACGTCAACTTCGGAGTGCACGTACTCTGTGCTCACATTTGTCTATACTAGGTCATACGCGGTACACACTATGTCTATTCTGTAGTGATGGCGGATTGACGAAGCTTTAGGCGAATGTGTGGTATAGCGTGCGCGCGCGTGTGCGCGGTAGCTATCTAGTCACTAACCCGAACCCTAATCGGGGTGGGACCCCTATGTAGTAGGGGTATGTAGGGTTAGTACAGTGCACAGAGAGTCCTTGCCACAACGGGTGGAGAGGAGAGTTCGTGAACCCGCTCGAAGAGGGGGTGAAGCGCGAATGGAAAGTCGAGCCACCGCCACTCTCGAAGTTGACGAGTACAGCCGGGAAAAAAAAAAAAAAAAAATGAAAAAATAGGGTGGGATGGTTGTCTAACGGGGCTTAAAGCGCAGGGCGCGAACAGTTAGGCAACCTAGGCGGCGTTGGCGGGAGCCGGAGCAAGTGGTCCCACGGGGGCCGGAGCAAGTGGGCCCACGGCGGGGGCCGGGGGAAGGGCGGCGGTGGAAGCGCGACCGGGAGGGAAGACAAAGGCATAGCTTGAGATCGGGGCGAGCGTGCTGCGGGAAGCGCCGTAGGCGGTGGCAACATTCGCCATTAAGCGGTCTTGGGTGGTCTCCGCGGTGAATTGGCACAAGACCTTGCCCCGCGTGGAGCAAGGGAAAAGGAGGCGGCCATTAGGGATGACGACACCGAAGACGTAGTGCCCGTGGTAGTCGATGAGGGTGGGGACGTGGAGGCACAGGAGGAAGGGGCAGGCGTCGGTGCCCAGACGTGTGGCCACTTCGGCGCCGGGGGAGTACTCAAGCCCAAGAGCGTTGAGAGTAGCGACCAAGGGCTGGTTGGGGGCGTGGCTGGTCGAAAGCGGGACTTCGAGGGAAGGACGGTCGGCGGCAACGCGGGCTAGGAGACGGTCGATGGCAGCGGTGGTGGGTGCCGGAACGGGCTCGGCGTAGTGAACACCGTGGTAGACGGTATAGGCAAGGCGGAAGTTGGTGACGGCGGTTTGGTAATGGGGACAGTAGGGGTGGGCCATGTCCAATTCTGCCAAGGCAGAGGCTACAGCCGCACCTGCGGGGTTGGCGTACAGGGTTTGCAACTTGGCGAGCCACGGGCGGGGACCGGTGGGGGTGTCGAGCGGGCTGTCCGAGTAGCCGGTGAGGTTTCGATTGGCAGAGGTGAGCGGAAGAGCGTTCAGGACCTTTCTGTCGGAAGGTGGGCTGCTGAGGTGGCCCTCAAGGAGGGCGATGGTCAACGAGATAGCAGTAGGCTCAGGCTGGGCAGGGTCGCGGGGAGCGGGCGGGCCCGGGATTGGGAGGACAGGAGCAGGATTTCCCGCGGGCGCGGGCGGCACTACCATCGCTCCGTGGGCGAGAGGAGCAAAAGGGAGAGGAGAGTCGGAATCGGAAGAACGGAGAGAAAGCGAGGAGTTTCTGGAATGGGTTCGGGCGGACGCGGACGTGGGCGAGTCGCCGGCGGACGGGGAAGGGTCCTCCGGGATGCCCTGAAAGGGAAGGAGGGTCTTGAGGTCTTTGGCGTGGGTGGAAGCTCGGGGCCAGTCGGCTTTGGAGCAAGCGGCAAGGAAATCGACGTAGAGGCCGACGTAAGTCTCAAAGTCCTGGAGGGAGGAAGGTGGGAGGTCGACCGGGAGGGTGAAGGGGGGGCGAAACGGAGCGGTGGGGGCGGCCGCTTCAAGGGTGTCGCCGTGGCGGTTGAAACAACGGAAGACGCCGACGGGGGTTGGGTTGGTGATGAGGGTAATGGCCTGGCTCATGGTGTCGAGGAGGCGTCGGGCCCTCGCGAGGAACGAGGTGGCAAGCAGAATGAAAACATATAAAAATTGAGATCGCGAGCATAGCCACATTTTGGCATGCTCTGCCATAAATGTTGATTCAGTGTTGATTCCCACGATTAGGCATATAACTTCTTCTGGGACTCAACCGTCGTAATCGGGATACATATCAGAATGTATTCATGACTGAATACGTATAATATTCGATTCCCATATGGGATTCGGTTAATTATTCAATCGTGACTACTAGCTACGCTAGCCCGTCACAGCGGCAACAAAGCTAGGTGGTGTTTGGGAGGAGTCCAGAGTGGGAATTATGCGAAGACCAGTGGGAGGTGGGCAAAGAGGACCCAGTCCGTGGACAAGCACGGGAAGAGGGGATCGGGTGTAGCCATGGTCAGGGGTAGGGAGAGGAGGAGGAGAAACGGTGGGAAAACCATGCTGAAACGGAAAATAGATCGTAAAATAAAACGTGTTTGTTGTAAAATAATAAAACGGGGTGTAACTGGTCGCTTAGTAAGGGATGTGTACGGAGGCGATCGTGGGGGGTTAGGCATCGTGGGAGGGGGGGAGTAGACACGGATGTGGAAGAAGACCGTGAAAGTTACCAGCGGTCGGGGGGCCGGGCGGCGCCAGCCGTGAGGATGGCGTTATGCTGGTGAGAGAGGATGTGGAGGTCGCGGGTGTAAATTTGCCACGAATCGCTGTTCCACCGGAGCTGTTTTTTGATAAATTCGGGAGACGCGCCGGCGGCCTGGAGAATGCAGCACGCGCCAACGCGAATAGAATGACATGTAAATTTTTTGAGGGCGGACGGAGAGGTGACGCCGTAGACGTCGCGGGCAAGGGAGCGGAGGGTGGTCTCGACGTCGGAGTCGACCACGTAAACGGCCACCTTGGGGCAGGGGCTGTAGACTGCGAGGGGGCCCGCCAAAGGGCCGGGATGGGGGGCCCATGCGGGAAAGAGGCGATAATAGCGGGCCAGGATGCGCAACCACGCCGCGACCAAATCAAGGGAAGCGGTTGAGTTGCGAGAAAATCCTTTCACAGCATTCCGTTCGCCATTCTTTTGCCATCGCCATCGGACGCAGACACGCATCACGGAGCTGGGGGAGGCGAGGCCGGAAGGATGGGGGAGGAGGTTCCCATGGCGGTCTAACAGGGTGATGTCAGCCGGGATGAGGGCGACACAGTCGCCCGAAGGGCTGCGGGCAAACGTGCCAAGGCACCGGTGGCTGTGAGTCTGGCTTCACTCACTCTTACGGAAGCCAGCGGCGAGGCCAACGGTAAGCCAGTCCGCGAGGGTGGCGGGAAGGGAATCGGGGGGCTCGGTAGCCGAGGCAGTTAGGAGGTGTTGCTGCATGGCGATGGTGACTGGTTCCTTGCGGTCGGGGACCGACTCGTAACGGCGGGCCTCGCGGAGGACAGCGGTGATGTCCGGGCACAAGCCGGTGCGGAGCGGGGACTCTTTGCGGGCATCCCGGTCAGGGACGGGGTCAAAATGGGCTAGAAGGGTACTGGCAGCCAAGAGATATTTGCTAGCGGTGTCAGCTTTGATGCACTTGCAAAGGAGGCTGTGGCCAGTGAGGAGATGGCGGGCGTAGTTAGCGAGGAGGAGGTTCAGGGCCTCGGTGGTGATGCGGGAGTCGATCACAGGAAACAGTGCTGGGAAGATACCGAGGTGAGTGCACCACCAGAGAAAATGGAGGCGGCGGGTAAGAACAGTCCGGGCTTCTTTAGGGTTGTGGGGGGAGCCGTTGCGTAGTCGGAGGACAGCGTCGAACCCAGGAGAGAGACAAGCTCGGGACTTGGGAGGAAAGCAGTCCAGGACGCGAAGCGCGCGTGCTGAGTGCAAATCTGGTGGAGAAGAGTGGGATAGGGGAGGGAGGAGTATGAGTAATTGTGGGGGGTGAAAAGTTCGTGGGGACGAGAGACAGCATCAGCAAGGGCGTTGTCCGACCCGGGGATGTAATCCACGACGCTGCCAAGGGGGGAGTCCTTGCGGTATGTCGCGGCAAGGAGGATAGCGCTCCGGCCGAGGGTGGACTTGGTGGAGGATTTCGTCCACCAAGCGATGGCGGCCTTGTTGTCGCAGGACGAACGCAGAACCGGGGCCGGGGGGAATGCGTGAGGCCGGTCAGCGACCCAGAGCTGACCAATGAGGAAACACAGGAAGACCCCTAGGAACTCGAGTGTGTTGATGTGGACGTAGTCCGGATGCGTGTTAGGAAGCTGGGTTCGCGCGTGGAGAGCAGCGGAGTATGGGAGGAAGCAGAAGACCCGGGGGGCGGGAAGGACGGCGCCAATGCCGGTATGGGAAGCGTCGGTGGTGTTGTGGTCCAGCGCAAAACACCGAGGGATGAGGTGCCCAATAGGGGTGGAACACAGGCCGGGCCCCTTCAGGTACTCGTAGAGTGCGCGGAGGGTCGGGATGGTAGTAGCGGGGATCGGGACCGTTGCACGGTTGCGCCAGATGAAGGCCGCCTGTTCGGTCTGGTGGAGCCAAGTAAAGCGACTTTGGAGGTCGGAGGGCATCGAACTGTAGTGGGGGGGAAGCGGGCGGCGCTTGACGAGACGTTTGGCTCGGTGGTATCCCTGGGCAATGCAGGAGCGGAGGATGTCCCGAAAGACCAGGAGGTGGGCGAGGCCCCAGGGGTAGTGTTGGAAGCCGTCACCGAGGAGACCCAAGAGGGTGGCCAAATCGCGGATAGTCGCTTGCTTACCAGGGGTAAGCCAATGTTCCCGCTCAAGGTAGGAGACTATCTTGTCCCGACGACGGGGGGACAGGCGCACCGTCATGGTGCGCGTATTGACGAGGAAGCCTACGAGGAGGCGTTCCTCGGTGTAGGCCAGATCGAGTTTATCCTGGGATAGAATCTGTTCTTGGCAGGGATGGTCTGGGCCGAAGACGTCTTCGAGGGCGACAATGCTAGCGGCGGAAGTCAAGCGGATGGTAGCGCGGACGTCCGCCGTGAAGAG
This sequence comes from Pseudo-nitzschia pungens, assembly GCA_037355855.1. NCBI lineage: Eukaryota > Bacillariophyta > Bacillariophyceae > Bacillariales > Bacillariaceae > Pseudo-nitzschia > Pseudo-nitzschia pungens. The sequence goes on along the minus strand of CM074760.1, from coordinate 5,620,451 downwards.
GTCATCGACCTGCATAGGCATAGCAGGGGCCAGGCGGACCCGCGGGCGGCCCGGGATCGGGCACTCGCGGTCCTCAAAGACGCCGTGGTTGAGGGTGTCGAGGTTTGCCTGGGCGATCGTGTGGTGCTCCGAGGGGGGGATCTCGGGGCTGAGGCGCATGCGGGCAACGTAGCGGGACGCACGGCGGAGAGTGTCGTCGGGCTCATGGCGCCACAAGTACTGGGCCTGTTGGATCCGTGCCTGGGAGAGAGGGTCCCAGTTGGACGGACAGAAGCAACCGCCGAAGGACTGCCCGGTGGCGAAACCGAGGTAGCCGCACGCTTGGTAGGCGTGCATGGGAACGACCTCGGGGTTGAGTTTGCAGAGGCGGAAGGCGTTGCAGACGTCGTTGTCGATGATGAGGATTGCGGAGCGAGGGAAGGAGATGCGCGTGTTCCAAACGTGAACGAGGAACCGCTGGAAAGAGCCAGGGAACGTGACATCGGGCTCATTGGTCTTGTTCGTCCAGTCGTTGATACACATGGAGTCGACGGCGGGGCGAAAAGAAGCGTCGAAGATTTGGCGAGACTTCTTCCAGGGGTTGTTGCGGTCGGCGATGCCGAGTGGAGTGAAGTGGAGGTTGGGGATAAACAGATAGAAACGAGGGTCCACAAGGATGGTGTTGCCGCGGCGATAGTCCTTGCAGAGGACTTTCATAAGTTCGGATGGGTCTTCAGCAGCCGAGGCATGGTTGCCGTAGCGGTAGTAGGTCCAGAAATTGCGGTCAGTGGACCGGCCACGGCAGAGGCGGGGGGCCCCCGTGGTGAAAATGCGGCGAACCTCGCGGCGGATGGGGGCACTCACCCCCAGGCGAAGGCGGCGCATAATGGAGGGGACGTCGCGATGGACCGCGAGGTGCGGGCCGGCGAGGTAGCGGACAAGGCGGGGGACGTTCATCTGGCAGTGGAGAAGGGCGGCCGAGGAGCGTCGGATCCGGTCAGTGTTGAGGGTGGTTTCGGAGCGGAAGTCGGTGTACGACTGGTAACCCCGGATGGAAGAGGAGTCGAGGTGGAAGTATGTGTCGTGGAGTGTTCGGTAAAGGCGGGCGGGGGGATAGGCGCGGTCCCAGGCGGTGCGAGCGGAGGGAGAGAGGAAGGGGGAATCATGGAGAAAGGGGACGATGTGGCGGAGGCGAATGTCGCCGAGAAACGAAATGTTAGCGTGGGGCTTACCGTGGGTGTTGTGGAGGACGCCGTGGACTGCAGGGTGGAGAGTGGTCCCCCACGACGCGAGTTCCGAGGGGCTAAGGTCGCGCGTTGGGTGAGGGGAGAGAATCGCTGGCGGTGGTGTAGGGGTGTTGCGCTTGCCGGCGGGGACGGTGGGAGGATCAGGGAGGATGCCGGGGTACAGGCAAGGGGACTCGGGGGGGTCGGCCGAGGGGGCAGGGGGAGGAGTGGTGGTTCTCGTTGCGGACAGAGGGACAAAGGGGGGGACAGGGTGGCTGGGAGTGTAGGGGGTATAGATCGGGAGATAGTTGACGTAGTCTAAAGCGAGAGGTAGAGAGGGAGTGGGCATAGTAAAGGGTTAACATATGGGATTACGGGTTAAAGGAAGGGCAAAAAGGGCGGGGACGATGAGAGGGGAGGGAGGACTAACCTCGGTCGGAGTCGGAAGGGGCGCCGCTGTTGGGGGCAAAAGCGACGACGGCATGCTTGGTGACATACTGCTTGGCCTTTTCCTTGTCGGCAGCGGAGAGTCCTTTCCAAGTGTGCGCGTGGAAGAACTTGCAGGAGTCACCGTATGTGCACTGGAAGCCCACAAAGCTAGCGCTCATGCAGAGGCGGGTGCCTTTCTTGCCGAAAGGCTCGTCGTAGCGGGGGCGGGAGGTACCCGAGGTGAGGGTGAAGAGGCCACGGGCTTTGTCTTTGTCGTCGGCTGGCGAGGGGGTGCGGGAGTGGTCGGCGCGTTGGGGGCCGGTGGTGCCGGACGGGGTATGGCGAGGTTTCTTGCTGTCGCGGGGGTTGTCAGGCTCGTGGGAGGACCGGGAGCGGGCGCGGTCGGCGACGCGTCTGTGGTTTTCCCACCAGAAGAAAGTCGCGGGAGGGGTAGAGAAAGTATTGAGGTGCTGGCCGTATGTTGCCTGCTCAATGAGTTGGTTGAGGGCGTTGAAATTGTCGCGAGCACTGACGTAGCCCTTGGAGGGCAATGGGGCATCGGTGGAGACGTGGGTAAGGACTTCCGGGATTTGTGCAAGGACGAGGACGGCGACCATACCTTCCTGGAGCATGGTGATCATGCTGTGTCGGAGGTGGGGTTGGGTCTGGACCGTGCGTTCGAGCCACGCCGATGTGCGTGGTGCGGTCATAGTGTTGAGGAGTTGTTCGATGCCTTTGTACAGAACACTTTGTTCGGCGTCTTTGGAGAGGGTGCGGAGGAAGAGGAGGAGGTTGTGGCCGGCATAGATCTCATCGTTAGGGTGAGTTTGGGAGCCGTCGATGAAGAGGGTAGTGTTGGTAGTACGGGTGCGTCGACGGGAGTTTTCCTCGTGGAGCGCCTCGGATTCGTAGGAGCGGACCGATTGGGTCCGGGACTTAAAGGAGTTGCTGTTCGGGGGAACGCGGAGGAGATTGAAGATCGAGAATGCGGTATCGAGGCAGTCGGCATTGTCTCCAAGCGGGGAGGAGATGACGATGAAGTTGGTGATGACTTTGAGGAGGGTGCGGTCGAACATGCCGCGGGTGATGCGGTTGTAGGTAAGGGTGTTCTCGGTGTGACATTTGGTTTGCATGCGGGAGAGCTCGCCGTTGAAGATCTCGACCTGTTGGGAAACGTTTTTGTTGTTGAAGATTTCGATAATGGTAGGGTAGAGTGTGGCGTGGCGTACGGTGAGCGTGGCGCCCTCCCCCTCGATCCGGGCAAGGGCTGCACTCCAGGAGAGTGCCGGTCGAGTGAGGGTGGTGCGGTCGTCATCGCTGCGCGCGGTGGACGGGGATGTGCCTGTAGTGCGGACAACCTCGGTGAGGAGTGTGCGCATGTCGGCGTGGGTAAATTGTCCCGGTGGGGGAGGGTCGGTGCGTGGGGTCTCGGGATTGCCGGTGGCAGGGGTAGCCAGGGGTAGGGCAGAGCAGAGGTCGCGTAGGCGGGCGAGGCGGATTCCGAGTATTAGTGGTTGGGAGGCGTCCACACAGGAGGGGGTAGGGTTGGAAGGTTGTAGGCGGGTCGGGAGTGGGTTGAGGTCGTTCTGTGGGAGTTGGGTGAGGATGGTGTGGCCGCTTTGTCCTTCTTTGGTCCAATTTTCTTTGTGGAAGAGTTGGTGGTGGGTGTGGAGGCTGTGGCCGGAGTTCTTGGTGTGGAGGAAACAGAGGGCTTTCCACCAAGCAGTGAATCCTTCGTCATAGGTGTTGGGAGGGAGGGGTTCGCCGAGACGAGTGCCTGTGGGGATGGCGAGTGTGGCGGGCCACATGGTAGGGAGGAGGACGAACTGGGGGGTGGTGGCGGCCGTCCCGTCGTGGCCGAGGTCGGTGGGACCAACCTGTGTCTTAGGATCAGTGGCGCTCATGAAACTGTCGGGGAGGTGGGTTGGATCGGTCCAGGTTCGGAAAAGTGCGGCGGAGGTTTGGGGGGCAATACCAAGGAAGCTCGTGTGGAAGGAGGACGGGGGAATGGCGACGAGGGTGTCGGATTGGATGGAGTCGGACGGAATGCCAACGTAGTGAAGGGTGTCGTCATCGGCCGTCCACGCGACGAGGGAGTGGATACACTGGAGGACGTGGTGTTCGTCGAGGTATGCGTACCTGGGGTGTAGGGTGTTCAACAAGTTGGAACAGTGGGCGACGTTTGCTGCTTTTCCGAGGGAGAGGAGGAATGATTTGCGGGTATTGTCGGTGGTGTTGCGGTTGGTCGGTGGGGCGTCGGAGAAATTCAGGAAGCCGGAAGATAGGCAACGCATCTGGAGCTGGGCGAGTTCCGGGATGGGGGGCATGGTGTATGTTCGGGACTTGTTTGTGTGGTTGAATGAGATCGGGTTTGTGAGAGTGGGGGAGTGGATGCGCAGGGGAGGGGTTGGGTGGGAAGTTGTGGAGTAGCAAGGTTAAGTGTCAGGGAGGGGCTGGCGAGGGAATGTGTCAACGGTTCGATCGCTAGGGGATGTGTTAACGGTTCGATCGCTCTGGTTGGCGAGGGGTGGTGTCAGGGTTGGTGTCAAAAGTTTGGGGCTGGCGCGCGGGGGTATCTCGGTGTAGGGGATAGGGGAAACCGCATTTTTTTGGTTGGCGGGGCGGGTAGTCCGGGGCGGGTGGTCGGCGGGACCGGGTGGCGGGAGTATGGATGGGGTAGCCAACCAGTGGGGAGTCGCGTGGTGTTGGCGACGGGGTGGGAGTGATCGACAGGATCGTGAGGTGGGAGTGATCGACAGGATCGTGATCGACAGGATCGTGATCGACAGGATCGTGATCGACAGGATCGGGGTGGTGTTGGGGTGGTTAGTGTGCTGGGGTAGCCAGCAGGGGGGCACGGTGTGGTCCGGGGTTGATCGGCAGGATCGTGATCGGCTGGATCGGGGGCTGGGGTAGCCAGCGTGCTGGGGTAGCCAGCGTGTGGGCGTGGGTGGTGTTGGTATTGGTGTGTATTGTGTGGAGGTGTATGGCTGGGGAGAAAGGAATAGTTTTGTTGATCCGCTCCCACAGGGAACAGCACTCCTCATTGTCGTCGGCTTGGTGTTGGCCAAGGGACAATGAGGTGAGCAGATGGGGAAGGCATCGTCCCGCACCTCCGTGCCCGATAGCGGCTGCGTACCTTGTGCGGGCACCGCGTTGTGCCCGTCTACGGTACGCGCGCTGTCGGCCCTCTCGTGACACTTACCTACCTACCATTGGGACCTTCCTCACATACGTCGTAGTGCTCGTCACGGCGCGCGCGGCAAGTTCACAGGTGGTGCGCGTGGTGGTGCGGGCGTGTCCCCACCCGCATCCTGCAGTTGCGGTGACCTGTGTCTTGCCCAACAGCAGAGTAAGGTTACTTGTACTCGTACTTATAGTACGAGTAAGTTACGAGCAGGTTGTAGAGAACGAACGTAAGATCATAATTCAAATCAGCTTTGCACTGGTTCTGAGTTCCCTACCCGTACTAGTAATTTCTACGGAAACGGGGGGCAGCTGTTAGGAATTCCTTAGAAACCTACTTGCACTACTACCGGTAGTAGTAGTGTTATTTTTTGTACAGTCTCGGAGTGAATTGATTTGTGGAGTGAGCAAACAATTCATTGTTTTTCAGATTGGTACGGTATCTGGCATTGCAAGCAACGACCATCGTCACGTCAAATTTGCTCCAATACACCACCAGCCAGTAACTGGCGCCAGTAGTACTACTAGTAGCTTACTTTAGTCAACAAATTACACGAGGGCTAGTCGTACTACATAGTAGTAGTACTACATAGTAGTAACTTTGCATGATTGAAAATTTCTCATCCTCTTTTGCTCTCGGAATCTTAAAAACACATTGATAGAAACCAGCACCTGGAAATTTTGAGTTTGCCCCGTCAAAATATGAATAAAGCAAATCACAACAAGGTTGCTGAAATACTCATTGTGATTTTCACATACGAAGAAACGCCAACCATAACAGACCAGCACCACCAGGAGGCTGACGACTCCACTTTCTGGCCAACAATGATAGTACTACTAGTAGTAGTACTACTAGCATTAGTACCCAAGAAAACTACTCCTACTTCAGTAGTAGTAGTTGCAGCAGTAGCTGTGCATCTCACGTTTAAACATCGGAATACTAGTCAACCGTGTGCAAGATTCCCAATATAGGAATTGTAATCAGTAAGTTACGGTAATCTTACCAGATGGGACAAAAAAGAGTTCCGTACTTCGTATGCCTCTCCTCTTCGATTGAGGGGTGCAACCAAAGGAGGACTGTTTTCTACGAATTTAGTACGAAGTAAGTTAGTTGGTGTTCTACAACCGTACGTAAGGTTATCGTAATCTTACTTCCAGAGCGAACAGTTTTTCGCCTTGGTAAGGCTTACCGGTAGGGGCTAATTATGACCGATGGGTACAACGAATACCTGGCTGGGAAAAATGGTAGATGCCTAACGGTACCAGATAGTAACCAAAGTAGCGCGCATAACAATTGGAAGTGGAATTTTAAGTCTTAATTAAGCATTATGATTTTGACCATAAAAAAGATGCCACAAAATGAAGGATCACTTCCACCGTCGAAGAACGTGGAGTGCATAACTGGTACTGGTAAGTTACCGGTAGGCAAGACCGACCGCGAGAAGACTGAATGGGTTTAGTTTCGTGTTTTTCATCCAAACTCCTCCCTCCACGAGATCACACATGAAAGAGTGATACCGTTACCGGGAAAAAATACTTTAGTTCAGCACGTTGTTTCTTCAACAACAAAGTTGCGCAACATAGACAGCAAACACTAACAACGGGAGCGAAGCGATTTCGACAGCAATTCCATAAGGAGTAAACCAATTTAAAAAAACAATGCCGAACAGCGACGAATGCCCTAGTGTTTTGGTTGGATTTGGGAAAAATTACTACCACAATTTTGGCCCCGCACAACAATGGAAGATCCACCACATTGCGGAAAACGATGACGATGGAATCGATTCGTCTTTGCCATCTCCTTCAGCGGTGGCTCCGCTGGCATCTGTTTCGTCCTACCAGTTTTCCCCAGCTCGAAAGGAGGACGAGAAGGAAGATACCAAGCCATCTCCGCCTCCACCATGGGAACAAGATAAGGATCCTCTGGTGGATGTTCAGTGTACCATTGCAAGCACATACTTTTTGACTCAGTCCGGAAAGATCTATAACTGCGGGACCGTGCACGGTCATGTCCGTCCCTCTCTGACACAAACAATCATTCAATTGCCGTTGAAATGCGTCCAAATAGCCACCGGGAGGCACTTTTGTCTGGCTCGGATGGAAGGAGGATTGGCTGTGTGCGCGTGGGGAGCGGGACATTTTGGTCAACTGGGACTGGGGGGTGCTTACGATGGAAACGGCGGGGATGGAAACAGAGGCGTTTCTTCGTCTCCGCCTTCCTTTGTTGAACGGCCTACCGTCGTAGAGGGTCTCTTGCCCCACGTGGTAGGTGCTCCAGTCAGTTCCGTCGCAGCGGGTTATTGGCATTCCATGGCAGTAACCAAGGACGGGAATGTTTTTGCATGGGGATGCAACCGAAACGCGCAGTGTGGAAAGAAACCGTCGAGCAAAGATCCACCCACGGTTTGCCAGCCGCAGCGAGTATCATTCGATGAAACGATGAAGCCGGATCCGTCCTCGCCCACCTCCGAAGCTAGAAAAGCCAAGAAGATCAAAAAGATTGCAGCGGGTCGATCCCACTCTGTGGCGCTCGATGAGGCGGGACAATGCCACGCCTGGGGTGCAAATCAATACGGTCAGTGCGGTATACTGACTCGGCGGCGAGTGGTAGGAGTCGCCTCTCCGAAACACGTCGATGCGCTGGCAAAAGTACGGATTGTCGATATTTCTGCAGGAGACGTGCATACTTTGGCTCTGACAGGGGGTGGTAGAGTGTTTGGATGGGGAGGAGGGTTCGAAGGCCAGTTGGGAACGGGTTTTATCTATCAAATGAATCCCAAGCCCAAGTTAGTGAGTGATCTAGACTTCGTAGCTATCGAGGCAGGACTCGAATGGAAATCACTGCAGAAAGAGAAGCCGTCAGCGCAAGGAATTGGCGCATCCTCTCGTTCCTTGGCCCTTGACAATACGCCCAGGATCACATCGGTCACAGCAAAAGGCAACTCTTCTTTTGCCGTCAGTTCCACCGGTCACGTCTATGCATGGGGCTGCAATGATGTCGGTCACCTAGGTTTGCCCAAACCGGATTCCAAAAATCTGACGTATTCCGATCCAGGGCAAGTAGGTGCCAAGACATCAATTCAACGACAGTTCCACACGTACTCTTTTGATTCCTCGCACAACGTTGCACTTCCACAAAGGCTTGATTCGTTGCGACATCTGCACGTCAAATCTGTGGGAGCATCTTCCACGTTTATGTGGTGTCTGGGAACGAAGCGCAAGGATGCAAAAGGTCCGATAGGAAGAACCCTCTACGAAGTCCAGGAGGCGAAACGAAAAAAATGCCCCCGATCCCAAGCGCAGCACGAGAAACTGCTTGAAACAGTTCATTCCGGTAGCTTTGGAACGAGCATACCGTCTCCGTCGTCTCTCGGAGAGTTTAACTCAAAGGGGGGAAACGACCAGAATCAAGCGGAGGAAGAACTAAACTCGTCCAAAGCTGACAGTAGTTTCGAAACACCCGCAACCGGGTGGACACGATCTGCGGCACCGGCACCAAAAGACCAAACAAAAACTGCTGCTAAAGATTCGATTCGCGTTTACACGGAGCAAAACAATTCAACAACGAAGGCCGTGGAAGACATTCCATCATCTTCTTCGATGGAAAAGAAGAAACGGTTGTTTTCACCGAAAAAGATTGTGAAAGCATTGGTGCGACGGGGTTCTTCTAGATCCGATCGAACGTCGTCGCGCACGGCTGACGCCGATAGTAGCCAGAAAAGTTCCCCCAAGAATAAATAATAGAGAAGAGACGAGCAGATTGTTTGTTCTCTGCAGCATTTCCTTCAACACTAATACCATGTAGGTTCGAGATAACCATCGGTCGCTAAATAGACAAATAATTACAAATACATGATAGCTTGAGCGAAGTTTTCATAATGCTAGCGAAGAAATAAGATGTCAAAAACATGCACGTTGGGCAGCGGTCACGAACTGATATGATCGGTGCGTATCATCATCAATCCAAACGACGTAGCCAAACTGTCCGCACTTATATTAGCATTAGACGCAAGTCCTTTGGTTTTAAAATAAAGTGCTCTTTTTTGAAAACCGGACGTGCCATCATATGCCCTTCTTCCCCATGGGTATGGAAAGAGACGAGGATTCCTTTGCAATTAGTTGCTCTTGTCGTTTCATCACTATTTGCATTTGCCGCCATGTCTTTGGTTTCGTGACACAGTGTGCATGCCCTGCGTCTTCCCACAAGAGAACTTCCACGCTAGGTTTTCGAAGAACCTGTTGCTGTACCTTTTGTACCGGAACAATGGGGTCTTTTTCCGACAAGCAAACAAGTACCTTGGCTTGTTCCGGCAAGTCTTCCAACCACAGTTCGCTGTTGTACCAGGCGAAATGTCGCCTTAAATAATGTTCGGTGAAGATTTCATTCGATATCACACCGATTTTTATGGGCATTTTGTTGGCCCGAAGGGATCTGCGTTGGTACAAGAAATTTTGCATCACATCCGGTTCGCTCAAACAGATGGTAATGGGATCCACCAGGACTATTTGACGTATTCTAGGGCTTTCCGCACTGTGAACCAGCCACGTAATAGGACATGAACCAAAGGAATGGCCGACCACACTGATATCCTGAACCGAACCAAGGTGATGATCCACGGCCTCCCATACGCCTTGCACCGTTTGGTGTTCGTTTGGTGGATTGCCGCCACCAAATATGCAAAACGTAATGTCAGGATTCTCAAAGAAGAAGAGTGGCCTCCCATCGCCTCCTAAATAGAACAGCATGGGCAGATAAAATGCCAATCCACCGGGTGCAATTCCGTGCAAGAAAAGCAGAGGGAGTTTGCTGCTGTTGTTCGAGTTGTCACTTTTGGCTTTTGGCGGTCGATAGTAGTAATTGAGTCCGCTCGACGATTTGCATTTGTAAAATCCAAGTGCTCTGAGGGAAAACCCACTCATGAGTTTCACCAACGAAAACATTGCATAGATAAAAAAGGGTCGATAACTTGGATCCAGAGGGTCTAGAGTCAATCGCATGGGTTTATAATCCGGTGTTGTTCCCTCCTCGAATACCAGGTTGTAGTCCGACTCGAGTGTCTCGTAGATCTTTCCCAGATCGCTTTTCATCCAGGGTTCGAGCTCTTCTAGGTCCTTGCCGAAGAATGCCCACGCATAGAACAAATCCAAGTCTCCCTTCTTCGGGACGAATTCGTCGTGTGGCACAGCGTTGGCACAAACTGGCTGAAAATAGTCTCGAAGGAAGGATATAAAGGACGGTATGATTGGCTCGTTGTTTGCCTCACAGTTCGCCTCTATGCGTTTGATGATTCTCATAAAGAGTTTTGTGCGATCCCTTGCGTAGTCGCGATACTCGGGGGGAGGACGAAGTCGCTGGAAGCGGGGCAACCAAACGCGATAGAAGACAACCACAAAGATCAGTTCCCCCACAAGCCAGGCCATCATGGCGAAGTCGGTAACGTTGGACATGGTGAAAGGCCGCATGCTAGGCGATTTGCTCTCGGGAACAAATCATGCAGGGAACAGTCGTTGATCGATGTCTTTTTGGATTGGAACGATGACTGGCAAACAGGTAATAATGTGGTGACATGTGAATTCACCATCAAGAGGACTTCCGAGCAAATTTTCCCAATTCTTTGTTCCCTCGAACCGGTAGACGTCAACGAACATTCCACCGAATTACCGCGCTGATCTCAGCTGTACACGATATGATGAGATCTAAGCTCGTCATCCCCGCCCCTTTTCACAACTGTACTGTGTGTACGTACCAGGTGCTGTGCTGAACGAACGTGCGAACGAAGACGACTACTTTTACTCCTTGGGGTCACCAAAAATTCAAAATTGCAACGAGTGATTAACGCTCATAGTACGTACGCACTGGTTCGCGCACGTCCATGACGAGTGAGTGAGAGGAAAGATTAGGATTGCAGTAAGATCTAAATTTCATTCCTGTACATCTCCATGCCGTAATTACGGAGATACACTAAGGTTACCGTAACCTTACGTAAGGTTACTCGGAAGAGTTTCGAACTTTCACTCACCTCTCAAAACAAGAAAATACGAATAACCCAACTCACAATCTCCATCTCAACGAAAAAAATCATAATCATGAAATTGGGTAAGATTTCTTACGTAAGGTTTACCGGTAAGATTTTACCAGTACAGACGGTAACGCTCGAATTTCGTACAGTACGTATCGTACGGTAACTTAATAAGGTTACTGGAAAAATGGAACACTCGTGGAACGCAATGTTCTCTCAACGGTCGGTTGTTTCTTTACAATACGAATTGTGAACTGATGTTGAACAGTGTTTCTTGCGCGACTCCGTTTTGCACATTCATACCGTCAGTACATTACACTACCGAACGTATGTTGGGACTAGAGTTGGCCGAGTCGGGCTTCCAGGGCTAAGTAAAACAAGACAAAAATCCGGAAGTCTCATTATCCGCGTAACGTTTGCTACTTGTGCTCGTACCTTTGTGAAGATCAAGCAACCGGGGACGACGATTTTCGGAGGGAAAATCAAAAATACGTCGTAGTAACATTTTTTTGAATCTATTGAACCCTTCGAGTAAGGTTGACCGTGCTGTCATTCGTCGCATGTTCTTTTGTTGAGACTGAGACTGAGATTCAGATTGAATTTGATTTGAGAGATCAACAACCAGGTTATCATTTTACGGCATGCCTTGACTCACTCTCCACAAAGCACAGCAGCAACACGTCTCATCATGATTGTATACTCAGTAATTTGCCGTTCCAGCGATGCTGCCATTCTCTGCGAGTATTCCACGGACAATTTGTCGGGGAACGTCCCCCAGTGCACTGCGGCACTTCTGGAGCACCTCCGAGATCACCCAAACATTCTGAAGAAAGGAGATCTGAAAACCTTTCGTCAAAAAACCGGCGTCACGGGCGGTCAGGCGGAAGATGACTTCCTCAGTCAATTCTTGCAGGCATGCACCATGGTGATAACGACGGCGGAAGAGATGGATTTGGGAGCTGTGGACGAATACTTTTTCCATTTTTGGCACCAGGGGGATGTTTTCTACTGTTGTTTGGCCGACGACAAGGACGAACGCCACCAAAAGGTGAATTTTTCCTTCCTGCAGGCGCTTTCGCACGACTTTGGAGCAAAGTACAGCAAGCGGAGAATAAAGAATTCGAACAGCTATGCAATGGATAAGGATTTCAAACCCATCGTGCGATCTACTATGCACCATTACAATATCCACCGAAAAGATATGATCCGACAAGATAATTCACAGATCGATCATCTCCTGACCCAGGTGGAAGATCTCAAAACCGTCCTTGGCAGGAATCTAAATCTCCTGCTCGAACGAGATGAGCACATCGACCATCTCATGAAGAGAGCCGACCAGGCACAAAAAGACAGTCTAGCCTTTAAGAAAAAGGCAACCAAGGTCAAGAAGCAGCAACAAATGAAAAATTACAAGATGTGGTTCTTGATCTGCTTTTCTCTCTTTTTCTTTTTTTATTTATTGATGACCTCTGCCTGTGGATTTCGATTCCAGAAATGTTAGTCATGAAGCTGTCGTTCTTTTTCGAATGTGGTGATCGGTCGATGCCGTTGATTCGCCGCTGGTGCGGGCCGATTTTGACTCTGGTCGTACAAACACGCGAGGAATATTCTGTAATTTATAACCCACTGATACTGGATGGGAATCAATAAAAATTATGTATAATATTGTCAATCCCTCGAGCTTCCAATGAACGTTAGAGCTGTTGTAGACACTAATGCATACGTTGTTCACTTTTTTGGATGGGATGGAACCAAAGAGACTTTTTCACAGCCAATTGAACTCGTTGCATTCTGCTTCGGTCAGGTCAGACATACGATGTCGAAACATTGTTCTCGGGCTTTCGAGTTTGGATTTGTGGCCTGAAAGGTTACCGTCTTCTGAACTTGAAGTGACAAGAAACAGTCGTTCTGCTGTAAAAAGGAGAGTTTGAATATTAATTCTATTAATTAACGGAATGCTAATAGCTTATTCCTTCGGCATTCTTCCGGTTCGTGGTTGTAAATTCGACAGAAAAAAGTTCCAATGCTTTGTGCAATTGTGCCAAAGACTTACATCCCATGTCCCGGCATAGTTATCGAGCAGATCCGAAAGGGGTGGCGTTGAATGAAGATAATAGGTTTCCCTGCTGGTTTCGTATGGCAAATATAATACAGAATGAAGTTGAATTGTTTACACGACAGATGCACGGAATCCGTCGATCCGCCGCTGCGACTTTAGCGAATTCAAATGACAACGCGTTGGTGCGTTCCGTTGTCGCTTAGTTTTCCAATGCTCCGCCCTTGTACATTTCTTTCTCGGAGAGACCGACCATTTGTTTGCTCAATTCCCACATCTTTGTTGCTGTTTCAGCATCTCGGACAGCGTCCGATTGCTCGTTCTCGAAAATTTCACCACCGGAACCTCCTGCCCCACGAGGTTTGCCATCTTCAGACCAGCGTCCAACGGTCTTAGCACCTCCGTTCCAACTCCAGTAGACACCAGACTTGTTGCATTGAGGATCGTCGATGACCTGGGCAAGTCGTTCTCCGGCTTCCTTCTCGCCGACGTATCCCCCGGTGACGTACTTCATGAAGGCAGGGAAAAGCTTTCGGAACCATTCTCTCTTTTCTCGGAAGAGCGCAGTCTCGGCAATGCATCCGGGGTACATGCTGGAAAAGACGATTCCGGTGTCTTCGTGGTATCGTCGGTTAAGTTCGGAGACAGTCATCATGTTGCAAACCTTGGAGTCCTTGTAGGCCTTGGCTCCAAAGAATGGTTTCCCGTCAACCATGGAAATCGGATTCATACCTCCTTGCTCGAAGCCTTCCAACTTTCCAAGATCAGCTCTGGGGTAAACGAGACCTCCACCGACGGTGTTGGTGTTTCCAGTGATCGATCCGACAATGCAGACACGAGCTCCCTTAGCACGACTCATGTCGTCCAACAACAAGTTAACCAACAAAAAGTGACCAAGATGGTTGACACCCATGGACATCTCGAATCCATCGTCAGTCCATGCTGGTTCGGGGTCAGTTGGTCGGTAGACAGCAGCGTTACAGATCAAGTGGGTGAGGGGACGTGCGCTCTTGAAAGCCTTGAGGTTGGCGACGAAGTCACGCACGGATTGAAGGCTGGCAAGTTCCAGCTTCATGCAAGTGTATGAGTTCTTGGGCAAGCCAACTTCCTCGGCGACTGCCCGTGCAATTTAATGGATACAAAAACAGAGGAAGAGGAAGAAAATGAGTGCTGGATCCAAAAACCTAGTCCGCCACGTCAAGCAAATCCTGCTGCGACAAAAAAATTGTATCATCCCGTCGTGCGTAAAGGTAACAAATCAATCAGATCTGGTTGTTCGAACTCACCTCTCTTTGCCTTTTCGATATCTCGGCAGGCCATGATGATGTGGTACTTGTTCGTCTTGGCAAGAGCAATGGTAGTGGCAAGTCCCAAACCAGAGGAGGCACCGGTGATGACGACGAGCTTTCTCAGTCCAATCTTCACGCCACCCAAAACTTTAGGGGTCTCTTTGGTATCGTAAATTTTTTCGGTATTGACATCGCTGACGGCTCCAAGAGCAAAGTTGGTGGCCGCGGCGGTGCGAGGTGCCGGAGCGACGGCGTTTGCCGGAGTCACGGTGGTTCGTTGGACGACAGCGGCCGGGGCAAACCCGGCGACCAAGGGTGCAACAAGACAAGCTGCGGTGAGAATTGATCGGATCGCCATTCTGGTGATTTACTTGTGGACAGTTAGTGCTTTGAAAAGAGTTGGAATTTTCTCCTCCTCAAAAAATAAGAGTATAAGATCGTCGTTCGATAAATTTTCCGTCGTCCGAGAAGAATAAGTTCCATGTGAAATGATGAATCATCCTCTGCGATTGTCGTTTGATGGGTCGTCGGGGTGGGTTTTTCTTTTACCGACTACTTCCCGGTTTCGGGGCCTTGGTTACGCTTACTGCCATGTGTCGCACGTCACTTTTTCGTTATTTCTTGACTTGGTATTGGCGGGGCTCTGTCTAAGAGAATAAAGATTTTGTTCTTTGGTTCGTCTTTTGTGCCCAAAGGATCCTTCAACTTGCACAACTTGGATTTTCGTTCCCCGTGGAAGGTGAATTAGAACAGTAAGTCGGCTGAGTCATGTACTGTTATTTTAAAAAAGAAAGATTGTTTGGGATTGATGTAGATTTTGGGGGAAATATTTTTCTCCCAAATCATGATTAGTTTGTAATACAGAGTCGAAGTAGTCAAAGCTAGTCGGCACATAGCCATACTCTCAGCTCAAAAACACCACAACAAGAATTGAAAGGGTCCTACCGTGCTCGTACCGTATGTGCACCATGGTGGCGTACATTTTCGAGAAGCAAAAGGATTTTGAGATCGTGATGAAACATGAAACAACCTCCGGCATTCACGTCTCAGAAGTCTATGATGGTACATTTCATAGTTCAGCAACAGAAAGTCCTGTGTGTTACTTCATGATAACTAATCCATCGAACGATACCATCACTTTGAACTTTATATCCTCTGAATCTTGATAACTATGTCTAGATCAGCTCTGTGGCGTCAAGAAGGCGCGAAGAAAATGCGGGAGAAACAAGCCGATGATCTCTTCATGATGGCTGTGGAAGAAGGGAGGGTAAGATTTAAGAATTCATTCGCGAAATGATCAATGCCGTTGGCGTTTGCAGGAAACTCAAAAGTAGCATTTTCTCTATTGCATTTTCTTCATTTTTCGTTCGCAACAATGACGAACTTTACACAGAACAATCCGTCGAGGAGTCTACCACTCTGGGGACCGGATGATTCCTTTCATTTCAATCCGGTTCTTTTGGAAAAGATTATCAAATCGCATTACTTTCAGAAATGTTGCAGGGAGATCACAGATTGGAACAAACTTGTCGATGAGGTGTACTATAAAGTCCAAGATTTGGAACCGTTTGCTGTGGGTAAGTGAAAGAAGAAAGATACGAGAGAGGTTGGGCAGGCCGTGAAGGAAGCTTCGATACGAAGGCAACATGAAAAGTTCAAAACGTTTCACCTGCAAAAGTCTCTGACCAAAGGCTAAGAAATGATCGACTGTGAGATTCAGTCACTCTAATTAAAGATGACGTGTGGTATTGATTCGAATATCTCCCCCTTTACTTTGGAGGTGGTATTTACCACTGTGAACTGCAGGAGTGGTGTAAACAGTAAGAAGTGTTGCCGTCCGAAAAAAGATGGTGCAAACTATAAATAGATACCTTTCAATGTTCTCACCCTTAACTTGATGTTTGGTGTGATTCGCACAGGGGAGTCAACCGTCTACCGCGTTCTGCTTGCTCCTGCGCCTTTTGACGTTGCGGTGTTCCGAAAAACAAATGAAACTCCTCTTGGACCACGTGGACAGCCCCTACATCCGTGGAATTGGATTTTTGTACCTGCGATACGTTGGCGATCCGAAATCAATGTGGGGATGGATTGAACCTTATTTATACGACGACGAGCCCATCACGGTAGCCGCAACATCCAGCAAGAATAAAGCTCGACAACAGGGCAGTCAGAAGGAAACTGAGACGGTAGGTGATTTTGTCCGGCGACTTTTTTCGTCCGAGCGTGATTTCTACGGTACAATGTTACCGAGGTTGCCGATACAAGTTGAACGAGACATTCAAGTGAAGTTACTCTTCGCTGAGAAGATTGAAGAAAGAGCAAAAAAGCATCTCTCCGATAGAAAAACAATGGACTACTTCAAAACTTTGGGTTCCCGCGTTATGGCCTTGTACGGGGATGATGAAAATCCAATAACATGGTATGAAGGAGTAGTCGACCGCGTCCTTCTTCGCGACGAGGAAACGTCCCGAGAGCTGAAAATTCCAAAATTTGTAGTGACTTTTCCCGAGTACGGTAATACAGAGACTGTAACGCTCGGAGAGATGGAAATGATGGGAGTGGCTCTGGATTCTGACAGTACCAACAAGGTTTCCGCCAGCAGGGACGATCAACGGGGATATGGCAGCTATGATCGAAGTCATGGGGGTCACAGTAGGGACTATGACAAGGGTGGCCGTAGGGATTACGAACGGAGGGGTTATTCCGATAGGGGATATCGCGGTGAAGTCGATCGTAGGAGAGGACGGGTTGAACCTAGCAGAGGGTATCACAGCAATGATGATCACAGAAAAAGACATGATAGTAGTCGCCGAGGACATAGCGATGGTGACGACCGTTGGAGAAGAGACAGCGATAGCCGCCGTGGATACGGTCGTAATGACAGAAGCTCTCGCAGTGGCCCAGCTTTACCTTCGAGTGATGATCTTTATGAAGAAGTACGAAGACGCGAACGAGCTAATGTCACAGCTCGAGGGAATCAAGCCGTAGCCCGTAGGCCACAAAGTGCCAAATCTAGTCTGTCGGGCCCTGCATCGTACAAATCAAGTCGTCAAGGATCCACAAACCATCCACCTGCTGATGCCCACCACGGATATTCTTCCAGTCAGGAAAGGATTAGATCCAATATGGCACCGCTTGGATCAGACGTAAGCGAATCTGCACCGCCACCCGCTGAAAAAAAGAGATCATCAGAAGAGATAGCTGCTCAGCAGGAGAAGAGAAGAAAATTGATGGCAAAGTATGGTTGAAAACAGACATCGGTAAAGCATTTTGTCTTAAAAGACTATTTATTCTTTCTCTAAAATTAATATTCGTTATCAAAAAATGGTTCCTTTCAACAATTGTTCATCCAATCACGATCCTTGAGCCTTGCGTTGAAGTACAATCGTGACACTCGGGTTGCAATAACATCAATTTGTTGCAAGCCGCAGTAGTCTGGTATTCTTATGAAGACATAGATGGATTTTGAATGTTCACAAGTTACTTGACGGCTACCCATTACCCAGGCTGAATCCTGTTTTCTTTCTTATGAAACCGAACAGAATCCGCTTCTTCTCGCCATCACTTCTTGTTTTCCGCCCACTGACTTTGCAGCTTCTTCTTTCGTTCCTCCCGTTCTCGCTTCTTTTGTTCGTAGGCTTCGGTCCTGTCCTTTGCCCGAGCTTCCCGGGCCTTTTGTTCCTCCGTTTGGCCGGCTGTGAGGCTGGCGAGGCCTTCCTTGGCCTGATTGGCGGCGTCCTCGGCCTTCTTCTTTCCGGCAGCGGCGGCGAGCGGATTGCCAGCAACGTTTCCCATGTTTGTTTCTGTTGATTGAATGTCGTTTGCACGAAGTCGAATTGATTGGGAGTGACAGTAAACGCAACGAAAGCGGAGGAATTGGTGCCACCTGTTCCAGTACCGGTACGGGTGAGAACTGGTATCGAGCCGAATATCTTCTCAGTAAGGTTCTGAGGATCCCTTCGCTCCCTTGCTGATAACGTCCTTAAAAAAGACACGAAATGACCGTTATGGAAAAAGATACAATAAGTAAGATTATTCATGACCGCCTATGATTTCAAACTGACTATTTAACGTCCGAAACTACGTGCTGTACAGCACATATCGCAAGGTTACCATCTTTTGCAATCAACACGTACACGTAGCGATCCCGCCAACATCTTCAGATCATGATTTCTTCTCTCACCGATTAAAAATGATCACTGCTGAAGACACTGCTGAAGGCATTGCTGAAGGCAGTGTCTCACCTGACGACTTGGATTCACAAGACACAAACAAAAAGGGCCAACATGATTAGTAATCGTACCAGGCATGACATCCGAATCATAATAGTTGGAGGCTGGTCTCCCGGTCCCTTGGGATATTTGGAGAGGATTTTGTCAGCAGAGGGGGCCCACGACATAGTCCACCCAAAGAAAATAAGCCTTTGGATGCCCCCGTTTCCAGGAACTTGGTGTTGCCATCCCTACGTTCTCCTCATGACATTTGTACTAGGAGCGATAATTTACCTCTCAGCGACTGCAAATGTGACGATTTTGCTTCGACTAATGATAGTGATTCTGGCGTTGGCTTGGTCTCGATTGTTGGTAGGAGTTGTTGTGAGAACATCCATCGAGACCTCTATTTGGATGATCTGTCGAGAGGGGCTCTCAGAGAACATTGATCGTGACAGAGTATTAGTGATTGGTTTCAGTTGGGGTGGAGCTATAGTTGCCGAAATGATTGCAAGGGGAATGATAGGAGGAATGAATCAATCCTCTGCGCTCTTAATTGCACCTACGACATCTCTAGTGGCGAAGGCCGCGCTCCAACCAGACGCGGCGACGAGGATCAAAGAACGTGCCCGTTCAACAGCGCAGAACGCCTCATCGAAGATAACAGTGGTTCACGGAGAACACGATGCCGTGTTTTGTCCAAATCAGGATCGTTGGAATTTTGTTCCTGGTGTGGATCTGCAAATTTTGCCCGACAATCACGTGTTCCTGAGGTCGTCTTCGTTGACTTCGTTGAACCAAATCATGCAAAACCATTTACAATCAATCCGTGGCACAGACGCATGATTGGGGGACGATATTCACTGAAGTGATTGAATCATCTCCTGGAGGTTTCGTACCCTGCACCGTTGTCATGTGAAACCGAGACATCTAGTTCGTTCTACGAACAAAAACGGTAACGAATATTTTCTTTCAAGGTTAACAGAACTGTTACATTATGGAAAATCAAGAATGCAAACCACATTCGAAGAGAAGCATGCGGCTACCCGTGTTTCTTCCTTGTTCCAAGCTACTTCAAAAATGTCTCCCTTACCCTTGAAACTCTTGATGTGTCGTCCTGCCACTACATTCCAGATATACAGTTGCCCTGCAAGAGATCCACTCGCGAGATAGTTTCCGGATGGGGAAAAGGCAACGGAATACACAGAATCTCGATGTCTCGAAAAAACTTGTATACATGTACCGTTCAGGACATTCCACAGACGAACCGATCCATCAAAGGAAGCGGTAGCTAACAACGGTTTCTTGTCAGGGTTCTTGGATCCAGGCCCGGTCGGAGCCCTGCATAGAATGGAGGAACAAGAAAGCAACAATATGAGTGTGGGAACAATAAGTATTTCGAAGCACACTCAAAATCTGATAAATCAAGAAAAAATCAAATCCAAAGAATAACTCACCACTTGACAGTGTATATTTCTTGTTGATGGCTCTTGAAATCGTACAATGGGTCTCCTCTATCATTGTTTACATCCCATACTTTCGCGGTGCAGTCATCCGAGCAGCTAGCAAGCAGACGACCAGAGGGATCCCATTTTACTGCGTTGACTTCGTCCGTGTGCCCGGTATATGTTTTTAGTGGCCTGTCCGATCCGACTCTGCAAATATGAACCGTCTTGTCCGTGGAACACGAAGCAAAAGTGTTGTCGTCCTTCCAGTCGACATCCAGGGCTGGGGCTTGGTGATCCTCGAATTGTTGTTTGATGTAACCAGACCCCATCGACACATCCCAAACAATTGTCGTCTTGTCGTAGCTTCCCGACAACAAATAATTTCCCTTCTTGTTCCATTTTAGTGAAAATATAGGACCCTTGTGACCCCTTAGGGTGTGCACCAGTGAACCCTTCAGACTCCAAACCCTAGCAACACCGTCGTAACTTCCTGTTGCCAAAAGTTTGCCATCCGAGGACCACTCGAGGGTTGTGACATCTTTGTTTTTTCGGTCCCTCGGGTTGACACCGTGGGGAAGAAATTGGACCTGACCCAAACCATCGGCTGCGCGAGGGCCATTCACTTGCCATATCCTGGCCGAGGCATCTCCGCTTCCCGTAGCAATCATATCCGTGTAAACCGAATTCCACGCGCACATAAAAACTTCGGATTCGTGATTCTTCAGTTCCAGAACTTCCGATGGCTTGGCGTTTGTTGCCTCGTCCTCCTTGTCGATGAGGGCATCCAATTGCTTGGCGGCTTCCTTGGGTGGTACCTGTGATGTTGTTGCTTGTGCGCCCTGTTGCTGAGACAACGCTGCCTGGAGGATGGGTGCCGAAAGCGTGGTGGCGGGAGCCGGCGGTGGTTGGGACTGGGGCTGGGGTTGCGATTGAGATTGCTGCTGGTGGGGTGGTTGTTGCGGCGGTTGCTCCGAAGACCCGTTGTGATTTTGCATTTCTCTTTGGTAGCGTTTTCCATTCATGGCAATCAACTCTGCAACCGCATTCATATCGGGGCGGATGTGACTGAGAAGATTTGTTGTTGGTTCTTCGTTAGATACATACTGGAGTGTATGGATCTTTGCCTGTGCACGAAGATTGTCCTCTTCTCCACCTCCTCCTCTTGCTGTCTTTGGTATGACATCGCTCATCGACGCAACATCTGCTTTGTGTTGCTGCTGATGATGGTGTTGGAATTGTTGTTGGTGCTTCGCTGGCGCTCCACCACTCTCGCTCGAAGCTTTTGCCGCATCCAATAGTGCTACGGCTTCCCCTAGGGATGCTATGCCACTGTTTTGGGCCGCTGCTAGGAGCGATGCCGATGCATCCACGGCAGACTCGCCCTGGGTGGATACTGGTGGTTGTTGTGGCGGCTGCTGCTGTTGCTGTTGCTGTTGCTGTTGCTGTGAGTGTGTTGTCTTTTGTTGCTTTGCTGATTTCCCCTTGTTCTTCGGTCCCTTTTTCGCACTCGACGGCCTCTTGTTGCTGTTGCTAGTTGCTATTGCTGCTGAGCGAACCATTGCTGGATGGTAGTGACGGCGTTACTGTTGTTGTTGCTGATGCTATTGCTATTGCCAGTTGTCGTTGCTGTTGTTCATTTTCCCCACTTGTTCTGCAATCGCTGCCGCCTGTGACATTGCTTCCATCGGATTGTGCCCCCGGGCTTGCGCTTGGGCCGCTGCATTCAAGGTCTCTTGGCGCAGCTTTTGCAACTGCAGCTTCTCCTGCTCTTGTTGAATCTGGAGCTGGAGCTGCTGTTGGATTTGTGCGTGCCGGATGCTCTCCGAGGCCCGCAATCTCGGCAACCCTTCGTTGTACCAACAGAGCCGAATCCGCAGCCGACTTGGACTGCTGAGGTTGCGGTGGTGGTTGCTGCTGCTGCTGCTGCTGCTGCTGCTGCTGTTGATGCTGTTGGTGTTGTGACAGGGCGGAGTTTAGATGTAAAGCGTTCACAACCGCATCATGCGTTGCCTGAGCCTGAGCCTGAGCCTGCGCCTGTGCCTGCGCCTTAGCCTGTGCATCCATCGAAGCGTGTGCCGAGTTTGCCACGGTGAGGGGATTCGTGACGGTGACACTGGCTTGGGGAGGAATGCTCTGCGGTCCCGTCAATCTCTTTCCGTTCGATTGCGCCTCGGCCTCCGCTTTCTCTTGGGCCTCCAGAATGGCAACCTTCTTGCGATCCGCTTCTATCCGGGCCTCCGCCTCCAACCGTGCCCTCACGGCGGCCGCAGCCGTGGCCGCGGGCACGTTCAGGTGGAAGGGTGGATTCTCTCGCGTCATGGCATTTATTGTTGTTGGTGACAACAGGGACAGGTTCATCGCATCCGGCGATAAGGACGATCCCCCCGGTGCCAGGGATGCACTGCCTCCGTTGTTGCTGCTGTTGCTGGACTTGTTCTTTTTGCTGCTGTTGGTTGCGTTCCCCCGTTGTTGTTGTTGTTGTTGTTCTCTGTGCAAGGTTTCTTCGATACCTACGTACTGCAATCCCTTCTGGAGAAAGGAAATCAGTGCTCCGGGAGGTATCGACCGCTCCGAAATCCTCATGTTGGATCGCCCGAGCATCGATTCGTGAGCGTGCACAAAAGCCGAATGAACGAATCCAGACTCTCGCAAATATCTACAATGTGGGTTGTGTTGGGTTGTGTTGTGTTGTGTTGTGTTGTGTAATGTAAACAAGCAGCGTAAGTATAACAAATCAATCACGTGACGCAACGAGACGAGACGAGCAAGCAGACAAGTCCCGGGTGCCAGCAACAGGAGACACAAACAAGACCAAACACATTGAATCGAATCGAATCAAATCGAATCAAATCGAATCAGATCAAATCAGAATGGATATCGGATTGCGTGGAATCGGATCAGAACCAAATCCACAAAGAGCCAACAACGGTTGGTCCGAAGAGTGGAGGGGAGGGGAGGGGAGCGAAGCGAAGCGGTATCAACACGATGGGTTTTTTCTGGTGAGTCAGAGACACAAAGATAGTCAACCACATTCCGGATCCCATGGGAACTCGTCTGCAGCAATTGCTCTACACTCCGATACCACCCGAGGGAATCCTATCCATCCATCCGGGTCCAATCGAGATCGATTCGAATCCATCCATTCATTCATTCATTCATTCATTCATTCGTTTCCCCGCATCCGGAGGGAGGATTTCGTTTGGCTTTCGCCGGGGTGTTTTTTTGGTTTTTTGGGATTCATTCATTCATTTCATTTCATTTTCATTTTCATTTTCATTCGTTTTGTTTTACATACCGATAGATGAGATAGTTCACTTCGTCGCTGCTCAGGTGCAGAGCGGGCTGGGCGGATCGTCCATCCGAGGCGGTTGCGGTCGACGCCGGTTGCTGCTGCTGGGGCTTTGTCGCCGAGGCTCCCGCCCCGGACGATGAAGACGATCCCCCGGCTCCGGCTCCCCCTCCTTCGTTCATGGTCGCTCGCGATGCGATGGATGGATTTTGGATGGCTCGAGACTGTTTTGATTTTGATTCGATTCGTTTCGTTTCCAGGCACCAACTCTCCTTCAACATCCGTTGTGTATTCTATTCTATCCCTCGTGTGCCCAGAATGGTTAACACTGGTGGGGCAGGAATGAATCAATCAATCGGTGGGGTGTGTAACCTTACGGTATCGTATGAAAAGACTCGGAATACTACGTCTGAGCGAGGGGGCAAACAATTGCAGCTAGAGGCATGATTTCTTTTACCACTGCTTTACTACGGTAAGATTAGTTATCCGCAACGCAGGACAGGGCACTCGGGAGGTAGCGAGTAACTTACGGTACCGTATTGTTGTACTGGTACGTAACTTAATTACTGGTACCAGGTGAGGTTACTTCTTGCAGGATTATCGCGAGATTAAAAGGTAAGGTAACATTATTTTTTCGTATTTTCGTATTATTTAATTTGTTTGGACGGTTTTTCGTACAGTTTACCCACGTACTGTGTCGTAGTGGAAGCAGGAAGGCAATGGATCTCTAATTCCATCCCAGTGAAGAATCGTGCGACATGGATCATTGCGAGATGGATGGATTGATTCATTCATCCTTTGCCTCAGTACTTGTAGGTACAGTGATGTAATGTACAGGTAATCACACGTACATTTCAGTAGCATACCTACCGGTAACATGTACCGGAGACCGGTGACGAGCGAACGGATAGAAATCATGGGCCAAAGACGCGTGCCCTCCAACTTTGGTGCTGGATCAGGCTTTGGGCGTGCGCGACAAATCCAAGGGGCTATTGTAACTATTATTAAGGACTCCATACTAGGCTTTGCTACGTGGAATGAAACCAGGACCATTCATTTTTTTGCGAATGGATCAAAATCTCGAAGAAATTGCCGGTTTGGGTTGCTCCTGTTTGCGAACAGACTTCCTCCCCGCCAATCGGTTTCGATTTTCATTCCTTCGATAATACGAAAGAGTCGTGCATCGAGATTACTTTGCGTGCGCTTTTCCGCTTTCGGTGTTCCTTCCGAGAAAAAAAGCTGCGTGAGCCAGTGAGTATCGGTCTACAAGTGAAGGTTTTACTCCTCGTACAGTATGAACTTGCGGTTCAATTCGAATCCCAATCCTTTTCTATAGAACCGAATCGGGAGACGACGACGACGACGACGACGACTGGTAAATTCCGTCCGTGCTACTATCGATCAATCCGCACAAGTACCTATCCGAGCAGACTCACAAAGAACATTCACCATGCCACGATCAAAACGAGCTAGATTGGGTAAGCGAGCCATGATTTTGTTCCTTTTGATTGATTGATTGATACCCGACTCGGCCTGTCGACACGTCGCGGTTGCAGCCCGTCTAACACGAGAGTTCCGCTTTTTTTGTTCCTGCCTGTTTTCGTTGCTTTGCCATCGCGCATCAGTGCCTCTGACAAAGGTCTCGAAGAGAGCGACGCGAGAACACAAGTCGGCCTACGTGCAGGAGGTTCGCGACGCGATCGACGCCCACGACAGCCTGTTTCTCTTTTCGTACGAGAACATGAGAAGCAACAAATTCAAGGACATTCGCATGCATTTCCGAGCCAAGGAGGAAGCCGGGGACGACATGAACGACGACGGCAACAGCAACGACGAATCGGCTCCGTCTCGTATTTTTTTGGGAAAGAACAAACTCTTGCAGATCGCCCTCGGAAGGACTCCGGAGGACGAATACGCCGACAACCTCCGGCACGTATCGAGCGAGATCTCGGAATCGGTCGGTCTGCTCTTCACGTCGAGAAACAAAACGGGGGTCGAGCGATACTTCGAGGACCTGTGCGAGCCGGATTTTGCCAGGGCCGGCTCCGTCGCGCCCCGGGACGTTTTCGTCACGAACGAGATGCTGGCCAACCACCCGGTTTCCATGATGGAGCAACAGTTCCGAAAGCAGGGACTCCCGGTCAAGATCGACAACGGGAAGATCGTGCTGCTGGATGGCAAGACGGAGCACAGACTCTGCAAACAGGGAGAAACTCTCTCTCCCGAAAAGTGCAAGGCGCTGTCCCATTTCGGAATCAAGCTGTCGGAATTCCGCGTCAAGCTGGTTTGCTACTGGTCGGCGAAAACGGGAGCCTTCGAAAAGCTTGCGTGATTGATCGATCGATCGATTCTCGGTTGGAACACAGCGTGGTTGGGCACCAATGGAAGGAAGGAATTTCTGCACGCATGGGTGCACCGCAAAACCGAATGGGATGGGAGTCCCCTCTCGGATTGCTCGCGCTCGGTGATACTTGCTTTTGATTGTAATAATAGACAGAATGATGAACCACTTTTTCAACCTTGTTCTTGTTGTTTGCCACCGGAGGCGTGCGTGCGTGCGAGCGATTTGGATCAGTTGGGAATTTTTGGAACAGTTTGAAAGAAAATACAAGTAGCACGCACCGTCCCGTAGGCATTGTCGTGAAAAGTGCGAATAGGGCTAGCAACTCAGTCACTGCGGCCGTATGAAACGACTTCGAATCAACAATCGCATTCCGAACCCTACGAAATACGTTTCACTCAGACTGCTGCAGGCGACATTCGTGAAGGGGATGAACACAAAGTTGTGCATACCGTGATAGCGCCAGTGTGCATTCATCGGTGGGCAAAGACAAACATAATGAGTCGTATTTCCGTTCTACCAGTACGTTCTTTCCTGTGTAAGAGTTGAAAAGGTGCTGTGTTTGGGCGGAACAAAAGGATACGGAGGTCATGTAAAATTGCTTTGTCTGGGAATCGAACCCAGGACATCTGCTTGGAAGGCAGATATTTTACCACTAAACTAACAAAGCTCATTTTATATGTGCTTCGCTGCAGATAGCATTGAATTGATTGTTTATATACCTACAATCAAACGCATCGTTCGTATACATTTATTGCGCTTCACATGTTTCCGTTTAGTGAATCTTTCCTCATTGGTAGTCATGAGGCAGCTAGTGGTCAAAAAGCAAAAGAACTGGATGGGAATTGGTAGTTACCTACCTGATTGTACACGTGTGCTGCTCAACTCTTGTCCAAAACTGACTTCTTGCATGAAGCAGCAGCATGCTGCAAAAAAATGTCAAGAATTGGAGTTGGACAAGATCTTTGGGATAAAAACCATTACACACTTCATGTCAACTGATGATACAAAGCTTTGTGCTGCAACTAAGTCACCTTGACAATCAGTGGAGGAGCAGCTACCTTCTCCTCCTAATTTTGTTGCAAAGCAAAGATTCTTTTGTCAGTGAGGATGAAAAAGCTTCTATTGTTGCTGAGTCTAGTTGTTGTGCCTTTTGCATTTTGATAGGTCTGGTACATAATTATTCTGATTTCAAACAAGATCATCAACATTCATCTCAAAGAGTGCTTGATCAAGAACCCGGGGCATTCCCAGCCAAGGATCACTCTAGTGAAAACCGACATTCATTCAATGACATTGCAGTGTCAGTACTAGTAACAAGAAATGGTCTAGAGCAGTGGGAAGATGGTCCCGTCCAATCCAAAATTTCAAAACATTTCTGAAACAAAAAATGTGATAAATCTGCTTTTTAGTCACTTTGAGTTCTTAAATTCCTGTTACTCCTCTTGAAATCACATCCGAATCCTCAAAACAGTTCAATCCTCCTCAAAACAGTCCATGCGACTGGGAGATGAAACCTACCTTTTGAACTTTGCTTTGGTCCTTTCATCAAGCTGATTTGAGATGCAAAAAATTGCCACTGATATCAAATTTCACTGAATGAATGACCCTTTCAAAATTATCAATAGATCCTCCCACTTCTAGTAGTACTATTGCTTGTCACAATCAAGAAGACCAATGAATTTGTTGCAAATGCCAAAGACCTTTGCTGCATCTTCTTCAATTGACAAACAATGTTAGTCACAATGATAGGAAATCAATGTTGGGCATTATCCACGATTCTTACGATTACTGGTATGCGTATTTTTGCTTGGTTTGTTGTAAACTTGATTTAGGAAGTGGCAGCTTCTGTGAGTGCTGTCGGTCACCATGCACCCCGCATCCCGTACCGTTAGGCCATCGGCCACCGGTACATGCTTTGTGGTATTGTAGGGAGGGTACTCAGGGTACGTATGATACCCTACGGTACATACAAGTACTCGAACCTCGCACATCGGAGCAGCAGACAGCAGCGCATCAAACCGACAACAAGAACGACAAGCGATACGGCAAGCCTTACCGCCCTTGTACCGGTACGTGCTTTACGGTACAGGTAACGTATGCCAACAACGAAGCCGATCGGGTCAATTGGGTGTAGCTGTTGTTGGCTATCTCTATCTACAACGCGACAGCTGTTGAAAGGAAACCGGAGACGGAGGATCTCGCTTCCAGATTTTTTTTGTTTGATACTTTGATTTCTAATCCAGCGCCGAGAAGATGTCGAGTGGTGTCGGAGTTACCGGAACCCTTGGTCGGTGCTATCCTTTTTTCGCCGACCTGAAGAAGTGTGTCGTAAGTCGAAGCAATACTAGTAGTCTGTTGTCGGTTGTTCTCGATGGAATGGATTGGAGAACAAACGGGCGGAAACGAAACGGAACAGATAGTGGTCTTACCGTGACGAGTGGGAAACAATCTGTAGGAACTAGATCTTCACGAAAGGTTTGCTCCAAAGGTGATCGGCAGTGGAGTGCGGTGTTGAAAAGGTCCTTCGATCAATTATTGGCAACCGAACGATTCATTCGTCTCATTCGCCGTGGTTCGTTGTTACTGCTACTTTTACTGTTATTCTTACTACTTTTGTCGTCATAATAATCGGCAGTCCCGGAAAACCGCGGACAGCCCCGCTGCCATGTGCTGGGGTGAGAACGAGGATTACTTCGAATGCATCCATGGTTTCAAGGAAAAGAAGCGTCGACTCCAGGTTGTCGAGGAAAAGAAGCGACGAGAAGCCCTGGGAACGAAATTCGATATTCATTCCGACGCTGGGGTGACGGACGAATTCTACTCAAAGCCCCTCACCGCCGGAAAAATCCGAGCCAAGGCGGGGAGAAGAATAAATCAGCAAACCATTATGTCAATGAATCAACAAACGAACAACGAGACTGGATCGAATCGAATGGAATCGATCGGTCCACGGAGTGATTCGAAGGATTCATTGTGGCACATGCCGTTGAACCGTACCGGACTGGACGGCGTGACGTGCATGCTATCGATCGAGGAACACAACACGATGCCAACGATCGTGGTATCGTTAGGCTCATCGGTTTATATAAATTTCGGCAATCTTCCTCATAACAGAAACTCTCAATAAAAAATGGACTTTTGCTCAAAGCTCTGGGATCCGACGGATTGATGGTTTTATCGTCGTTGTGGGTTCTTTGCTTTTGCTGGAACGAGACAACCACAGTTGGTTTGCCGACCACAGCGCAGCGATACGGGGCTCCGTGACAGCAGCAAAAATCATGTTGCCGGCGTGTCCCACTTGTTTTCGAAGAACAAGCTCTGGTGTCCTCGGCATCAATGCATTTCTTCCAGACCGCGATACTCGTAGCGACCCTCTCGCCTGGGAGGGTGAGGATCGCACGAACGAAGCATAGTGCGATTTCCGACACATCGTTTTGATGCGTTAGTTTGATAGTTTTGGGCGGAAAGAGATTGGCCTCAATCGATTTGTTTATCACCAACAAACGGCACATGTTCGTCTCGGCTTGTGCTGCTATTTGCTCACTGAATTATACACTTCCCGATGCTGGCCTCGGCAAACCCATGAACTGCGCTACAGTGTATAGAATCCAATTCCGATGGTTTCTTCCGTTCGAAGTTGGACGTGAAATCATTCTTTCGAACATTGGTATGTCTTTGCGCCAAGCGTTGATCGGATCCATCAATGATTTCAAGAACATATGTAGTCGATGCGTCCCATTATTATCGCACGTACAACACACAAAGCACCCCTTCCTTCGTACAATTGCAAGTGGCACCACGCTATTGTTTGGCGCGTTGCTCCAATCATCCTTCAATGTCGACAGAGCATTGCCACGGACAAAATTCTGTCCCCACCACCCAAACATCACTTGTTATTCTTTTGATTTCCGTCGTTCAAAAGGAGTGAACGGCGTCAAGAGATTGTCATTCACGTTTTCAAGCATTATACGATTGTTTGGAATCCCTCAGAATCCGAGGCTAGGCCACCGAAACAACTGAACAACCGCGTCATTCCAACCAGTAAAGAGATCGGTGTTTTTCGATCCTTCCATATGCTAGGACGAGACGAATTGACGGTTCAATGCCCAGACCGTCTAATGAAAGAGGCACTCACAGGGGGATCACAACGCAGTGAACGTGGTGGGAATCGACGCGAGCCGAAACTTGTGCAACAAGAAACGTCTCGATACGATTTGGTCTTTTCGGAGTGACGAACTCCAACAGAACCCACCTCGACAGGCAACGGAACGCGTCGCGAATCGCTGGAGTTCTGAATATCGCATTTTCTCTAACGGTCAGGAATACACTTTTTTGCAGGATCGAGACGCAGGAACAACGTCCAATGACTGGACCCTCGGACTACGCGTGTCGCAAAGCGTGTTAAGTGACACCAGCGTTTAACACACTTCACCCATTGTTGGACAGCGAAGGAAACGATGTTTTTCTTTCCAAAGATCAGAACTATCCATTTCGCGCGAACTTTCCCCTTCACTTCACTTCGTATTTGGAACTTTTGGGTTCACCAACAAAGTTAGAACGGAATGCATCAATATCTTCTTGACCAATAGATCACGATTTGGATCAAAATCAAGTGGAGAGGGACGAGTATAAGACCACGTCCTCGAGTGACGAATGAGTGCCTAAGTCGAATGCAATCGACAGATGGATCGTTCCAAGTGCCCCAACTCTGGACGACTCACCTGTTTTTAGAAAAGTCGTAACGCTGAATCCTATCGCACAACTGTATTTCAGGGCACCGAACTATCTTCATTTGAATGCTGAAGTCGCAGGTCTTCAGTATCTTCAAACCGACAAATTCTAGCAAATGCTCTCATTTTTTCTTGTAACTCTCCGTCATCGAATATTCGCGAAGCCTAAGTATCCTCAAAACGAGTGTTTCCGTTCTCGCGTCATTTTGGGAGATGGGCATTATTTGCAAAAAAATGTACTATTGGTACTCATTTCAAACGGCTACCTCGCGAGACGCATGATTGTGTTACAGAATGCGCTTCTTGACCTATTCATGTTTCCTAACCCTCCGAACAGGTTTGCCATCCTGATTGCATTCTTTGGAGGGAAAGTGAAAAAATCGAAAGAAAGGTGGAGTTTTGTGATCAAACTGCTTGTCAGAAAAAATTTGTACAGAAGAGGACTAAGGTTACTTTCAAACATGAACGGGACTGAAAAGGACTAAAATAGGACGATGACGTATTTAGAATGAATAGAATATGAACGACGTACGAACCCACATAAAGGCACCATGCGATAGACGAACGTTTTCTTGGTGGAGACGAGTTCATCCAAAACGGTGAGAACACTGGCTTCCTCCGCGTCATCAACACATCAACTCGTTTCGTCGCGTAGTTTCTGACAAACAGACACGAACGGCGACCCATCACGACGGAAACACTTGCTATTGTACTGTATCACACACACAATAAATAAGAATATAACCATGAGCAAGTTCCTTACTCTCCTCGTTGCTGTTATTGCCGTCGTACAGGCTGCTGCCTTCATGGGCACCCCTGTTGTCACTTCCAGACAGGTGCGTTGGTAGAATCTGTTGGAGATCGCGTTCGTTTCTTTGAACGAACGGCAGTTTTCCTACACTTCCTGTCAAGAATCCATCACTTTTGTCCGGACTCCCCCTCTCTACGAGTATTGCACAGAGTTTCCCTCAGCAACAGTATGGGTCAGGGCTGAATGTTGATACAAAACGATGTCGGACTCTTGTTCTAGAACGGGAGCTGAGCGAGCCCGCTGTGACACGGGGGAATCATCGTTTCATCCAGACTTTTTCCTCTCTCCGCGGGTATCATGAAGTTTCACCCGACGGGTGCATACTGTTTTATTCCGAATTCATCCTAACACTCTTCCCTCCTGTTGTTTCTCGGTTTTTGTTGCAGTGCCCTGCCCAACGCAGTGGTGCCGCCTCCATGGAAATGCGAGCCCGCGAGTGCGATTTGCTCGGAAAGAAGGCCAACCGCAAGGCCCGTGTCGTCACTTTCTCCCACAAGCGTATCCACAAGGTCCAAGAAGTCAACCTCCAAACCAAGCGATTCTTCTCCGAAGAACTCGACCGCAACGTAAAGCTTCGACTTTCCACCAAGGGAATCAAGACGGTAAACAAGTTGGGAGGAATTGATGCCGCTGCCAAGAAGTTCAAGGTTGACTTGAAGAAATTCTAAGGATCTTAAATACTGATTATAACTAGACTATTATTATTTATTGTGACACTCTATTCTACGGTACAAAAATAATCTCGACGGTTTTGAGGAAACTATAGCTAGCAAACTTTCGGTCGAGCACATGAGACACAATTTTCATCACTTTACGCTAGCTGGGCCATTTGTTTAATTTAGATTTCGATTCTAGAAAAATTGACGTGCAAACCGCCGATGGACTCATGCCTGACAGCTCACGCAGACCTCTTCTTCATCGTCGACGATTTGCACGGAACTTGATGACACCGACCCCTTATCAACTGTGTATTGTATAGCGTTTACGGCTGGCTTGGTTCGAAGATAGTACATCCCGGTCTGTGGTGGAGATGGTGATTTCAACAAAAACATGGAGTTAGCAACATCCCCTGTTGTTCGTTCGATCATTTTCTATTTCGAGATCCTCTTCCGTGATGTATTCATTGCGATGTTGCACAGATGTTCCGCCCGGTTTACGTACCTTCAACCCCTTCTTCCAGGCATAAAAATGCATGGCGGTCAGCTTGTCCATGTTCGGATCGGCAATGAACTAAGTTCAAGCTCTGGCTCTGGTCGATGAATTTCCCCCTGTCTGCCGCCATGTCGATGATGTTTTTCATTTTGATTTCCCAGACCGTCTTGTACACTTCTTTCAGGTCGGCGGGAATGCCGTCGATGTTTGCCACCGACCCTCCGTCTCGCATGAGTTGGTTGCGGACCGCCGGTGTCCACAGACCCCTGTCCGTCAAAGTCCTGGAGCAAGTGGGGATTCGCCATGATGAATTCGCCCGCTTTCACGCGGCGAAGGTACAGGTTCGAGCTGAACGGCTCGAAGCACTCGTTGACGCCCAAGATCTGAGACGTGGATGCCGTCGGCATGGGAGCGAGCAAGAGCGAGTTCCTCAAACCGTGCTTCATCATGGACCCCCGCAGCTTTTCCCAATCGTACCCCTCGGTTCGATAGGGCTCCGCGTACTTTCCCAGAAACGCCCGTCCTTCTTTCGGCCGTTTGCTGGGCAGGTCGTCCGCGGGAGTGTTCCACATGTCGAATTGGAATTCCCCCCTGCTGGCCGGCGAGTCGGGAAACGTCTCGTAGTGGCCGTTTTCTTCCGCGAGTTCTATGCTCGCCTCCAGGGCCGCGTGGTAGATCGTCTCGAAAATCGCCTCGTTGAGTTCCTTCGCCCGGTCGCACGTAAAGGGAAGGCCCAGGCGAATGAAGGCATCCGCCAGACCCGAGACTCCCAATCCGATCGGTCGGTGGCGCCTGTTGGATTTCTTTGCCCCCGGAACCGGATAGCTATTGACATCGATGATGCGATTGAGGTTGCGGGTCACGATCTTTGTGGTTCTGTGGAGAGCCTCGTGATCGAAATAGGCTCTCCCAGAATCTGGATCCACGGATCCGTAGGGACCCCTATCGGAAACTACATACTTTGGGAGGCATCTGTTCGTGAAAGGAAGGAAGGAAGAAGCGGAGGAAGCAAGCAAGCAAGATTGATGAGACCAGGGAACGAACGAATCCTGCGAACGCAACGCAAGCAATCCGACCGACAAACCCTTTCTTCGGTTTTCGTTCGTGCTCTTGAGGATCGATTTTTTTGTTTTTGTTTTTCACTTACATGCTTGCCAGATTGCAGACGGCGACCTCTTCCTCGTCGGTGTACTGAATGATTTCGGTGCACAGGTTGCTGCACTGGATGGTGCCGATGTTCTTCTGGTTGCTCTTTTGGTTGGCCGCGTCCTTGAAGAGCATGTACGGGGTTCCGGTTTCGATCTGGGATTCCAGGATGGCCGACCAGACCTCCCGGGCGCGCAGCTGGCGACTGAAGCGTCCCTCCTTCTCGTATCGTTCGTATAGCTCCTCGAACTCGGTTCCGTGGCACTCCGCGAGTCCGGGACACAGGTCGGGGCACATGAGACTCCACTGCTCGTCGTTTTCCACCCGCTTCATGAACAGGTCGGGGATCCACAACCCGTAGAACAAATCGCGGGCCCGCTGTTCCTCCTTTCCGTGGTTCTTTTTGAGGTTGAGCACGTCGAAGATGTCGGAGTGCCAGGGTTCGATGTAGACGGCAAAGGCGCCGGGCCGCCTCCCGCCCCCCTGATCGACGTACCGCGCCGTCACGTCGTAGACCCGGAGCATCGGCACCAGTCCGTTGGAGACGCCCCGCGTGCCCCGGATCGGGGACCCCCTCGCCCGGATGTTGTGGACGCTCAGCCCGATCCCTCCCGCGGCCTTGGAGATCACGGCGCACCGCTTGAGGGTGTCGTAGATCCCGGAGATCGAGTCGTCGCTCATCTGCACCAAAAAGCAGCTCGACAGCTGGGGATGGGTCGTGCCGGAATGGAAGAGCGTGGGGGAGGCGTGGGTGAAGTATCCCTCGCTCATGGAGTCGTACGTCTCGAAGGCGGCCTCCAGCCGCCGGTCTTCTTCCTCCCGCGTTTTCGGCCTCCCCGATATCCGGTCCGTGCAGTGTATTCCCAGGGCGACCCTCATCAGCAGGTACTGCGGTCGTTCCAGAAAGCGTCCCTCGTTCGTCTTTAGCAGATACGACCGCTCCAGGGTCTTGAATCCAAAGTAGGAGAATTCCAGGTCCCTCTCGTTCCGGATGCGCTCGTCGATCTCGGCCCCCCTCCGCCGCACGAGTTCCGCGATGCTCGGATCGATGTAGCTTATCTCCTCCTCGATCGCTTCGACCGCCCCCGAAAAGGTCGGGGGCGTGTACTTGTGGTTCAGCGAAACCAGGATCCGGGCGGCCAACCGCGCGTACAGGACGTGCTGCGTCGCCATGCTGGCCGCGGTTTCCGCCGCCAGGATGTCGATCTCGTACGAGCTGACCCCCGGGTACGTGCCGCGCAGGATCGATTCCGCGAGGGATTCCAGGTCGAGCCGGTCGGTCAGCGTTTCGGCGTCCTCTCTCGGAAAGGTGGCCGCCAGGTTTCGGAGGCGTTCCACGATCTGAACGGAACGGAACGGAACGGAATGTCGTGAAACGGAATGTCGAATGCATTCATGCATGGATCGTCATCATCATCGAGTTGATTGAGTTATGTTATTGGCAAGGGTGACGCATCGAATGCAAATGCAAGTGCAAATGCAAATGCAATACTAGCAACAACAGCAACGGCAACGGCAACCATAAACAATCGCGACGATCGAAGAAAACCTTTCGCGTGCATCGAAACCTTCGAAACAGACGCACGCAAACACGCAGACACAGAGACGCACGCACCTTTATTCGCTGCAGGGGTTCTTTGGTTCCGTTTCGTTTTTCGACGTAAATCCGTTCGTCGTCCTCTGCATCGGTGTGTTTTCGGTTCACGCTGTGAAAGAGAGTCGAAGCTTCGTCCTGCTCCTCCTCCTTTGGCGAGGGAGACCGCAATTCGGTGGACCCGCCAACAATGGATTTGGAGAGCAGCAGCGACGACGAAGACGTTGATGATGACGACGATGATGACGAAGAGGCAGGCGAATGCACACCCCATGCAAGCCTTGCCAGATTCAAGACGGCAAGGATCCACACCGACAGCGGAAGGGACTTGGTCATCTTGAGTTGCGGCCTTTTCCTCTTCAAAACCGATGGAATTGATGTGATGGATGGATTGGATTGACGTGATGGATGGATTGTCGGATGGATCGTTGGATGGATGAACTCGATCAAAGAGGGGTGGATGGGTGGGTGGCTTGTGTCTCTCGGAACGTTGTCGTTGTCGTTGTTTTGGTTCGGTTCTGTTCGGTTCTTCAAACGTTTTCTTGACCGCCGACGGCAGCAATCTCTTTCTTTTGTAATACTGGCTCAACACGTACGTACGTGTAGCTCCTCTTGACGGTGGAAAGTGATTTTCTTGGAGGACACACTGTTTTTTCTTTCCTTTGTTCCGGCTGCTACCGGTATAGAGTATAGACAATAGAATAGAAAAGAGGTGCTGACTGACTCGTCGTCAACTAATCCAGAATTCCGTACCAACCAGGAACGGACCTTTCAATTTCCAACTGCTTGTTGATGGATACGATACGATACGATACGATACGGTATGATAGTACTCTTACCGTAAGTTACGGTAATTATGGTACGACAGTTGATGGATAATTTTCTTTTGGTACTTGTACCAGCAAATCTTACGCAGTAGTTACTCGTAAGTCTTACCGCTACTATCGGAAGTTGTCAATCAACCCGCACGACGAGGGCCACCGGAAGGTAAATAAATTACGATACGGTAGGAAAATTAGAAGTATTAGAAGTATTTTTTGGAAAAAATGAAGGGAGTGAGATCATCATCGTCCGTCCATCGCTCAACGGGTCGGTACTGTTTTGAACGAAGCTGTCCCCACCCACCCACCCACCAAGAATGCAGTTTGGAAATTTTGGAAATTTCGGAAATTTCGGAAATTTTGTATATGACACGATGAAAAAGCAATAAAAAATACCGGTAGAACAAAATAATACAAGTACTTTGAAGTAACTTACCGCAATAATAATGAGCAGCACAAGAATGAACCAGCGAGAAAGATTGTTGGAAGAGAAGTTATTTTTTGAAAAATGTTGAATGACTCGTCCCATGAAAGTGTCGTCCAATACCTAAAGCAAACTGGTTGTTCCCGAGAAAACGAAATCTATACTAGTGCTGTTGATAGGTACTACTCATAGTATCTGCCTTGTTCAATGGAATAACTGGCAAAAATAGCCACTACTACTACTACTAGTAGTAGTAGTACTAGTACTGGTCATAGTACTAGTAGTAGCATTGTTCCATCAACCCAGCAGTGCTGCTGGCATTCTTTCACAAGAAATCCAATTGAATACTACTATGCGTAGTATGTTTGAATTATTTCTTCTTCTTCTTCTTCTTCTTCTTCTTCTGCTGCTGCTGCTAATACTAAGTCTACTACTAGCGTATGCAACAAGTTCTTGTTGAAAAGAAGTTGGCGGTGGCAACAGGAAATCCAAAAGGAGTCCAACTGCACGAAAGCAGTCTCTCAAAAATCATGCTCAACAATCTGGTGTGTTTCAGGATGCTGATATAGATACAGTAATTACCGTACACTCTCAATCTTCTCTCTCAATCAAGCACGATCAATTCAATTTCAATTATCAATTACTACCAGACGAGTTGAGAATGAATCGAACGTGGGTCAACAACACCAATCATGAAGTTTCTCGTTTTTTTTTTGTGAACACGGAGGAATGGGACCGCTATTGCGTACGGTACTCGTACAGCAACCTTACGGTGGGAACTCCTCATACGGTAGTACGTGTAGCGGATCGTGCTTTTTTTTTTTTCAAATTTTGAAAAAATCTCGGATCTCTTTTCGTCTTTCGATTTTTTTCTCGGATCGCAAGTTTCAAAATCGCTTCGCTTCCCGCTGACCTTGTCCCAGGCCCAGGACAACCAAACAACAAAAACACCAGCAGCAAAAGCAACAGCAACAGCAGCAGCAGCAACAATCGAATCAATCAATCGAATCAATCAATCGAATCAATCAATCATTCCATCCATACCTCCATCAATCGGAATGCTCGGAGCCCTTTGAGAGTCGAAGCACAGCAACATTACGCACCGTGCGCAGCCGACACCGGTCATGTCGACAACAACAGCAAGCACAACAACCGACAACACGAATGACGCGGCAAGAAACAAGAACCGTGCCGCGTGCGATGGGTACGTCCGGGCGGGTTTGACCGGGAACACAACCATACAATTCCTCATCCAAAATCTGGTCCGGATGGGATGCACTCCCCCCGAAGGGTTCATTCAGTGCCTCGACTGCGAAGGAAAACCCGTCTCGGGAGGCTTTGGGATGCTGCAAGAAGAATCCATAGTTCCCGATGCCAACAACCACAACAGTGCTGCCGCCGCTGCGGCTGCGGCTGCCGCTTCTCCGAGCAATCCATTGTCGGGGGCAACCGGAACCAAAAAAAGGCCGGACTGCGCAAAATCGACGCGGGAAATTCTCGATCAGTTCCGGAGAGACAGGGAGGGCGAGACGAAACTAAGCCTGCGACCCGAGATATACATCTGCCAGGAACACGTCTCCGGCCCGAAACACGCGAACACCATTCTGGTCCACGAACTCATCCACGCCATAGACGTGTGCCGCGCCAAGATGGATCCCCTCCGGAATTGCATGCAGCTCGCCTGCACCGAGATCCGAGCGGAAAACCTGAGCGGGGAATGCGACCCTTCCTGGGAGTTTCTCCGGGGAAAACTGAACGGACTCGCCGAGCATCTTTGGCCACGGGAAGCGGTGCGCCCGGCGGAGGGCCATCGATTCGGTCCGGGCCAATCCCAATTGCACCGAGCGGGCCGAATTGTACGTGGACGCCGCCATGGAACGGTGTTACGCCGATACCTTTCCGTTCGAACGGCATCCCAACCAAAAGTAGCAGCAGCATCAGTCAGTAGCAGTAGGAGGAGGAGGGGTTGTTGGATTGGATGCAACGCGATTGAATGCGATGCGAGGCAATGCGATGCGATTGGGTGCGATGCGAAGCAATGCGATGCGAGGCAATGCGATGCTCAACGAAACTCATACCAAACAATGGAAAGAGGAAACTGGTGGAGCAGCCGCAGCAGCCGCAGGATAGTGGTACAAACGAAAAAAGGTAGACGAATAAGCATGTAACATTAAAAAAAAACTCCAAAACCACCAAGGCGAAGAATGGCATAATGTTTAGCGAGGCATTTCGGTCGGTTGTCTGCAATGTTTCTATTGTTGCACCGCACTTTCTAGAACGGAGTGAATGTGTTGCCTTCGCTGCACAGAATGCGTCGTTTCATCCCACTCCTACGAGCTCGATATTCGAGACTGGTGATCCGTAGTGACAGCAAAATCACATCGAATCTACCGGTGCTTCTTTCGGCACGCGTACTGTATTTATTGCACGAACTACGGCAGGGTGTTGGCCATCACATTCCATCCACCAGGCGTTCACGATCACTTCGGACACAAAGCGTCGGACGAATTAAAATAATGAAAGGAACGGAAAACTCGACCGCGGAGGGCAGGAGGATTGCCGAGCAACCGAGGATTTTGTCGTTCCGGTGTCGATTATCTCTTTCGCAGATTGGAACCAACGGCTCTCACCAGGAGGGGGCTGTGAAAAAAGCAGAAACGTGGGGTTCGCTGCGGCTGCCGCACACCCATATTGTGTGTGTGTGTGTGTGTGTGTGTGTGTATGCTTTTTGTTCATGGATTCACAGTGGTCTTGACGTGCAACAGCATGTTTGCCTCGGGTGATTTCGTCGCTGCTGCCTTCACTTACACGTGGGTTGAAACCACTGCTTTGTGAGAGAGACATAGTACGTACGGTGTTGGAAAGGACACACGCATGACCACCAGAGGGAAGCATTAGTTGCTATCGTATCACAAGATCATCGAAGCCTTTTGGCATTTCGTTCTCTTTGACATAACTACATTTACAGGATAGAAGTGGAGTGAAAAATTATCACATGATCGTCTCGAAAGGGAGGGATTGTTTTAGTACGACGACGTGTCTAAGTAATTTGTTCTCTTTCCCAATAAATCAATCAATCTACCCGCAAGGCACAACAATAGCTCGTGCATTCCACTGTACATCTTAAAATTGTTGAGTACGTCTCATCAGCTCTTCGGTTCATTCTCTCAATCGATCCGTGTAAAAAAATAAGTGGGTCCTTAGGGGATGATTTATATGATGTGTTAGTTTATTCCTTCATATCGTCGTACAAGAAGGTGGTGTGGGACTTTCCGCAGTAGTAACGGTCGTGGTGTTGGGCCATGAAGCAGCCGATTCCTGCAACAGGGGAGTATTTTCTCAGGCGGGTGACCTTGCCATCGGCCTCAACTCGGTAGTATTTCAAGGTTTGCAAAGGGATGGTCTTGTTGACACGCTTGACCTTCTTGGGTCGGGTGTAGACCTTCTTTTTGCGCTTCTTACCTCCTCCTCGGAGACGAAGAACCAAGTGAAGGGTGGATTCCTTTTGGATGTTGTAATCGCTCAAGGTGCGTCCATCTTCCAATTGCTTTCCGGCAAAGATAAGACGTTGTTGATCAGGAGGGATTCCTTCCTTGTCTTGGATCTTGGTCTTGACGTTGTCAATGGTATCCGATGGCTCGACATCAAGAGTGATGGTCTTGCCTATTGATGCGATGCGATTCGTTACAGAGCCACACAAGGAAAACAACATGAGCGGCATGTTCCATTATCATCCCACACGGAGCCGGCAAACGACCCAACATCGACTACACCCATTCCACACCAGAAACACCACCACACGGAAACTCACCTGTTAAGGTCTTGACGAAAATTTGCATGGTGAAGGTTGTTGTATACAATTATTGTCTAACACAGATTACCCAAACTCCGAATGTACCCAAAGGCCGTAGTTGATACGGTTGTAGATGAGAAGATGAAGATGGTGAGCGGTGAACGAACGCGCCTGGTTGTGCTGTTGCGTGCCTCCCATTGAAAAAAGCAGGCGTCTTTACTGCTTACCGCTTTTACCAGATACTATTTTTTCCACTGACATGTAGAAGTCGATTGCATCGATTAAAATTTGTCAATAAGGGTCCATCAGTATTAGGTTTTGGCGCCCCCAAATCGCAACATTCAGGAATGGATTCAATCACGAGAGTGTCATAGAATTTGACTAACGTCAGCTTTTTTTGCCGGTAGTTTACGATCGGATTTTCTTTGAAATCATCGAGAAGACGGATCTCGGCATCGCCATTGCCATCCCTTCTCCATCGTTGTTGCCTTGGTGCTCTCGCCGTCAAAATTCCTCTTTCAGAGAGGTATTCAACGGTATCATCCAAAGCACAGGAAATCTATCGCTACAAACGTTATCTTAGACCGCGTCAGAGATGAAGTACTCCAGCAGCACAATCTTGCTACTTCTTTTTGGAGGACAAGATGTGTCGTCATCTTTCCACCTTCCCGCCAAGAAAACGCACGCATCTCGCAGAGAATATGATGTTTCTGGCCATGGACGCCTATCTTCCATCTCCAGTGCTGCTTCAGTGAAGACCAATGGTCATGGTCGCACTCAAGATTCTTCAAAACTGATTACGAAGCAAAGTACTGCGTTGGAGGTCTCACCAGGAGGAGCAACAACAGTTGATTCAACACCAACCAACGGGATCATGAAAGCATCGGTAGCAGTCGGTGTCATTACGGCCGCGATGGGGTATTTATACGGGAAAGTGCTTTCGCTCTGTGTCAAAACGGTTTGGCATACCATTCCGGGGATGCTGCAAGGCAAAAACCTCAACCCAGCATATATCATTACAGGACTCTGCACATTCGGTGGTCTATTAATGGGTATTCTATCGTCTGCCTTGAGTTCTTCTACCTTTACGGTCGCCGACTTTGTTTCTATTTTTTCATCTTCGGGTCCAAAATCATTGCCATCGAGTCGTGCCTACCTTTTGCCGCTATTGCTGCTATCATTGGTGACCAGTACATTCGGCTTCAGCGTGGGGCCCGAAGCACCCATGGTTTGTGCAGGGGCGTTGATCGGAGCATCCTTTGCACGTTACGTCTACGGAAAAGACGACGACAACGAAAGCACAGACAATGAGGAGACACTAGCATACGCAGGAGCAGCCGGGGCTCTGACAGCCTTTATGGGAATCCCGATTGCTGGATCTATATTTGCCCTTGAATTGACTAGTTCTCATGCCGGAGTGAACAAAGCTGGAGGGAAACGAGCCCTATCGTCGACGGTGATGTCGAGTATCGCTGCTCTAGTTGCAATCCGAGCAGTATTTGATCCGTTCTCTGCAGTTGCTGGACATTTTAGCTACAGTCCCATCGGCTCATTGCCTGGTCGAACAATGATTGCAACAGCATTCGCATGCGGTGCCGGAGGAGGTCTTTTGGGAACATGTTTCCACATGTTGGTCGGGGCGATGAAGAAAATTGCCTGGAGTTCAAACATCACTACCGGGAATGGCGAAAGTAGCGACAAGAAACCTAATAAATGGAGAAGACCACTTATAGTGAAAACAGTGATCGGTCTCATCGTGGGTATCATAAGTACCAACTATCCACAAACTCTTTTCTGGGGAGAAGGGAGCTTGCAGACGGTGATTAGTGGGCAGCATACTGCTTTTATCAACACAAAGCATGGTTTGTCAGAAATGCTGACAAGCGCGGCTAGAGTAAACCCGTCTTTGCCTTTTGGGAGTGCATCTGCTGCAGCTCAAGTTGGCGTTGCAAAATTGTTTGCCATAGCTCTTGCTTGCGCTGGAAAATTCCCAGGAGGTGCGTGATAAATGATTCAAAAATTTCGGAGATGTTATGATACAATTCGACACCACGGCAACATTTCTTCACTCACACATGAATAATCTGCCTGGCTCTACTCACCTTGTTTTTAGGAATTATTTTCCCTCTGATGTTTGCGGGTAAGCAATATTTTTGAGGACACAGCTGTTTGCATTTTCGGTCCAATGATATTTTGTCTCTGAATCAATTTTGCGCTTTATTGTATTTTCACAATCCATCTGTTGTCTACGTCTTTCAGCGGCTCCGTTGGCTCATTCTGTTTCAACTCTTTTGAGCGTCCAAGGTGGTTTGATCCCTGTTATCGTTATGAACCTGATGGCATCGACCCAAGCGGCTGTAACGAGAACTCCGCTGGCGACAGCTTTGATTTTAAGTTTGACAGCATCGGCGACAACAGAGCTGAGTGTAATGCTACCAGGCATGATTCTTTCATCCTACCTGGGAGTTTATTTCTCCCGTTTGTTCTCGAAGAAGTCATACTTTGAATACAATGAATGAATAATGAACATGATTGGCACTGCTGAGATTCAATATCATGATTCTTAGCAAACGAAAATCTTTTAGCACTCAGAAATGCAATTCAGTATTATTTGCATTATATAATTTTTATGATTTTTATACAGAGGTTATTCAAGTGAACAAAACGGTGCAACCGTAACGGAATGTATCTAGCTTCACAAGTGCTTACGCTGCTTCAGCCGCAGGCACGAGCTCTTTCTTCTAGTACTCTCTTGTAGTCGTGAGGGAACACCTTGACAAAGTCCTTGACCCTAGAATCCCAGTTTTCTAGCATTTCAGCCCCAACTGCACTACCAGTTGCCGCAACATGCTCTTGGATGTATCCAAATACCTCTTCCTTCTCCGACTCTGTATCAATAGTCTCAAGTGCTACGAGTCCCATATTACAGCGAGCAGGGAACTTATTCTCGGGATCGTAAACGTAGGCAATACCGCCACTCATTCCAGCGGCGAAGTTGCGGCCAGTTTCTCCAAGACAAACCATAGCTCCTCCTGTCATGTATTCGCATCCGTGGTCACCAACACCTTCTACTACAGCTAAAGCCCCTGAATTTCGCACACAGAATCGCTCACCAGCCTTTCCATTGAAGAAAGCCTTACCCGAAGTGGCCCCATACAAGCAAACGTTACCAACTACAACGTGTTCTTCAGGTTTGAAACCGTTGGCGACCACTTCCTTCGAGGGGAAAACGGCAATCTTTCCTCCAGAAAGACCCTTTCCTGTGTAGTCATTAGCGTCACCGATAACATTGGCAGTGATACCCTTGGCAAGTGTGAAACCAAAAGATTGGCCACCTTTACCTGTTAGGTTGAGAGTGATGGTATCATCGGGCAAACCCTCTCCACCATATCGCTTGGAAATTTCGTAGGAAAGCATAGTTCCAAGGGTGCGATTGGTATTTTCAATTCGTTCCTCGATCACGACGGGTTTCTTGTTTTCAAGCGCGTCTTGTGCCTTGCTGATGAACTTGTTGTCAATTGCGATATCAAGTCCATGGTACTGAGTTGTCACGTTTCTAATTCCAGCTGCAGGATTCAGTTCAGACGCAGGTGTGAGCAATGGGCTCAGGTCCAACCCGCGACTCTTGTAATGCTGACCCTTTCTGTTCAATTCCAAGTGCTGCGTCTGTCCAATCATGTCCTCAAGTTTACGGTAACCAAGTTTTGCCATAATCTCGCGGACCTCTTCGGCCAACAGGAAAAAGTAGTTTACAACGTGCTCAGGCTGCCCAGTAAATTTCTTTCGCAACTCAGGGTCTTGTGTCGCAACACCGACGGGGCACGTGTTCAAATGACATTTTCGCATCATAATGCAACCCATAGTAATCAATGGGGCGGTGGCAAAACCGAATTCCTCCGCTCCCAACAAGCATGCAATGGCAACGTCGCGTCCAGTCTTGAGCTGACCGTCGGTCTGAACTTTAACACGATCACGCAGCCCATTGAGAACAAGCGTTTGTTGCGTTTCGGCGAGTCCGAGTTCCCATGGAAGACCGCATCCCTTAACTCCGGTCCAAGCAGCAGCTCCAGTACCACCATCGTGTCCACTGATTGTGATATGGTCGGCGAGAGCCTTCGCTACACCAGCTGCGATCACGCCAACTCCGACTTCCGACACAAGCTTTACCGACACTTCTCCTGTTGGTTGGGCGTTCTTCAGATCGTGAATGAGCTGAGCAAGATCCTCAATAGAATAAATATCATGGTGCGGAGGTGGAGAAATCAAACCGACTCCAGGGGTGGTGTGACGGTTCTCGGCAATATATTCCGATACTTTGAATCCGGGCAATTCTCCTCCCTCACCTGGCTTGGCACCCTGTGCCATCTTGATCTGAATTTGGTCACTATTAGCAAGGTAGTTGGATGTAACACCAAATCGACCAGAAGCGACCTGTTTGATACTTGAGCGACGATTGTCCTTAAATCGTTTTGGGTCTTCGCCACCTTCACCCGTGTTCGAGCGTCCACCAAGGGTATTCATTGCTACGGCAAGTGTTTCGTGAGCTTCTTGACTAATGGATCCAAGAGACATGGCTCCAGTAGCGAAACGCTTCACGATAGCAGACACAGGTTCGACTTCTTCCAACGGGATCGCTTTTGAAGGGTCGAACTTGAATTTGAGTTGCCC
The DNA here is from genome assembly GCA_037355855.1 of Pseudo-nitzschia pungens. Lineage (NCBI taxonomy): Eukaryota > Bacillariophyta > Bacillariophyceae > Bacillariales > Bacillariaceae > Pseudo-nitzschia > Pseudo-nitzschia pungens. The sequence goes on along the minus strand of CM074760.1, from coordinate 5,575,835 downwards.
ACGAAGGGTAACCTTTTGATTTTGCTCATTTGTGATACGTGCAAATTCTTTGTACGCCTCTCGGGAATCAGTTCTTGCGGCAATTTGCAAATTTACCATCGCGTCAGGTGTGTTAAGATGCGCTTCACCTCCATTTCTGTAGTGGAACTGTCCATCACTACGAATCATCACTGAATCTTCATTATTGTTGATAGGGAAAGCATCTTCGTGAAATCGTTCAAGATCGCGGTAGAGAGCTTCGAAGTCTGTTCCTTGAATACGGGTTGTCGTACCAGTAAAACATCTATCAACAACTTCATCGGCGAGCCCAACAGCCTCAAAGACTTGAGCACCCTTGTAACTCTGTAGAGTGGAGATTCCCATTTTACTCATGACCTTCAAAAGTCCCTTCGCTGCAGCGTTGCGATAATTTTTGAAGAGTTCCTCGTCGGACATCTCCTTCTTCGCTCTTGCCTCAACCATACCATCGGCATTCATCTTACTGAGAGATTCGTATGCCATGTAAGGACAGACACCATCACATCCATAACCGAAAATAGTAGCATAGTCGTGAACTTCCTTTGCATCACCAACCTCGGCAAAAATAGCAGCCTTCGGTCGTTGCTTCGTACCAATCAGGTGATGATGAACAGCTCCTACGGCGAGAAGCGATGGCAAGGCCATGCGATCTGGTCCGGCGAATTTATCGGAAAGAATAACACCCTGGGCTCCCTTTTCTCCGAATTTTCCTCCCTGAATAGCATCTGCAGCTTCGTCACAGATGCGTTCAAGAGCCTGTGGAAAGAAGTCGGTTGAAAAAAAAAATCAGTAAAACGTTTGGGCAAGTCGAAAATTATCGCGATGTGAAAAATTGATACTTACCGCTAGCATGCCATCAGCTCCGCTGCCAACAGGGAATGTTGTGTCAATGGTGGTGCATTTGAATTTGGTAGAGCCATCACTGTGCTTGAATTCTTTACCCTTGAGTGTTGCCATTTCTTCGAGTGTCAACACGGGATGATTGACGATGAGACGGTTGCTGTGTTCTGGACCATCATCGGCGAGCAAGTTTCCTTCGGGACCAACGGGACAGACGAGACTCATGACAATTTCTTCGCGAATTGGATCGATCGGTGGGTTCGTCACTTGGGCAAAGAGCTGCTTGAAATAGTCATTGACTTGTCGGGGTTGTTCTGATAGCACTGCCAAGGCTGCGTCATTTCCCATGCTTCCCAAAGCCTCCTTTCCGTCGATAGCCATGGGCAGAAGCAAAACGTCCAGTTTCTCACTAGTGTAACCAAACATGTTAAGTTTGCGGTTTGTGAGGTTGAAATCCATTGGATCCGATTTGGAACCGCTCGAGTTCGCCCAAGATGCGAGATCGATGTTTCCTTCGATCCACTCGGCGTATGGTTTCGCGGCGGCGATTTGTTCCTTGATTTCGTTGTCGGGCACGATGCGTTGTGTTTCGAAATCCACCAAAAACATTTTTCCGGGTTCCAATCGATGCTTGATCTTCACGTCCACATCGGGCAATTCCGAAGCCACACCGATTTCGGACGACAAAATGACGTGATCGTCATTTGTGACGTAGTACCTAGATGGACGAAGACCGTTGCGATCCAAAGTGGCACCGATGTATCTAGAGTCGGTGAAGGCAACCATGGCTGGTCCGTCCCAAGGTTCCATGACGCAGGAGTTGTACTCATAAAACGCTTTTTTGGCATCGGACAAGTTGTCATTGTCTTGCCATGCCTCGGGAATCATCATCATGACACTTTCGGGCAGCGAACGGTTTGATGCCTTGGTAAGGAGTTCCAAAACTGAGTCGAAATTTCCAGAGTCACTCATGTGATCGGAAACGGCAGGAAGCAAAAATGGAGTGTTGTTTCCAAAAATAGGAGATTCCATGATTCCACCGCGGCTGTACATCCAGTTTTTGTTTCCACGAAGCGTGTTGATCTCCCCATTATGACACATCATCCGGATGGGCTGGGCACGTTCCCACGATGGGAATGTATTTGTAGAAAAGCGAGAGTGAACCAGCGCCAAGTGGGTCTCAAAGGTGGGATCTGCCAAATCCAGGTAATATTGCGAAACTTGCTCTGGTGTGAGTTGTCCCTTGTAGGTAATGTGATTGGTTGTGAGCGAATTCACATAGAATCCGCTTTCGGGTCCGAGCATGTCGGTGGCTTCTTCTTCCGCCATTTTGCGAACCAAGAGCAAATCTTGCTCAAAGACCTTGCGATCCTTCGCGCCCGATCCTCCGGCAACGGTAATGAAAATTTGTTCCGTGATGGGCTCGCTGTCGAGAGGATCTTTTCCCAGCATGGAATTGTTGACAGGAACTCGTCTCCAGCCAACCGTGTTCAGACCTCTTTCCTTGACCAGGCGTTCGACGATTGCCTTGCAATCGCTCATTACGGTTTTTGTGTCGCTTCCGGGAGGGAAAAAGACATTACCGACCGCGTATTCTCCCATGGGAGGAAGCTCGGCACCGAATAATTCTTTGGCCTTCGTACGCATGAAAGAATCAGGCATTCCAAAAAGCATACCTGAAACGAGCGAATTTGGACAAAGGCGAGAACTATCGTGAGAAAATACAAATGCAAATACAAATACAAACACATACCATACCACAAAGAAGAAACTTGGCCAAATGCAATTAGAGACTGGAACGATTTACTCACCGGCTCCATCTCCCGAGGCTGGATCACAACCGCATCCACCACGATGGGCCATGCGAACCAACATCTCGTCGGCAACTTCGACGACGTGTCTGGAAGGAATCGATTTCATGTTGGCAATCAGACCGACTCCGCAATTGTCTTTCTCGTCCTTCGCATTGTACAACACCTTGTCTTTTTTTGGATCGATCTTGGATCCACGCAATTTTAATACTTGTTCTGTAGTGTAATAACGAGCAGGATTTCGGAGGATATCCTTCTGTAGCTTTAATGCGGACAAGGATCCACGTGGTAGGCGATACGACGAAGTCGACGCGGCCCGAGATTGGAAAGATCCGGCGTTCTTGCTGCTTGCGGATCGTCGAGCGGCGATTGTGCCATCGGCAGCCTTGCTGCTTCGGCGAAGGGCCTGGTTGGCAACCTTGGAACTGCGGGACGAGGAAGAAATCATCTCGGCTCTGTGCTTTGTTTGTCGAAAACTAATTTAATGGGAGATGTGTCAAATCTTGGTATTAACTTAGTTTGTCGTTCGATGGATATGATTTTGTCGTCAGAAACTTGGTGCTCTAAAGAACGTCGTAAAGGGTGCAATTTCTTTGTTTCTCTCCCACAGAGGCGGAAGAAAAAAAATCATCGAAGGATAGGATGGAGATCTTTTCACGGTACGACTTCTACATGTACGATCTACGGATGTAAGGTAAGTTACTGAACAGAACCTCGTTTCACAGCTACCGGTAAGGTTACCGAATGATGGATTTGTGGTGCTAGAAGGAAGTTCTGTCACTTTTGCAACTTCCATTTTCGAGAGAACAACGATGTAATTTCGAGCGCAATTCGCGCACCTGTTGTAAATTCGTGCTACAGAGCAGAAGCGCGACCAAGATGAAATGCAATTTTTTCTTTGTGTCCCATCTTTTTCTTTTTTGGAGAGAGTCCTTCAATAATTTTGTTATGGGCCGCATCGATAACTCTTTCCCTACGTAAACCTTACCGCACGAAAGGATCGATCCCAGCAATGTCACACCCGTATCCCGTATCATTACTACTGGTACGGAAGATCATGATCTTGCTAAGGGACGTACAATCAGGTACTACGCCTTACAATGCATACAAGAACGCGCGTTATATTGTTTGAACTCTCTACCTAAGGTTACTCGTAAGATCTTATCGTAGTTTTATGAATACCGGTACCGTAAAACTTTACTCGTACAACAAAATCACCTTCACGAAGAAAACAGAAGTGTCGGAAGAAAACGCGAGACAAAAGAGAAAAAGAATTCGATGGCCTATTTTTTTAGATAACGATAACGAACAATTGGTTTCCTTTTTGCTTTCTGTGACAGTGACAGACTCGACTTTCACAGAAATCTCATTTTTGATCAAAATTCAAAAACATTCGGTACCGCTTGGATCGTGATGGCTCCAAGATTTTATAGTTCGCTGGGCCTGCCGAATTCAGTTGTCATGGTCGGATACGGTACAATCCGACCACAGCAAAGGAATGCTGTGGATAAGAATTCATTCTGTCGAATGCCTTGAAGGTGGCTGTCGGCACGGCAGCTTTGAAACCCACGGTGGATGTGTAGATCGAGGTTGGCTTAGATTGGGTTGGGTTGGGTTGGGTTGGGCTTGACGAAAGAAGGGGAATCGCAGAACAAGTTGTGCTATTTCGGTCGATCAGAGCGATCGAAATACCACGGACGTGGCGACGGAGAACAATCAGTCAAAAAGGAAACACTCGAAAATCAAATTTCGTTGATCTCTACCCGATAAGAAATCCAAACTCGATGTTTTCTACTTCGAGAGCCGGTATGAATCCCAACGGGCTCTCCTCCCAGGAAAACTCTCGTTTATACGATGCTTTTTGCATTGCATTGTTGTTGTTCTGCTCCGGCGTTGTTTGGTTCCATTCTTCGTTTCCGTCGATGGAACTTGTTTGTGTTTCGATCCATAACGCAGCAAGGCTCACCGTGCGTGCGTCGTTTCACGACGCACCAAGCTGGTCCTGCCACGGAGACGAGTCGTGCGACCAAACCACCGTGCTGTTGTCGTAGCTGGCGGCGATCACGAGCGACGATTGTGTCGGATGGGCCCGCACGGTGCACGTGGGTCGTCGGGCGGGCCCCTCGAGGATCTGCACCGCGTTGGCCCGGACCAGATCGTACAGCGCACAAGCCCCGTTCTCGGATCCCGACACGATGGTGGCGTCGTCGGCCAGAACGTCCACGTCCAACCCGTAATTGCCCGCCGTGTGGTGGGAGGCATAGGTGTTCAGGAGCTCACCGGTGTCGGTTTCCATCAGCCGAATGGTCCCGTCCAGGCACGACACCGCGAGACACTTTCCGTCTCGGGTGTGCGCCATGCTCGTGACGGGAGACCCGAAATCGTCGCACTGCAGGATGCCCTTTCGCAGGTCGTACGTTCGGAGAATCCCGTCCACGGAAGCCGTTCGAATCACCGCCGTGTGGTTGCACCCGCCACCGGTGTCTCCCTCGCGCGCGTCTTGTCGAACGCACACCGTGGTGACCGAATCCTTTGCATCCTTCAATACCTGCAGGGGCTTGCTGTCCCGGGAACGACCATCCCAGATGGCAACCGTGGCATCGTACGACCCCGTCAGGTACGCCTCTCCACCATACCGAGTGGCTGCCACCGCATTGATTCGTCCGGTGTGGTGGTTTTGACCCAGTCGTCGCTTGACTTGGTTGGATACCAGATCCGTCACGACCAAGGTTTGATGCGATGCGGCCAGAAGAGTCTGGGACGAAGAGGAAGACGTCGTTGTGACGCAAAGCGCCGAAACCTCGTGCGTCAGACCCCCGGAATACGTCTGAATGTTCAGTGCCGGGGGTATGTTCTGGAAAGCGGTTTTGTCTTCCGCTTCTCGCCTCCCGCGAATCGTGATCGACGATGGCTTCGAAACGGAAGCACCGACGACGGCGGTGTGATGCGGGTCGACGCGAAACGGGTTCCAGAGCTTCACGGTCCGATCCAAACCACCCGTCAGGCACCACTTGCCGTCGGATGTGAACGCTATCGCTTGCACGGGGCCATCGTGACCGGTCAGACGGGCGACGGGAACGGACGGAAGGTTGGTGTTCGTTTTCTTGTTCTCGTTCTCGTTCAGGTTGATCGATGGCTCCGTTTCCAACGGCGGCAATGGTTCATTCATAGTTGGACGACACTACACAAAACATACAACGTGCAACATGGCATCACTGGTTTTCATAGGAGGAGCTAAACCTTACCGGTAAGGTTACCGTCGTGATGGTGTCGGATGTTGTAACAAGTCAGAAGACATCTCCGTTCTCCTTTCGTCGACTCATTTTAACTTTTTGGGCGCGCCGTTGTCACTTCTAACGGTAGATGGGGGCGCCCCCTTCTACTGCAATGGCACTCGCGTTGATGGACGGGCGGATGGACGGAAGGACGGAGTAAGAACTACTTACCCTTACCAATGAGGTTACGGGTAACAGAACGTGCAAGTACCAGTAAGGTTAAGACTTACTCGTACTCGTAAGATCTTACTCGCACTCGTAATTAATCTTACCGTAATCTACTTGAAAATAATGAGAGATGATTGATTTTGATCAAGGGTAAGGTTACTTTCGAACTCAAAGGCGGAGTACGGTACGATAGTACGGTAGGCATGTTCTGGTAAGGTTACCGGCATACCAATAAGGTTACAACTACCACTAAAACTACCAATAGAAACTGCGTACAAAAAAAAAAGACATCAAAATCAATAGCGCAGGTGTGTTTGGACGACGACTCCAGACACTCCAGATCACAGCGAAATCAGGTTACTACCGGTAGTCTCGTCGCAACAAGCCAACACTCGATCTCTGTACTTGCTAGATCCTTGTGTGTCCACGTTAGTTGGAATACGATATGGTGAAGAGGGATCGATGGGATTCTTCGAGCTCCGAAGATGAAGACAGCAGCGAGAACAAAAAGAAAAGGAAGCCAACTGTAGCCGAAACGACAAGCGCTGCTGTCACGGCAACGCCTGCGATTGGTGACGATGGCGATGGCGATCCCAGAAGACCCCAAACGGGAGGAGAGCGCGATCTTCTACCCCTTCACAATCCGCTCTTGCAGGGATGTCGATCGGTCTACGACACGTACGATCGGATCGGTCGGTTGAGCGAGGGAACCTACGGGATTGTATGGAAAGCGAAAGACCTGGCCACCCAGGAAATCGTTGCGCTGAAACAAATCAAATTCGAGGACCAGCAGCAGTTGATCCGGACCCAGGGATTCCCCGTCACGGCATTTCGTGAAATCAACGTCTTGATGGCACTCTCGTCTCACGAAAACATTGTTTCGGTGAAAGAGATGGTGGTCGGGAGTGGGGCCGACAAGGTGTTCATGGTCATGGAATTCTTTCACAAGGATTTGCAGGAGGCCATGGAGCGGCGCAGGTACCCGAACGTGCTGCGGCAAGGCGAACTCAAGGGGATCATGCAACAAATCCTGAGGGGGATGGATTGCATGCATTCGAAATGGTTCATGCACCGAGACATGAAAACATCCAACATACTGGTGCACAAGACAGCGGGTCGGGTTGCCCTGTGCGATTTGGGATTGGCGCGGCGGTTTCAGGATCCGCCCGCAACGAATCTCACGCAACTCGTCGTCACCCTCCATTACAGGGCGCCGGAATTGTTGTTTGGGGAAACGAGGTACACACCCAGCGTTGACATCTGGAGCATCGGTTGTATCTTTGGGGAATTGATTCAGCAGGAAGCAATGATGCAGGGACAAGGGGAATTGGATCAGGTCGACAAAATTTTCACAATGCTTGGGGCACCGACCGAAGAAAATTGGCCGGACTTTTCGAAATTGCCAAACGCGAGAATGTTCCGGTGGAGAGCGTCGGAGAAACAAGAAAAGGCAATTCGACTCTACGAGTTGTTTCCAATCAACCCGCCGCCGCATTTCAAGCAAACATTTCTCGACGCTAATGGTCGCGACTTGTTGTGCAAATTGCTGACGCTGGATCCGAAAAAACGAATCACCGCGAAAGAAGCCCTGGAACACAAGTACTTCAAGGAGGGAGTCGCTCCCACGAAGCCAGACTTTTTTGAAGACGATTGATGCGGAGTCTTGGTTTGGTCTTTCTGAGATTGAGATTGGTCGGTGTCAGTCCGCGGGAAGGAGAGAGAAAAAATTCAATGCGATGGATGGGTTTGTTGGACGTGATGGGGCGTCTTCGTCAAAACACGAAATAGTCCCACCGGACGGTAGGCAACGACACACGGCTCGAATTCCCCTTCATAATTTTCATGATATCGAATGGATATCAAGGCGACGTGCCCACGAATGCAGCAAATGACCGAATGAAAATGCAACTTTAGCTTATGGATCCACTATCTAACGGAGAAAACGGATCGGATAATTCAAACGACTCTTCTGCCAATTTTCGAATATTGTCCGTGACACCATTGGTCCGGTGATCAAGCAAAAAACGCGGAGAAAGCTCAATGTGTTCGAAGTCGCTTCGTTTTGCCCATCTCGCTACGTGTCGACCCATGCCTTCTCCAGACTTATTCAAAGTGTCTTCGGTTCGGAAAAGCTGTACTATGACTCCGGGCGGACAGAGTCTTGCATCGTAATGATCCTTGTTTTCCTCTTTCAGCTTGGCTTGGATCTCCAAGTACTCATCAACTTGTTGCTTGAACTTGGAATCTTTGATATCTTCTTTTTTGCAAAGTATTTCATCGATAGCATCGGATAATCCCTCCTCCGTCGAATCGTCGTACTTTTCGACCACTTTTGTTACCTGGTACTTTGGGATCTTGATACGAGAAATCATTTCGAGAACACCGTTCCGCAATTCCTCGAAGTTTTCAATGGTAATTCTTGCAATGATATCATCGTTCACGACAAAAGACGTGGTGAAGCTCTCGCTTTCGATGGCAAGATTCTCGCTCAATACGCACCCAGGTGGACTGAATGCCAAGCAACGGAGCTGGGGATACTTTGGTCTTAGTAGGACCGATAGAATCGAAGCGACCCCAGCTCCCAACGAGTGACCCAGGATTCGCAATTTATAGTCTTTATGATCTGCCATGACTTTCTCCAACTTGCCATTATCCTTGATATTTCTGTACAACCACTCTGTAGTTTTTAACATCCCGGCGTGACAGAAAAGTCCTTCCCCATTGAATCCACATTCCTCACCAAGTGCCGCAAGCTCCTTCGGCCTCATATCGAGATCCGTAACAATTGATTCCAGCGACATTGTACCCCTTATCGCAATAACGATGGATTCCCAGTCATGATCCAACAAGATAATGTATGGTATTTCGCCGACCTGATCGCTGTAATTCGCATATATGATGTCTTCGTCTTCCACCCCCGAAATCGCTTTCATAGCAATGGTTTTTGAATTACAAATACAGTCGTTTTCGATAGATTCGTTTCTCTCACGAGAAAAACATGAAAAGTTTCGAAGGATGAGAGTCAAGAAAGAACAACCTCCTGTCAGTGGATGTCTTAGCATGTATCCAGGGACAAGGTATACAGCCTCCGCAAAAAGCACAAAGTGAGCGGCTTCGTTGATAAGATCAACCTCCATCAGATTCAGACTGGACAACAATTCACTTTTTTGCCGGCGTTTGGCATTCTTTTCGTCACTGCCAATCGAACCTTCAGATCTTCTGTTTAATTCCTTTCGCACAACCTCTATGGCACTCGAATCCGATGAAATCTCTGGAACCATCTCTTCCTCGTCGATCGTGTCCCATGCTGAGAATGTCCTTGTGTTCGTGGACGGCTCAGAGCTGAGTTGTGACAAATTCCCTTTTGATATCAAGTATTGTGTGTGTTGTTTCTGAAGGCGGTTCCTCGTTCTTATTTTTTTCAGCTTATTAACCATTGCCGTCACGTATAGGCCGACATAAAAGTCAGATCCAGTGACATCAGGAAATCCAGTGCCGTTCAAATAGTTAGCCATGAGTACGGAAAAGTTTGTGTAATCGTTGCGTGCAGCTCCATCTCCTCCAAAGATACCGCAAGTACAGAGTCCAGTGCACCCAAGAAAACATTTCATCAGCAAAGACCAATTCCTCTCTGACAGATTGATTTGAGTGTTCGCTATGCATTTTTCTTGTCGGCACACAAACATGACAACTGCATAGACAGCAATGATCGCGTCAACACAGTGCGTGATAGCCAGACACACATAACCTATCATGTATCCCTGGTTTTTAAAACTGCACGATAGACGTGCCTCCTTGATGGTATCGATAGAGTAGTTTTCAGTGATGCATTCGCAATAGGACAGAACTCCTGAAGCAAGCACGAAGGCAAAGCAGGATACAGTTATCCGAAGAATGTTGACAACGACCAGTTCGAATTGACACAATCGTTTCAGTGGCTCTCGTGGACCGGTGTCGGTCTGCAAAGTTACGATAAGCAAAAGTGAGTTGAAATACTCAGCATACATAGAAGCATGACTTTCAACATTCACCTCTTTCTATTGAATCTTCATCGTTGAGAATAAACCTACCGGTGTTCCCATTCCACTGTAGCGCAACATTGGTCCCACCAAGCAAAGATTCAACGAGCTAAGAAAAATGGAGGTGCCCGAATAAACAAATGCCCATGTGTCTTCCTCCTTTGCTTCTTCCACACAATTATTTTCAACTTCTAAAAATTCAATGGCTTTTGAATGGTTCTCGATAACTGCTCCCACCAACACGACGAGTGTGAGAAGAACCTGTGTCGAATTGAAAATGGTATGAATTGCCAATAGACTACGAATATCATCTCCGGCAATGAAAGACTGGGATCGCATACGAAACGAAACAAGTCAGACATAGAAGGAATGAGGGACTCGAGAAGTAGAAGAGTACGATAGAAATTCGCGATTGAAGTCGTTTTGGTCATTACGATGCTTCGGAAATTCGGAAACAGTTCATTTTGTACACACCTTTTGGCCGAATATCTTTAGATGCGGCATGATTAAATGAAAGTGACACAAATATGCTTATTCTCTGTTCGTATGAAAACTGATGATTCAAACAAACCATTGGTATCTTTTTCCTTATTGTGCTTGTAGTATCTTTTTTATTGATTGGTTGGTTGATGATTTTGATTGAGATGATTGAGATAGAGAAGGGATTCAAAATTCAAATCGATTGATAATTCATCCGACACGGAAACAAATTTTTGTGTTCTGAACCAATTTCGCACCATCCAGTCCCCGTGGTTCATACTATCATATTAGTAATTACGTATTATTGTGTCCATTGCGTGATTTTCAAGAATAAAACTTACGCCTTTTCAAAATACAGTGAGTTTCTTTACTCGTACTCAATCGAGTATTTCCGTTAAAAGAATGCGTACTGGTATGCTTCCACTTTCAGAGAAATTCATGGATTTGAAACTCTAAAACACACCGAATCTATCATCTACGGTACACGTACGTGAATAGTTAGCCTTACCTGTAATTGAATACGGTACGGTATGTAAGAAATCATCATTATTCTATTGCCCTATTCTTACTTACAGGCACCGTAGAGATTATTTCCAGTTACGTTCAGAATGAACAAAAATTATGGTACAGAATAAGCCTTAGTTCGCATTTGGGGGAACTTTCATAAAGTTGGAACGCATTCGAAAGTAAGGTTTTACCGGTAAGGTAATTGTCGGCTGATTGTCGGTAAGTTCCTGCCTTTGTCCTCCCGATGTGATATGATTGATTCATACGAACCATACATCAAAATGATTGCTTCCACGAATTGACAAATTATTATCGACCAACATCATCTTCCGACTTCCGACTCGTTGTTGTTGTTGTTGTTGTTGTTGTTGTTATCATTAAACCCACAAGTAGCAGTTTGTATCTCCATTGAATTGAGAAAGACGTCTCTTGAGTTTAATTTCACAAGGTGGAAAAATGGACGATCAACAAGAACAAGAGGATTTCTTCCGATGCGCCATTTGTGACATTGCTGAAGGTGACTCATCCAACTTGACTTCGCAGTCAAGTCTGCAGACGAATGCTACAGTTGGATGCGGGCATCAATTCTGTAATCCCTGTATCGACCGTGAACTGTCGCGTAGACGAGAATTCCCGTGTCCTATTTGCGAGACTCCTGTGAAAAAGGTCAACCTGTCCACCAGAACACTCGATGACGTCTTGTGCGAGAAAGATACTAGTTGGCGACGACGAGTGTTGAAGGTTTTCAACAAGACTCAAAAGGATTTTTCTTCGCTGCTGGAATACAACAATTATCTGGAAGAAGTCGAGGACATTATTTATTCGATCGTCAACGAGGAATCAAATGCGGAAGAATGCAAGGGAAAGATAAAGTCTTACGAGGAAAACCATCGAACGGAAATCGTCATTCGACAATCGCAACGCGCCGACGCGGAACGTGCTATTCAGGACCAAATTGCTGCCGAACAACGCGAAGCGGAACGGCGAAAACGAGATTTGCAGGAAGAAGAAAAGGCGATCGCGATGACGAAACGAAAATTCAAGCAAGAATCTGCCGAGGTCTTGTTGGGAGAGCGAGACGAAGTTTCCGCCGAGCTCCGGGCCGCACAAATGCAGGGCTACCGGAACGAATTGAAACGACAGCGCGAGGGCCGACAGAACGCCGCTACAATTTTCGTGTCGCCTCGAGTACGGGAACCAGAGGGGGGAATCCGCAAACGAGATACAGCGAAATTGGATCGAGAATTCTATCGCAAGCGCCAGGCAGCGGGGTAAGTGCAGAATCGGGTGTGACACTTGCACGCGGTGCGACATTACGATACGGCATGGCATTCATGCAGTATGATGCAAGTTTTTCTCTTGAACCTCACCCAATCTTTTTGTGTTTGTGTTTCCCCATTTGCTTTAGTGGTGGAATTCCGGCTGGAAGTCATACATCTCAAGAGCGAAATTGGAACGAAACCGTTTCGACCCTCTTTGAACGTATGGTGTGTTAGGATCGAAGCAAATGACGTAGACCAAAGACACAAGAACACGAATCTGCGTAGTACAAACAATTCGAGTTGAAAACGCAATTGAGGAGCCATAAACTTCGTCTGAACTACTAGCACCGTATTCAGGGTGAGATGAAAAATGGGCCCCAAAATTCCAGTCTGATGGCGGGGTGTCCCTTGACCTTCTTGGTACTGGTGGAACATTGGGAGTGTCTATTCCACCGAAAGCTTGCAACTTAATTGAATAGAGAACTACTGATACTACTACAATAAAATCAATTCCTAAGATTTTTTGACACTCCCCAACCCCCTAGCGCATGTAACAAAGAGTCCGTGCATTCCTCGCTGCAACCTTTGGTATCCGTGAAATTATTGTTCATCGTTAACAGGTCATTAGCTCGTCAGTGATTGATACATGTACGAAATCCTTTGAATCAGATGATTTGACGCTTCCCTGCTGAAGAGCTACTACAGTATCTAGCCGGTCAATTTTCCACAATTGCTTCTTTGGAGAGATCTTCATCTTATCAATCTTACTGTTCAACGCCTGAACTTTCTCTTTTGGGTAATGATTTTAATGCATGTACATCGACAAAGACAATCGAATTGGAGGAAGTTGGATGATTTGTTTAAATGTCATCGTTAGCTGGGCATGCCGACCTTCTGGAGCTAGTTTCGTGAGATGCCATGAGGACGACAGAAATGGAGGAGAAAATAAACACCAGCAGCAAGAACAAACCAACTCATCATGTTCCTTCTTCTGCTGCTTAATGCATTGACCATTGTCACAGCTGACGGTTGCTCCACACAATTTTATCACCCTCACTTGTTAAAAAAACAAAAAGTCTTTATTCTCAATTCTCCCAGCAAGAAGTGCACAACACTGAGGTTGAGAATGAATCTGACATTTTTCCGTACTTTACAGGAAGGTGAAGACGCAAAAGTAGTTCCTATGAAGTAATCTTACTTCGTACCGTTATGTATCGGTGCGGTAAGACTACTCGTAGTATAATGATTTATTTTTTAGTCGATGGAATCGGTTGCGTGTTTTTTTACCCATCTGTTTTTCTTTTTTGAATCTCAATCGTGCCTTGCTTCTAAGAAAAACCGGAACAAAACCCGAAATCCCATTATTTCTGCACATTGGATCCACGGCGCGAAGTATTCTTACTTGTGTTGAGATTGAGCCCATCTTATTCGGGAAGATTATTCGATCGTTAGAGAGACAGAGGATGAGACTCACTTGTTTGAGTTCTTGTTCTAGTCACAATTTGTAACAAGTCGATACAGTATCAAAGAACGAAACATTATTGACTTCTTTCGACAATTGCAACAATTTGTATCTCATTCGTTGTAGACAAAAAGTCAGAAGAACAAATAATAATCATGTCACTTTTTCGCCGAAGAAAGAGTGAGAAGGACAAAAGCTTCGATCGCAGCGATAAAGAGGTTGTGCTACAAGATCAAGTAGATGATCTGCAGGCAGAAATGAAGCGTCTAAACGAGCGGCTCTTGGCGATGCAAGCGAATATTCAAAGCAATGGCACAGCTTCTCGTCGAACAGACAACTCCTCTGCTCTCCCACCGCCATTGCAAACACGAATTCATTCGGATCCATATCGTGACGGATCGTCCCTTTCTCGACACGATCAATCACCGATCAACCGGTCGTTTCGAACAAAGAAGAAACCATCCAAACGCAATCATGTTCCAAAAGAGATCCATTTCGTTGCAGACGAGCCTCTTCAAAACGGAAAACATGTCGCTCGTCCAGAACTTTGTGTTTCGAACATTTTCCCCTGTGTCGACAAGCAACCACTCCAGCTTCCGGGATTGGTTTCTGTGAAACAAGATGGAAGTGGTCGTATTTCAAGCATCAAGTCAAAGGGAACAGTCAATCGAATCGACTCCGGTTCTGTGATCAACACAGAGACAGTCAACGATCACAAAAACGAAAGACGTTCGTCCACGAAGCTTGTCGGCAGTGATGGATCGACCCGAAGCAATCAAAAATTTTATTATGTAATGAGGAACGGGCAAAAGGTGAAGCGCATAATTCGCATGGTTCGGGCCGTGCCTCCCTCAACAACAAGTGTACCACACTCCACGGACCCTAACACCGTCATCACAAGACCTGGGAATGAAGGCGATTCTGTAACAATCCAACTTTCTAATTCATCCCATGCTAAAGAACCATCGACTGAAAATAGTGCAATCAGGAAGGATTCTCAAAGTCAGGTTGTGGCAAGCCGAGCCAACGAGAACGAGGTGACACAGACCAAGGCTGCGCTCCCGAATGGAACTGCTCGTAAAAATAGTGATGTTCGACGTCTCAAAAACATCAATCGTCAATCAAACCTTGAAGTATTCGATGCGTCGAATATGTCCCATCCCGGAGATAACAGCTTCGGGAAACTTCGATCTGTGTCGAAACAAGAGAATAAGACCACGGTCACAACGCTCAAAAGCTCAGAACCGATCGATCAAACACTGATAGGTTTACGGATGAAATCCACATCAAAGCAGGTCGAACGTTCCATTCTGCATTGTCCTGATACAAAGTCATACATTGTTTCAGGTGAAACTCCAATGCCAAAAGCTTCCGATGCGGTAAATGGTCTAAACGTATGTGCGAGATCGGGAGTCAAACTTGACGAAGACGACAAGTCGCCGGAAAGCATCTCTAGACCACCACAAGGTTTTCTAGCAAGTGTACAAGCAGGGGTGAAACTGAATCCGATCAGGAACTTAAATCAGCAAATTTCTAATCCAACAGAATCATGTCCATCAAGTGCAGCACGAAAGACAAGGGCGAAAAGAATTCAGAAAAGCAACTCCATTTCGGCAACTCCCAATTCATCGAAAGGTCTGCTAGCGGATATCCGAGCAGGTGTGGAACTGAAAATGCTCTGAGTCAGGAGAAAGTAAATCTAGAAGTTCAACAACTCGCTATCCGGAAGATCGAACAGTGGTTAGTTCGCCGAAACGGACCGATAGCTCAACGCAAATGACCCGTAATCCAACGGGAGGCTTTCTCGCAGATATCAGAGCTGGTGTCGAACTCAAAACAGTTGAGAAAGTAGCGACAAAAACTCCAAATCCGACCAATCCTCTTTTGGAAGGTATTAAAGCGGGTGTCAAGCTTAAACAAGTTGATCGATCTCTGTTGGAGGCTCCAAAGAAGCGAGAAACGCCAATGACCTTGCTCTTGGCAAAAATCCAACAGAGGAAACAAGAGTGCTTGCGTCGAGAGAACTCATCCTCGATCAATGCTGAAGAGCCCGAAATTGATTGGTGATTCGTAAATAAACGGAAGGAATGAAGAATTTCAATTGCAATTCTAAGTTTAATATGTATAGCTTAACGCCGCCTGTATTTAGTCTTTGACTTAAACTTGTGATGTGCCTTCGCCTTTGGTTTCTTTTTGCCTGCCAAGTCTGGGTTATAACCTCTAAAGTTGAAAGAACTTTTGGCTATTTCTCCCCCATCGGTGTTTGACTTCTTTGGAGCATACGCAACCTTTTCTTCGGCAAACAAAGCACTGTCGCCAAGAGCATCAGATCCAACTTTTCCTTTGCGCTTCTTAGCAGCTCTCTCAACATCTTCATCATATATACTCTTGCTGTTCTTGATCTTTTCCTTCTCGTAGGCCTCTCTTTTGTGTTCTCTTGCTGCTTTCTTCATCGAAATTTCAGGTTGGAAGACAGGTTCATCGTTGTCTCCATCGTCCATGTTCTCGAACATTTCTCTTGCTTCCCGCGCACGGCGCTTCTTTCGAGTCATACGATGCTTGCCCGTTCCGGCCTTTTCGGCTATGAGTTTCGCTTTCTCGGCCGCTGCCTCTTTCGTGTTCTTCTTTTCCCTTTCCGAAGCGAACCATTGGCGCTGTGGCCTTGACTTGATCTCATCGGCATGTTCTATTATATTTTGTGCTCTCATCATCTCCATTTCGGCCAATCGATCCATTCGAGCAACAGCTTCGGCTTGGAGGACTTCTTCCACGTGTTTCTCCAGAGACATGATTTTCTTGACGAAATGGGCAATCACAGCTGCAGGGATAGATCGAGATCTGAATCACTGCTTTGGAAGGAGCCGATGCATCCCCGTTAGCAATCTTCGTTCTATCGGTGGCGTCTTTCATGATCTCTTTCATCAGGTGTCTTCTTCCCTCCCCAATGAGGGTGCAACTTTTTCCGCGGCGACCGGCTCGAGCTGTTCTACCGATGCGGTGGATATAGGTTTCGACTTGATTGGGCATTTCGAAGTTTACAACAGTTTCAACGCGACTAATGTCCAGACCTCTTGCCGCAAGATCCGTTGCCAAAAGAATCTCCACTTCTCCCTTCCTGAATTTTTCCAACGCCTCCAATCGTTGAGCCTGCGTGAGATTGCCGTGAAGCTCCGCACATTGGATCCCGCAGAGGCCACAAAGAATCATCATGCGGTGAGCCTTTGCTTTTGTATCGAAAAAGACAATGGTCTGCGTGGAAAATGTTCGAGTCAGCAGTGCGATGAGCATCGCCTCGCGGTTGATTCCTTCGTTTCCGGAACGAACACGCACAAATTCTTGCTCGAGTCTCGGGGCTACCTCCAAGTCTTTCGAGCTCGATCCATTGGATCCCTTGTCGGTGATTCTGATACGAACCGGTCGTTTGAGGCTGAGTTTGATGAGGTCGTCGACCTTTGTGTTCATGGTGGCACTGAACAGCAACGTTTGTCTATCGATCGGACACGCCTTGATCAATTCGTTCACTTCGTCCTGGAACCCTAGGTCGAGAAGTCGATCGGCCTCATCCAGCACCAAAAATTCGACGTCTTCGAGCGAAACACCCGCTGAATTGGTAACGTGATCCAAAAGTCTTCCGGGCGTGGCGACAATGATTTGCGGTCGGGTCCTCAGCTCGGAAATTTGAGCGTTCATGTTCTTCGATCCTCCGACTATCAAGACAGATGTGATTTTTGTGAATTGCGACAGGGTCGAAATCATGCCCGTGCACTGGGCGGCAAGCTCACGGGTCGGTGTCAAGATGAGAGCCTTGGTCCTCCCGGGGGATCGGTACATGAGTCGTTCGAGGATGGGCAGCAAAAAGGCAGCGGTCTTTCCGCTACCGGTTACGGCACTAGCGCAAATGTCTCGCTTCGCGAGAGCGACGGGAATCACCGAAGCCTGGATTTTGGTTGGTTTGACGTATCCCATGGCAACAATGCCACGAAGCAACGGACGCGAAAGGGTGAGTTGCGTGAAGGCTTCGATCTCTTCCGCCGCATCGTTTTTCCCGGATTCGTTGTCGAAGAACTTTGCGGCCTTTGCGGCCTCCATCCGTGCCTCTTCGTCGTCATCTTCGTCTTCCTCCTCCTCGTCGTCATCGTCATTCTCTTCACCAATACGAGTTTTGAGAACATCTTCTTCCATGCTATTGTTATTTGCATCATCTACTTCGTCTTCTTCTTCGTCATCAGAATCGTCGTCGTCACTGCTATCGCTGTTTTCATCGCTATCGTCGCTACCGTTCTCTTCACTTTCATCATCTCCGGACGATCCATCGTCGGATCCAGTTTCATTCGACTCCTCATCGGATTTCGATGCGTCTTCGTCGTTTTCTTCGGATTCCTCGACTATTTGTTGCTTAGAATTCGTTTTCTTTTTCAGGATCTGCCTCTTGGCGGCAATGATGGAGGCGAGATCCATTCGTTCCGGCGCTTTGAAGCCCGATTTGTTGTTTTCCCGCTCGATTTTGTCCAGGGCTGTCTGATACGACCATCCCTTCTGCTCTCCACCCAGCAAGCTCGACGGAAGGCCACCGTCCTCCCCCTGTTCGCATCGGATTTTGGAAAAAACAGGGAAACGCGAGATTGAGTCCACTTGTTTCCTTCGCAGTTTTTGCAGTCTTTTTCTCCGCGTTGCCTAAAAATTCAAACCACTTACAAGGAGACCCCCAAAAACGATATCCATTTTCTCCTCTTCTTCGTCAGAGTCGTCATCATCGATGACTCCATTTTCATCGTCCGATGATAGTGCTGGTAACAAATCCGCCATCTTGCTCCCTTTCGTAGTAGGAATTTATGTTTTCCGGTAGCAACCCAAAAATCCCTAGCTGCTTCCTGCATGCACATTCACAATGATCATTGATACCGTGAAGTAAGGTTACGAACCTTACCTGTGTCGAAATCAATCCTGCCAAAGAAAACCTTTCGTCGATCGAAACCCTCTCGAACTCTGGTTGACAATGAATTTTGTTGGTGGTAGCTGCAATCTAGTCTGGCCATCAACCGAAAAAGGGGCGATTTTATATCTTCCTATTTTTTGTGACGTCATAAACTCCACATAGAATTAAGGTTACTAGAAAACGGCAAAACTCGGGTCACAATCAGGCTTCTTAGGAAAAAAGGACCATGAAAATAGGAACTACCGAATTTCATTTTTGATTGAAAATTCACGACACCCTCCAAAAAACACGGAAAGGCCTCTCGTTGCTTTCTCATTATGCCGTCTCCAATAAACTCAAACTAAGATTATTCGAAGCACGTAAGGTTTACCGCCTGTTCGAGAAGAATCGGCTCGACGAAGCTCTTGCGGTCAAAGATTTCCCGAAGGAATTTTTGTCCCATACGCGATTTTCGGCGCCTCTTCGATCCGGTTGTCGGTCGGAGTGCGGGGGTGGCTGCGTTGAATGGCAGATTCTTGGCAATCCGACCCACAGCGAAAAAGATTCGATAGGCGATCGGGGCGATCGCCAACCATTGTCTGCTCCAGTGGACCATTGACGCGGTGCGTCGAATTGCGGATCCGGCTACCGCGTGCCGCGAAAAGGAGCCGCTAGCGATCGGGAGGTTTCGATCCGACCGGCGGTCAGTCGAGAAAGATTCGGGTTCGAAAACCATGGCTTTGTCATCGGCGGAACGTCGCAGAAACTCCTGGCGAGCCAAGAGAAAGCCGATCGATATCGTCATCCCGATCTTGGCTCTCGGAGGCTTGTACTGGTTTTCGGCCTCTTTTTTTCTCGCCAAGAGAAGTCTTCCGTTCATGTCGGAATGCAACGAAGCCGGGACTCTTCTGAGGGAAGTGCTTTTGCTTACCCGGGAGGAGGACCGATATTGCGCTCGACCACTTGGACGCAAACGATGACCGAAACGGTTGTTGGCTGCCGCGAAAGATCGATTCATTGGTCATATTGGTAGTGGATGCCCTGAGGTTCGATTTCGCACGGGATCACTTGCCGCTCTCTGTTGGTGCAAGAATATCGACAAAGAACACCAATCGTACAACCGCATCGCAGCTGTTGCAATTCGTTGCCGATCCACCAACGGTGACGATGCAACGACTCAAAGGACTCACAACAGGGAGTTTGCCTACGTTTGCGGACATTAGCGGAAGCTTGGTACGTGACACGACAATTGTTCCTGTCCGAGCGCATTGCTCGACAGGGTAACTCTCCCGGTCAAGAGATTGCTCTGCCGGTGGTTGAATTAGGCGAGTTGTGCCTCACCTTTCTGTGGTGTCTTATGCTTTTTGTCGCTGTTTCGAAATCGAACCTCAAGGGGGGTGCATCGATCGAGGAAGATTCGTGGGTAGAACAGCTGAAAAGGACACCACACTCAAAACGAGGCTTGTCGTATCCGTCGAAGCTTGGCTTTGTAGGAGATGACACCTGGGTGGACCTGTATCCCAGACAGTTTGATGAATCGTACCCATTTCCATCCTTTAACACTCGGGATCTGGATACAGTGGACAATGGATGTTTGGATCGGTTACCGAAACTACTGAAAAATTTACGAATGAATGGGACCAGTCCCGACGAGTTGGAGGTCATCGTTTCGCACTTTTTAGGAGTTGACCACGTCGGTCACACGTATGGTCCCCACGACAAACACATGGCCGAGAAACTCAATCAAATGGATGTCGCCTTGAGCACGACCCTGGATGTGTTGGATACATCTCAAAAATGTCACCTGGCCCTTATTTTTGGAGGTGAGTCTTGTTCAGTTTGGAATCGACATCTCGTAAGCAGCTTTGCTTTTCTTGCGTGCCCTTGACACTTGTGCGTTGTGTATCTCACGCGCATTTTTGTTTTCCACATTACTCGCCGCGTCACGGGGTTCAGATCACGGGATGACAGAGGATGGAAATCATGGTGGAGGAACAGAAAACGAAATCAATGCGGCACTTTTTGTGCACTTTTCTCCGGCATGTGGTGACATGTCCCTCGATTTAACACCTAGTATGGGGAGCAAATACATTGAAAATGCGTTCCAATCGATTCATCAAATGGATCTAGTGCCAACAATTTCCGTTTTGCTTGGTTTACCTATACCCTATGCAAATCTGGGTGGAGTTGTGCCATCCTTGATTGGATCGAACGCAGTGAGCGAAACGACCGGCATGCGCTGGCACTCAATGCTGCTCAGGTGTGGAGATATTTCACGATCTATTCCGAAACTGCAAATAAATTACCAAACCTTACCCGAGCTGCAAAATCCATCTGGACGAAGCCGTTGGTGCGTACAAACGGGCTCTTTCTCAACAAAAATACGAAGCAATTGATTCGAACGCCTTTTATGAGGCATGCGGACTTTTCAAAACTTTTCTCGCGGAAGCTATGGAATTGGGACACGCCGTGTGGACGCGCTTCGACACGGTCGGAATGATCATTGGCGGATCGGTTCTCTTCCTCGTGCTCATCATGAGCATCGTATCATTGTTTTTTGCGAACGGGAACAACCGAGTACCGCGAAATCAGTACGTCGAAAATGGACTATGTGCGACCTTTGTCGTCTTTCAAAGTGGTGTGCTATCGTTTAGCAACAGCTACATTGAAGCAGAGCAAAGAATTGTTATGTTCATGTTTCAGATTCTTGGTCTCGCCCTAGTTTGTGCGCATGCAAGGGGTAAAGGCGGGAGGCAATGTCAGAGTCATTCCATACATTCCATTCTTTACCCCTGTCTTATCAAGATTCGGCGAGTTATTTGTGTCGGGACACGGCTTGGATCCTTCTATTCGGCATGCACATTGCACATCATCCCATTCATGTTTCTGGGTTCCCTTGTGGGTTTGGGGATTCTCCGAACGTCGTTGTATCATTCATTTTTTCAAAAGACCAAAACGGCATTGGTTCATACCGTCGTAGATTGTATCATCTTGCTGTGCCTGTCACTGAGTTGGTTGGAAAAACGAAATTCGGACCAGACCAGAAATGGGTATGGTGCTATGAGAGTAGCGATTGCTCTCTTGCTAACATGTACGCCGATTGCAATTGTTCAGGCTCTGCCTCTTGCAAAGAAGAAAAATCGGGAGGGTACGAAGATCGAGACACGCAATGCAGTAGTGAATCGTGACGATATCCTTGCCAGAGCGCTTGATGTGGTCTTCAAGCTGCTCCTTGCCGTGATGGTAGTAACAGGACCATCAACTGCGACAACTACCTTGTTTTTTTTCTTTCAAGCATGGATGTTGTATCTCCTCGCTGGTGCTACGGGCTTTTATGAAGGTATCAACTCCAATTCAAGCTACACTGTGGAGATTTCTGATTCGGCATACGTTCTTTGCTACTAATCATGGATGTGCATTCAATCGACTTCAATACTCGGCGGCATTTGTGGCTACAATGGAATTTGACTTCGCTTTGGGTGGTCTCCAACTTGCTACCAACACGTTTGGATGGGAGATTATCGGCTTGATCCTTGTCGGGATTACATCTTACATGCACGAGAAAAAGACTCTCTGGAGTTGGTATTGTTTTTTTGAGTTGGTTGAGAGTTTTTGCAACTGTATATCTGTCAGTCTACTTCGCCGACATCTGATGGTTTGGGCGGTGTACGCTCCTCGTTTTCTTTTCGCTTCGATTTTCTTCATTTTCAATTGTGTGGGCCAAGTGCTGGTCTACATTCTCCCTGGCTTGTAGACATCTTTGGTAATAAGAAATGAATTGACCCGTAGCAAGTTTGTTCTCTTAACTTTTAAGACAAGATAAAATATTTAGTAAAGCAAATGAATTGAAAGCCTCACTTTCACAATTGGAGACGGACATCGAGAAAAATAGAGGTCATTCAGAAGTCGGCAAGGTTCATTGAAGGGTTCGGATCTTCTTCAGAGAGTAAGCAGTTGTTCGAAGGTCCGTTTGAGTCCGGGGTTCTGTCCTCGATCCCCATTCCAGATCACTTTCCCTTCCAATCCAAATCCCTCATATATGCAAATGACAAACTGCCCCCCTTCGTCCTTTAAATATCTCAAGAATGATCCCTCCTCGTCCTCTTCTGGTTGCCATTCTTCTATAAACTGTTCTTTGGTATACATTCGTCTAGCAACAAGACCCTCTCCTTTGGGGACAACGCATAAAGTGGGCTTTCCCGCCGCAATACATGGGTGACGAAAGCAATCGTATCTCCGCCCAGTAGTTGCCGTCCCCGTTCGGTCATGACCACATATTCAGATTCAATGTTCTGTAATTTCCACCGGCAACCAAATTTTTCCGACAACATTTCACCTATAGCAAAGATTCCTTCCACACAATGAACGTTGATTGTACCACCTTTCCGGAAGTACCGAACGAGAGCTTCCATGCCTCCGTGGTCGAAAAATTCGTCTGTGAGGACCAAAAAGCTGTCGCGGCGAAACATGCAGTCGTGAATAATTACTATTGCCGATTCATCGAATATTTGATCGAAGGTCGATTCTCGCAAAGGAAGGACATTTGTGATGTTGCTCAGATCTCCGCCTCGAAACACTTCGATGTTTTGCTCCTGAATCAGAACCTTTTGGAACTCACGTCCCGGTGGAAGAGAGACATCGTTCGAGTACGGAACCCCCAAGAAGTTGAAGAGGGTTATGAACCTTTTCTTGGAAGTGTCCATTGCTGTAAGCGAGAGGCCATAGAAATTAAAAAAGAAAAAAATGAAATGCAAATAAACACTGTATGCGGCGTAGTTTTGCGCGTTGTGACTTCACGTGCAAACTACGAACGGAACCAACAGATCCTTCTTGTTTTGAGATTGATCATTCCATTACATCATTTTGCTATCGCTAGATAAACCTTAAGATTTACCGTAAGATTACGGGTATCTTCTTACTTCCGAGTGTGTGTAGTTCAATATTCTTCTAACATCTGTCCATTAGTTTTACGAATTCTACGAAGTTCGTACCTATCAATGCACCAATTCCTAGATTTAATTGGGGACAGCTGTTCTTTTATGAGTTTCATAAGTTGTAGAAGTAACCTTATTTTTACTACGTATTCGCGAAACACAATGTGTACCGGTACGAAGTGCAATTAACCTTAACCTCACTCATACTCTAAATCTCAAACGATCCTAACTAAAGATTCAATGTTCATTTCCTCGACTGGTTCGACTCACTAACTGATCCACGTGAATACTTCTAACGGTAAGGTTAATCCAAAACACGCAGCAACTCTCCTCGCCACCAATTTTTTTTCTGAGAACCGCACCGATTAAAATTCACAACCTTTTTCTTGTTGAGGCTAAACTTGTGCCAATACTATCCTTCCGCAGTGTATGATAACGGCACTGCTTCCAGCTACGGTGTTCGAAGCACTACAATATTGTGGAAACACGAGTTCCCATCACAATAGCGTCCACCCAACGCCGACAGACTACTCGTAGATCTGCAACGAATTCCTGCGCTTGATATTGAAAATGGGAAAGACAAAAAAGCCGTTCATCGACAAAAAGAAGGCCTCGACGTACCATGTTCTGTACAGATCCCAGCGTGATGTTGCGGATGCGGACGTTGAAGGCGGAGGCGAGGGTGGAATTGTTCTCTGGCCCTCTCCCAACAACAACAAGGAGACTGACAGAAAGGTTCTTCTTGCGATGAGTGCAAAAGACGAAGCCAAGGTTTCTGATTCCGGCGAAACAAAACTCAAGGATGGTACACTATCGAGTTGGAAAGATCAGCTAGCGGAGGTTGGATTGGTCGATGATTTTGATTACGAAAAGCACACGAAACCAATCAAGGGAGACGGTCATTTTTTTTCCAACACTACGATGAACACGAACAAGAAAGAACTCGATGCAATGGTGAATGCCCGTGCGATGGATGTGAAGGATGAAATCGTCCAAGAAGTGGACAGACAACTCGACTCGATTGCGCTGACTTCGGACTGTATGGATGACGAAATCGCTAAGATGTTGTTTGGTGATTTTGAAGAGGGAGAATTCGAAGAATTGAATGATGAATTCGTTCTCGATGCTGCCGAAGAACCGGAAACGACCGAAGACGGTGAACCAGCGTTCGACTATGCATCACACATTCAGGGACTCATTGCGAAAGCCAAGATGCAATCCGACGGATTGGGGCCACTGGCTACCATACACGAAGCAGGACAAAAGGATCAAGATTTTTTTGCAAATGCAAAACGAGTCGACAAAGGATACAACGATAGCGATGATGAGTCTGGATATTTTGACGAAAATGACTTTGAAATTGAAGGAACGCCTGGTGTCGTGCCGAAATTGTCGGAAACGGAAGAACAAGCACTCTGCGATAAATTCAACGAAGCTTTGGCCGAATACGACTCGGACGATATGGGAGGAGGTTACAGTGACGACGATGTGCTCGGTGATCTTCCTTTGGAGGGTAATGCCCAGATAGAGGCCGCGTTGGATGATTTCTTGACGGAAAAGAAAGACGAAATTTTTATGAAAGGGCATCGACACTACATGGAAGGAAACAACAGTGGTGGAAGTGGATTCTCCGCACTGGTTGGAACGAAAATGGTGCCAGTCAAGGATATCGTGGAACCATCCGAGGCACCCAGGGGCATCAAACCCATTACCGAAGTACTGGGCGAGGCCGACGACACTCTTCGGAATCCCCACGAAGCCCCCCCGGCGGAAGAAATTTTCATTGATGGCAAATCGTACTTCTCGGAACGGATGAAAAACCCCTGGGATTGCGAGAGTATTCTCTCTACGTATTCCAATCTCGACAACAACCCAATGACCATAGGTGGAGGTGGTCGTCGAAGACGGAGAAAACCGAAAAAAGGCCGGGGTGGGTCCAATGACATTGAATCATCGAATCCTACCGAATACCAAACAATTCAGTTGTCCGAAAAGACTGGATTGCCGCTGGGTGTCCTTCCGAGTGGTCGTGGTGGCGATTATGACGAAGACGAGAGTTATTTCGACGGAGCCGACACGTACATGAGCGTCAACAAGGGAGAGAAACGATCCAAGGAAGAAACAAAAGAAGAGAAAAAACTCCGAAAATTGACAGTGAAAAAGGAACGCCAGTTGGCCCGAATGCAAAAGAAGATGATGAAGGAGGCATTCACGGAAGAGTTTGCCAAACGACAGCAGGAAGTGATGAGCGACGATGTGGGAGGACAAACAGTGTTCAGATTCTAAAGAACTCCCAATAGAGATTATTGAACATGTACATGCAAATAGTCCCTTCTTTACAATGCTGCGAGATATATGCTCTGCCTTTTTTTTTCTAAAACGCGAGAATCAAACAAGATATTTCCAATTAGAGCATTGATAATCCTTTGCTATTGTATTCATATGGCTTCGGGAAATAGGGGTTCACTGCGTGTAACTATCAAACAATAAAATGCAACACAACGCCAATGCTTTCCAGTCAGAAATGGCGCAAAGGTACTTTAGTGGTTACAAAGTGCGTGTTTTTTCATGCTGCCCGTCCATCTCGGATGGCGGGATCGAAGGGAAATAGTTTGTTGTATTGCTTATATTGGAAATGAAAATCATTGGAAACCTGGATCACTCCAAACGCTCTATTACGATTGCGGAAGCACCACCACCACCGTTGCAAATGGATGCGCAGCCGATACTCCCGTCCTTGTGCTTGAGTGCATTGTAGAGGGTTCCGATGATTCTTGCTCCGGACATGCCGATCGGATGACCCAGCGACACCGCTCCCCCGAACACGTTCACCCTGGTCGGATCCAGATTCAACAGCTGCATGTTTGCCAGCGCAACGACACTAAAGGCCTCGTTGATTTCGTGAAAGTCCACGTCCGACGCCTCGACGCCCGCATTGCGCAGGGCGACGGGAACCGCGAGGGACGGCGTGGTCGTAAAGTCGACCGGGGCCTGCGCGGCATCGCCAAAGCCCCGTATCTTCGCGAGGGGCTTGATGCCCCGATCCAGTGCCTCCGTTTCGGTCATCAGGACCATGGCGCAGGCTCCGTCGTTGAGGCTGCTGGCGTTCGCGGCGGTGATCGTGCCACCGGTGCGATCAAAGGCGGGTTTCAGGCTCGCGATCTTGTCGATCTTGACCGATCCCGGCTCCTCGTCCTCGATCACCACTACGGGATCGCCTCGCCGCTGCGGGATTTCGACGCTAACGACCTCGCCAAAGACTCCCTCGGCGAGAGACGGCCTGCGCCCTCCGATACGATTCCATAGCGTACGCATCCTGGTCGTCCCTCGAAATGCCGTACTCTTTGGCGCATTGTTCGCCGCACATGCCCATGTGCTGGTCGTTGTAGATATCCCAGAGACCGTCGTGGACCACCCCGTCGATGAGTGTTGTGTTTCCCAGCTTGGTGCCGGTGCGAGATGCCTCGAGATAATGCGGAATGTTGGACATGCTCTCGAAACCTCCCGCCAGCATGGCTCCGTTCTGACCACATTGCAGGGCCTGGCTCGCCATCATGACGCTCTTCATTCCCGATGCGCAAACCTTGTTAATGGTGGTGCATATGGTGCTCTCGGGCAGCCCGGCGTACAATACCGCTTGTCGCGCCGGGGCTTGTCCCATCCCCGCGCTCACCTAAAGCACGAGAAAATCCAATTCAATGGGATGGGATGGAATCGAATGCAATCGAATGCAGTGCAATTCAATTCAATTCAATTCAATTCAATTCAACATACATAAAATCACGGGATATTTAGACCAAAGGACGCTTCATCGAATCAAGGGCAGTTGCTCTTCCTTCGATCCGATGAATCCCGCATTCCGAAACTCACCACATTGCCCATGATGCATTCCGAAATGTGTACATCGTCCGGGAGCTTGGCCAACGCCCCCTTAATCGCAGACTTTATGGGGAATAACGGCGACGATACCGATAACAACACCAATACCAACAAGAAAGCAACATCGTTGTCAGTTCTGTTCGATTTCTAAACAACTGTCGAAACAACCGAGGTGACGATCCAGTTTCCCATTCACACTCACAGATGCCAACTCCGATCCTTTCAACCCCGAAAAGCTACCCTGAAATCGATAGAGGAACGAGTTCCCAAAGCATCGTGTAACACGCACAGAAAAAAATCCAACCAAATCAAATCAATCAATCCAATCGTGAGGTCCCGTCGTTTGGAATGAGATAAAATCGCGTCGAGAACAGTTTTCCTAGCGCTTACGCAGAATCGGCCAATGGGAGTTCGAGCAATGCTCGCAATGACTACCGAGTTTGACATGGTTTGTTTGTCGGTTGTGAAGATCTATCGACTAGAGACGTCGGCACTAAATAATGGAAATTATATCTTGGAAATGGTTCGATCAATCATCAATCAAAATCATTCGAGGGAATGTTGGGAATGGAATGCCTTCCCTTCAACGGCGGTAACCTTAGGGTAGGATTGCGTTTCGGCTGCATGGTGTACCGGTTAAAATTACCGGTATGAGAAAGAGTGATTCTGTGATCGATCGATGACATCGTTGTCGTGATTTCATTCGAATTCTGATTTTTCATTTTGATTGATTCATTTGATTCAAAGTCGAGTTCTTCCCATATTTTGGATACATAACCCACGTAAAAATAACCACTACCGGTAGTGACTTACGTACGTTTGTACCGGTAAACGGTAATTACCCGTACAAGTACGATGCCACTGGGTGTCGCCGATTTTAAGTCGTGCACAGAAAAATTTGACCCAAAATTTTGTCACAAAAGTCACATTTTTGATACGATGATACGATGATACCGAGTGACGAGATCCGAGAATGATACAGTAACCTTACGATACGATGATGCGACGAAGCAGAGATAGAAATCGAAAACGCCGAATGCACATCAAAGCCCACTCCACAAGCAACTAGTAACCAACCAAATAAAACAAATAAAACAAACAAAACAAACAAAACAAACAAACAAACAAAGCTGACCACTGCGAATGCAACAGCGATAGAAACTAGTACTTCACATATTCCACATCTCTACCATGATGCGTCCGTTGGCCATTGTCTTTTGCATTGTTGTGGCTGCCGTGGGACCGTCGGTGGCTCTCCCGATTGCCGAAAAAAGAATCGAAAATGACACAACAACAATAAAAACAACAGCAGCAGCAGCAGCAGCAGCGACAACTTCATCATCCAACGATCGGGGCACGCCCGCTAGGCAGCTCCGGAGCCGAATCTCGAACGATCCCGGAGGGGCGGTAAGCGCAACAGAAACAGCAACAGCAACAGCAACAGCAACAGAAACAGAAACAGAAACAGCAACAGCAACAGCAACAGGAACAGGAACAGCGACAGCAACAGCAACAGCAACAGCAACAGCGACAGCGACAGCGACAGCGACAGCGACAACCATTCCGCAGAACCCGTCGCAGCTCCACCAGCGGGGGCGTGTGATGGCGGCAGCACCGACGCCGGGCCAGCAGGGCGTCCTCCAGGTGTGCCGGCGCACGTCGCTGACCTTTGCCAGGGCCGCCAACGGGAGAACCCTGCAGGGGGGCGAGTTCGTCATGGGGGAATGGTTCCACAAGTATGGGGTGAGCATTTCCGCGAGAGGCCACGACGGAGATCACAACCTCCACCCGATGGTCTTCGACTCGTCCGGGGTGGAACGCAACGGATTGGTGGGAAACAGGGACGTCTTTGCCCTCGGGTCTCCCAACTTTGAGTGCGGGGGATTCGGACGGGGCCGGGGGGGCAGGGTGGGAGGCCCCGGGGAAAATTGCAAAAACCTCGGGAACCTCCTGATTCCGTCCCGAAAGCCGGGGTCCCCAACTCTGAGTTCGAGTTCGAGTTCGCGCTCGAGTTCGAGCACGAGTTCGGATTCGAATTCGGGAGGGCGGCCCGACTGGTCGTCGCCGGGGGGCATCCTCGTCTTTCACTTTTCCCGGCTGACCAAGATTCGGAGCATCGACCTCTTGAACGTCGGTGAACGGGACCAGGTCACGGTGGTTCGTGGCAATGGCGACGTCGAAACCTTCGATTTGGTGTCGAAGGGTCCGAACGGATTTCAGAGCGTTCCCCTCGGTCTCGACCAGGCCCAACAACTCGTGGTGACATTCCATTCCTTCGCCGCGGTTGCCGGGCTCGACTTGTGCATCGTCGTTGACCAATAGAGACAGATTTTAAAAAAGAGATAGATACACGAGCTGGTGTCTCGAACCGTGATTGTTGTAGACCCCTGAATTATTCCGAACGTACTACTACTACCTGTAGTCAACAGTGAGATTACTTTGTTACAATGTTCGTGAATTGCTACTTTAGGTGAAAACGAATACAACGCTCGACGACAATCCAAATCTTTTTTCAGAATTCCCAAACCCACGATACTCTTCCAGACTTTCGACTAGACCGTTTCAACGCATTTGTGTCATCGATCCGTTTCGCACTCGATAGAATCCGAGACCACCGTGCGCTACAGTGTGTATTCTACAAAATAGACAAACGCCACTCGCAATTCTAAGCTACCACGCCGATTATAATTATCAATTTGCTGACGCTATGCTTCCGTTTCGGTAATGGTGATGAATACCCGAAGACCCAAATATGTAGTGCATCGAGCGACTGACGAACCAATCATCGCTCAACGCGACTGCACTCTTACTTTCAATAAACTCTTTTACAACATCGTGACAGGTGTTACATGAACGACACATTGTCGATCCATCAGGTTGCGCGACTTTCCAGATTGATCAAAGGCATCGCGTCATGATTTTCGTTCCCCAGTGATCCATGGTTGTCTACTGACAAGACAAATGCTAAATAATGTAGTTTTGCACCCTCGAGCATACCGTATGGATTTTGATTGCTCCATTCACTGTTCTTCCTCCTCTTCTGCTTCTGCTTCTTCCACGACTGAACCGAACGTGGATTCTCCGCTGTACTGAATATATAGAAACCCGTCCTCGTCCTTTTGTTCTTCGTATACCGTCGACATCAGGGCCGCGTTCGGGGGCATGACGGTCCCGCAAAAGAGAAAGAGAGCCTTTTCCGGCGCCAGTTTGATTCGTTTTCGGATCACGTAGTGAAATTGTCCCACGGTCAGATCCGCCGGAACCAGATACTTCTTCTTGTCAATGTCGGGAATGTCGGATCGATCGGCCTTTTCGCATATCACGGGCACGCGATCCGGGTATTTGGCGCGTATGCGAGAGGCTTCCAGCTTTCGCTTCTCTGCGGCGCACGTTGCGATCAATCAATCAATCAATCAATACAACACGGTGTTAGACGATTATTATAATTTTTTTGTTCCTATTATTCATGGTCGACTTGTCATGGATCGGAAACCGCAGGATTCATTCTCCATCGAGTTGCGTTCCTACGAAAGAGCTTTCTTAGTCCTAACGGATTGATTCGTGATGGGTTCCACAGCGAGACGCAGCGATTGTTGACACTTGGGCTCTCTCGCGAGGTTTTCGATGGGGTCCTCTTCTTTGCCATTGGGATTGCTGTAGACTCACCGAGGGAATGTTCTTCCTTAAATGGTTTACTCGTCGTAGCTGGGCTCATGGTGTTTGTTGGTGGAATTTGATGGTGTCGTTTGTCTTGAGTTGTTTTGAGACGATACGGTAATATTGGAAGTGCAAGTAGCCTTATCCAGCTTGTTGATGAGATTGATTCGCGAGACGACAGAGTGATCAGCATACAGTAAACAAGAACAAGAATGAATCAAAAGTTAGATTACCAGTACCAGTACCAGTACCAGTACGAATACTACCGTGACTACAAGGAGTTGGGTTGGGTTTGACGTTCTACTCATTTTCCGTACTGGGTTGACACGGGGACGATAAACGTATCGAATCGAACCTATCCCTGGTAAAACCTTACTGGTACTAGTACTGGTACTGAATGTACGAAACAGATACGAATACCCCTTTTTCCATTCGGAAGGTTGATGCCCTCGTTCGATTTCGTCGACGACAATAGAATTCTCGCGAATTTGTTCTTTCAGGCGTGGCCGACGTTAGTTCGTCGGACCCACTATGAATAACCTTACCGATAAGAACAAGATCAGGCGGGAAAAAGATCATAACGGAGTGGTAAGATTTACCGTCCTGGTGGATACATTGCGTACAAAGTCGAAAGTACGAAGTAAGTACGTACTTAAAATACTACGGATTCTTCCTCCTTACTCATTACGGTAGATGACAGAACATGCAACGTGTAAAAAGTGTCAACCGAATACAGTAAGGTTTACCGTACGATACGATATCTTACGGGTAGGGAATCAAAGATAGATTCCGTGAGTCGTGGAAGATATCATGACAGGACTGGGCTGGACGATGGACGCTGGTCTGGTTCCCTCGATCCTCGAGTGTCGGGCGTGTCGATTTGGACAACACCGCCATGGCGCTAATACCGTAAGATTACCGGTAAGTTACCGTAATTACCAGGCACGAAATGTTTTTTGATGAGAATGTTTTGTAGCTCGGAGTTCGATGATTCTCGTTCTGCGATGCAGAACAAACGAAACAGCTGGCGATTCGAGGACTGGTCGACACCGGTTCCGTTCCCGAAGGTATGAGGTGCGCCCCGTCTCCCGTCTCGCTTGTGAAGGAAAAACTTTTGAATGAATGAATCAACAACAACAATCAATCCATCAATCATCGCCGAGGCTCTGTTTCTGTTTCTGTTTCTTTCTCTTTCTCGGATGCCCTCCTAAGATACCGCACGGTAGATAACGACCGCGCATCCAAAATGGCGGACGACACCGAGACCGCCTCCGCCAATCCGTACCTGGCTATGAGAGCGGCAAAAATCGCCCGAAACCAAGCCCGGCTGAAAGAACTCGGCCTGTTGCGCGCACCAAGCGAGCCCGCTGTTGTTGCGAAACCCCCGCGTCGGAAGACGGCGAAACATCCCGAAAACTCGACCGAAGGATCGTCCGCCGGACCCAGGCGGCGGTCCCCTCGAATCTCGGGTCGAACGAACCGTCCCGATTGCCTCGAGAGCGAAGATTTGGGGGAGCGACGGGCCGCTTCGTCGCCTCCCGACGCGAGGCGGCGCGGGAGAAAACGGCCGCCGGAAAGCGCTCGCGAACGGAACGCGGGCGAGGGAACGCGGCGAATCGCGAAAGCGTCGAAACCGTCGGCCGATTCGCGACGGGCAGCGGCGGCGGCGCCGGCACCCGCGGCAGCACCCGCGAATTCGGTCCGCACCGTTTCGCTGGATGCGTCGGCGCTGGTGCAAAAGTTTCTGGCGACGCCGATGGATGCCTTCGGCAAGTATTTTGTCATCGAATCGAGTTTTCGCGAGGCGGCGTGCCCGGAGGATCGACGGCGATTGGAAAGGGTTCCCCGTCTCTCGTTCAACAAGTTCAGCGGGGTGCAACCATGGAAGAACGCGGTGTTTCTGTGGATCAACGTGGGAGGGCCCAGGGATGCGAACTCTTTGGTGAACGAATTCACCGACAATGGGAGTCGTGTCACGTGGTTTGGCGGGAGCAAAATGACCGAAGACTCGCCGGTGATTCAAACGCTGATTCGCACGGGGAAAGAAGCAGCAGCAGCAGCAGCAGCAGCAACAGCAGCAGCAACAAACAATCCGCGGGATAATAATAATAACAATATCACGACATCGTTTGGGATTATCTTATGGTGCAGGCAGTACAACCGGGAAACAAAAAAGCTTCTTCCGTACACTTGCCTGGGCCGATTGGCCTACGAGAGCCACATACCGGGGTCTTATCCGGTCGCTTTTACTTGGAGATTGATGGACCACGAATCGATGATTGGCGACGAGGGAAAGAAAAAAGTGCTGGACGAAATAATAACAACAGCATCCGGTTCGGAATAGTGCGATGGAACCGGGGTAGGCATGTAGGAAGTCCGGTAGACGGAGCAACTTTCTATGTAGCGCGACGCCAATGTTCGAACTCGACAGCTGATGAAGAGATATTCGACCGAATCCGGAGCGGAGGAAAGCCCGGGTTGGACTTGAGGTGGCGGGTTCGTGTTTCGACCGTCAACGAAACGGTCCGCGGATGAGAAAGCCCGGAACGGGGCGCGTCCCGTGCCGGCATCGCGACGCGACGCAAATCAACGCAAATCAATGGTTGGATTATTATTATTCTATTCCTTTTCTATCGACCGAACAGAGTTCTCGGCCAAGACGATCGCGCTGCGGAGTCAAACTTGTTGTTAAAATGATTCGCAATTTATTTGGTGGAGGATCCGTGCCGAACTAAGACGTCATGAAAGGTACACCATAATTATGAAGCGTGAAAAATTTCGCAGTACTGTACTTCCTTCGAGTCGAGTGTCGTTCTTCCGTGAGAGATGATTCTCGGGGAGGATCGGAACTCGAGAGCAAGAAGGAAAATACTCCACGCATGATAAGAAGTACGAAGTAATAATAACAGAAATTCTCTCATCGGTTTTGATCGTATCGTTGCGACCCATGGCGCAACACGAGTGTGGCTCTCGGCAGCTCGTGACCGAAAACGGAAAAGTTGAAATTACAGTATTGTACCGCGTACGATTGGGGGACGGTGCGGACCGCGGGTAACTTCGACATCGTGTCACCACCATTTCGAGACTGTTTGTGGCGCGAGGTGCGATGGGCGCGGTTTCGTCCCGATGCAAAAAAACGTCCGTCCCTTCGGTAAGGCGAAGGGACAAAGCGGAGAGATTGTGCTTGCTGCAGTGACGTAGGATGGAAAGCAAAACGATGCGGCATTCTTCGTGACGGCAGCAGGCACAATCTCTTCGTCCTTTGCCCCCGCGTCGCGATCGCCATCCGATCCGATCCTATTCGATGCGCATTCCGTCGGTCAAAAAGTCAATCCGCAAGGGGTTTGGTAAAAGGTGCGCGGACGAAACGATAGACACGAAGTAAGTTACCGTGCGGTAAGGTTACGCACGGGGATCGAAAGCGCGGAGAGGTCGTGCTTGCTGCGGTGACCAAGAATGTAACGCCGAACGATGATGTACCGTACACTCTGCGTGACCACGGCAAGCACAACCTCGTCGTCATCGTCATTGGTTTTTGTTCCGCTGTATGCTGCGCAGTTTCCATTATTTCCGTGTGGCGGTATGTATTATGATGTATCCTATGGGATACCCTGGCGTCGTCTCGGGTGTACCGGTACGGTAGGTAGGGTGGTGAAGGAGGGAATGGAAGGCGATCAGACTTACAGCTCAACAAGGTGGTGAGGGCGGGAGATATAACAGTATATAGTACATTACGATTTGAATTTTACTTTAGTTCGGTACAAAATTTGACGGTTAAATATATTGAACTAGCGATCGGACTTTTACGATACTATGTTCCTTCATATCGACACTTTTCTGTCTCAACCGTGATCCTTTTGACTTGATATCAGACAACACCGTTCTCTTATATTCATTTTATACTTTGCATCGGTAGTTGGGCATATATCCACCCATGTCGTGTGTGATTCCTAACTAAAAACTTTGAGGTATCGCCGAATCATAATAAATTTTTGTACACGTTAACTTTTAGTTTCTTCCGTTACGTCGGTATTTTTTATCCCTTTATGTCGGCATTTTTATACATTTCAATGGTTTCCCGTAATTAAACTTTTTTATACTTAAAATTTTTTTTTTCCAACAACACATTTATTCCGTAATGACGACTATCAACGATGGCACGGTGTCTATTAGAAGGTGGCATCCAATGTCACTCGAGTCTTACCGTCGGGCACCTCCTCCTTTCTCTTCTACAACCTCTCATTTAGCAGAGGATTTAGCCTCTTACTGTTTCAACCGGTGGGGGCTCCATATCGTCACCTCCGGAAAAACAACTTATCGCAAAGACAGGTATACAAGACGTTTCATGTGCAAATGTACTGGTATTTACATCGTAGTCTCTTGTAAACACGCACATCAAGAAGTCGATCCCTTAATGAGCGGCGAAAATGCCGGTACAACAAAATGGTACCTTCTACCTTTTGAAAATATTGGCGACCTGGACAAGGTGAATGAACAAGCTCGCAAACCCCTACCCGTTTTCGATCGCCAGAATATTCTTGTTCATTTCCCACCTTTCCAGAAATACATTCAAGACAATATGTCTTTATATCCCGACAGCAAGTATTTGAAAAACCCCATGATGTTCAAATGGCTCGCAGAGTCGGAGTTTATGACTGCATCTCCAAGACCCGGAGTTCTGATGAGGCGGGCAAAATTGTCCGTTTACAAACATGTACAGAACCATTTACCCCGTCAACAATTTTCAACTATGGTCAATTGGATGCAAGCATTAACTGACTCCAATAAAGACCTAACAGTTATGTTACAGACCGACGACAATTGTCGTTTTTATCGTTCCTTCATTTCTACACCGATGGCAAACCGACGATATTTTGGAACCACGACGACACCAGTTTTCGTTGGCGATTGCTTCCACTACAAGGAGAAAAACTATGATGGGGTTTGTTTTGTGTTGGTGACAAAAACCATATTCGGTGATACCTTACCTCTTGCATGGGCAATAATCCCCCGGGAAAATAAATCACAGCTAGCTTGGGTTGTTCAGTGTTGTATAAAGCATGGACTCGAGCTTGACCAACACGCTTTCGTCACCGACCAGGGACCACTTATATCGACGTTCGATGCATTCTTCAAACAGTTCCAAGTATCGTTCCGGGTAACTCTATGCTTGCAACATCTAATTCGATCCATACGCGTTAAACACAAGAAACTTTTCACGAACTATCGCCACGGAAAAAGCGAAAATACAAACAAACATAACGCTTGGGTGTTACAGAGTCATCAGACACTTACCCGTCATATAATTGGTGCTTCCGACTCTACTTCTAGTGACTCATTTTTCGGTCACTTGATCTCGCTTTTTTCCGACATACTAGATCTTAACCAGGGTCAAAGTAGGAAGGAATGTGCCGGTTTGATCTTGTACATAATCCGGTATGACCCAAAATTGTGGACGGTTATCGGTAACTCGGAGAATTACAAAGAGGACCTTTTCTTTTTGAACATGAAGACTTTTGCGGAACAATTCTATTTTTTGCAATATATGCACGATCTGTTTGATCGAGGCGATAATGTTACTCAAGTGTTGGTAGACACTGGTGTTTGTCAGGCAGCGGCCTATGCATCAAATTTTCGATATGTCAAGAGAGCACCAATGCGGCGTGAAGAGCGTACGCTGAGAATGGGATTCAAGAGAACCAATTTGGCAGAGACTATCGCGGGAAAACTACTTGCCAACGACGTACGTAATAAACTCCCACACTCCACGAACGTCGCCTTTGTTAATATGTACAATGAGGCTGTTTCCAAGT
Source organism: Pseudo-nitzschia pungens (assembly GCA_037355855.1). Lineage (NCBI taxonomy): Eukaryota > Bacillariophyta > Bacillariophyceae > Bacillariales > Bacillariaceae > Pseudo-nitzschia > Pseudo-nitzschia pungens. The sequence continues at coordinate 5,538,795 of CM074760.1, read as the reverse complement.
TTTTGAAGAAATTAAACAATGACCAAGGTTCTTCCATCTTGTCGTCTATTGGTCAACAAATCAATCTGTTTAACAGCCGGGAAGCGAGTAACAACGATTTCACTCTACATGGATCCCCAAGCTACGTTACGAATCACAATGGAAAGGATGGTATCAGAATCACAATTCGCCGCGATAGCGATGAATGCACCCATCTTTATGTGATGAAATGGAATCATCGTACAAGTTATCACCTGAGAAACGCCTTTTTGTCCCAATGTGAAGACGACATATTGAGTGCACGTGAGACTTTATGTCTTTCAACTACTTGTCAGTTACACGTGGAATTCACACAAATGAGACAGTCTATTTGTCCGTGTTTTCGGATTGGACTGTCTGTGGCGAGGGGGCATCCCTGTTGGCCCCTTCCTATTACCATTCCTGTAATGGGAATAATCGAGTCCCTGGTTTATCATTCTTCCAGTCTTTCATCTTGCTCGCGTACCCTTATCCGGAGGTCAAACAACGAATATTGTTTTGGTGATCCCTTTTCTTCTGCAAAGAATTGCTTGGAAATATATGAACCAACGACAGTTGACACAAGGAATTTACATGCGCCACTCCAACTTAGTCCTCCTCCGAGGTATTCCAAGTCTAAGGAATCCAAGGGCAAGCGTATCACATCGAACGGAGAATTAACTGCCTTTCCATTTAGACCGGGGTACCGTCGAATTAGTAAGAGAGAGGGCGGTGTTTTGTCCCCACTGGCAAAGATCAACAAACCTTTCACTATTTCCAGGCAAAAAAAAATTGACACAACTCACAGGAAGTATCAACGGGAAGAGAATGGTGATCTCGGGATGGAAGGAATAGATCAGATGAGCCTCGTTACTGATGGTAAAAAGAGAACCACATCAGGACGTGATGATAGTGCAGAACCGGAGAATTTTTGTCCATTATCTGAAATCGTGCCCGGCGATTATATCATCTACCGAATCAGCGATTTGGCGAAGCAGCAACCGTACACCCCTGACGAAGAAAACCTTCCCGTAGATATGCCACCGATAGAGTTGTGTGATGGCGATGATAAAAATGTATATTCTCCGTGTCGGAAGAAATTCTTCGGGCACGGATTGGACGAAGACGAAATTGATACTCTCAATGGAACAATTGATTTCGGAGATGAAGGGCGGAACTTCAACTTGCAGGAACACAAAATCCTCTCTTTTTCTTTGGGAGAAATAGTAGACCGATTCGCGCAAAAACTGATCGGTCAGGATTTGTCGTCCTATGTCTATACCCTTGGAAGATCAAGCGAGAATTATGGGGTTGGATGCCCGTTGACGGACACACCTAACGAGGCACGCTCCTTGGGTTCTTATCTCGGTGAAATTCCAAGTGTCGATAGGGGTCGGAAGAAACGCGTCTGTGAAAGGCTGGCATATTTAGCGAAGACTGAGACAAATGAGGAGTGTGTGAATGATCCAGGAAACAACGACAGTGTCAGTTCCAACTCCGAATGTAGCCAGGGAAACGACGTACCGTTAACACAAGTTTCGGCTTTGGACCCCGAAACTGATATCCAGGGTAGTCCAGCTTTGACTACAGCGCTGAATATAGCTGCAAACGAGGCGGAAATTACTCCAGAACGACATGCCAAGATGGTGGTAGGTGACGACGAAGATTCTCACCAGCAGGTTGAATCCAATGTCACCGGTGGATTATCCTCCGCGAATACATTTCTCTCGGGAGTTTCAAATATGGATGTTAGTGTATTACTTCGAGAGGTAGTATCTAAGTTGTCATCGTGTGCAGAACACTTCACATCATCCGAGTTAGAGGAAAAGCTTTTACAAAGGGTGGATGTTGGTGACGAGTTGGATTTCAATTTCAAAGTGGAATGGTTTCGTGATATAATTGAGTGCAAAAATGGTAGAATTCTACCCTGTTTCATGAACGCTTTTGTCGTTCTGTTCAATCGACAGGCGTTTCCCAAGGACCAATCCCGACCCAAGTTTTTTGTTCACCAGTCGGCGGACAGCAATAATCCCCAAGTGGATTATTCGATACCCTACACGTTCATTCATGACGGTAAAACATTCTGTCCGAACCAGATTTACTTCCCAATCTTCTGTAAATCGCCAGAATCTAATTGTCACAGATGGTGGTCGGTGATCTTATTATTACCACGAGTCGGGCTTATACATACATACCATCACTTGAATTGCCCAGACTCTTGTAAGAAATCAGTCAGTGATTTCCGTGATTCCTTCCTTCTTAAATTTTTAAAGAAAAAACAAAATAAAATTGAGTGGCAGTTATCTGATGATGGCATTTTGTCACTTTCAGATAAATTTGACGACATCGATTCTGGAATATGTGTAATGGACAAAATTTTTGAAAGATCGATTCCAGCCGCAGACAAGGGAAAAACAAAGATATCACGGAATATTTATTGCATGAGTCTCCCTCTTTCGATCCTGCTTCGAAGGTACATCAGCCCATGGACATTAAAAACAGATATTTTCGAGGAAGTGTCTATATTGGGAAATCAGGGTGATTTACGTTCAAGTTTAAAAAGAAAAAATCCGGCTATAAACAAACTTGCTCAACGCCGAAAAAGAAAACTACCAATAACAAAAAAGGATACTGAAAACAAAAAATTGGTTAAAAAAACCGACAAAAGAAGTCTCCTTGTCAGACTACGGTCCCAGTCCGGTTTGATGTCTGAATTTACTACGAAGGAACTACTTGCTGTTTTATTTGTCCATGACTTGAGATACAAAAGCAATCAGTCCAAAAGCAGTTATCTGGAAATGGCCCGAAATTTGGTAAATCATCCACAATATCATCTGATCAGAGCTAGAGCGATTTTGCACAGCCAGCGGGCGAGAAAAAAAGTATCGAGCAATACAAATATTTCTGTGAAGGACATCATCAGTGGCATTATGGATACAAGCTTAAAACGTAAATCAGTATACGTGACTGATAATTGTCCGACTTCCAACCTGGACAGCCTAGCCCACAGAAGTGGTCTGGGAGATGACAGTACAGTGTGTTGTGCAAAATCATTCTGTTTCTTTGGAAACATGACAATTTGGCCTGATGATACAAAGACTAAGTGCAAGTTTTGTCGCCGGTTCTATCACGGGGGAATGGGTGATTTTTCTTGTTCTAATGACCGTGGATTGTGTGGATATTGTGTTGAAACTGTCGGGCAAACACCGAATAGGAATTGCCTACATTGCAACGTGTTGTTTGAACCATTACCAATTCGAAACGATTCTAAGGATGGAGACGAATTCTCGGTTTATTGCGAGCCCTGCTTCAAGAATCCCATTAGGCGTAGTTTGTTCGCCAACCCGAAAAAGGCAACGGGTAATGTCAAAGAAGAATCATCGAACACAAACATTGTAGTGTTTACAAAAAGTTCAAACCGATTCATGTACTACCATAAGGATGGGGACCAAGAGACACCAGTCCAGGCCAAGATAACACACAAAAATAACGTGACTGGTTGTCTAACTATACAAATACAGAGAGATGGCTCTATCGAACGTTTGTATCCCTGTGATCAAAATACAGTGGAAATTGCTCACCCGCTAAACCCAGAAAAACGAATTTTTCTGGGTGAATGCAGTGTCGATTGGAAATCGCCGAAGAAAAAGTTGGGGTATGTTGGGAAGACTCCGATCGATTTACGGCCATATATACAACGGGCTAAAAATATCAATTTTAAACAGGCTTATATCGATGCCTCGAACGATTTCTTTAAACAAATCGGAGATCACAGTTCTAGAGAAGAGATCACGAAACAGGAATTGATACAAAAACCGGTTATTCAGTTGCTGACACCTTCATTTTATGCAACACCTTTACCGATGAAAATCATACAAAGAAATCCCGAGGGAAATGCGATAGTCACAATTAATCATACCGATTTCTTTTGTGATCTCGATCTCAGAGAAAATCCGGCTGGATCTTTCTACGGTAATCAAACAAAGATTTTGGTTAGTCACGGCGATCTACCAAAGTTACAAGTGGTTGATCCAGACAACAACCGAGTCTATATTACTATCAGTCTGAAAAACCAAAAGTCGAGTTGCAGACAAGTGTTCATTGCGTATTCTACGATCGAACCTACACGCACATCTCTGATTTTCGATATGGATCGGTTCGAATCAGGTAATTTCTCCGATTCGTCGCATTTACAGACTTCGGAAGAAGACAAAACTCTTTGTCGTTTGTACTTTGAAGGAAGTAAAGAAGATATAATTGCTTTCAATAAAGCGCTTCTCGAAATTGGATCTGTCGAAGCTTTGACTATTTCTGAAGAGGCTGCCATATGTTTCGGCGTGAATCACGGAAGATGTAAATTGATTGATGACAAAACAAAGGCTGAGGTAGCTAAGGAAAGTAGCACTCGATTGTTCTCTGCATCAATTATGGGACTACCTGTTTGTCAAAAGCTTATTAGAGAAAACCTTGCGGAGAAATGGTATCTTCTCAAAAGCTTGTACCAAGAGGAACAGATGGATTGGTGCCAAGAGGAAGAGATCGATTTTTCGGTTATGTATAATCGGACCAGATTTAACGAGAACCGATACTGGGCAACACTTGAATTCACCGATGACGACTATAAAACGCTTGAGGGAGACAACTGGTTGAATGACGTGGTGGTCGGTTTTTGGTGTCTTCTGATTTCCATTGGGGCGCCGAAAGAAGTCCACGTATTCTTACCGCAATTTTTCACACAGTTGGAAATACACTCTAAAATGAAACATGAACAAAATTTTGACGGAAAGAAGGCACTAAAGATCGATTTTGCGTTCGAAGACATCAGCAAAAAACGAATATTTGTAATACCACAATGCGACAATTCCCATTGGAGACTATTCCTAGCTTACGTGGAGAAAGATAAGACACTGTCTTTGATAGTTCTGGACTCCCAAAAGGAAACGTATGATACCCCCAATGACTACGAACTGAAAATGTTGCGGTCTTATTTCTCCGAACATTATCCGGGCATAAAATACCGTGAGGATGACGATCAAGGTCGAAAGATCCACCCCGCGTTAAAAGAGGCATTTGAGTGTTTGGACAGTCAGCATGACGGTTGCAGCTGCGGAATATATTTGTGCCACAACGCCCACTTTATTGTAGATAATTGCAGCGAATTGATAGAGGCGATAGATTTTCACGGACAACCATCAGCGGATTCTAAACGGACAACGGCAAGCGACATTTCATTTTGGATCCTCGGGAGCGAGGATACTTGGAATACTTTGGATGAAAAATCAATAAGAAGTTTCCGTGACAATTTTATGGAATTTGCCACACTGTTAAAACGTGAATTGTTTCAATACAAGGTCTGTCATGACATTGGACACAAAACAGCTAAAAAGAAAAACAAGGCTAACAATTATCACCCGGAAGGAGCATTAAATCCACCGGTCCAATCGGTATGCGACGGGGAAGAATGGAATCAAACACCGGAAGTAAAGGCGGACTCGTCCATAGTAGAAACAAATCCGGAAGCTTGTCACTCTGAAGGAGAATCAAATCCGCCGGTCCAATCGAAGCAAACACCAGAAGTAGAACCGGACGCATCCAAAGCTAAGGGTGATGTTTTAATCGAAGACCCGATAATACAAACACCCGAAAAATCCACGCAATCAGATTGTTCGGAAGTAAAGGCGGACTCATCCATAGTAGAATCAAATCCACCGGTCCAATCGGTATGCGACGGGGAAGAATCGAACCAAACACCGGATGATTGTCACTCTGAAGGAGAATCAAATGAGCCGGTCCAGTTGGTCCGCGACGGGGAAGAATCGAACCAAACACCAGAAGTAGAACCGGACGCATCCAAAGCTAAGGGTGATGTTTTAATCGATGACCCGATAATACAAACACCCGAAAAATCCACGCAATCAGATTGTTCGGAAGTAAAGGCGGACTCATCCATAGTAGAATCAAATCCACCGGTCCAATCGGTATGCGACGGGGAAGAATCTAATCAAACACCGGAAGCTTGTCACTCTGAAGGAGAATCAAATGAGCCGGTCCAGTTGGTCCATGACGGGGAAGAATCGAACCAAACACCGGAAGTAGAACCGGACGCATGCAAAGTTAAGGGTGATGTTTTAATCGATGACCCGATAATACAAACACCCGAAAAATCAACGCAATCAGATTGTTCCGAATCAGATGATGTATCTTTGACGAATTTAGTAGACGAAAAACTAATTGGAAAGAGAAGGCAAACAGAATGCATCGAATCCGAATCTGACCAAGATGAGGACGATTGGTTATTTCACAATCCACTTACAGATTCTGGAGATTCTAGGATAAGAACAAGAAAGAAGGGATTGGAAAAAAAAATTATGGTCGAAAGGAAGAAACAACGGGTTGAAAAATCCCGTGCTCAACCAGAAGTGGGAATCGTCGAAAGGAAGAAACAACGGGTTGAAAAATCCCGTGCTCAACCAGAAGTGGGAATCAAACCCGTACCAAACTTATCTAACGAATCGTCTTTGTATATGAGGTTACGAAGGTCACAGAGAAAAAAGAAAGTAAAAATGGATCTAATGTACGATTACAAGTAAACGTCCTTTAACCAACAAATATATGCATAAGTAAACGTCATTTAACTAAGAAATAAATTTACTAATTTAAAATAGTTGTAATTATTTAGGAAATGGGGTTACGGTTACTTCAAAAAAATTTACGGTAATGAATAACAATCTATCTATTTGTTGACTTGCGTCATTCATGACTCATTTTTTCTTTTTACTCCTTTGCTGTTCCCAAAATATTTTCCATTTCATAGAACATTCAATTACACAAGGGTCTCTCCTAGATTTTTGGGTGGCGGTTGCTATGTCATTGTCACGAACTTTCAAAATTTCAGAAAACGATGCTGGGTCCATATATGGACGTAGGTTCGAAGATTGTTTTTTTGCGATTTTTGTTCTTCTCCGGGTATGTGATTTCACCACGGAATTTCTCTTACGAACGTGCGACTTGACAGTGGTTGTAGTTGATTTAGTCACTGTTACCATCGGAGATCGATTTCGGTTAAATATATCCTTCCACTTTTGAACAATCTCAGTTCTCTGCAAGTTTATTCTCTCTGTATCTAAAGCTTGATTCCAGGTTTGGTTTATGTAAATTCTCTGATCAGAATCAGCATCATGCGCCATCTGTTTTGTCTCGACCTTTACTATCGGACTCTTTACTATCGGACTCTTCTTCTTGTCGGGAAAAGGAAGCAACGTCGGCATAATTATCCGTGATGGAGTTATAAGAGTACTGGTTGATTTTATACTCAATTAGTTAAAATAATGAGATCATTCAACAATAGAAAATTGCATGCGACTGCAAAAGATCGGACAATAAACTAACTCACGAATCAAAACTTGCACAGGATCGGACAATAAACTAACTCATGAATCAAAACTTGCACAGGATCGGACAATAAACTAACTCACGAATCAAAACTTGCACAGGATCGGACAATAAACTAACTCATGAATCAAAACTTGCACAGGATCGGACAATATCGGACTAAAAAATAACTCATGAATCAAAACTTGCACAGGATCGGACTAAAAAATAACTCATGAATCAAAACTTGCACAGGATCGGACAATAAACTAACTCATGAATCAAAACTTGCACAGGATCGGACAATAAACTAACTCATGAATCAAAACTTGCACAGGATCGGACAATAAACTAACTCATGAATCAAAACTTGCACAGGATCGGACAATAAACTAACTCATGAATCAAAACTTGCACAGGATCGGACTAAAAAATAACTCACGATAAACTAACTCGCGAATCAAAACTTGCACAGGATCAGACTTGAATCAATTAGATTACTTAGTGGTCTAGAAACATTTAAATATAAAGTGTCCGATTACGCTTACGTGGTATCTCGCCAAACTCCCTGTCTAGTGCCATTACAACACATAGCGGGGGTTTTGGTTGCCCACACTCATCTCCAAATACCAATATTGCATAATTCGCCAGATGGCACGCAAACTCTTTCTTCTGTTGTATTGATCCTGTACGTTCTGACGAGACCGTTGACAAAATTTTTTTTCCGTTCAACGCCCAAACACAGTAATCTTGATTACAATGCCAACATTCCACGCGTGCTTTGGGCAGTATCAAGGAGAAGAAATCTCCGTCCCTTTCTAGCGTAGTACTGTTATCAATTTTTTCCCTGCTTGTCGGGAAAAAATTTGTCCACCCAATTCCAGTCGTAATGCTTAATAACTGTCGTCGTATGTGAGGCCAGAACGGAGATATTCTAGATACGTTTGTAAAGGACTCGACGTCGATATCGACCATATGACTTGGTTTGTGTGTATGACTGGGTATAACATTTGCTACCCTCTTGTAACCAAGTTGAACAGCGGTCAGATCATAGAATAAAGAAAAACCGGGCTTGGTTGCGCTAATGGTTTTCGGATGAATTTTTTCTTCGATCCGGTCGTAATGTTCTACACTGGTGAAAGAATTGCGATTGTTCACGTTCCAGACGTAGTCACGATACACAACCACAGCACCAACAGACAGACATCTTTCTGTCACCAGGTCGCTTTTTCCAATTGAGTAGGTTGGCTGAAAATTTTCTGACAAAATGATAGGAAGGGCTGTCAATACATCTGATTCAGTTATATAAAGGCGACTGATTGTAACTTTTTCAAGCACACGATGAAACGCCTTATCATCCTCCGCATATATGTACCATAATTTATTTTCGGGCACACATGTGTCGTTTTCCCGTGTCAGTCTGATAGTATCAATTTCGAAGTCAGAAAAGTCTGTGAAATATCGAACAATTGGGACACCATTTTCTTCATCGCAATTGTAATTTAAATGGCGAGACCCGTCGTTAGAGTTGTCAATACACAAATGGTCGAAACTGTCAGCAGGAAACTTCATTTTCATCCATAAACTCAATGTTCCCCAATACAACACCGGAAAAATTGATCCACTCCTCTACCAATTTGTGGATGCAGCTTGTCCCCTCATAAGGTCTTACCCCCATGCCAGACAATGAATGAATCAAGATGTCAGGGAAAATTTGCGGATCAGGGTAACCTCGGAGATTTTTTGGGATCCACGTGTCAATTAAGTTGGGTGCATCACCGACCGACCAATACAAACATGTAAATATTCGAAACTAAACGTTATGATACGAGGTCGCGTTAGGCGCAGTCCTACACTTGTATATCATTATCGCGCACTGATTATCGCGCACTCTGACAACCAGTTTAAATTAACTCTCAAAAAGTTTCAGGTTTTAATAAAACCAAAAAAAAAAAAAAAAAAAATTTGGCGGACGGAAAAAGTGTTAGAGAACAATATGCAACGACATCAAACACGAAGAAGCAAACAAAAACAACGAAAGGATAACACAAACGCAGGAACACAAATATAAAGTGCCAAAACTTTTTAATGGAAAGAAAAAGTAAAAAGTAACCATCGTGAATTCAAAATACAAACATGTCATTCGAGTCGTACGTACGTAACCTTGAAGTTCCTTCTGCAACCCAGAATGATGATCACCAGCCAACCCGAAAAAGAAGGGTGGGAGAAGGTGGGACCAAGCGAAAATTGACAGACACTCAGATAAGACGTCTATCAAGAAGGAAAAAACCGAAATATGACGCTTACGAGGGGGACGTTGAAAGCGATGAGGATTACAAGGACGACGACGACGACGACGACGATGAGGATTACAAGGACGACGACGACGACGACGACGACGAAGTCACTCCTAAGGAAGGATCATCTAGGGAAGGATCCGAAAACGAAGAAGGTCACTACACACTTTCTTCCGCCGAAAAAAATAGAATTATCTCCCAATATGAGTCAACGGAAAAAAGGATAGCGTCACCCAAGAATTATTCCGTTCTTAAAAAAAGGGTCTGCTCCTATTGTACCAATTGTCAGGATAAAACGATATTTTGTCGCCTATGCCCCCAAGACGAGTTGTGCACTACCTGCGAGGGAACAATGTGCTGGAATTGTTGTCAAAGAATCCAATGCGGCATGTCAGAGAAACCGTGTTTGTTTGTTCTTGGTCGTGACCACGATGGCGGTCAATCGAAAGTCAAGGACCGTGTTGCTAATTCATGTGAACGTTGCAAAGAAAAAAAAATTAAATGTGAACTGTGCGATAGACAGGATTGTGGATGTTCCGGAGTCATGTGTAAGAATTGCTGCGTCGCTCGGACAAAAGGAACAGCGGTTGACTGTGTTTTCAAACTAAACAAGAAAAGAGGACCAAAAAAGGAGAAACTACGGGTAAAGGTAGATCTGAATAAACGTCATACCGAGTTCTTTCAGTCGCAAAATAGAAAAAGGCAAAAGCAATTTATGCGATTGATGACGGAACAATTTACATTGGATCAGAGAAAGTTGGAATGGAATCGACAAAAAGAGCATTTCGATAACCATTCTGAACAATGGATATATCTTCAAAGAAAGTCTGAATTCGATCAACAAAAACAGCATTTGGATGATGTATTCAATCATTACTACGAAAGGCAAGCTGCTTTAAATCAAAAGATAGAAGAGTTCAAAGCGGCTACCACAAAGCCGTCCTCAAACAACGGAGAAAACGGAGGCAACCCGATCAACGATGAACCGGAAGATGAAAACCCGGCTGCCAAAAACGATCCCCCGAACAACGGAGAAAACGGAGGCAACCCGATCAATGATGAACCGGAAGATGAAAACCCGGGTGCCAAAAACGATCCCCCGAACAACGGAGAAAACGGAGGCAACCCGATCAAGGATGAACCGGAAGATGAAAACCCGGGTGCCAAAAACGATCCCCCGAACAACGGAGAAAACGGAGGCAACCCGATCAAGGATGAACCGGAAGATGAAAACCCGGGTGCCAAAAACGATCCCCCGAATAACGGAGAAAACGGAGGCAACCCGATCAACGATGAACCGGAAGATGAAAACCCGGGTGCCAAAAACGATCCCCCGAATAACGGAGAAAACGGAGGCAACCCGATCAATGATGAACCGGAAGATGAAAACCCGGGTGCCAAAAACGATCCCCCGAACAACGGAGAAAACGGAGGCAACCCGATCATCGATGAACCGGAAGATGAAAACCCGGCTCCCAAAAAGGATCCCCCGAACAACGGAGAAAACGGAGGCAACCCGATCAACGATGAACCGGAAGATGAAAACCCGGGTGCCAAAAAGGATCCCCCGAATAACGGAGAAAACGGAGGCAACCCAATCAACGATGAACCGGAAGATGAAAACCCGGCTGCCAAAAAGGATCCCCCGAATAACGGAGAAAACGGAGGCAACCCGATCAATGATGAACCGGAAGATGAAAACCCGGGTGCCAAAAAGGATCCCCCGAACAACGGAGAAAACGGAGGCAACCGGATGAACGATGAACCGGAAGATGAAAACCCGGGTGCCAAAAAGGATCCCCCGAACAACGGAGAAAACGGAGGCAACCGGATGAACGGAGACAACGGAGAAAACCAAGGCAACCCGATCAACAACCCCAACGGAGAAAAGAAAGGCAACCAAGGAACGGACAAGCGGACCTCAAATAACGGTTGCGAAGATGGAAAGAGAGACGACTCTACCGACCTAGAAAAACAGAACGACGCGGTGAACGACTCCCATCCCCAGGATTGTGAAGTTACCGTTGATTCGAACGAAAAAAAAACTCTGAACATTGTCACAAAAGTCAATATTCCACACCCTTCTCCGAAAAATTGGGAAATGACGATCAAATTTAAAGGAGATATCTGAAGAATCGAAACAGGCCAAAGACGTTGTTTAAAAAAAGAAATTGATGCGTAAACATAAAGGAAAGACGCCATACGCCAAAACCATAACAAGGCCAAATAAGGGAAAGCAATAAAGATGGTACAACGAAATAGTCTTATTATTGAAAATGAACACGATAGTAGAAATAATTTATTTGTCCGAAAAAGGAAAACCGTCATTTAGAGTCCTCAATGGCGATGGTGGTACAATGTGGCATTTTGTTGTGGACGTATGCTGGGGATGTCTAACGGGGTCTTCTCCGGGATATAATTGGTGTTGAACTTTAATTACAGTACTCGCTTTAGAAGACTTAATCGAAGGCAAGTTTCTCCTAGAATCAGCACAACGTTGGGGACGTCGGCGGTGTCCATTAAAGAGTAGAACGGAGGATAGATTGCGATAATTGTGGACCCAACCAGAAAAAATAGGTGCCCAAAGGCTACCACAGAAAGGACAATTGACAGAATCCAGGAGGGCGATGTGGTGATGGTGGAATGAGGAGTAACACTGGTTACAAAGGAACATAGCGCAGTTCATTGTCGGTTTTTGACAATAAACACACGGCTTTCGAAGCAAGGAAAAGCACATGGTAGAGGTTTCGGTATCGAGTATTCGCGGAGAATGGTGTTTTGAAAGGCGATTCAAGATTGTCAATATGGAGAGAGAGAATTCGCCGGGGGAGAGAGAAAACCCAATCTCGGTGAGCAAAAATAAGACATGTTTACAAGTGTAAACAGGAGAGGCTCCACATTGAACGTCGGGACATGAACAGATAATGGAGCAGGAGGAGATGACAACAGTGTAGGCATTCCCAGTAGTCCCCAAAATTTGAATAACAGAGGACGGCGAGTTCACCCGATACGGTAAAATGTAAAAAAACTGTGTCTTAGCGCGTCGCAAGCGTTCCAAGTGGACAAATATCGACACTAGCGGAACATGAATGAGAAACGAGGTGAACTGACAGAGGGGAAAAAATAAGGCAAGGGGAGTTCTACTTACCGCGTGACGGTGGATTGGTGGAGGACATCATCATGGTGTAATAACGATGTCAAAATTGTTTTACCGGTATGCAGTGAAAGGACAACATACATAAAACAAAGAAAAAAATGAAGGTGGACAAAAAAGTAAGAGAAAAGACATAAATGGTCGTGCTGGATAATGGATATGAAACAGCGGTTGAAACACTTAAGAAGTGATTGCTGGAAAGTAATTACAGTGAGGAGTGGTGTCGTAAATGTCCGATCGCATGTAAATCTTTTTTTGTCGCCAAATTTTGTACCGAACTAAAGTAAAATTCAAATCGTAATGTACTATATACTGTTTTAACTCCGGTGAGGGCGGGCGGCTCGTTTTTACTTCGAAAAAAAATGGCGGAAGATCGGCCTGCGGTAAACTTTATCTGGGTGTGCGTTTCCTGCCGACCCGAACAAGGAATGGTGGTGTGGCCTTGGTCTGCAGCGGGGTGGTAGTAATTACGAGTATCTTACTCGTACTGGTTCGTACATTCTGGTCGGGTCCGTAATTCTTTTTCAACAAAAGAGGTAAAAAAACTGCAAGTTGAAGGAAGTTACAAGTTAAGGTTACCCAGCGCTTTCTGATTGGATGGATCAGATTGGTCAGTGAGACTATTTTAGCTCTTTAACCTCCGCACCGTAATCCTATTACTGTACGGTAAGTTACTTCGTATTACTTCGTACGAAGTATTTCGTAATTACGTAGTACTAATTACGTAGCAAAACACATCCCCAAGACGCATGTCGTACTGGCACCGCAACACTGCCGTGCACCAGAATACAGTCACGAGTACACACGGGACTGGATTAAGGATAAGGATAAAAGAAAACAATCGGGGAGCCGATAGAATCGCTGATTGCCAAAGGGCTCTTAGAACTGTAGCATATAGACTAACTGATAGAGCTCACAATTTGCATATCACTACTATTCTAATCACTAGTAGACCCGGGGTATGGCATGATTTTAAAATCAAGCTGAGCGCTGATGACCGTGAGCAGGAAGGGACCGATCGATCGAAAAGGACCGACGAGACCGAAAGACTGCCAAAAATGGAGGCGCAGAGAAGCAAAGCAGGGAGAAGGATATCCAGTGTCTGCAGCACCAGGAAGACCGACCCCAGCAACTGTCAGCACCATTAGATGGAGCAACAGCAGCAACAGAGACACCTGAGTACCTAAACAGGACCATGGTCGACAACAGGAAATAATCGAAAAATTCGAAAATACACACTGAAAAAGTGACACATAATTCAGCAAGTGGACTAATTGGACCAACTCTGAGTGGATGGACAGACCGAAAAGCGTACGCCAACCAAAACCGTAATATACGGATATCCGGAAAGGTATATAATGAATACCCAAACACCACTAATCCCACGGGACAACGGGAAGTGGGACCGGCCCGGTGAACGCTTAACAAAGAAGCAACGCCGGAGAACCACGGGAATCGAATCCCACAAAATAAAAACAGAAACAACTCCGGGGAACCACAGGATTCCCGGGAACTAAAGAGAGAAACAACTCCCACCACTGGACAAACCAGGGGGGAAAATCAGTTATAACACGAGTTATCACGAGAGCAGTGCAAAATCCAGCAAAAAGAACTGGAGGAACTGAGCAATCATTCTTGCTCAATTTCAACACAAACAGCAAAGATAACAGAAATAGTGTAACTAAATTAAACCTAATAAAAAACTGATTAATCCACCATGACGACCAAGGGAACCAAACTGAAGCCCTTTAACATCACACGGGAGGACTGGCCGGAAGACGCCACCACCGTCAAGATGAACGTAGACAGCGAGCAGGGTGGAATCGCATTCAGCGACTACCTGAAGGTCCTCAGTGGTACTGAGAGACCAGAACTCTTCCTCATCTGGAAGAGAGACTTTGACCAGAAAATTGCTGGCAATGACAAACTCCATGGAGACCAGAAACTGGACGTCCTACAGAGAATCCTCTCTGGGGAAGCACTAGCACTTGTCCAGCGGACGCTCACTCGGACCTACTTGGCCGAACCGACCCACAAGGTCCACCACACCAGACGCGTACAGAAAAAGATCCAGGAAATCGAGAAACGGGACCAAGCAAACATCCTACTATCGATGGGGCGAGACGCCACGGAAACTCCCACGGGAGCCTCCAAGGAGAAGGCACAGGAGAAATCTCCAACCGCCGACAAAACCGACACAGCTACGGCGCGATCGGACAAGGAACCGGAGACCGACAACCTCGAGTCTCCAATCCCAAAGAAAAGGGTCGCGAGCGCTCTCACTCAGTACTACCAATCCCAGGAGTACAGGAAGGATATCATGGAGGAATGCATGCATGTCCTCAAGCTCAAAATCTTTGGCAATGACCAAAACGGCAAGCGCTCGTATATCGTCCTCCGCAGATTCATGCAAGGAATGCGAGTGGAACTCAAATATGGCATCAGAGCCTGGGCCAATCGAATGGCCGAACTACAAAGCTACCTCCCAGAATGTCTCTGGGAATGTGGCAGTGACCAAGTGGAAACACCAACCAGTTTCACACAAGGAGAACTGAAGGAAATATTGGACTCCAACATGACCCACTCCCAACGCAAAAAGTTGGAACACATTGGATGGGACCTCTACACCCAATCCTTTAACACCACTATCGACAAGCTCGAAAATCTGGAAACCACCATCCGGAAGGAGGCAATACTCCAACAGCGCATCACCGATCTCGAAAAGAAGAACGGCGTCACCAAGAAAACTCCCAAGGCCGCATCTGGGGGAGGACACGCCAAGTCCCCTGGCAAAAAGAAGCGCCCTATGGACAACAGCAACAAACAGCTATGCAAGACCTGTGGCAAGGTCCACGCCGGCAAATGCTGGAAACTAACCGGTGGTCCCCCCAAGAAGGGGAAGTTCGACCGGGAAACCATCAACTTGCTCAAGGAGCATTTTGTGGCAAAAGAAGACTCAGATCCTGAGCAGTACTCCAAACCCCACTGGGGAAGGAACCTATCAAACCACGAGTACTCTTACGTACTGGCCACGGCCCAAGCTGACCACGAAGTCTCCGATGACGAGATCGATATCTCCGAATGGGAACTCAAAGAGTACCGAAGAAAGTACAGAAAAACCTTCAAAAAGAAAGGATCCCACAACTGAATGGCTGATACCATCCACACTGGACCCCGCATCATCAATAGATTTGCAGACGTCTGTGTGGAGGTACTGGACCACAAGGGAAGGGGGAGGATGCTCCGGGGCCTACTAGACTCCGGTTGCTCCAAATCCATTGTACTACAACGATTCGTCGACCGAAGTCAACTAACGAACCGAGACCAAAGATCTGTCACCTACAATACCTATGGGGGCAAGTTCAGAACCAGGTCTGCGGCTTCAGTGGGACTAAGGTTGATAGAATTTTCAAACTCCAAGACCATTAAATGGACCTTCCAAGTGGATGAATACCATCACCACGAGGAAGTACCCTATGACATGATCATAGGATCCGACCTAATGGCACAACTGGGACTGGATATAAAATGCAGCTCCCGAACAATTGAATGGCAGGGTGACTCCATTCCCATGAAGGGAATGGGGGAGCTCGCGGACCCGGACAAATGTGAAGCAGTATTCTTTGCCAACACACAAAGTCCAATCCTCCAACAGGAGGAAGAGAGGCAAGCCAAAATCTTGGACGCAGACTACTCCAAAGTCGATATAGACGCTATGGTCAACAAACTGGAGATTACTGCGGAATCCAAGGAAGCCTTAAAGAAAACTCTGAAGAAATTCCCGACACTCTTTGGAGGAGGTCTGGGACTACTGAAGAATATAGAACCGGTATCCATTGAACTACAACCAGGAGTCAAACCGGTCCGACAGCGGTACTACTCCGTACCCCATGCTTTTGAACAAGCACTTCGCAAGGAGATCACTAGACTCTGCGATATTGGAGTCCTGGAGAAACTCCCCCACGACGACGATTCACCATGGGCATCACCTACCTTTTGTCAACCCAAAAAGACAGGGGACATTCGGGTCCTCACGGACTTCTGGAAAATGAATGCAGCCATCCAAAGGAAGCCTTTCCCACTGTTACACTCTAAGGTAGAAAATTGGGAGTAGTATAAAATTGTGACTAAAGTTTCAACTCTTAAGCGAGTGTTACGATTTTCGTGTGAACGTTTGAATATACAAACGCGCGCCGTGCTCATATTTGAATAACGGCGCACATGCATTGCTGGAGCGCCCGGCGTACAGTTTGAATATTTGTATTCAAACACCGGTCAGCTCGTATGTGGGATTCGGTTAATTATTTAATCGTGATTCATGTTTGCCTACGCTAGCATGTCACATAGTGCCTCATGATTAAGCGAAGCCTGCTTCAAGTTGACCAATGAATAGCCGGTGACTCTGACTCGTTCCTCGACTCCGCTTCCGGTTCTTTGTAAGGAGTTAACTTCCGGATATTCACTGTTTCTGCTACCGAAGGGGTTTTCTGCAGTTTGACTGTACCATTGTTATTCACTTGGATGATAAGAAAGGGACCTGTTCTTCTAGGCTGTAGCTTATCTGGATCAGGTTCCTGTAACCATACCTTGTCATTGATTCGGAAGGTATGTTCTATCCTCTTAGCGTTGTCCCGAAGCAGAGCTTTGTTGATTCCTTGCTGCCTAAGCTGTTTCAGTGCCAATAGATTGGAGGTTAATGGCAGATCGATCATCATGTCCCTGTTGAATACCAGGGATCCTGGAGAGGCTTGTAGCGAGGTGCTGACTGCGCATCGAGAGGCATGCATACAGGTTGCTAGGGCGTTGTCCATGAGCTGAGTGGCCCTGGTGTTTGCTTGTGGAGGATTGACATGTACCAGGACTCGTAGGATATCAGCTACTGTGTGGTGAACGCGCTCACAGATTGCGTTCGCTTGTGGGTTCTTGACTGTTGTAGGGACTGATTGTATTCCATACTGCTGTAGGGTGAGTTGGAATTCAGCCCCTAAGAACTCGCCGCCATTGTCATGGATACATCTGTTTGGTCTAGGATATCTGGAGAGCCAGCAGTTCTTGAATTGATCAGAGACGTGCTGAGATGACTTGTCCCTGATCCGGATGATTTCAAGTAGGTTGGTAACTGGATCAATACAGGTGAGGGCCTTAAAGTTGTACGTCTTGTTCTGAGCAGTGATTTTCCAGGGGCCTATGAGATCGACATGAACTTCATCGAAGGGAGAGACTGGCGTTTCTTTGGGAGGAAGCTTTCCATATTTAGCTTGCCTGCTCTTGTATTGGATGCAATTATCAGGGCAAATGTAGGACTTGCATAAGTTGGACAGGTTGTCTGCATAGAAGCGAGCTGCAATAGTCTTATATAATCTGGTGGATCCACAATGACCCAACAGGAGATGATACCATTTGATGGTATCATTGGTAAGAGAACTTGGGATGTAAATTCGCCAATTATCTGGATTGGCTTGGTTGGCATAGCAAAGGATGTTATTGCCTTGTAATTCTTGGTAGAAGAATGCCTTGGATTGGAGCTTGAACTTGACAGTTGGGTCCTTCTGCTGATGGAGATATATCTTGTTATAGTTAACCGGGCATTCCATGTCTTGGTTGTTTGGTAGATTGACTAGACACTCATTGTTCAGCAAACAGGAGTATAATTCCTGATCTGCGTCATTGCATAAGTGTTGGAATAGGTTCGGGAACTCTGCTAGAAACAGTTCTTCATCTTGCTTGGGGACTTCAAGTTTCAAAAAATCGATGAGAGTGCCCTTACCAAGGGCTTCTTTCTTCCCCACTGTGG
Organism: Pseudo-nitzschia pungens; assembly: GCA_037355855.1. NCBI lineage: Eukaryota > Bacillariophyta > Bacillariophyceae > Bacillariales > Bacillariaceae > Pseudo-nitzschia > Pseudo-nitzschia pungens. The sequence goes on along the minus strand of CM074760.1, from coordinate 5,520,182 downwards.
GTGGATCCATCCGGGGGAGTCTGGAGAAGGCATCAGCAAGAACATTCTTCTTGCCTTCAATATAGGTGAGGTTGACACCGAATTCTTCTAGGAATAGTCTCCACCGGAGGACTCGTTGGACTGAAAGGGTCCTGAACGTAAGGTTCCTGTGGTCGGTGTATACGTTGATAACACCACCGAGTAGCATTTTGCGGTACTCTTTGCAACAGAGTACAATTGCGAGGAGTTCTTTCTCTGTAGTAGTAGTATAATTCTTCTGGGCATCAGATAGTTTTTTGGACCAGTATGCAATTGGCTTGCCATCTTGTAGGATGGCGGCACCGAGTTGCAGGTCGGAGGCATCAGTATACAGTTCAAAGGGCTTGTTAAGGTCTGGATAGGTGTTCAGCGCATCTGCTGCCACCATTGCTTTCATCTCTTGAAAGGCTTTATCTTGAGCAGGACCCCAAGTGAAAGCTGAAGGAGCTTTCCTTTGCTTGCCTTTGATGGCAGCTGCTTGGGGAGTTTTCTTGGGGGTCCCTGTGATATCAAATAGAGGAGCTAAGACATGCGATCTGCGAGGCCACATGTCTCTGTAGTATCCTACTGCTCCAAGGAAAGACTTGACTTGGGTCACAGTTCTTGGCCGGTCCATGTGGAGGATGGCTTCGATCTTCTTCCTCCATGGCTTGACTGCTGTAGGAGTCATCCAATAGCCTAGGAAATCAGTCTCTTGTACAGCCCAACCACACTTGAGTGGATTGCATTTAAGGCCATTCTGGTTAAGTCTGTCGAGGATCTTGTAAATGGTCTTCATGTGGAGGTCAAAGGATCCATTGGTCCATATACCAATATCATCAATATAAACAGTGCAGTCGGTGTCGTGTAGAATATCTTCCATTAGTTGCTGGGCAACATCTGGAGAGACTTTGACACCCATTGGTAGTCTTTGGTATTCGTAGCAACCATAAGGAGTGACTATGGTGCAGAGCTTCTTGCTTGCGTCATCTAGTTCAAAGCAGTAGTATTGCATGGACAAGTCAATCTTGGTGAAGTGGGTATATTTGCCACGCTTGTTCATGATGTCTTGTATCCGGGGAATTGGATATGGTCGGCGTTCAAGGAGTTCGTTGAGTTCTCTGAAGTCAGATACCCATCGGACCCTGTTGTCTTTCTTTGGTACTATGAAGGTTGGGAACGCCCATTCGGCCGGTCCAGTGCAACGCTTGAGTACTCCATCATTACAGAGATTCTGGAGCTCCCTTTTGAATAGGTCTTCTCTTTTATATGCAACTGGATAAGGCTTCTTGTGTATAGGCTTGGCTCCGGGCTTCAGTTTTAGAGAGATCTTCTTGTGTGGATACTTCCCTAATTCTCCATTGAAGACATTGGGATACTTGTTTAGTATTGCTTGGAATTGCTGCTGCTCTGCGTTGGACATGTGGGATTGTTGCTTGGCGACTGTTGATGGATCTGTTTCTTCATAGGCTCTGTCTAATATTACCTTGGACTTGTATGGATTGGCAAAGGAGAGGTTATCAGCAAAGAGTTCGGCGTCTTCGAGTTCTTCCATGAGCATGGTATGGTTGTCATGGTATAAGGATGTATCCTTCATAGGAATGGTTCTGTCCATCCACTGAACTGCTCCTTCTTTGAATAGGAGATTGATCTTTGCTAAGTGGAGAAAGTCTCTGCCTAGGATCAGATCGTACTTGCAGTTGGGTGAATGGAAGAGTCTTGTCTCTTGTTGGTCGATGGTGTAGTTGCCAAACTCTTGTAGCTTGATATTCTTCATGATGACATACTCTGTAGTATCGAAGCTTCCATTGGCTGTTGTTGTTACCATTTGGTACTTGCTTCGAATCGGTATGGTTCCAAATGGTAGTGCTCTTTTGTTGATTAGAGTTCCGGAGGATCCACTGTCTAGTAGCGCAAGTAGTGGTCTTGCTTTGAGGGGAATGCCTTGTATGTACTGTATGTTAGTTAGAACAATAGGAGCCACGTTGCTCTTATTGGATGCCGGTTCTACTGGATTTCCAGTAGTCGACAGCAGCTTTAAATAATTTTGCTCCAGCGCACCTCCTCTGGTGTAGTCTTTGGAGTTTCCGGGATTGCAATAGAGATTTTTTGCTGTACCGGTAGACCAATTTCTTGCTAGAGACAAGAGTGGTCTGTTTGTTGCTGCTGCTGTCTTATCGACGTTAATCGATGATGCGTCTGTTGTCCCCTTGGATCGATTCGATTGATTTCGATTCGAATCCGTGTTCGATATATCCTGTAGGATGTTCCGAACGATGGTTTTTGCTGCTGTTGTTGCAGTCTTTGCTGAGCGTTCAACAGGAATACTCCGTCCTGTAGGTTCCTTCCCCTCTTTCTCCGGGAGATCTCCTCCTTGCGTCATCCCAGTCAGCTGTGCTGGACTGGCATCCAGGGCCTGTGGCGCCGGAGGCAAGGTGATTGCTGGTTTAGGTGGGCGTTGGAGCCCTTTAGAGCGCTGCTGCACTCATGGGAGCCATACTAGGTCTCCATCGATGTTTGTTTCAGTACGTCCACCATGTTCGTTGTGGAAGTTCTCCATAGCAGTGTTCATTGCTGCCTGTATGCAGGCTTGGAAGGACTCGTTGGTGGGCGTGGTAGTGTTTGACCGATTGTTGTTGTTGTTGTTAGATCCCTTGTGGTTCTTGGAGAACTTGTTCTTAGGGCATTCAGACCAATCATGATTGTGGCCTGGAATCCGACAAGGGTTGGATTTCTTCTTGCTTTTGTTCTGGTTGGTCTTGTTGTTGGGACCAGAGCGTTTGCGATTGGAGCTGTTAGAATTGTTGGAACGTCTTCCACTATTCTTGTTGTTCTTTTGTTTGCTGAGGCGATCGAGACTGCTCATGTGGTCCACGATGAACTGAGCAGTTGTTTCGGGAGTCAGCTTGAGATGGATGCGTACGTAGTCTTCGATCCAGCTGTTGGGATAACTATGGAGGAGGATGGTTAGCGTCTGTAGATGATCCAAGTTGGAGGCAAAGCCGTGGAGTTTAGCTGAATACTTGATTAAGGTCATAAGTCGGTCGGTGTGGTCCTTGCAGGTGGATTCAATCTTCTTCTTGCACGCGCCGCTCCTTAGATAGACATGCATGATGTCTCTGGCATCCTCTGCGTTGCAGTATAATTTGATGAAGGCCTGAAAGGCTGAGGTGTATCCGTCTTTTGTAAGGGGGTATACTCGCTGATTGTTGGCGCGAGTTGCTCTTGTTAGCGCTCGCCACTTGGTCTGCGCGTCGACGCAGAGGCACCGGCCGAAATAGCGGATTAGAGAGTTGTCCGGAATGGACAGGTCTTCTGCTGCGTTAAGGAAAGCCTCTTCAGTATGGAGGAGTTCTTCTAGTCCTCCTTTGTCGGTGAATAGGGGGACTTTGACGCTGTCTGAGTGGTCTTCTGAATCGTAGGCTGATAGGGTTACGAGCTTGGGCTTAGAGCTGTCGAAGGAACTCTTGTAGGCAATTGGTGGTTCTCTGTATATTCCTGCCATGTTGGATAGGATAGTTGCTTGTCAGGGATACAAGGTGCCTCTGTTGTTGAGGATAGGGGCTTTCGATGTTTTGTTTGAATAGTTGTTTTGTTCAGTACTGAATTCTACTGTTTTCTACGTTGAAGATAAACAGTAATTACTGTGTTACACTCTAAGGTAGAAAATTGGGAGTAGTATAAAATTGTGACTAAAGTTTCAACTCTTAAGCGAGTGTTACGATTTTCGTGTGAACGTTTGAATATACAAACGCGCGCCGTGCTCATATTTGAATAACGGCGCACATGCATTGCTGGAGCGCCCGGCGTACAGTTTGAATATTTGTATTCAAACACCGGTCAGCTCGTATGTGGGATTCGGTTAATTATTTAATCGTGATTCATGTTTGCCTACGCTAGCATGTCACACCCACTACCACGCATAGGGGAAACAATCCAGAGGCTGCAGAAATTCAAGTCCGCTACGGCACTGGACTTATCCCAAGGATATTATACCATCCCCATTTGCAAGGAGAGCCAAAAGATTTGCTCTACCATTCTGCCGTGGGGAAAGTATGCCTACAAGAGGCTGGCAATGGGAATTGCTTGCGCTCCGGATATCTTCCAATCAGTCATGATGAATCTACTAGGGGACCTGGACTATGTCCTGGTCTACATCGACGACATCTTGATCATCCAACGAGAGGGAGAATCCGAACAGGATCACCTCAACAAAATCGACACAGTCCTACAAAGACTGGATGACGCCGGCTTCCGAGCCAACCTCAGAAAATCCTTCTTCATGCAAAAAGAAGTGGAATATCTGGGTTTTCTACTAACAACAGAAGGCATTCAACCCCAGCCAAAGAAACTGGAGGCGATGAAGCGGCTAGAAGCCCCCAAGAATACCAAGCAACTCAAGATGTTCCTTGGAATGGTCAACTTCTACCGGGACATGTGGAAGCGACGCTCCCACATCCTGGCCCCTCTCAACAAACTAGCAGGGAAAAAGGGCAAAATGAACTGGTACTGGGGTCCAGCAGAGCAGAAAGCTTTCATGGAGGCGAAGCGAATGCTCGCAGACAAAGCAAAGCTTGCATTCCCAGACTTTACAAAACCATTTCATCTCTACTCAGACGCCAGCGATAGGCAACTGGGAGCCACTGTGTGCCAAGATGGCAAACCCCTTGGATTCTATACCCGGAAACTGAACTCAGCACAGCTCAACTACACTGTCGGAGAAAAAGAACTCCTGGGCATAGTAGAAGGCCTAAAGGCATTCGAAGGAATCCTACGAGGACAAGATGTGATTATTCACACGGATCACCTTAACCTACTGTACCAGCAGATGCCCACCCAGCGGATGGTACGATGGAGACTCCTTATGGAGGAGTTCCATCCAGTAGTCAAGCATGTTGCAGGCAAAGACAATGACGCAGCAGATGCACTATCCCGATTGGACATCACCGATGATCCAGCAGATACTGTGGAATGGCTGCCACCAAATAAGCCCCTCACCTATGCGGATGAGGAAGAGCACCTCCGACAACTCCTATTCCCACTTGGAGAAGAATCGGCGGAAGAATCCCAGGGCAATAGTGCATTCCCACTTGCCCCAGACATGATTCAGTTCTACCAACAAAAGGACACAGAAATCATGAGCGCTTTGGAAAAAGACAAACGACTGACCACCAAAATGGTGGAAGGTTACAGCCTAATCCACAAGGAAGGGAAGATTCTGATCCCGGACAAACTCAAAGATAGAGTCATGGAATGGTACCACAGCATGCTGGTCCATCCCGGAGAAAAGAGAATGGAACAGAGCATTCGCTCAGTGTTCACCTGGAGAGGCCTACGGAAGGATGTCCAGGACCTCTGTAAACACTGCCACACGTGCCAGATGTTCAAAAAGAGTGGCCAGAAGAAGTATGGACTACTACCGGAGAAAGCAGCTGAGGTTACCAAATGGCAAAGGGTCAATGTGGACCTCTGGGGACCTGCAACTGTCCACAATAAAAATGGTAAAGACTACCACATCCATGTTCTCACCATGGTGGACCCAGTGACCGGATGGTTTGAACTGGCTCACCTGAAGGACTCCCCAAATGCAGCAGAAACTCAACGATTGTTGGACAGTACCTGGCTAGCAAGATATCCGCGCCCAAAGGAAATTGGCTTTGATGGCGGGAGTGAGTTCAAAGCAGAGTTCCAGGAGCTCTGTGACAACATGGGAATGAAAAGAAAGCCCAGTGGCGCCTGGAACCCACAATCCAACTCAGTGCTGGAAAGAATCCACCAGGTCCTGAAGGACTGCCTATTGTCCTTTAACCTGGAACAGAGAGACCTCCACGAGAAGGATCCTTTTGAGGAATTCACCACCAAGGCAGCATATGCTATTCGAAGTGCCATCCACAGCACCCTGGGGTACTCCCCGGCACAGTTGGTGTTCGGACGGGACATGTTCATGCCTGTGAATTTCCCAGTGGATTGGGAGGCAATCCAAGCAAGGAAACAGAAGAGTATCCACAAGAGTAATGTTCGGGAGAACCGGAAGCGGATTCCCCATGTCTATAAGGAAGGAGACTATGTCACCCTGGAAAGGAAGGGCATTATTCCAAAACTATCCTTCCCACGACAAGGACCTTACAAGGTGCTCAAGGCCCATGAGAATGGAACTGTAACTATCGAAACTGCTCCCTTTGTAACCGACCGGGTTAATATTAGGAGAATCCATCCCTATTATTGCAGGGATAGCCCTAAAACGGAGAAGTAAATAAATGTAACAGTACCATGGAGGAGCATGCCGTGCACCAGAATACAGTCACGAGTACACACGGGACTGGATTAAGGATAAGGATAAAAGAAAACAATCGGCGAGCCGATAGAATCGCTGATTGCCAAAGGGCTCTTAGAACTGTAGCATATAGACTAACTGATAGAGCTCACAATTTGCATATCACTACTATTCTAATCACTAGTAGACCCGGGGTATGGCAAACACGGAACTGTACCGGTATGATTTCCTCCTTTTGAGAGAAGTAGTACTAAGGTTACTACTAGTATTACTACTCTACTAGTAATAGTTGACACTTAGTACCACCAAAACAAAGCAATTTCTATGTTAGAGAATTACGAAGTATATGACAAATGAATTAAATGCACTAATGCATTGATGGTGTTGTTCTGCTTGAGATAAATAGTGATACTCTACTAGTAGTATTACTACTAGTAATAGTGGACACCAGTTGCCACCAAAACAATGCAGTTTTCATGTTACAGAGTTACAGATGACGAATAATAGTACTACTACTAATAACAACACTACAGTAACAATGGCTAGTAAGTGTAAGGTTACCGGTACTAGTAGTAAGGTTAGTCAACCTTACTCGTCGTAGTATGAATAATGAATACGTCCCGTAAGGTTACTTCGGACGAAGACAGACATCACACCCAAGCGAGACACGAAAACCATTCATCTCATGCGTAAGGTTACGATGTCCATGATTGACGCCTTGCAGCGCTGTATTTCAGATTTTTTTGCTCTCATCCTATCAAAATCAAAAATGAACAAAAATAATTGTAATTCGCGCACTGTGCATGATGGCTGGGAGGTACGAGTAATTTAATTCCGAATCAATCAAAATCAATTCGTTATTCAATGCGAAGAGCCGGTCCAAATTGCATATTGCGTTGCATCGCACCAAGGGAGCTGCCGAACAAAGAATTACTGTCGCCTGCTCTCGATCAATACATTACTCACCGAACAACCACGAATCGGTAGGACCAATGCCGGACCTTAGCACGGACGATGGCGTCGATTGGGACAAATCCATCACGTCCATCTTGGAGGGATCGGACTCGGACGACGTGAGAAAAATCAAGAAGCTTCGAAAAATGGTGTTGCTGTCGCTCCAGATTGACGAGAGCGACAAGGCAGCCAAAAAGCTGTTCAAAAAGGCCGTTCAAAACATGGAAGAACAGGGAAAGGTGAAACTGGATGCAGACGGCACCATCAGTCTACTCGAGAAAAGGAGCAAAAAGAAAAAACGGAAGGCATCGTCGTCTAACGACGACGAAGAGCGTGAGAAAAAAAGCAAAAAGAAAAAGAAGAAGGACAAGAAGCGACAGAAAACCAGTGGCAACGGTTCCGATGACGATGATCACGACGAGGGGGAGGGAGGCGCCGAAAACGACAAAGGGGGAAATGACAACGAGGAAACTTCCACCGCGGATAACAACAGCACCCCCACGACGTCATCGGCCGATAAGAACAAACCCTGCAAGGGCAATCCGCAGGGCGTCACCCGTCTCTTTCTCGGGAACCTTCCTTTTTCTGTGGACGAGTCCTCTCTGAACGCGTTCTTGCCGGGGCAGGTGACCCACATCAAATGGATCACGGACAAGGAAACCGGAAAATTCTACGGATCCGCCTTTATCGAAATGGACAATTCCGTCTCGGCTTCGGACGCGGTGGCAATGGCGGGGTCGAAACTGATCGGGCGGCCCATCAAGATCAATTTTGCCCCGGCCCGGGACGGCGACGTCTGGCCCCCACCGAAAAAGGTAATTAGCGGGGGAGGCAGCAGCAACACCACGGGTGGCCAGGCGGGCGGGACCGGCGTGAAGGCCATGAGCGCCAAGCCCGACAACTGCGTCAAGCTCTTCATCGGCAACCTGTCGTACGACATTGACGACGAGGGAATCATCAAGTTTTTCGCCAATGTGGACGCCGAGGTCAAGGCCGTGCGCTGGTTGCACCACAAGGACTCGGGTGACTTTAAGGGTGTCGGGTTTGTCGAGTTTTGGAACACGGAGGCCTGCGAACGGGGGGCCACGCTGAACGGAAAGAACCTCCTGGGACGGCCGATTCGAATCGATTGGACGGACTAATGATGCGAAACGGAAGAAACAACAAGAGTTGGAGTCGCATCTTACCATGCGAAGCAAGACATCGTCGTGTCCTCGATCGACAGATTCTATCATAACTCTACTAAGGAAGCGACCTTAGTATGGAAAAACAGCGTCTAGTATATTCTGTTTACCAGTACTCCTTGTGGTACTATTATTGTTGTTATTCAGAATTTGATGACAGCAGTACCTATACTACAAATGTTAGCTTGGTATGCTGGTGAATGTTCTTACAGACCGTAAAATCTAGGACAAGGATAGCTGCGTCTCACTGTAACCCTGTAGAAGCAATAGTATATTCATAGCTACTTGCTATCGTCGTCACTACTAGTATTGTTGTTTGTCTTGATCAGCTTTTTCGTTGTATTTTCGTCGCTACCGTCTAACAATTTGACTTGATACTACCTACTACTACTAGTAGTAAGTGCGTGTGCACGGAAACTTTCCAAAGAAGAAAGATCCTTGAATACGCTTGTTCCTCAAGTCTTTTGCTACAAATCTAACAAAGTAGAATCAGAGAGGGATCGTCACGCTAGTATTTTTCAGCCCTACATCAAAATTTAAGTAGTACTAGTGGTACTATTGGTTCTTCGTTATCACTACTATGAACAGTGAGCTTATCACGATAGACTCAGCGCTAAGATCTTACTAGTAGTAGTACATGAAAAATAGGATTCCGAGGGGCTGTCAATTGAAACCTTGGATCTTCACTCTCGTTGCCAAATTGTAGGAAAGTATGGTAGTAGTTGATACTAGTAATAATTTTCTCAGAGCCCCCCTAAAAAATAAATAGATCGTGGACAGAAGCAACCATACTTACCACACGGTATGGTACCGTAGCTACGGTACGTACGGTATCTGATATCAGTGATGATTGATGATGATGATGTGTTCTCATTTCTCATCACTCTCGAACGTTTTGTATTCGCAGATCATCAACGTTACGAACTTCCGTTCTCGTCGTCTGACTCCCTCAAGGAACCGTCACATCAACAATCAACAAACTCTACCGCATCGCACCGTATTGAATACCGTACCGTACCGTTATATTATTCCTATCCATCAAAATCGTTCCTCGTGTCTCTGGGTTCCATCCGTCCACGACAAAAAAAAGAGAACGAGACCGACAACGACAACGACGGCAGTCGAACGGAGCAAGCGAGAGAACAAAGTATCGATTGCGGATTGATTGATTGATTGAATCGAATCGAATCGAATCGAATCGAACCAAAGCAGACAGCACCACAGAACTCAGCACATTCCGTTCCAATTAGCTCTTCACAATGATTGCCTTTGGAGCCGCGCTCGCTATTTTCCTGCTTCAAAACCAAGCAACAGCATTCGTGTTTCCATCCACGGCATGCACTCTCGGAGGAAGTCGATGCGTGGATCCCGCAACCCTTCTCGAACGCGAACCGGAGGCATTCGTTCGTCAAAAATCCCTGACCCGCATGTTCGCGGCGCTGGACGACGACGACGAGGATGACGACGACGACGACGACGACGAAGAGGACGCCGCATTCGACGAAAAGGGGCCACTCGCTAGAGGAATCGATTCCGTTTCGTGGCTTCCCTCCGTGGCGGGTGCAAAGGGAGACAACATGCCAATCACGTCGATGAAAGAAGTACGTGACAAAACCCGCACATAACACGCTGCAAGGGTCGGGCATTGCATTGCACTGCACTGCACTGCAGTCAGATTGTCGATTCTGTTCTATTTGATTTGATTTGATTGCAATCGATTTGGTTTCAATCGATTTGATTCAATTTGTGAATTCTATCATTGGAATTCTTTTGTCCACTGTTTCGATGGAACATACCGCTCGTTCTCAATTCACAAAACAATGTTTCCTTTTTTCTGTATTGTGCTCAGGGAAAGGATATTATCCCGCTGTTTCCACTCGGCGGTTTCGTTTACACTCCCAACACGGAGCACGTGTTGAACATTTTTGAGCCCCGTTACCGACAAATGTACACGGATATTTTGATGAATGGCAGCAAACGTTTTTGTGTGGTCACATCGCATCCCACCGAACAGGGACGATTTGCACAGACCGGGGTTCTGTTTGAGTTGGAAGACCTGAAAGAGGTAAGCGAACAGACCCAGGACCAAATCAAATACATTTGCAATCACAAGGTCACGGGACGGGTCAAAATCGACAGAATCATCAATCCGGAGGTTTGGGAGACGAGAGAAACATACCTGAAAGCGGAGGGAACCATCATTGACGATTCGGGAAAGGACGCCGAGCCCAAGGACGAACCGATGGCCGGCAACCCCTACGGCGCCGTGATCGCAGCCGCGACTTCAAAGGACGAGAACGACCTGCGCATTATCTTTTCGAAACTCGTCGACCTGCAGCACGAATTGCAGGAGGACGTGCGGTTCACCAACACCGCAAAGGCCACCCTCGCGGTCAAGGACGGTCCGGACGAGGACGGGCTCTGGCAAACGATTCGGTTGTGGCAGAGTTTCATAGAGCAACGACTCGTGTCGCGCCAAAACGAGCTGCAGCAAGAATTCCAGGAAAAACTGAAAAAGTTCTTGAAGAAAGAAAAGGGTCTGAAACAAGACGAGTTACCGAGGTGAGTTGTCTTGCCTTGTCTTGTCGTCAAGGCGATTTGGATTGGATGAGCATGGAGCACGCGTGGAAGCATTGTGTTCACGCGCCTTTGATCAGTAACGTGCAGGAGTTCGCATGCAGTGCAAGATTCGTGATCGTTCTGTTGAGTTGTGATGTGATGCGATGCGACATGATGCAATGTTGCCAAAAAATAATATTTTTTCTTTGCCAATCACGCTTTCCTTTTAGTGCCATTGGATTTGGTGATCTATCGCCGGAACTCCAGGTGGAACTTCAGGAGCTGCAAAAACGCATGGCCATCGAGCTCCAACCCTTGGTGCTCGAATCGTCGCTCACGATGCAAAAGGTTTTGGAGGCCGAGAATCACTCGGCTCGTTGCAAACTCTTGAAATATTTCATGCAAGCCGAGGCAACACGCCTCAACACGAAAAAGAGTTTGATGGGATTGTTTTCCGACGAGAGTGACTCTCTCACAAAAGACGAAGATGGCATCCCAGCGGACGAAATGATTCCTGCGAAGGAATCCAAGAAGAAGGAAGAGGAAGAGAAGAAACCATCGAGCTTTTTCGACGAACCCGATGCCTTTCAGTAATGAAGCATCGGATCGTGCGGATACCGCGTCTTCCGTTGTATCTCACATTCAAAATTTATTTGAGAATGGAGCATTGGAGCATTAATCATTACTCACTTGATGCAATGGAACTGGGAAATAAAGGACTCTCTCATAAACGAAAGTCTCGTGCGATGATCATACACGTACGCTTAACTGTTTTCCATTTTAAAAGAAGTTTTATCATTCTCTCACCCAAAAATGGCACGATTTCTATTGCTTGATACAGCTCATCGTACGAATGAAAACCCATTTTCCAAGCTCAGAGTTCTTCGTGTCGGTAGATGTTTTTTGCACCGATGCTCACGAAATATTTGACAAGCTCGTGATCTTCCTGCATGTACTCTAGAGCAATGTTTAACGGAGAAATGCCAACTTTTGTGAGGAGATCTTTGTCGACGCCTTGCTCAAGTATGAGCTTGACGATTTCAACGCGTCCAGTACGCGCTGCTTCGTGCAAGACCGTCCATCCGTTGCCATCCGCATTATCTATCATTTCCGGGTAAAGTTTCATCATTGACTTGAATAGGGGACTGTCCCCCTGTCCCGCTGCTGCTCGAAACTTTGCTAGAGGTACTGCCAAGTCTCTCTGCGACGAACAGAAAAATAATTCGAGTTAATTGAGTTGTTGACGCACACAAATAAACAGCTTGATTCAAGTCAACTTACCCCCTTCCATCCATCGGGATTTTGTTTCTTCCATTCTGCTTCCCATACTGAACCAGGGACCACATAGGGCGGAATTCCCGACTTCGGATCGTACGAAGATTCTCCCTCAATCGGTTCATAGGGTTCGAAATGAATGAAACAGTTGGCAAAAAAGTTGCCAACCATTGGGAATGGTCTGTAAATATTTTGGGAACAAAGCATGGAATAAATGTGAGCTCATCGCGAGGACTACGTAAAACGAATACAGGAACAACAAGGATTTTCGACCTGAACCCACCTTCCATGAATGACAGAGTGACTTTCGTACAATACCATGTCTCCTGAGTACGCCATTTTCAACGACAAGGAAAGAATGATCAGGAGTGAGTTGTAGTTGAAACGACTCCAAGCATTCTCGCGTGTTCCGAAACCAATTGCACCGTCGTCTTACCTGGTTCCATAGTGACGTTTGTAGCAACTCCATCATGGCCATATACCTCCAATGGCCACGGTACATCGACATCTTGATCTACTTGAACTGCGTGACATCAGAACATCATACAAAAACACGGAGAAAATTTTCCTAAGCTTGGTTTCGCACAAAAATCGAATGGACACTCTTTCGTGGAATCGTCATCGAACCAACTTACTGATTGCCGATGTTATTAATGGCATCCTGTCGACATGAGGTGCCAAAATGGATCCATTGTGATACATTCGAATGCCATAGGTAGACACCTATTCCGACGAGCAGAAAACGTACGGTACGAGTATCCAGGATAAGAATTGCGTGAGGAAAAGTCTTCGACCCCTCGAATCGAATCATCGCATGGAATGGTGGAAACGGTACAACACTTACAGGCGACAGACGCTGACCCGTCCACTCTTCTAAAATTGGTTTCACCTTTTCTTCGATTTCTGTCGTCAAACTTAATGATCCCCCGGAAGTCTCATTGTTTATGTCGATTATTGTTGGGGGTGATTCCCATGCGTTATGATAGACGTTGTATTCTTTCCATTCGATCTCGGCGAGTTCACGGTACTTGTCAAAATGCTCCTTGATCAAGTCGTAGAGATCCGCTGGGACTTTCACCTTGGCATATCCATGTTTTGTGAAATTGTACACCGAACCTGGTTGCTCCCGATTCATTCTGTGGCGAAAATTGTCCCTCCTGGAACACACACCATCACCCTTTGCGGTGGCCACGTCGCACGTTTTGATGAAATCGTCGTAAAGCAGTTGTTTGTCGGCCCCCAACACGGGAGAAAGAACATCCGAAGTGATGGCCCAAGAAGCACTGTCGAACGCAGAATATACTCCCGGCCGCGAATTTTTCGTGCTTGTGCTTGTGCTTGTCCCCGAAGCAATCGATGTTGTCCAAAGAAACGAGAGGACGACTGCCGTCATAAAAGCGCAGATTGCAACTTCCCTTGTCATTGTTGTCGTCGGTTTTCGAACAGCGGAAAAGATCCTCCCTCTCGGTTATTGTCCCGCCTCTGTCTGTGGTTTTTCTTTTGTGCCGGGTCGTTTTAAAATAATATTAATAACAATGGACGATGCGATTCAATCGGTTGTGAGTTACGAGTACTTCTGCACGATAGTATCAATCAACACCGTGAATTTGAGAATGGTGCTTAATGAATGTGCGCGATGCCGCTACGAGTACAAGTAAGGTTACCGGTAATTAGGACCTGTACTAATTTCTTTGTTTTTCTGTCAGAAGTGACTTCGGGTTCAATGTTGATTGGATAGGGTATCGATCACGATAATCCTACCAAGTCTTAAAAAGTTGTATTTGAATGATATTACTCTATTGACTAGATTATTCAAAAAGAATGAGAATTGATCATCAGATGAACAATATCTCTCTCTCATTACTATTGTAACAGATCAATTCTTCATGTCGCAGTTGGTCGCAGTTGGTGGCGGATGTATCTTTCTGACAATGCATCATCAATGTCATCATCCACTGCCATCTGCTTACTACATGCAATGAATCTCAATGTTTTGCCATATTCAACTCATACGATATCTTTGTACCAATTGTACCTTCACACAATCGTTGTTCGTCGAATATTATTATACCATTTCCGACACACTCCTGTGGTCATGTAGGATGCCTACCCAACGGTACGTGTGTTCTGCACGACCACACCACTCGAATTAGACCTTGCCGCCTTTGCTTGACAATACACTTGCTTGTAGTGGTTGTAATCATCCTGTGTAATACCCATGATGGTATCACGAAACTTTCGAAACAAAGACCCCTGCAATGGCTTGGTGTAATAGTCGGCGATCATCTCCTTCGTAGGGCAGTACTCGATAGTAACCTCCCCTTTTGCAACACGATCGGTCACAAAGAAGTATCGGATATTGATGTGACGAGTCCGCTTGGTGCTGGACGCCTTCCCGTTCCTTTCCAACCGCATGGAGCTTTCATTGTCCTGGTAAAGGATGTTCCTTTCCCCAAGAACTGGCGCATCTTCTGCTTTCGTGTCCGGAGCCACGTTGTCCCGGACATGCTGTCCCTGTGCGATAAGGAAGTATCTTGCCCAGCAGATGAAGTTCATGTTGTCGTCGACTCCAACCACTTCCGCCTCGGTCGAACTCTTGGTATTGAGCTTTTGCTTCGTGGAGACGGACATCACCGCTCCTTGTCCAAGCGTCATCATTCCGCCTGAGTGGCTGCGCATATCATCGTGTACTGCAAACGCTGCGTCGACGTACCATTTGACTGTTCCGGTTTCGTCCCACCCCAAAACTAGTGGGAGAAATCGTGTCTCTTTGAGGTAACTGAGGACCCTTTTCAGCTTCTTTTCATCATCAACGTCTGGTCCCTTCACCCTGGTGCATAAATATGCCACCGCGGTTTGAATGTCCGGCCGAGCACGCTTTGAGGCAAACAACAATTTTGCCACATATCGATGGAATTGCTCTGCCCTTGGCTCTGACAACTTCTCCGCATTCGGATTGACCTTGAACAGGTGATCGGCACCCGGTGTGACCGCCTCACACCCATC
Organism: Pseudo-nitzschia pungens; assembly: GCA_037355855.1. Lineage (NCBI taxonomy): Eukaryota > Bacillariophyta > Bacillariophyceae > Bacillariales > Bacillariaceae > Pseudo-nitzschia > Pseudo-nitzschia pungens. Next base: position 5,504,933 of record CM074760.1, on the reverse strand, counting down.
CAACTCCTTCGGTAGGCCCTGTAGGATATCTTCAATATAATCGAACATTGTGAACTTCACTTTACCTTTATCCGTGTAGTCGATGGTCATTCCAACGTAGTCATGGACCTTGCCCCGGGTTTCTGTTAATGGGCTAATCTTCCCAAAATCTTGATTTAAATCGTTTATAATCCGGGTCACGACATCCGGGTCTACATGGGAGATCTTGAGGTCATCAACATGCCACACTATCGTGCATTGCTTCCCGTTAATCATCTTGTTCACGGTACACATATCGTATGGATTCCTCTGGAAGCCCCATTCTAATAGTTTCCCTGACAATTTCTCCCAGAAGAGGAGAGCTGCCCTGACTGTTCCATAAATGGCTTTCATGGCCTTGCCGTAGAGCACCTTTCTGCCCCTTTGTTGTAGCAAATTCGGCCGGTAGGTACCTGGTTCCACCCGGCAAAGTAGCTCTGCCATTGTCCCATCAAGTTTGATGTAGACGTTCTCCCCCTCGGGCATGTCGGTCTGCAAAAACGCTCCCGGTATGTCAACGGTCGCAACGTCTCGTCCCTCGATTGCGTCTATTAAGCATGATAACATTAGAGCATACAAGGACACAGTTGGCGAGGTCGAATCCTCCTTCGATATGAACTCTCGTTGTGGCCTTCCGTCAGCACACCCGCGGCCCTTGATCTTTCCAGTGCGTTTCCGCTTGAGGAACATTAAATATTGTAGTGCTTGCTGAACTACCTCCTTGGTTACTTCGCTTGGTTCTAACACCCGTATGACGCCCCTATCATGAAGTTGTTGCAGCTCCTTGAGCACTGCGTCGACTCCTTCCTCGCCAAAAATCTTAATGCCCTGGTTGACGCCATACTGTTTCGTTACTTGCGATGCATCCAGGTTGTTGTAATGTTCTATGGCGTTGGCGACGAGTAACACCCTCTCATTCTGTTTTGCAATTGATTCAACGGCGTTACGATACCCTGCTGTGAAGAATGACCGTTCGTGGTAGGTGGACTCGTACCCATCGTCGATTGTAAATTTGTTGTGTGTTCTTGCGACTCTGGCGCGTAGGGTTGGTGGTTCATACTCCGGCTTATGGTCCTCAACTGTTGGTTCGTTGGACTCAGCGATTGCCTCTTCAGTTTCCTCCTGGGCATCCTCATCGTTACTCACTCCTGCTTTGTCCAGGTTATTCACTCCTGCTTTGTTAAGGTTTTCACTTGTACCTGTTGAAATTGAGTCGGACCGTTCCTCCTGCGATTCAGCGATTGCTTGTTCTTCTTGTATCACCCCAGTTAGTTCACTGGCGTCGTCATCCGCGTCGCTGTGTTGACTGTAGGTACAGTCAGAGGCGTTATCATCGCTGAGGGATCCGTCGTCAGCGATGTCCATGATGGTCGACAGTCCTTGAGCATCGCCGAAAAGCACGCCGTCCGGCATTGCTTGTTTCTTGGCGATATCCTCGAGCTTCTGAATGACCGCTGTTGGCATGGGTAACGGTGTGCCTCGCTGACGATGAATTCGGTGCCCCGTGTTTACGTCGAAGGCGTAGAACCCACCGGTGAGCTGCCCTGTGGGTCGGAGATAGACTGCGTCGGTAGTCCTGGGCTTCATTGAATTGTCGGTTTGCTCCAAGTGTGCCTGCATATACTGCAGGTATTGGAACTTCCCGTCCCTCCTCGCGTCGCATGGAATTCCGGTCATTAGTTCTCGCGTTGACATTGTCTCGCATACCCCCACTGTTCTACAGTTTAACCAAAAGGTTGATGCGTACACAAGTTCTATCAGGCATCGCTTTGGCAGCTTGCGCACCGGAATATGGTTGATGACACATCGAATGCTTTCCTTCAGAGTCCTGTTGCTTCTTTCAATGGTCGGCTCATGTTGCCCGGCTGGTACACAGTGAACCGAAATGGGTTCGTGCATGGATATGAGGTCATTCTTCAGGCATTCAAATTGGTTGTCTGCATGAATCTGGGTCACCTTGAACCCGCGGCTGGCATACTGGCCAATTGCTGCCTTCACGTGCTTGAGAAGTGTACCGAGCTTCATGTTGGTGATTGCCACTGCCGTTCTGAACCTGAGGTGCCGGGAGATGGTTACCAGGAACATTATGCCATTTACTGTGATTATATCGACGAACATGGTCACATTGCGATAGCGTTTAAGGATGTCTTCTGGTACGGGTGATATGTCTTCATGGGTATGCTGCGCCTGTTTGCGAACGCTGCTCCCTTTGATTATGCTGGCGTGCTTCCCATAGATCTCGTCCATGATGAGTACGTCTCTGCGCGACACGGGGCAATTCTTTATGAGGTTGTTGTCAATCATCTTGATGAGTGCTTCCTTTGTTGGGAAGCCGAGTGCCTCTTGTAGATCTCTTGCTTTCTTTGCGCGACGTTGGTCCAGCTTGGAGAATGATTGTTCCTTTTCGAGTGCAGTATCCATTGCGAGTACATTTCCCGAGTTGTTGCTCATGTCACAATAGTACAGGTTGCAATTCGACCGTTGGAACTTTCGTATAGATGAATCTGCTCGATGGACATATATGGCATTATCCACAGCAGTGTCCATGGTCACTCGATATTGGTCGGATACCAGTGCGAGTGAAAGTACATTGGCAATTCCATCTGGATAGAACCACACATCGCCGAAGCCCGGCAAGGTTGCTTGTTTGTTCGTTTTGGCTGTTCCGGAGTTACAATGAATTGTCATGTATTGCCCATTCGCCGCTGTTCGGATGTTGGTCACCAGGTTTGGATTGACAATGAGGTTGATGGATGACTCGCTATCAAGGAGAATCCAGTTTGGGTCGATTGTCGACTGATTGGATTGCGCAAGTAGTTGTTTGACGCCTGTGGTGTACTTAAATGTGTTGTTAGATGTAGTCAGCGTACAGTTTGTGCGATTTGCGTCATTTTCTTGCTGGCTCCACAAAGATTTCGATTTCGAATCATGGTCACTCCTGGAGTTAGTGGTAGATGATGGATATGGCCAGCTGTCGATGTCGATGATATCATTAGCAGCGACGGAAGAATCATCATCGCTGCTATCATATGCCGGATCGAACCGGGGAACGAGCCCCGGGAGACTGTTGGGGTCGGCCGAGGTGTCGGCGGAGGAATCGTCGGTCGACGAGGCGATCGAAGACCCATCGGGCGAGCGGCCGGCAGACCCGGAAGTCACGAATAGGTGGGACACAGATGGTGGGTCCCCGTGGTGAACCACGCCAAGCTGGAAGAACTGATGGCATTCGTTTCCAAAGTGATCGCCGTTGGCGACGGCGGTGACCAGCAATTGGCGATTGGTTGGGTCATTGGCGAACGAGGGCGGGCGCGCCGTAGCTGCTTGGGCGAAGGCGGCCGTGTCGAGGGACGTTTTCCCTTCAGTGGGGCCCCGACCGTTATTGCGAGAGCGAGCACCTTGCCCCGAATTGCTCGAAGCATTCGGCGTGCCACCGGTCCCGGTGCGCCGTGTGGTGGTGCGCTTCGTCACCTTGAACGCGTTGAGCATGTCGAGCGCCGACGCTGGAGTTGCAGGGTATTGGTCACTAGCGAGAGTGTAGTTGTTACCCAAAGTATGCTTCAGGGATGCCGACGACGAGTCGTCGTCACTGCCCTCCACAATGATGGTCGCAAGAAATCGCTGCTCCATGGCGCGGTCGATCGATTTTTCGATTGCCGTTGGGGTTTCGAGGTAGTCCTGGTAGGTGGAGTATTTCGCACCATAAATTGCGTTGACACTGATCTCATAGTCGAAGAGTGCCTTACAAATAATGCCTCCGCCGAGGGACTTTACAACCTCGTAGTTCTCCTTAATAGTCTTGACATAAAGTGCCGGTTCCATACCGCGCTGTTGGGTACAGATGAGCTTCCGAAGAGCACGGAGCAGGTTGGTTGGGGGGTGCACCTTGGTCCGGCTTGATTGGTAACACATGGTTCTGAGTAGCTTCAGCAGTTTGATCACACACTTCGAGGTGGATATGTCCTTCCAATCTGCGTGACCCTTGAGCTTGGCCTTCATACCCTCGTCGACTTGACCCAGGGTAACCCGGTACATCTTCTCCATGTCGCGATCGTATTCAATCCATTCCTCTGCTTTGATCTTTAGTTCTTCCTTGTACATGTCCATGAGCACCTGTTTGAGCTCGGTGTCCTCTTCCTCTACAACCTTGCCGTTCTCATCCTCCTTGGATGTGGTGTAGTCCGCCTTCGAGACCTTGGATGGAGTAAAATCCTTCCTGGTGTATCGCTTGAGATTCTCAATCGAGGTTCCCACTTTGGGCACATATTTGGACCCACCCATGGTTTGCAGTCGCTCCCACAGTTCAGCAAATGCCTTTGGTCCGGCATCCTCAGCGATGAGGACCCCCTTAAGCTCGTCCTGGTTGTGTCCAACAAACTTCTTGGATTCAGGGTGCTTGCCTCCTGATCCAGTGCTTGATCCCGACTTCTTCGGGTTAGTCGCGTTGGACGAGTTGGCATTGCCGGTAGCACGGCCCCCTTGTTGGGGGCTGGGTGACTTGCTTGAGTCAGTGTTGGTGGGTTTAAGTTCCATGTTGGTAGGTGGTTGAAGTGGTATCTTTGTCAGTAGACGGTACGTAGGTTAGGTACGGTATCTTTGACTGTAGGCCTAACGCTAATCTTTTCTTTTTGAATAATGTTGATTGGATAGGGTATCGATCACGATAATCCTACCAAGTCTTAAAAAGTTGTATTTGAATGATATTACTCTATTGACTAGATTATTCAAAAAGAATGAGAATTGATCATCAGATGAACAATATCTCTCTCTCATTACTATTGTAACAGATCAATTCTTCATGTCGCAGTTGGTCGCAGTTGGTGGCGGATGTATCTTTCTGACAATGCATCATCAATGTCATCATCCACTGCCATCTGCTTACTACATGCAATGAATCTCAATGTTTTGCCATATTCAACTCATACGATATCTTTGTACCAATTGTACCTTCACACAATCGTTGTTCGTCGAATATTATTATACCATTTCCGACATTCAAGACTGTTTTACTCGAATGCGAATGGGACATTGAACATGGGACCCACGTAGGGGTTGGCTAACCTTACCTACAGGACCAACGTAGCGGGTGCGTACCTACGGTACAGTAACATTGACGGCTACGAGTAGTAGTACGGTAGAGTGAAACAGTGATGGACGATGAATTTCTCTCAAAAAATCAAATCGAGTTGTCCACGAAGTGGCACTTTTCTCAAAAAATGGAAGGTACGTAACCTTATGGTGCTAGTATGGTGCTAGTATGGTGCTAGTATGGTGCTAGTATGGTGCTAATATGGTGCTAGGAAAGAGGATGCTGGAAAGGGTGCTGGGTCCCACCAGTGTACGAATCAGCTGTACCTTAGTAGTAGGTACCTTCCCTAGTAGCTCCTCTCAGCAGTCTCATTGTACTACTGCTAGTACTACACCCAACAAGCAGCAATAGCACACGTAACAGAAACAACCCTTAGTAACAGCAGCAGTATTGTGAGATACTTGGCAGCAGAGCCATGCTAGTGCTGTGGTTCTGTAGGGGATGCTACTAGTAGAGATGGTACTGGGTCCCAATGTTGGGATCTGTACTGCTGGTGGAGCTACATACCCAACTAGATGTATGAGCCTAAGCAACAGCACACTAAGTAACAGGACACTCAACACCACCAGTAGCATGATTGTGAGACAGTCAACAGAGCTACTACTACTATGGTGCTATGGTGGTTGTATGCTAGGGGATCATGATGGAGAGTGTGCTTCTTAGTCCCAATGGAGTGATCTGTACTGGAACTACACACTGCCCCAGATGTAGTAGTAGCAGTCTAAACACCAAAAGCACACTTCACAGCAGCACATTTCTGAACAGCCCACTTAGCAGCACTGTTTGATATTCAATAGAGCTTTGGTACTATGGTTCTATCGTCATAGGGGATTCCAGAGAGGATTCTGGGTGCTACTAGTTTAGGGATCTGTACCAGAGGTGTGCATTCTGTATCTCTTAACCTACACTAAGGGTCTACCCTGAGCCTCAAGAATCATTTAGTGGCCCAAACTACTGGTCATGACCCACATCAAAGAACAACCCTTGTTAGCCTTGAGCATAATTTAGTACTAGTACTTGTACTACACGCCCCCACTACTAGTCATGACCTGCATCAAAGGTCAACGTGTGAATCATTTTGTAGCTCCTACTCAGTTTTGAACAAAGAGCCAGCACTCTCACACTCTTGCTGCTTACGAAATGAGAGCTCCATGTAGCATTAAAGTGAATCCACTTCTTCCCCAATCTACTCCAACCTTTTCCATGGGTACAACTCCACTAATTTCAGAAGTTGGCACTACTATCTGTTACTAGGTACGAGTTACCAGCAGTTGTGTAGCTGGTGCAAGTAGAATGGACCATTTGACAGCTTTTACTCATGAAATTTGAGGAGGATCAAAATACTTCAAAACCTACAGCAATATATGCAATACTCAACAACCAACAGCATCATCAGGATAGCAGAGTTTCATACTTACAAACCCTAACTACAAATATGTAGTACTTTTACAGATCAATTTGCTCACTGATGATTCCACCATCATACCAGCAGTGATCATTATCATTCATGATGATTCCTGGGTGCTAAAGGGAAATATGGGTCATACAGCCAGCAATTGAAATCGATCAGTCAATGTCACAAATAATGAATGAAAATGTTCAAATAGCTGCCTAGTCCACACAAGCCACCAGGCACTCACTATTCATCATCATTACTACTACTACTACTATCATTCTTCTTTCCTGATTCAAGGTGGTTTTGATCAACTACTGTTACGTGCTCTGGTGAATGAATGAATCATGCTCGTGAACATTTTAAACATCAAATCTAATTTACTTCTCTAGGTGAGGTGACCTGGCGATGTACCCTCCCACTGTCACTTCACGGAACTACGCTGCCCAGAAACTAGGAGCGGCAAAACCCCGCGTCAAAAGCCAGAACTGAGCTGGTGGCAAACGAAAGATGAGAATACATGTTGTACTAGCACTACTAGTGCGCTATGGGTAGTGAAAAGGCTGTCGCATCTAGAGGAACGCGAGAGTAAAAAGAAGAACCATACCACAAATAACGACTGATGGTATGCACACCGAACAAAAAGGGAACCAACCCAGTACCGTACACACTTGAACTTTGTCCTGGGGATGTACGTTCACATACACATGGTTGGTGAATCAAAAGCACATGGAACAGCAATCGCAGACAATGTCTGGGTTCCCAAATGGGTTTCCGTTCCCAGAACAGTTGGCAATCAGAGTGTCTACCTCTCCGCCCTTTTCAATGCGGCAGACACACAACTCCCGGGGAATCGTTCCAGACAGATTGTTTGTTTGAAGGTAAACTTCTTTCAAATGATCGAGGTTTCCGAGCTAGCTCGGGATGGAACCGGTTAGCTTGTTGTCATCGACCTCAAAACAACGGAGGGAAGTGAGCAGACCCACCAGCTCTGTTGGGATTGTTCCTGTCAAGTAGTTTGAGTCCAAATCAATGGAGACAAGGTCGGTGAGCAGGCCTAGAGAGATGGACAATTTGCCGTACATATTGTTGTCTTTCAGATCGAGCTTGGTTACTTTGCCATCTTCGTTGCACTCGATTCCATACCAATGGCAAACATCTTTGGAAGATTTCCAGTGAATCGGTGGGGGGAGAAGTTTCTTCACATGTGAACGATTACAAAAGAGAAAATGTATTCGACCTGTTTGTGAGCATTCTCGTCAAACATTGGTTTTGGGGAAAGAAGACGTGACACCATTCTTACCTTGACAATGATCACCCAGATTGGCATAGACCAAGCAAAGGGCCATCCACACGATCGCGATCATCGTACCATTGTACAAAAACTGATGATGAGAACGCTGCGCTTCCCTTCGTGGATTTTTCTTGGGGAACGGGTCCAAAAACCACATTTAAAATACACTCATCCGTCGTCTTATTTCTACAATGTGCTAGGCTGTATGCTAGAGCTGTGTGCTAAACGCTTAGCAATAGGCTTGCATACAGGCTTAGCAACAGGTTTATTACAGGGTGCTATGGGGTACAGTACCCCCCAGAAAAATTGAACAAATACTACTAGTGCATTGTGCAAAGGGGGGTTTAACCGAAAGACCACCAGGCTAGTAGTACTAGTACTACTACTACAACTCAACTAACCCCGGTGTTCCAAGAACAATAGTAGCACCGTACGGAATCTCATAGTGGATGGGATCATGGTGGATGCATGCATTCTTCACTTCTTCTTCTTCTTCTTGCTTCTTCTTGTTCATTATTCATAGTACGGTAGTACTAGTAGTACTAGTACTGATGATTCATTGTTACGAAGTACGAAGTACTGTAACGTAGTAGTAAGAGTAATTTAGCGCAAATACAAAAAAATACTTCGTTGTATTGTATTATTATCATTTTTTATTTCATTGGTTCTTTCATTCATTCATTCATTCGTGGTAGAACTACGTGTACGTGTATCCAGTCTTGGTCATGCGAGACAAACAAAAAAAACTTCTACTGTAATTCTTACGGAACTTCGGTTCGTATTCGTACTGTATTCGTAATTACTGTACGGTACGGTATTCGTATTCGTATTCGTATTCGTATTCGTATTCGTATTCGTACAAGACTTGTCTCCGTCGAAAGGAACCACCAACAAGAAAGTGCAACAGAGAGTTTCGTGTTCGAACTGATAACCATTACAAGTATTTCACTTCCTCTCATAATTCGAATTTCCAAAACAACAACAAAGACTCGAGTAAAAGTAAAAGTACGAGTAGTACGAGTACGAGTACGATTTCGACGAGTGCAAACCATTACAACATACCTACAACAACACCAACAACACCAACAAGAACAACAACAACAAGGACAATGGATACCGCTGCCGCCGCCGATTCCGAAAATACGGAGTTCTTGGAATTCATTCGACAGCATGAGGATGATCTTGACGAGGATGATGAAGATCCTGTCGTGGTTATCGATTACCCCACATCAGATTCTCACGAGGATGACGAAGATTCTTACGCATTCGAAGAGATGCAAAACGAGAAAGACGTGGTCTTGGCTGCGGTGAAGAATGATGGATGGATCTTGCGATATGAATTCGAAGAGTTGCAAAAGGACAAAGAGGTGGTCTTGGCTGCAGTGAATGAAAATGGACGTGCCTTGAAATATGCATCCAAAGAGTTGCAAAACGACAAAGACGTGGTCTTGGCTGCGTCGAAGAATGATGGAGCTGCCTTGTATTATGCATCCGAAGAGTGGCGAAACAACGAAGAGGTGGTCTTGGCTGCGGTGAAGAATGATGGAGCTGCCTTGTATTATGCATCCAAAGAGTTGCAAAAGGACAAAGACGTGGTTTTGGCCGCAGTGAATGCTACTCGTGGAGGACTATATGCCTCCTTGAAATATGCATCCGAGGAGTTGCAAAACGACAAAGAGGTGGTCTTGGCTGCGGTGAATAATGAGGGACGTGCCTTGGAATATGCATCCAAAGAGTTGCAGAAGGACAAAGAGGTGGTCTTGGCTGCGGTGAATAATGAGGGACGTGCCTTGAAACATGCATCCAAAGGGTTGCAAAAGGACAAAGACGTGGTCTTGGCTGCGGCGAATAATGATGGAGATGTCTTGCGATATGCATCTTATGAGTGGCAAAACGACAAAGAGGTGGTCTTGGCCGCAGTGAATGCTACTCGTCGAGGACTATATGCCTCCTTGAAATATGCATCTTATGAGTTGCGAAACAACAAAGAGGTGGTCTTGGCTGCGGCGAATAATGATGGACGTGCCTTGGAATATGCATCCAAAGAGTTGCAAAAGGACAAAGAGGTGGTCTTGGCCGCAGTGAATGAAAATGGACGTGCCTTGAAATATGCATCCAAAGAGTTGCAAAACGACAAAGACGTGGTCTTGGCTGCGGTGAATAATGATGGAGATGTCTTGCGATATGCATCTTATGAGTGGCAAAACGACAAAGGGGTGGTCTTGGCTGCGGTGAATAATGATGGATGTGCCTTGCGATATGCATCTTATGAGCGGCACAACGACAAAGAGGTGGTTTTGGCCGCAGTGAATGCTACTCGTGGAGGACTATATGCCTCCTTGAAATATTCATCCGAGGAGTTGCAAAACGACAAAGAGGTGGTCTTGGCTGCGGTGAATAATGAGGGACGTGCCTTGGAATATGCATCCAAAGAGTTGCAAAAGGACAAAGAGGTGGTCTTGGCTGCGGTGAATAATTATGGACGTGCCTTGGAATTCGCAAGTGAATCCTTAAAGGGCGATGTAGAGATTTTGCTCACGGCTCTGATACGGAATCCAGAAGCCATTGAGTTTGGGTCAAAAGAATCCATAGTTCATCTGGCAAAGTATTATCTCCAACAAAGGACGAGCAAGTCCGATTCCGAAGCGGACCAGAATGAGCCCTCGATAGAGTGTCATTTGGGGTGAGTGAAGAATCTCAGTTGGGGCGCACCACAAGAGTTACTACAGAATTCGAACGGATACCGCAATTCAATCATTCCCGTATCCACACTTTAAACACAAGAATACTAGTATTCGACTGATGGTAGTGGGTGTGGCTCTATCTCTTGGAAGCACTTGTTCACCATTATGCGGTACGGCCAATATGATAGGCCAACACACGACACGATGACCCCACCATAAAGGGGGTACAGGGTGTTGTTGTCATCCATCGCATCCCAGCACCTCACGAACTTGATGTTGGGTTCGTCCTCTTGCGCTCTTGCCTGGTCCTCTTGTGCGCTTGCCTCCCCTACCTCCTGATCTGGATGTTGAACCACGTTCCCGGCGACGAAAACATTGTGTCCAACAAGTTCCAAATTGTTTCTTGCTTGGATCATAATCTTGTTTAGTTTCAGTCAGCAACTATTGAAAAAGGTTGATTTTCAATTTGATTGAATCATTTTTGTGGAATGAAATGCAAGAGCCCTCTACTCGAAAGAATCTGCGGCGAAAATTGTACAAACTGCCTTTAGCTAAAAAAATACTGTGATCATCAAGAACAACAAACCGAGACCTCTACCGTTTGGAGTTCGCTTTTCGTGAGCGTTCTCAGCTGTCAAGAAAGGACCACGAATCTTTTGGCACGATCGGACGTCAACCAAAAGCTGCATGGATCGACACTGTCTTCCTCTTATCATGCACGACAATATGCTTCCTTGGGAATTTCACGTGCGAGCAATGGTTTACTTGGCGCAGATGCTGCATGCCAATACCGTATCAGTCTGAACCCAATTGCTTTTCCGTAACGGTAAGCTTGCGCAGAGTCGTTGCGTGCACGTACGTATGTGCGGCATCTTTTTTTCTAAAAACAACAATCAATGATCACGTTGGTCGTGTTTCGCGTCGGAGCAGGGTGCAAGTACTAACCTTACCTGGCAATCACCGCATGTCGGATCGTGATCACGAATCATCACTCTCATCAGCAATTTCTACTACACGCAGAAAGAATGAAAAAAGAATGAGTCGTGACTTCGTTTTGCTTCCCAAACGAAGAAGGCAGATGGAAGTGTGTCGAGGAAGCTTCATCAAGCATGAGGTTTCTCAATGAGCGAACGCTTCAACCAACCGCTTCAACAGTGCAATAAACAAGTTGCCGAAAGCTTAAATAATACTTTACACGAACCGTTCAATAAAGCAGAGAGAAAGTCACCACGGGTTATTTTTCTGTGGGAGCCAACATCGCAGGCACATTACTACTAGTAGTACTAGTACTAGCTACTCGACCAAGTAACCTTACTACTACTAGTAGTACTATTAGAAAAAGCTGGGCATGACTTTGATGAGAGAAAACTGCTACTACCTCACCCCCATCCCTTCTTCATCTCAAAATACTCCTCTTCTTGCTAGCGAATTCTCTCATTCACCATGATACAGTACTAGTAGTACTACTACTGCTAATGGTTCGTTTTGAAATTCAGAAAAAATACAAGAACAAACTACACAGTTTATCACTCTGCCTCTGTCACCAAACGTCATTTCATGACAACATCCATCTTGACGAGAGAATAGAGATTCATTCATCAAAGTCAATATCACCAGGAGTGAAGATCCAACAACATGATATCGCAGGAGGTACAGTAAGGCCTTACTACAGAATTCTTATCAGCTGTCCCCGGGTTTCAATAGAAATTAGTAGTAGTCGGGGACGTAGAACCGGGGGACAGCTGATAAGAATTTTGTAGTATTTGCAGTACGGTACCGGTAACCTTACTCCTATTTTCTTCGCCGAAATCGCTGACTCCCGTGAAAACGTACGGACGTACGTATGTACCGATTGGGATTGGTGTCTGAAAGCAAAAAATAGAATCACATCATCAAAATCAATCACAAGGGATCTGTCCACGACTCATTTTTTCCGTAAGTAAGATCTAACAGAAGGTCTTTTTTTTTTTTTTTTTGAAAAAGGAGGAACTCATCATCAAAACCCGATGATATTCGCACAATTTAACTATATTGTGAGGCAAAAGATCTCGAACAAAAATTCGTGGAAGGACGTACGAAAGAAAGCAGGGACACAAACGAAAAAGCCCTCTACAACAACACCAAACCTCTCTGCGATCAATCATCGCCCGCGACTTGTTCCAGGAACCAAATACGAAGTAAACAAACAAATAATAATAATAACAACAATGATTCGAAGTCTTGCGATCGCGATCGCGATTGCTGCCGCGGCTACACGTACAGCGGTCCGAGCCGAACCCCTCGCGTGCTATTACAATCCAACCTTTGTCGGGGGCATCGACTCTACGGACCGGTGCGAGGAAACCAGCGTCACAACCCTGCTGCTGCCCTGCGAAAAGGGCACGCACCACTGCATCAGCGTCGTCTACGCAGACGGAACGTCGACGGGGTTGGGGTGCGTCCCGAAGACCGATGGCGGAGACGATGCCTACCCCTACACGTGCAACATCGTCGAGGGAATGGGCGGGGGAGTGGTCGATTGCTCCTACTGCGAGACGGACCTGTGCAACGTCTGCGATGCCGGGGCGAGTCCCGTGCCACCCACTCCTCTCTCGTGCTACGTCGACAACGATTTGGCTCCAAAGGAGAAGGAGGAGGATGCCGCGGGCAAAGACAAAGACGGATCCAACGACGGATCCAACGACGATGGCAAGGCCGTTTGCATCGCCAGTGACAGGACCACGACGGGTGCGGCGTGCTACAAGGGCTACCATCACTGCGTGTCGCTGGTGTACGGGGACACGGGCGTCGAGACCGGTCTGGGATGCGTTTCCGTGACGGACAATGCGGAAAACCCGATCTCGTGCTCCATCCTGAAGGCCCTCGATCCCCGCATCACCGACTGCGAGTATTGCGGCGACCGCCAATTGTGCAACACCTGTTCCGGCGGCGGCGGCGGCGGCGCGGCGCAATCCGCCGCGAACGGCGAAACCGCGGCGCCGCCGCCCGTGCCCGACGTTGCCGGTGCGAGCGGCGGGGACGGTGGCGGCGAGGGTCCCTCCGAAACCGGCGGCGATGCCGGTAGCGACGAGGCCTCCGCGTCGGCCGATGAGAGCGCCGCGGGCAATGGTTTCCCCGGCGCGACGATGCCGAAAGTCCTGCTTTTCGTTGGTTTGGCCTGGTCCGGGTGGTTTGGGATGTAACCCGACACGACCCGACCCGACACGGCACGACTTATTCTTGTAGAAAGAAAGAAGGGTTTTCTTCCACCGTTCTTTTGTGTTTGGCAAGGGCTTGTTGTATTCTATTCTATGCTATGCTATTCTATGCTATTCTATTCGCCGTTGCAGCAAGACTGTGGTTGCGGCAGCTTTTGACGGCACGGCAGACGTTGCTCCAACCAACCAACCAACCAACCAACCATTCAACAACAATACAACACCATTGCTTCTTCCGTGCTTGTTTCGCAAACGCGGCCGGTCTGGAAATCAGCGCGGTCCGCTTCGCCGAGAACTATTGCACCGCTGGCTGTTGTAGAATACTACTACTACTACTAGACTACTACTAATACTACTCGTTTCGTCGATGCGCCGTATCCGGTCGGAATCAAATGCCGTCTGTCAACTCGATTGGTTGCCTTGCCGCCGCTGTGACGTGACGCGACGACTGTCCTAACTACTAACTACTATAACAGTATCAAAACTACTGGTATATACGAACTGCGTGCCGATTTTCTATACTCGCACAAGAATCACCAGCTACACGTACAGATACCGTACAGCAACTTTTGCATCCGAAATACGAAAAAAAAATCTTCCAGTCATTGCTATTATTATTTATTCTTACTATTATTATATATAAATAAATAGTACGTAGTAGAACAGTATATTATATTATTAATATTGTTAGCATGCTTCTTTGCAAAGGCACTATTCCGATACTACCGCGGTATTGTCCATCCGACCGCTGTTCTCCCACAGAACCAGTGCCGAATACGCCGACAACAAAAGGTACCGAACCGTCGTCTGCTCCCGTTTCCAGCGCTTGAGCTGGTCTCTCCCTTCGCGGAGGGCGCTCTCGAAGTCGGGGTCGCCCGAATCCGAATCCGAATCCAAATCCAAATCGTTCGCTCGGGATTCCACGCCGCGACAAAGCGCGGTGATCCGGATCCAGCTGACCAGGGGCAAAATCACCCAGTGCGAGACGAGCAGAATCGAGCACCCCAATCCGCTGTGGCCGTGGCCGTGGCTCTCGTTTTCCGAGAGCATCGTGCCGCCGCTGCCGCCGCTCGGAATCGGCAGTGGTATGTGCAGCGCCACCACCGTTCTCGCAAGGGTCGCAAGGACCAGTGACAGCGTGCGGTGGGGACCGTAGATCAACGCCACCGAGGCAAGGTTCACGAAATGGTGCAGGGAGGAGGGCACCGACAACAGTCGCAGACCGTGGTGGAGGACAATCGTCGAAACGAGCAGGGTCGATGCGGACAGCACGCAGTAACCGTAGCACGACCAATGCTCTAAAAAACCCGGGAGCAGCGAGAGAACGGTGGACGACGACGACGACGGCGATGAAAGCGATGGCGACGACGTGGTGGAAGTGGTGGTCGTCATCATTGTCGTCGGGATCATCGTTGTCGTCGTCATTATTGTCATCATTGTCATCATCCACGAAAACATTGCGGATTGCGCATGGGAAGTCGTCGTCGTAGTAGTCGTCGTCGTTGCCGTTCCGCTGCCGGTCCGGGTCCCGCAATCGCAAACCTGCGCGAGGATCGATGCGACCGAATCTCGGAGGAAGGAGGCGATCCACCGGTCGAATTGTTCGTTGTTGTTGCTGTTGATGTTGCTGTTGATGTTGTTGCCGAGTACACGTACCGTTTCGGTGTCGGAAGAGTGGTGGTAGTGGTAGTAATAATGCTGCCAGACGGGCAGAATCCCCCGCGCCAGTTGCCGGATCGCAATGACCTCCCACAGCAATCTTCCGCTTCCGCTTCCGCTCAAACCACCGCCGCCGCCCCCCAGATTCCAGTAATACGATTGGTCGCGCAGAGCATGGAACTTTTCCAGCCAGTTGGGATCGTGCCTCGCGGCCCGCAGGCTTTGCTTGTGGCGTTTTTCCGAGAGGACGGTGGTTTGCATCCAGAGGTTCTCGAGGTTTTTTTCGAGGCGCAAGGATTGCACAAAGAGGGCGGCCGCGGACGAATCGAGCCCGAGGACGTCCCTTGCTTGCTGCATGTCGCGAGCGAATTGCTCCACCTCTCGGCGTTGCTGCGTCCCGGCCAGTGGTGCCACGCCGTTGTCGGCTGTTTGTGCGGTACCGATAAGTGATGCTCCTGCTGCTGTTTCTGTTTCTGCTGTTTCTGTTTCTGCTTCGCCGCAATGGCCCTCCGGACCTTTGTTTGGCGCTCCTTCTCGTTCTCGTTCCCCCCCCGAGGAACGCACGGACAACCGCAAATCGCTCGGCGATTGTTGCGACACACCATCCGTACCGCCACCCCTGTTTGCGGTTGCAATCGGTTCCGCAAATCGCGCCACCGCTGTTGCTGCCGGGTGGTTTTCGTTTTCGTTGTCATCACACTCATTATCGCACTCACAATCACTCTCATTCTCGGCGCCGGCTTTCGACCCGGAACGCATTGTCGTCGTGTTCGGTGTGTCGACGATTGGGCCGCCGCCACCGTGTTGTGGTTGTGGTTGTTCGATGACGACCGCTGCTTCCGAGACCAAGATCGGTTTGGAAGCCCGTCGTCGGTTCTTTCGTTGCCGATGCAACGACCATTGCCGGATTCCGATCGAGAGCGCCACCGCCAGCAAAAGTGTGAGTGTCGGTGTCGGCACCATCCGAAAGCGAGCCGCATTCGGATCGGAGCAAGGATCATCGATAGCGATAGCGATGGCACTGCCAACACCAAGAAGACCGAGACCACGACCAAGACCACCAAAACATCGCCTCTGGATGAGCTCGTAAATCGACAATCTTTCGCAACCGTTCGAGTCGTTGTCGAACGCTTGGCGCGTCGGTCGCACCGTGACGACCACAATCTCGTCTTCGTCTTCGTTCTCGTTCCGATCTTCGTCGTTGGTTGGAATTTGGATCGCACCATCACCGCCCGAGTCGTCCTTTCTTCCCCGGTCGTTGGTCCTCTTGGGTTGGATGGTTCCGGGGCCGTGGATCCCGTGGAGTTTTTCCCATTTTTGCCGGGTGGATGAGATCAAGATAATGTCATCGTCATCGTCATCGTTGTTACTGTCGTCATTATTGTCGTTATTATTGTCGTCATCGTTATTGTCGTCATCTTTATTGTTGTCATTATTGTTGTCATTGTCATTATTGTTGTCATTGTCATTGTCATTGTCATTATTGTCGTCGTTTCGTTCGTGGTTTTCTTTGGTGTCGTGTGTGTCGTCCGAGGAGTCGATGCCCGTCGTTGTCATGGCAACTGGGATGGTTCGATCGGATTCGACTGGACTGGACTGGACTGGGCTCGGCTCGGCTTGCCGTTGGAAGGTACCGGTAAGTTACGTATGCAAACGGCGATCGTTTCTTGGGTCGCAGGTCGAAGGCAATGCCGAATGCCGAATGCTGAATGCTGCACCAGTAAAGGATATCGTGTTCGCAATGGTTGTCACAATCGATGATCGATGTGTACCGTCGTACGAAGTAATTATGTGTAGTAAGGTTCCCGTAAAGCGTCAGGCCTGGTCATGGGTTTGAATTTTGAATTCTACCGTAGTAATTTACACGTAAGTTGCTGTAAGGTTACCATGTACTGTGGTGATAATAAAAAAATACTTGTAATAAAAAAAAATAATGATACAAAACACACGTACAATGGTACGCGTAACATTGGTGCGCTGCGCGCAAATCCATGAGAAAGTTGGAAGCTCTCCTCTCAATCAACAAAAAAAAATACCGGTACCGTAAGATTACTCGTACGAGTCAGTCGAAATCAATCAAACCAAAACCCAAAATCCCATCGTTGACATGGGTTGGGGGTAGATTGGAAAATGGCGCACTCGGAGTAAGGTTACCGTATTACCGGCGCAAGCTTGCGGATGCCAATTTTCGGTTTCTTCGAACGCTGACCGACATAATATCACAACTCGGTCGAAACAAGACGACAGCGAGCAGCGAGTAGCGAGCAGCGAGTAGCGAGCAGCGAGTAATTAGCGATGCCAACAGCGAGCGGTTTTGCTAGGTTCGACGCGTTGTTTTTGTACCGCGAAATCATGCCCTAGCGCAGCCGAGATAAAAGTCGATACGGCAGCGAGCAGCAGCAACGCTTCGATACTACAGGGGAGCAGCAAGCAAAGCGTCGATACTACAAGGGGGGGGCACAGCAAACAGCACCAACGCGTCGATAGTATACAGGGGACAGCAGGAGCAACGCGTCGCGTCGCGTCGTTGATACAGGGGACAGCAGCAAAGCGTTGATATACGGGGAAGGGGGGATAGCAAGCAACAGCAAAGCGTCGATAACACAGGGAAGCAAATAACGTTCATGGGTTTTGCTGGGTTCGACGCGTTGTTTTTGTACCGTAAAGGGATACCCTAGCGCAGCCAAGATAAAACCGATACAGCAAGCAGCGAAGCAGCGAATAAGATGCGGGGTTTTGCTAGGTTCGACACGTGGATCATGTACCGTAAACAGATACCCTAGCACAGCCAAGATAAAATCGATACAGCAGCGAGCAGCAGCATAGCGTCGATGCTACAGGGGAGCAGCAAGCAGCAGCATCGCGTCGATATACAGGGGAGGGGACAGCAAGCAGCAGCATCGCGTCGATAGTATACGGGGGAGCAGCAAGCAGCGAATAACGGGGGACAGCAAGCAGCGAACAGCGAGCAGCGAATAACGTATGGGGTTTTGTTGCTAGGTCCGACACGTGGATTGTGTACTGTAAAAAGGTACCCTAGCATCGCCCCGGATGAAATCGATACAGCAGCGAGCAGCAGCAACGCGTCGGTACATGGGGGGGAGGAACAGCGAGCAGCGAGCAGCGAGCAGCGACTACCGTATGGGGTTTTGCTAGGTCCGACACGTTGTTATTGTACTGTAAAGAGATACCCTAGCTCAGCCAAGATAAAATCGATACAGCAGCGAGCAGCAGCATAGCGTCGATATTACAGGGGGGGGAACAGCAAGCAGCGAGCAGCGAATAACGTACAGGGGTTTTGCTGGGTTCGACGCGTGGATTATGTGCAGTAAAGAGATACCCTAGCGCAGCCAAGATAAAAGCGATACAGCAGTGGGGGACAGCAAGCAGCAAGCAGCAAGCAGCAGCAAAGCGTCGATAATACAGAGGACAGCAGCAAAGCGTCGATAATACAGGGGACAGCAGCAACGCGTTGATCTACAGGGGGACAATGACGCGCGTCCCAATGAACACGAAATTGAAAATGACACGACACGACACGACACGGCACACGGACCGCAGCCAATAGCAAACCAATCCAATACTGCTAATGATTCAGAGGGGTTGAATTAATTGAAAAACTGATTGGAGCATGATCAATACTATTTTTGTTGTATTAGTTTAATGAGTTTATGGCCTTGTACTTTACCACAATGCGAAGCCAACCACTGAAGACTAGCGAATAAGCAATGACGGCAAAGTAGAATACAAGCGAAACGAATTTCGCAAAAAAACCACCAATGAACCGTAGATCCACCCGTGGGAAAAATCACAAACATACGATGATGATGATGATGATGTGTTGTGAACATCAGCGACGCCTTACAACAGTGCAAAGACTACTGAGAGCAACACGGCACTCATCATTCCAACACCGACAAAGGATCCACCTGCAAGCAAGGTGCTGTCAACTCTCTGTGACTCCAGAGGAATGGTGGAGGCGAATGGACTCGTGTTGCTCCCCTCTTCTCGGAGGAGACGCTCCATGTCGTCCCCAGAGAACGTGAAAGGCCGAGACAACAAGCGGCGGGCACCGCTCAGAGAAACCTCACCAGCGCAGGTAAAGGCGCTTTCCAACTTTCCAAAATAGCCTGAGGTGACAAGGCTCACAAAGCCAGCGGCTTTGGAACCCACAGCGGTCCCATTTGCGTCAAAGGCATTCGAAACATCCACGATCCTGGTCAATACATCCGTGTTCGAATTGTCGAACAACGCACGAGTTGCAGCTTCGTTCGAGCACACAACATTGACAAAGCCCGTCACAGAGTAGCCCTCTCCAATGTATTTCGCAGTTGGACGAACGCAAACACCAAATTCCTCACCCATCTTGTAGGAGGAGAAAGGAGCTCTGCCAATCCCGCACAAGAAAGCTTCGACATCCACATTCTTGGTTATCAAAGAACTCACAAGATCCTCATCGTCGTAACTAATGCTCACGGTCTGGGTGAAGTTTTGGAACTCTGCTTTGAAGTCGACCGTCACATTCAGCTTGGTATCCACAACGGAAAGATACTCTGCTCCATTCGCGGAGGTGTCAAAGTCTAGCTTTTTGGAAGCCCGGGCGCCTGCAACAAATTTGTAAATCATTGTTTTACCGGTATGACACGTGAGCGAACCATTCTGATAATCATAATATCATATTGTTATTCAGTATTTGTTTCGTATCCGCAAAATACTTACAAAGAGCAACTTCTCCAGAACTGTCGGTTTTTGATGTGTAGGCAGCAGTGCTATTCACATTCGTGATTGTGTATTCTGCAGCATCTGTAGTACGTCGTCAGAAGATAAAGATAGAGAATTCATCATTTGAGAGGCCGCGCAGAAAAAAGTTAAGAAATGTACCAAAGCAACAAAAACGGTGACTTACAAATCGTGGCGCCGTTTCCTGTTGTGGAAACTGAAACTGTGTTTGCACTGTAAAGACTTGTGTCGAGGGCTGTGCCATTGATGCATGGTTCACCAGGTGGTACGTTGACAAAGAGCTCGGTTGCAACATTTGACAGGTCCAAGGCTTCGAAATAGGTTTTCATATTGAATGGTTCTAGAGTCAGGACTTCCGCGGTTTTGTCGTTCACTTTCGCACGCGCAACCTTGTGTGTGCTGATTTGACAGTCCCCACACCACTGTGAATCCGAAAACAATGGTGTTCCACCAACCGGGCATCCTGAATCAGTAAACATATCAGTAAGCAAGGCATCTGTTCTGACCTTCGATGGCCAAGTAAGAAGACACTGATTGAAAGCAGGTGCAACTACGAACATATTACGCATGTTGGTCACCGATGAAATGTCCCACGGATCGATGATTTGGTTGAAAGCAGAAGCCCCACGAAACATATAAAACATTGTGAGAACTTTTTGTGTGTTCCACGATCCAATGGGTTGGTTGAAAGCAGAAGCCCCATGAAACATATAATGCATGTAGTCAACGTTTTGTGTGTTCCACGATCCAATGGGTTGGTTGAAGGAAGCGGCATAATTGAACATTTCACCCATATGTGTCACACTTGATGTGTCCCAGCAATGCAGTGGCTCATTGAAAGTCTTCCCGTTAAAAGCTCTCCACGTATTAGTTACTGCAGAAGTGTCCCAACAGTTGAAAGGTAAGCTGTATGGGCAGGTACCAGTAAGACAAGTAGAAATAAGGGCCTGCAAGTCTTTACCAGTCTCTGTGATCACAGGACGATCGCCAGGGCACTCGGCGGCACATTGCTCACTTATAGAAAGCTTTCGATTGATTTCTTGACCAATCTCCTTCGGAAGTTTAATCTCCTGCGACGCTTGGGCAAACCAGGCAATCCAAAGGAAAATGAGGGAGGACAGGAAGAATCTCATCTTGGACGATGACAGACTTGGTGCGATGCCGACTATGGAAAGGTAAATAGCAAATAAATCAGCAACTGGTGAGTGAGTACAAGGTCATGTCCACGAGTCAGCAATGAAATCCATTGTTTGTGAATTACAAAGTAAAGAAAATAGAGTAGTATCGCGGAAGTCATTTGATGCCGTTTGATGCCGTTTGAGACATCGAGGGGAGGAGCCTGATTGATAAAAAAAATCACGTCGTAGGTCAACGACTGATTTGTGAAGGAATTATGCTCGTCATGGCGAACGACTTACAATTGAGACAAGTAAGTTTCTATTTTCACAACCTGTGAAAATGATAATGTGGGATGAGACAGTCTTTGAATCCAAGGGGGGGAAAAAGCAGAATTTTTGCATGAGGAGCTGGTTTAGGTATCGGAAAGTCCTAGACAAACGATATTAAGGATGAAAAAAAGTAAAATTGACTTTGGCTTAGCAACTTAAAGGATGAAAAAAAAGTAAAATTACACGAGCTAACCTTACACTTACTTTCGGTTGAATGATAAAAAAATATATTGAGCCTCGGCAAGGCTTAGTTGTAAGTAAGATTACCCGTACTGTACGTGCGTGAGGTTCCAAAAATTATGATGAAAAAAACTACTTTCAATCCGACGAGTGATAAGAAGTAATTGAGAGCTAAATTGCTCGAGCTAGTTTAGTAGGTCTCATGATGAAAAAATAAAGTTGAACTTTGGCTCAGCAACTTAAGAAGGATGAAAAAAAGTAAAAGGATGAAAAAAAGTAAAATTACACGAGCTAACCTTACACTTACTTTCGGTTGAATGATAAAAAAATATATTGAGCCTCGGCTTCAAGACTTAGTTGTAAGTAAGATTACCCGTACTGTCCGTGCGTGAGGTTCCAAAAATTATGATGAAAAAAACTACTTTCAATCCAACGAGTGATAAAAAGTAATTGAGAGCTTAATTGCTCGAGCTAGTTTAGTAGGTCTCATGATGAAAAAATAAAGTTTAACTTTGGCTTAGCAACTTAAGGATGAAAAAAAGTATCATTATACGAGCTAGTTTTGGTCTAATGATAAAATATTTTGAGCTCTGGCTTAAGGATGGGGAAAGTCTTGTTTAGTAAGTAACCTTACATGAGGTACAAAAAAGTTTGATCTTAATTAAGCAGAATTACACGAGCTACTTTCAATCCAATGATAAAGCAATGTTTTGAGATTGGGCGTAAGGATCAGGAAAGTCCTTTTGTAAATGCCCGTACAACAATGTCAGGTTCCAAAGATTTTGAGAAAAAGAAAGCAGATTACTACACGAGCTTCTTACTTTCGGTTGAATGATAAAAAAATATTGAGCCTCTGCGTGAGGTTCCAAAAATTATGATAGAAAAAAGCAGAATTACACGATCTACTTTTCAGTCAACTGATAAATTAATGTTTTTATCTTTTGCTTTTAAGGATATGAAGATATCCAAGATGGATGCTATGGATTGTGCTAAGGCTACTACTGTGTAGGCAAGTGTACTGGGGCTACAGGCAGTAGCATCCAGTGGCTGACCACGCGTTTGTATTATCGACGCGTTGCTGCTTGCTGTCCCCCCCTGTATTATCGACGCGTTTGTATTATCGACGCGTTGCTGCTTGCTGTCCCCCCTGTATTATCGACGCGTTTGTATTATCGACGCGCTGCTGCTTGCTGTCCCCCCTGTATTATCGACGCGTTGCTGCTTGCTAACATCCAATGCATTGAGTGAACGTTTTGTATGTTCCATGATCCAATGGGTTGGTTGAAGGCAGTGGCCAAATGAAACATATTTCCCATATCTGTCACACTTGATGTGTCCCAGCAATGCAGTGGCTCGTTGAAAGTACTCTGCATATAAAAAGCTTTATACATAATTTCTACTGCGGAAGTGTTCCAACAGTTGAAAGGTAAGGGGTATGGGCAGGTACCAGCGATACAAGTAGAAATAAGGTCGTGAAACTCCGATAAAGTCTCCGTGATGATCACAGGACGATCGCCAGGGCACTCGCTGGCACACTGCTCAATTACAGAAAGCTTTTGATTGTTTTCTTGACCAATCTCCTTCGGAAGCTCAATCTCCTGTGACGCTTGGGCAAACCAGGTAATCCAAAGGAAAATGAGGGAGGACAGGAAGAATCTCATCTTGGACGATGACAGACTTGGTGCGATGTCGAATACGGAAAGCAACAGCAACGACTGGTGAGTGAGTACGAGGTAACGTCCAGCAAACAAAATACAATAACATTCCAGAACAAGTCATTTTATGCTGTTTGAGGTGTCAAGGGGAGCTTGATTGATACAAAAATCACGTCATTGGTCAACGACTGACTTGTGACGGAATACAGTCTTGCTCGTCATGGCGAACGACTTACAATTGAGACAAGTAAGTTTCTATTTTCACAACCCTGTGAAAATGATTTTGTGTGTTGAAACAGTCTTTGAATCTAAGGAAAAAAAATGCAGAATTTTTACATGAGGAGCTGGTTTAGGTATGGGAAAGTCTTGATCTACAATCGACAGTGGTGATAAAAATACATGAGCTAAATATAGTAATTACACGAAATGTTGAGATTTTACTTACGGATCGGGACAGTCTTGTTTTGTACTACTAAGTATGTTAGATTCCAAAAGTTTCACTTTAATTGAAACAGTCATGGACAATGTCGGGCCAATCACATGACAACAACAACAACAACAACAACAACATCCCCACCATTCTCTCTCGTAAGCAATGAAACAGACTTCACAGGGGGCTACCATTCATACATACTTCTATGAATTTTACTACAGCGTGGTGTTACACTGCGTGCACACAACAATCAACAAGTAATGGCGGCTGGAAACAAGAATCAATCCGAAAGATCTCCGATTCGATCGACCGAATCGATTCACTGAATCTATCGACTACCCATTCCCCCCTGTGGACAGCAAACAGCAAAGGGACAAACATAAACTCGAAATCGAAACCAGCGGATAGCAGCAGCTTACAACAGGGGTGCGTGCTTTTCCCTTCCAACAGCTGCTGCTGCTGCATCGGCAATCGGCAACAAGAATGAATCCAGCAACTCATTCGATTCGTTACTTTCGAAGCGGAAGAGCTCCCCCGTTCCTCTCGTCGCGTCTCATGGCATTGATCAGCTTCGTCATCGACAGGTCGGATCCGTAGTGGCTCTCGATCCTCCGGATGGCCGTTTCGAGATCGTTTTTGTTCTTCTTCCCCCCTCTCCCTCCCCCCTTTGTTGTCATCAGGCGCTCGATGCATCCCCAGACGATCTTTCTCCGGGAGTACCGGCACTTGACCCGGCCCCTCTCCCTCCGATCAAAGTCTCTCGCGGGCTTTCTTCCGCCGATCCCGTTCGCGTACTCCTCCCACATGGCTCTCAGCGTCCGCGGATGGGGATGCAGGGTCGCGGGCCGTCGCTGCCGCTGTCGTTGTTGTTGCTGCTGCGAAGGAGCAGCAGCGACTCCCCCGGGGACCGCCGGATCGGAAGGACGAACGATTGCTGCGATTGCATTTGCGGTTGGAGTTGCATTCTTTCGAGGACGCACTGCCGGAGCTGGAGCATTAGCAGCATTAGCAGCAAGACCCCGAACCATCGACGTCAGTGTTCGAACCATCCGCTTCAGTTCGGCAACCTCGGTCAGCAAATGGTTCCGGATCTCGGAGGAATCGGTTTCAATAGTGGATAACTTTGCATATATCTCTGCCGCCTCATCCGCAGGAATCTCATCCAAGCCGACAGCAACGCCGTTGTTGTTGTTGTTGTTGTTGTTGTTGTTGTTCGTTGGGATCACTTCTTCCACTCTTTCTTGGATTGGATTCTCCTCCTCCTCTAACATATCATCCAGTACCTGCTGGAAGTGCTCGTCTCCCTCGGTGAAGCCGCGATCTGCAGCCGATGTTTTCCCATTTCCTTTGCACTCCTCGTGACCAGCAACAGTTTTGATGAGCCGGTTGATCTCAGCGGATCGTGTGGGGTTCCCTGTTTGGATTTGCTCACACCAGGGCATGTCTGTTTCAAAGAAATACGAAATAGCCTTCTTCCAGTAACACAACGTAGTCGATCTGATTTTTGGCGTGTCGTTTTTTGTATCGGGACTCTCCTTCCCGTACACCTTCAGGCACATCCAGTGGTAGAGATGGTGTGGTCGCACAGCATTCAGTTCTTCCACCGAAACAACCGAATTGCTTTCGTACGGCTCTCCGCTCACGTAATTCATAAACTGGAGCAAGATCTTGTGGTATCTCAAGACCTGGGTTGGCGCATGGACATCATTCTTTGGAAGCACCGGGGGAGGGCCCGCTGGTACCTTGTAGATTGGGCGTCCGGTTGGT
The DNA here is from genome assembly GCA_037355855.1 of Pseudo-nitzschia pungens. Classification (NCBI taxonomy): domain Eukaryota; phylum Bacillariophyta; class Bacillariophyceae; order Bacillariales; family Bacillariaceae; genus Pseudo-nitzschia; species Pseudo-nitzschia pungens. The sequence continues at coordinate 5,479,379 of CM074760.1, read as the reverse complement.
CCTCTACTAGCAGTACTAGTATTAGGTACTAGTACCAGCGGCGGGGGGAGCAGCAGGAGCAGCAGCAGCAGGGGCAGGAGCAGCTCGTTCCGGTGCACCAGCGATTGCCCCATCAACGTCGGGAGGGTCGGGATTGGCAGCGGCGGCAGCAGCAGCAAGCCGGCGGGCTTGACCTTCCGGAGAACGCAAGTGCGTCCTCGCAGTGTTAGAAGTACCAAAGGAGGAGGCAATTGCAAAACTTCTGCTCGCGTTTCGTTGTGCGTCGGCTTCCCGTTGCCGGCGACGACGTTCGCGAGCTCGTACAGCCGCCCGGTTCATACTCAGTTGTCGTGCTGGCATGCTTGTTGTTTGCTTGCGCTGTTCCTCCTTGTCTTTTTGATTGTTTCGTTTTGTTGCTGTCTTTTTGTTGTTACTGGAATTGAGCTGTCCAATTGCTGTGTATTCCGTAATGGATTTTGTGAGCAAACGCAAATGGGCACGCGCCTCTGTCGGCGGAGTTGGTTTCGTGTTTCATAAACCTTCCTCGCCTAACGGATGAATTGATACTCAGAGCCTACCGGTATCTTCGGTTGCAAGAGTTGAATACTACGTACTTCGTAAAAATCATTTGTTTCTACCATGTGGTATTTCCATGTATTTACTACGGTAAGGTTACTGTAATTGCAACCCAGGAAGGTGTCGGGGCACCTTTTAAAAATAGGGTCGTGGAATCCCGTACTGTATTTAGTATGTGGCTCTAAGCTTACCTGGTACTATCAATTACGAAGTAACTTACTTCGTACTATGTAACATTACTTCGCACAACAATTAGTTAGTGGAGTTGTAAGTGATTATCCTTAACTTTAATAATGCTTACAACGTAACTTTAACTTCGGTAAGAAGAGGAAGAGTGTGAGAAACCGGGTTTTGGTAAAAACAGGATATTAGTGTTTTTAGTGCGTAGCTCTGGTAGGTTTTCAACGCTTAAAAACCATGTAGTTCTTTGCAGTGAAAATAGATACTTCGTAAATAGCTATATTAATCGATCAAATAGCTATATTAATCGATCGGTTTTTGAATCAATCAGCATACACGTGTAATCAAACATGTGTAAGGACGCGCACAAAAAAAAAGTAGATGCGCCTGTAATCAAACATGTGATTTTTAAATGTTGAATTGAGTTTTGGTACCATACGTAATACGTACAGTAAAAAACCTTATGTACGAATCAATCTGTAATTTTTACTACCATGTTCAAAATAATACAATTTTTTATTAGTGGATCACTACGAGGTAAGATTACCGGTACTTTAATCAGCTAGTACCACTAAGATTTACTAGAGTAGTGGCAGTAGTAGTAGTAGATTCATCTAGAGGGACATGTCTAGAATCAAAGAGGGATAGATTTTGGTTTGGTTACTAGCAGTGGTGGCAATGCTGGTATTAGATTCATCCAGGAATGAGCCTAGAATCCTGTATATCTTATAATATGGGGCTGCTAAGAGTTGGGGTATGTAAATATGGTACAAATCCTACTTGAGGGGCCCAGCATCCTGTCTAGCATCCTGTTTAGTATCGCCTTTTTGGTTCTTCAGTTCCGTTCTCATCTTAGCATCCTGTATATCTTATAATATGGGGCTGCTAAGAGTTGGGGTATGTAAATATGGTACAAATCCTACTTGAGGGGCCCAGCATCCTGTCTAGCATCCTGTTTAGTATCGCCTTTTTGGTTCTTCAGTTCCGTTCTCATCTTAGCATCCTGTATATCTTATAATACAGGGCTGCTAAGAGTTGGGGTATGTAAATATGGAACAAATCCTACTGGAAGGGCCTAGCATCCTGTCTAGCATCCTGTTTAGTATCACCTTTTTGGTTGTTCTATAGTTCCGTTCTTATCCTAGCATCCTGTATATGATCTGATATTAAATGGCTGCTAAAAGTTGGGGTATGTAAATATGGTACAAATCCTACTGGAAGGGCCTAGCATCCTGTCTAGCATCCTGTTTAGTATCGCCTTTTTGGTTCTACAGTTCCGTTCTTATCTTAGCACCCTGTATCTCTAATAATATGGGGGGTGCTAAGAGTTGGGGTATGTAAATATGGTACAAATCCTACTGGAAGGGCCTAGCATCCTGTCTAGCATCGTGTTTAGTAAAGTATTAGGTAAAACAAATCCCTAAAAAACAAGCAAAATAACACATCCAAGGATGAGCCTAGAATCAATAAATAATACGAAAGTGTAATAGTACTGGTTTTAAATGAAAAATTGGCAATAATATGAAAGTGTAGTTAGTACTGGTTTTAAATGAAAAATTGGCATTAAATAAAGGCACTGATCGCGAAAACAACTCCACTACCCCCCCCCCCCCCGAGGTCCAATAGTAGTATTATTTTTGCAACGTCGGTTGCATTTCAGGAACACTGTATTTACTGGTGAGAAGATGATGGTAATATTCTTTTTCTTACGGTAAGGTTTAACCAACTTGGTATTACTCGTATCTAAAGTAAGAATTCTCCCATCATTCTGAATTCGTCGAATGAGATTGATTTTGATTCATTCGATTTTCCAGTGTACAGTGTTCAGTGTGCTGGACTGGACTGGACTGGACTGGATCCGTGACTGCCATTCCAGTCGTCGTCGTCGCGCAATCAAAATCAATCTCTCTCAAAAAACAAAAAGCTAACACAAACATCCACCAATCGTCGAACCATGAAACACTTTTTTGGGAGATTTTTGTTGATGGAGATGCTTTCGATCGAGTTCTTCATCAGAATAAGGTTTACCGTATCATACTCGTAGAGTGCTCATAATCTTACCCTAATCTAGGGTACAACTCGACGACATCGCTGTTTGTTGGGTGTGAGGATTCGAACGACAACACCATTTTATCATCGAACGATTCATTCACTGTGTCCAAACCCCAATTCTCATACCATCCATCCATCCATCCTCCCACCAGGGACCAAGCAACAATCGAGAATAAGAGGCAAAAAAAGTTGCTGCTTGCAAGCAAACAAAATCCAACAAACATGTCGCAGAATGCCGCCGCTGCTTCTGCCTCTGCTGCGGGAACGGCCATGCCACCCGTGGTCAGACGAATCCAGGAGCAAACCCCGGAATCCCCGGCGCCCATTTGTGTTTTGGTGGTCGGAATGGCGGGGTCCGGAAAGACGACGCTCATGTCGCAACTCCAGGAGTCCACCATTGATTACGACGACGACGACGACGGCAATTATGACGATGACGATTACGACAGCGGAGAAAGGACAACGGGCAATCAAGAGTCAGAAGGTGCCGTAGGGGAAGACAACGACAACGACAACGACCGGAAACCATCGGCCGAGGCAGATCAAAAAGGAAACAGTCGACAACAACATCAAGATCAACAACAACAACAAGATCAAGATCAAGATCAACAACAACATCCACCACGGGGAAAAAGCAGCAAAGGCATGCCCGCCTATTGCATCAACCTGGACCCCGCCACCCTGGACGTCCCGTACAGCCCATCGATCGACATTCGCGACACGGTCGACTACAAGGAGGTCATGAAGCAGCACAAACTCGGACCCAACGGAGCCATCATGACCTCCCTCAACCTCTACGCCACCAAGTTCGACCAGGTCATCCGCATCCTCGAACAGCGGGCCGACAAGAACGAGCTCTCGGAATTCCTGCTGGTGGACACCCCCGGCCAGATCGAGGCCTTTACCTGGTCTGCCTCGGGGGCCATTCTCGGCGAGTCGCTCGCCTCGACCTTTCCCACGGTCATGGTCTTTGTGGTGGACACGGTCCGGTGCGCCAGCTCCCCCAACACCTTTATGAGCAACATGCTCTACGCCTGCTCCATGTACTACCGGACGCGGCTGCCGCTGGTGATATGCTTCAACAAGACGGACGTGTGCTCGCACGAGTTTTGCACGGAATGGATGGAGGACTTTGAGGCCTTTCAGGAGGCCCTGGACAACGCGCGGAGCGAGGGAGACGGAGGAAGCGAGTCGGGATTCTACGATTCCCTCACGCGGAGCCTGTCGCTGGTCCTGGACGAGTTCTACACGGAGTTTCGAGGGAACGCCTGCGGCGTCTCGGCGGTCACCGGGGACGGGATCGAGACCTTTTGGGAGAAGATCCGGAAGGCGGCGAGGGTCGACTTTGACGAGTACATCGAGGATCTCCGGCACCGAATCGAGGAGCAGGACGCCAAGAAGCAGGCCATGGCGCGCGTCCAGGCGAGGCGGTTGAAACGAGACGTGGCGAGGGACAACGCGACGACAACGGCAAACGCAAACACAATCGCGTAGACAAGCGCAAAAGACAACGACAACGACGACGACGACGACAAACATGCCACCGCCGTGAGTTCGCAACAACCTGCCCGCGTAAGAACCTACTACTTCTGCTACTACATGCGTGCGTGCGTGCCTGCCTGCGTGCTTGCCTACTACTAGTGGTATACTTTCTTCCTGCGATGCAAAGTGCACGTACGGTACATCATTACAATGGTAGTAATATCTATAATGATACGAAGTATAGTACAGTGCTTTTAAAAGCAATGATCAACTCTAGTGTTGGATGAATCATCGGGGAAAAAAGTTTCTTTTTGGTATCGAAATTCATTCGACTTGCACAATCTAATCGTACCGTACAGTATGATTTCAATAGCATGGCATGGGAAGGTGTGATTCTTCTTTTGTTGACTGCTACATATATTTCATCATTGGTGTCATTACAATAGTAGTAGTATTTATTTATTTATTATATTCAATAACAACGTAATAATAATGAAATAAATATTGTATAATATTGATATCTAAATTACTTCATAGATAATCTACAGAACACATCATTTTGCCCCATAGATGACGAACAATCCTCGGTAACAACTACCAACGCCGAGGACAATGATAATACCTATACACTTTACAATACGACGAAAAACAAAACAATACACACAACATCACAACGCGGTTCCAACAAGCAATTCCAATCCGTCGTCTCACAGCAGACACAGCCATCACTTTCTGCGATTCTTTTGCGATGCAGAAAATGATACTGGGATTGCCTGTGAGGCCCGACCACTAAGCGGAGCTAGCAGATCCAAGTGTCGTGGGATTCTTGGGATTCTTGTTGGAACTCGAGAAAAAGTCCCGCGCGACCGACAAACGCACTACCGACACGGAAAACGAAGACGTCGACGAATGACACGAATACTGTAGTAACTATAGCATAACATCGATCGAACAAACCATTGTACATGCTCGTGGCGCTGCAATATTGAAAAAAGGGGACAGAGGAAAAAAAGGAAGGAAATGAGTACCAAGTTGGAATGGAGATGGAAAAATTGTTTTTGTTTTGTTGGTTCGGAAGGAACAAACAAACCGGCGGAAAATTTTCCGAGGCATCGAAACCGCGAATCTTGCCACAACCAAAAGCATGCCTAAGTTGGTGGTGCATCTCGTTTCTCAACAGAAAAATTGGAAGTCACCGTGCCTCTTTCGGGGCAGGTTAAACCGGTAGATTCAGTACAGGTCTATGATATGGATGGGATATCATCATTGGCAGCCGGATCATCCATAAAGAATACCGATATTCTGATTGTGGCAGATGCGATGTGACGCAATGGGGCGGAATTCGATGCAGCGCGACGCAATACATCGGATTGTTCGCGTGAAGCGGAACGATCGAATCCATCGACTTACAGGTTGCATGCCACGTTACGTTACGTTACGATGTCCATCACCAAGGGCATCGGGCACGAACTCCATTTCGCCCGAACTATTTGGAATCGACAGTGAAACAACAACAACAACAACAACAACTAAAGTTAGACCAATTTCTCCTTCCAAAAGCAACGGAACATCACACAGAGTGCAGCGCAGCGCAGCCCAGCCCAGCGATTGATTGATTGATTCGTTCCTTCCAATCGCCATAGTATTGCGAGGCCGTCCGTCCCTCGGACACAGCCGAGTCGCAATCGTTTTCAAGCGGAGATCCATCCATCAGCAGCTTTGTTGAGATCACGGTGAAATCAGTTGACACGCATGAATGATAATTTTTAAAGCAAGAGATTTCATCGTTTGGGGTTCACCAGCTTGACACGCGATTGGTTTCGAGCATCGTCTCGTCTAGCTAGCGTCTTTTCTCGTGCCGTCTTGTCTTGTCTCGCACGCAACAATTCGTTCCGAATGACTTACTCACCATTGCACTGCACTTCGCTTGCGTTGCCTTCAGCTAGAGAGGGCTGGTCATCATTCCATAACCAAGGAATTCATCCTTTCCTCCATCGCCACAGGATTTGTGATCACAACGATGGGCACCCATGCGGTAATTAATGAATTGTTGACGCTTTCTAGGGAACTCGTCGAAATCGTAGGAATCGGAGGAAAATCTGATTGTTGATAGCCATCACACCTTGCGTAGAACTGAAGTAGCATTTGTACTGCAGCAAAAGCATCTTGTCATGAGGTTACCATCATTATTATTTTTCAAAGGCTGGCACAGCATGAAAAAAATTCGTGGCCATGTTTCTACGTCTGGTCGTCGTCACTCCGTGGACAGAATGATTTGAAAATGGTGGAAGATGATGTCTAAAACCAGATCGCACAACGAGAATGACTTTTGGTCATTCCTCAATTATCACAATTATTACCGGTAGACTGGGATGGCTCACTTTTTGTTGAGAAGGGTACATGTAATCTTGTACGGTAATCTTACCGTGCCGTTGACCCTCTCGACAAGATCGTTCGTTCTTCGCGGCGTGACTGCAGTTTCACATACACAACAATAATTTTGAATGTACGAAGTAATTGACAAGAACATATTACTTCGTTTCCAATTCCGACGGCGAGTCAATCAGTCGAAAAGAGAAGAATCAACCGGAAAGAGAAGGATTGTGTTCGGATCCTTTGTCCTCTCGCAGCATTCTGTCATTTCTTTGATTGCCACCGAGCATCCATCCATCCATCCATCCAACCAACGTGATTTGAAAAAAACAAAACAAAAAAAACAAGAGAGTGACCAGAATGTCGGACAACGCCGCCAAGTCCATCGTGCAAGCAGCGGCCCCCGGCCAATTGGATGCCGTCGCAGACAACCTAGAAAAGCTGGCTGGCAGCGGTGGTTGGAAGGCCGAAACCAAAAATGAGGCCAAGGAATTCCAATGCGTGGATCTGCACGTCGATGGCCTGGACCACCCACTGGCGAAGCCACTCCACGAAAAAATCGAACGGTACCAAAAGGACAACTTTTTGGGCAAACCGGGTGTGACGGCCCGGGTGGCGATGACGAAAGACGACCACAACCAGCTCGTGGTTCACACGTACGCCGAAAAAATCGATGCCCCCAACCAATATGCTGCCAACTGGAAGGCAACCTGGACGATCGACTCGGCCGACATATACGGGCGCGTGATTGTTCATTCTTGCGCCCACGAAAACGGAAACGTCCAGCTCAAAATCAACAAAGAATTCCCCGTGGTCACGGTGGGCGAGACGGCTCTCAAGGACGGCGACGAGCCATCGTTGGTCGACGGTTTGGTGGAGCAAATCATGAAGTGGGAAACAATCCTGCTCGGGATTCTCGAATCGATGAACGACTCGATTTCCAGCGATCATTTGAAATCGATTCGAAGAGTCTTGCCCATCACCAAGACGAAAATGAATTGGGATGTCGTGGCTCATCAGAGCGTCAACACTCTGAAGAAAACAGCGCCAGAGGCACGCAGCAAAGTCAAGTACAACAATTGACAATGGATTTCCGATTCCGAGGAGCTAGGAGCGAGTTGCCCAATGCCTAATCTAGAACGAGCCTCTCGAAACACGGCCGAATCAAATCAAAACTATTTAAAATCGATTGTTTGATGATGATCTATTTTGATGATATCGCGTTCTTTGCGAGGACCAATTCAGTAGTATCTACCTCCGGGACTCGGACGAACCCTTCCTGGCTCGACCCTTCTTCCTCCCGTTCGCCTTGGTTCCCCGAAAGAACTCGGATTGCTTCCGGAAGTGTTCGCTGCGACTGCTCACCCTGCGGAATTCCTGGGGCACGCGCGCCGTCCATTGCCGGGGGAATCCGTTGACGCTCTCGATGGACGCGACCGAGTCGTTCCCCCGCAGCCGCAGGAGTTCTCGGAGCATGCTGTCGTTCGGGCACGCGGTTTGCAAGGCGCGGACCACGAGAGCGCTCACCCCGCCGGCCGAGCGGGCGTCGCGGAAGATTTCTTCGACGCGCTGCCGGCGTTCGATGGACTCGGGGGACGTGTGCGTTTCGATCACGGCCAGCATCTCGGCGAAGGCGAAGTGGTCGGCGGTCACACCGAGATCGTGGGTGTCGTTCAGGAGCTCGGAATACGTCTCCAGAGCGATCGCGTACGGATCGACCACCGAAGGACCCCCGTCGTCGTCGTCGTCGTCCGCAAGGGAACCGAAGGCGCGGTCCTCCGCTTCCGAGTCGTCGGTGATCGCGGTCGGTTTCGCGTTTGCCGCCGCCTTCAACACGATCGTGAACGGGGAAGCATCGATTCGTTGCTCCTTTTTCGATTTGCCGGTCGTCTCGCGGTGGTTCCACCGCGCTTTGGTCAAAAGATCCGAAAACAATCGCCGCGCGTGCCAGACACCGTCCCCGTTCCGGGACAACGCGTAGGCATTCATCACGGTGACGTAGGATCGGACGTCCGGCCGCGGTATCCGATGCCCCTCCGACCCGGGATTTGGAGCGTCGTCGTTTTCGTTTTCGTTTTCGTCGTCGCCGGACAATCGGATCAGCAGGTCCAGGAGTTCCTCGGCCTTTTCGGGAGCCGCGGCGTCTCCGAATTTGCAGGCCCTCGCCCAGGCCTGCATGCACGTGTTGAAGGAAACCGCGTCGGGAGAAATCCCCGCGATCTCTCGCAGCTCGGGATCCAGCATGCGGCGGAGGAGATCCTCGGCCCGGTGGGGGGACTCGGCCGCAAAACTCTTGGCCCACGCGTTCAGGCAGGCGTTGAACGGAACGATGCTCCCGGTGAGCCGACCCGGATCCTCGCGGCGCCGGATCTCGTCGACCATCGTCCAGAGGACGTCCTCGGCGCGCTCGGCGGCCTCCACTCGGTCCCGCGGGGATTTCTTTCGGGCCGCCATCCTCGCGAAGGCGTGGATCGTGTTGGCAAAGGCGAAAGCGTCCGGTTCCAGGTCCGGGTTTTCGGAAGAGATCAGTTCGCCGAGCAGGGCCAGCGCCTTTCGGGCCGAATCGGGCGCGTCGCTGTTCCCGTGCGCCTTGATCACGGTGGTGTAGGCGACGGTGTCCGGGGTGACGATCTTCCTCCGGTTCGTCGTCGTCGTCGTCGTCGCCGCGTCCGGATCGATCGGTTCGTGATCGTGTTCGTGTTCGTACTGGTATTCGTGTTCGCATTCGTACTCGAATCCGTGGTCTTCCAGGTATTCCTCCCGCTCGATTTCGTGGCGCTCGATCATGGCCCGGAGCACCGATTCGGCCCGGTCGCCGGCGGTGGCGTGCCGGGTTCTCGCGTAGGCGTTCAGGACCAGGGAGTAGCTCCGGGTGTTGGGCTTGGTGTGCCATCCCCTGTTTCGATTGGCCCTGTCCATCGCTTTCAGCACGTGTTCCGCTTCGATCGCCGCCTGGATCGACCGGGAAGCCGCCCGCGACAAACCCTGCAGGAGTGTGTTGTAGGTGTTTACCGTTGGTTCGCAGGAGAATCCCTCGAAGGGATCATCGGGTGTTGCGTCGTCGTCGTCCGCCGCGGTGTTGCTGCCGGGAGCAGTCGCTGTCGCTGTCGATGTCGCTGTCGATGTCGCTGTCGCTGTCGATGTCCTTATGCGGGAGGCACCGACCGCTTTTCGGATTCTCTTGTCGTATTCGGATTCTTCGATCATCAGCTCGAGAACCTCTCTCATTCTCTGCGGCGCGATTTTCACGGTTTGGCACATGTTGGCCCATCCGTACATGACCATTTCGAACGGGCGATCGGGAACGACGACGACGACCGGCGAAACCCCGCCGCGTTCGTCCGATTCGTTGGCGTTGGCGTTGAAATTGACATTGGCGTTGGCGTGGTGTTTCTCGTCGATGAGCCGGTCGAGAATCTCCTGGGCCTTCTTCATTCCCTCGAAGGAATCGAGTTTTCCGCACTCCCGGATCAGATCGACGGACGTCAGCTTCACGTCCAGGTGATGCATCGATCCCAGCGGCTGGTTGACGAAACGACCGACGCGTCGTTCGAGCGACGTCTCCGGATCCATCCAAATCCGATCCCTCGCGTTTCCGCCCCGGCCATCCATTCTCTCGCGCTCGTCGTCCGTAGAATATTCCTTGTCGTCGTCGTCGTCGTCGTTGTTGTTGTTGTTGTCATCATTGCTATCAGCGGGGTACGACTCGCAGTCTTCTCCATCGTCGACGGAACGAGGGATTTCCCGCAAACTGCTCTCCTTCCGTCGCGAATCATCATCATCATCGGCGGCGGCGGCCGCAATGGCGGATCCGGTCGGAAAAGGGTTCGGAAGCGACGCGCGGTAACCGCGTTCCGAGCATCGATGCACCGTTATTGGTTTGCTGCGAACTGTCGGCGGCCGAAATGTTGCGAAGGAATAGCCCGCCATGGCTCTCGTCGCGGCCGCCGCCGCCGAAGTCGTCCGCCCGTCCGAAAGAAAACGAACGGTCGACGACGATCGAGGAGCGGAAAGCAATTCTCTCGTTTTGGACGGCGAAAAGATCCTTATCCGGGATCTCATTTTTGGGTGTGCAAGCTTTGTCGGATTGTTGTCGCGGTGAATGATTCTTTCGAACCGGCTTGGTTGCGTTTGCGGAAGTTGTCGTTGTTTGTAGTTACGTAAAATTATCCCGGGATCGTTTCGACCATGATTATTTTTTTGTTTGACAGACGTCCGACATCCAAACCCCGAGAAGGATCGAAATTCGAGGTGATCTCATCTCTACCGTAATTAACCTTACTTGTATCCAAAAATCAAAATGAGATGAGCGATTGGATGCGGACCGCGGAATGATCGGTCACGGAATCGCGGAATCGTTGTTGTTCGTGAATGGAATCAATCATTCAAACGGGACTGTGACACAGGGACTGAATTGAATCATGGTTTCGTCTGACGTCAGTGGTATCATTGGAACAATACCGTATGTTGTTGAGTCGAGTGAATCATCAGTCCACCGTATCTTGTAAGTAAGATTAACCTTACCCACGTCTCCGCCACATCAATCATCACAATTCTCTTGTTCTCTTGCGGACGGATGATGATGATGTGATGTGTGCGAGTTTTGTGACTGGTAAGACTTACGAGTAAGGTTATTATCTACAAAGTGGTTGTATTACGGTGCTAGGTAGAACTGTACCGGTACCGGTATGTGACGCGGTGGAGCTATCCAATCGGTTTTATCGAAGTCAACGACTCTCGTGTTTTGTTCGAAACTGTGTTCCGTGCGGTGTGACTCTTCCAACTCTCGCATCAACATTGCTCCTAGTTGTCATCACAACCGCCATTTTTGGAATCCAACCCTCCCGAATCGATACACCACCATGAAGTCCTTTTCCTCCGTCCTCTCCCTTCTCCTCGCCCTGGTTTGCTTGTCCTTCTCGAGGACGACGACGACGTCCGCCTTTGTCGTTCGTCCGTCCGCGGTCGCCCCGTCGACGGCAGCTTCCGTAGCGCCCACCACCGCCACCACTACCAGCCTGAACGTCTTTGGAAAGAAAAAGTCCAAGGCGCAGCAAGAGGAAGAAGCCGCCAAGGCCGCCATGTACTGGGAAGGAGAATGGGTCTGCAAGGACTGCGGCTACATCTACCAGCGTGTGAGTAGTGAGGTAACGGCAGCGGTAGCGCGCGCTCTCGAAAGGCTAACCGGAGGCGCATTCTCTCGGGCCCGCGCCCCCCCGAGAGCGGTGTCGACGACGACGCGGAATTGGTTCGGCCCTCTCGGATGTTGCCTCCCGGAAGCGGTTCCGGATCGAACGGAACGATGCCGATGGCGGAACCGCGAATGGCTCTCTCGCGCATCGCATCGATCGCATCAAATTCGAAGCGTTGAAATTTCCCCGTTTCTCACGTCCTTTTGAAACTCTGGTGTTTTTTTTTTTTTTTTTTCCTTTCGAATCCGCAGGCCGAATGCGCCGGTTTGTATTTCGAAGGTAAGCGCGATCCCCGGACGGGACGATGCGGCGAAACCAAAGAATACTAATGGTTGCGCGAATGTCCCGGTCGTTCTCATCGATTTTTCGTCGATTGTTCCTCTTTCGTTTCGTTTCGTTTCGTTTCGTTTCGCGCGATTCAGAGCAAGGCGTCGGTTTCCGATGCCCCCAGTGTTCGGGGCCTCGTCGCCGTTACGCCAAGAAAGTGGGAGATCGCGTCGGAACCACTCTCGACGGAGGCGACGCCCCCATTCTCATTTTCAGCTTCGGTGGGGTCGCGGCGACCATCGCCTTCGGAATCTGGGCCGTCAACAACTTGTAAACTCGTCCGGTCTTCCTTCGTTCGTTCCTTCCTTCCTTCATTCATTCCCGGACGCGCATGCCGCCGTATCAAAGTAGCAGGTGGACTGAAGTTCAGGTATTTTAACCAGTTTTAACTAGTGTTTGTTAGTTAAAAACAAACAAAGAAAATTTTTTTGAGACAGGTTTTGTTAGTTGTGCCACGCATAGTAGGTAATTTTTTTTAATCAGGTTTGAATGGAGTTTTTGTACTGGAGCGCGCATCGTGGCAGACCTCTGTCTATTATCACCCCTGTTTTCAATCGCCGCTTTTGAACATTCGAAAATATATGTTGGAAACGTTGTCAACTGCCGTTTAACCGTTTGATTGGGACCACGACTATCCGACGGACTGTAGGCGAAGGAAAAACATTCCTTTTTTATTTTCGAGCAAGTTCTTCGTTGAGGGTCATCAGAGTTTGGAGAATATGATATGTTTTAGTACTTACCAGTAACTTACTACGAAGTACATAACCTTACTATTTCAAATCTTATCTTATGCCTATCATTCAGAAAGAGCAATCATCGAGGGCAGTTTTGTCATTGCAGATATTCATCATCGACAAAGATTGTTGCGACACATGCCCTTCCACCGTGTACTACGATTAGTGTCATCGATAACCGCCTACTCCGCGTTGTGAGTTGTGAGTTGTGAGTTGTGCGTTGTGCTCCTACTCGTACAGGTACTCGTCGTACGGCGGGTCGAATCCACCACCACTACTACCACCACAAAAGCAGCAGCCGTTGCCGCAGCCGCAGCCGCACCGAAAAAATTGTCGTCTTTTGTCTGGCAACACAACAACTGTCGGAACACCGACTTCACAACATCGCAATACGCTGTTGAGAGTTTGCCCTCTACCAATCACCATACATCACACACCACACACCCCAACCCGTGGGTGTTGACTTTTTAATCCCTTCGATCATTGCTGCAATCCGCCCGGGTGGAGTGCGCCCGCCACGAGAAAAGACTTCGTTATTCCCTTGTGAGCGAGCGAAAGATCGTAAGTGCCGTGTCGATGGAAAGGAATACTGTTGTCATTGTTATCCGTCGCGTCGCACAGCATCGACGACGAGGACACGATGACGATGACAACGGATCGTATCGTATCGTTTTATCTTATCGTGCCGAACAGAATAGAAACGAAAAACCAACCGTCGCGAACGAAAGGAACAATGAAGGACACATCGACGGGAAGACTGTCCAGAAGAGACCAAGATGAAGGAGATGGAGAACGATCCCTGCCACATGGAATGGAAAGAATGCGGCGCTGTGAGGTCGATCCATCGGAGGGCCAGAGACGAAAACAACGGGCGATCCACGCAGCGCAGCACAGCGAAGCCATTCCGACGAGACTGGGTGGAATCGGATCATAACTGTTTTCAGTCAATCCGACAAGCCCGGGTGGAAGTGAATCCCAACCATTGTAACTCCAGACACACATTGTGACAACACACACATACTACGAATTGAGCGAAACAAATCGGGATCCCATACGGAGAGCCAGCTGGCATTGCGTGTGGTCGTCTTCTGTTGCGGCACATTGTGTGGTTCTTCCGTTTGCGATTCGTAATGTGTACTAGTATCAAGTACTAGCATAGCCGCGGAATGGATTGGTTCTGCAATGAAGCGAATATCCCCAAAAAAAAATTTAACGTTGTCTCGTAGCTGCCTCTCCTGCAGCTGCAATTTGGAATCGAACCACTACAATACAAAAACGATCATCTCACCATTCTCTTGTCCCATACAATGTTCCTTTTGCAGTATAACAGGACTAGGTGTCACTACAATCCATCGGTATATCATCGAAGAAAAAATTTGTATTCCCTTTCCCACAAAGTTCCCAAGAAATTCTCCAATATCAGCCCTGGAACTTTCAATTGATCTGCATCAACACAACACTAGGTTAAATCTTGCTCCTTCATCAGAAACAAACCAGATCACAACAACTCAAATCCATCAAACTGAGTGTTTTGCGTTCAAACACCACCACTGCGTCCATCTACCACATAACTCGTTCAGCTGCATTCCCAACTTGACTGCAGATCCAACCACCTTAAAAGATCATGGTTCGCACTATCCCGTTGGGGAACGACCCCAAAGATGCAACAAAGATCGCTGACCAGATCGAACAATTCAATTCAAAAAGAAGTGCAGGGAAGACTAAGGACACGGATGACGACAAGCTCGAAGATGACAAAACCAAATCCATCCTTTCGTCTTGCAATCTGCAACACCTTCCGGGCCCACCATCATTGTCATCGATTCCATCAGACGATGGCATGCCTCACAACTGCAAAGGTTCCGCAAATGAAAAACCACCATTGGAAGGAACCGAGTTGCTGTCTTGTGCGGCATTGATGCCCAACCAGGAGCAGCATCCAGTGGTTGTTCCAAAGCTCAAGAAATACAAAGGCATACCAGTTACAACTGTCATGGTTGGATTTCTTGCTGGGTTTCTCTTTCTCAGTTTTTTCACCATCTTTGCTGGTGATTATTGTGATGAAGACTGCAATTCCATTGTGAGATTGATTTTTGGATCGATCATTGCACTCATTGTAATTGTCAGAGAAGTCTGCTGTTGCCGAAGCAACGAAACTGCAACTGAAAGCAATGTATACGCAACTGCAACTGAAAGCAATGTATCTGGAGCTGTGGAGGAAAATGGTACAAGCAACCCTATTGATGGACCTGATGCAAGCAATGGAGCCATTTGCATGAAGAATATTACAGGATCTCTGTGTTTCATGTTGCTGGGAGTAGTTTATGTATATATTTGGAGGGATTTTGTGTTGAATTGGTGGGATCTTGTTGTCGTTGCAGCAGTTGACATTTCAATCCTCATTGCTGTGATGGTCATTGCGAGAAAGAATCGGGAGAATGGCAGCAACTCAGGTACTAATCTAACCTGCTCTTGGAAGTTTCTTTCCTCTGCTGCTTCCTTTTTCATTCTTTGCATTGGAGAATCCATGGCTTTCTCTAGCCTTGCTCATATAGTTCAGGAACCTGAGGATGGAATGTCATTTTTCAATATTTACATTGTTCCCTTAGCAACACTCCTTGCATTCATCGTAAGGGGGATCAGGCAACTCAGAGGGAAAGCTGGCACTAATTTGCCCTTCATTTACAGCATGGATCTCTCCATGACGCTCATTGGCACTGGATTTGGTTTTGCACTGTTGGCTTACACTGTTGAAAACGAGCATCTTTCCTTGCAGATATATGGCTGTTTCACTATACTGGTTCTACTTATTGTTTGGTTGTACAGTTCCACAGAAGCCAAGAACAATCATCAAAATGGCAAGGAAACCTGCTTTTCTGCCCATGACAAGAAGAAATATTCATCTGATTCCTACTCATTGTTGGCTCTCTATGGACCAAAAGACAACCCTGACTTGTTCTCCTTTGGTTTGATGGTCTTCCTCTTCCAAGCAACTTTGTTTGTTCTGATGATACTGAGTGTGGTCTTTGAAGAAATGAGAACGGCAGGTGAAGTGGACAATCCAGGCAATGACAGGGATGGGCTCACAGGTTTGTTTGCAAATTTTATCCCATCTAATGTTACAGACTTAGCTCGGTTGACGCAGATTGTAGCCCTCACTACTTACATGGTATTCGCAGATGCAAGTTTGATGGATATTTCATCAGCTGTAGAGATGCTCTGTCTTTTGGTCCTATCCAAAAAAGAAGATGATGGATTTAGCAGGGGACTAATTGGTTTCTCTTGTATACTGAGAGGCACACAAGGGCTGTTGGCAATCTTTGCAGTATTTCTGCTGGTGATGACATCTTCAGAAGTGACTGAGATCATCCTAAATTTCACTGCAGTAAGTAATTGGGGTAAAAAAGGTTTTTTTTGAACCAGTGGCAGCAAAGCTAACCTAATATTCTGTCGTTGAATAACAGGTATCCTTTATTTCTCATTTAGATGAAATTGCATTCCAGCTTGCTAAAATGGGAAAGTACGGCTCAATGCTAGAAGCAGCAGCAAAGAGGATAGAACAGGAACCTCTTCCTAGATTCACAAAACAAAAGCACAGACATATCAGATACAGGATTACTATTTCTACCATAAGTGCTTTGCTGTTTGGATTGATCATTTTCATCACTCATTCTCAAGAGAGTCCAAGTGTATGGGCGACAAGGGTTCTAAAAGTCCAATTTGAGGAGTCTTCTGATCCATTTGAATACAGTGGATGTTATGCAATTGACAGTGACATTACATATTCGAAGCGATTCAGTTACAATCTTGTAGCTGATGAAACAAATCGGACAAAGTTTGCTTATTGCAAAAGTGACAGACGTTGGATTCTTTTTACGGGTGGTTCTGAGGTTGATGACGATCCTTGCTCAGCTAGCAATAATGAACTCGCACACTCAGCCAAAACAGACTTTTTTGACATATCCATGTCCTTTGGTGAAACTTGGTATTCCGCAACAAACGCTCCTCTTAATCTTATTTTTTCAGAGCTTGGGGAACATGAAGATAAATGTTCTGCTTTTGGTGATGGCAACTGTGACGATGAATTAAACAAAGCTAAATTCAAGTATGATGAAGGTGACTGCTGTGCTGTCACCTGCAGGCATTCTGATTGTGAAGCGACTCTTGAATCTGCCTTTGGTATGAACATATCTTCAGGGTTTGGATATCCAAAGTGCAGTGATCCTAGCCATCTGCCAATGCAGATTCATATTGATAACATACAGACAGGCAACCAGCAATTGAATGCAAGTCTAACGCTCCTATGTGATGATGCCAAAGTTCTCTCAGTCCCTCTTAATGTCTCAATGGAGTTCAATGCGGAAACAGTGAAAGTACCAGCTGGATCAAAATGCATAATGAGTGTGGAAGAACTGGATATTGCTACTGATCGTTTGTGGATCATTGAGTACACCATATCTTACCTCTCTGCCAAAGTGAGCCCTTTCCATTTTCATGCAGGGAATATCTCCAGCAAGAGCAGTGATTATTTCTCAGTAGGTATGTATTCGAACCATTCATCTGTTGAGACATAATTGGAACGGATTGATTTTGCTAAATGATTCTGTTTCAATACTTGCTTTGGTGAATCAAATTTATTGCAGTTGAAATTTTTGATCAGACTGCAATGACAACTTATATTGGGCAATTGACCTCTTTGACCACATTTGATTCTGGTATGTTGATGATAGAGCACTTGATAGCTTGAGAGAAGAAGCAACTTGTAATTTTGCTATTGTTGTCATAAAAAATGGAACGCGCTACTTCTTTGGCGTGGTGTACAGTTGTGATGGAATCTAAAGGAGATTTATTTTGCGAGAATGTTGTATGTTCTTGTCTAATGATGCGTTTTGATTGCTGTTTGTTATATTCATGTTTCAGCTTATAATGGTTTAACTGGATCTATTCCAAGCGAGATTGGATTGCTCACTGGCTTGACTAGCTTACGTCTTGGTATGTATTCTGTTATTGGAATGAAGTGAGAATTGCTTTGAAGCATGTGTATTTTGTGAGAATGTTGTATCTTCGTGTCTGATGATGTATTTTGATTTTTATTTGTTATTCTCATGTTTCAGATGAAAATTTTTTGACTGGATCTATTCCAAGCGAGATTGGATTGCTCACTGGTTTGACTGAGTTCAGTCTTTGTATGTATTGTGCCAGTATGTGTATGGGTGTGGGAATGTTGTATCTTCCTGTCTAATGATGTGTTTTGGTTTTTGTTTGTTATATTCATGTTGTAGCTCGGAATGCTTTGACTGGATCCATTCCAAGCGAGATTGGATTGCTCACTGGCTTGATTTTGATAAGGCTTGGTATGTATTTGTGTTGTTGGAATGTTGAGAACTGTTTTGAAGCAGTTGTATTTTGTTTGAGTTTTGTATTATCCTTTCTTATGGATTTTTTATTGTCAATTTTTTGATATTCTTGTTTCAGATGATAATGATTTGACTGGATCTATTCCAAGTGAGATTGGTTACCTTGCCAGCTTGATGTTCATAAGGCTTGGTATGTATTGTGTTGTTGGAATTATGTGTAAACTGTTTTGCAGCAGGTGTTTTTTTTTGGAATTTTGTATCATCCTGTCTAATGGTGTTGTCTTATTGTTGATTTGTTTGATATTTTTCTTCCAGATGATAATGATTTGACTGGATCTATTCCAAGTGAGATGAATAGGTTTATTTTCACAAGATTTCGTATGTACTTTGATTTTTGAACGATATGGTTTGTTATCAGACAGGTGTATTATCTGGGCATGTTTAACCTGTGTTCCTAATTTTTGTTGTTTTTTTTTCTCGTGTCTTAGATGGAAACAATTTTGGTATGTATTATGCTGATGGAATGATGTAAATTGTTTGGAACAGGTGTATTTTATGGGAGTGTTTATCTTCCTGTTTACTGAAGTGGTTATATTGTCCTGTTGTATGTTTATGTTTTAGATGATAATGCTTTGATTGGATCTATTCCAAGTGAGATTGGATTGCTCACTGGCTTGCCTCACTTAAATCTTGGTATGCATTGTGTTGTTGGAATGAAGTGTGAATTGTTTGGAAGCATGTGCATTTTGTAAGAATGTTGTATCTTCCTGTCTAATGATGTGTTTTTATTCTTTTTTCTTTCTTCTTGTCATGTTTTAGCTTCTAATGATTTGACTGGATCTATTCCAAGCGAGATTGGATTGCTCACTGGCTTGACCTGGTTACATCTTTGTATGTCTTGTGTTATTGGAATGAAGTGTGAATTGTTTGGAAGCATGTGCATTTTGTAAGAATATTGTATCTTCCTGTCTAATGATGTGTTTTTATTCTTGTTTCTTTCTTATTTTCATGTTTTAGCTATTAATTATTTGACTGGATCTATTCCAAGTGAGATTGGATTGCTCACTGGCTTGACCTGGTTAGATCTTTGTATGTCTTGTGTTATTGGAATGAAGTGTGAATTGTTTGGAAGCATGTGCATTTTGTAAGAATGTTGTATGTTCCTGTCTAATGATGTGTTTTTATTCTTGTTTCTTTCTTATTTTCATGTTTTAGATTGGAATGATTTGACTGGATCTATTCCAAGCGAGATTGGATTGCTCACTGGCTTGACCTGGTTACATCTTTGTATGTCTTGTGTTATTGGAATGAAGTGTGAATTGTTTGGAAGCATGTGCATTTTGTAAGAATGTTGTATCTTCCTGTCTAATGATGTGCTTTTATTCTTGTTTCTTTCTTATTTTCATGTTTTAGCTTCTAATGATTTGACTGGATCTATTCCAAGCGAGATTGGATTGCTCACTGGCTTGACCTGGTTACATCTTTGTATGTCTTGTGTTATTGGAATGAAGTGTGAATTGTTTGGAAGCATGTGCATTTTGTAAGAATGTTGTATGTTCCTGTCTAATGATGTGTTTTTATTCTTGTTTCTTTCTTATTTTCATGTTTTAGATTGGAATGATTTGACTGGATCTATTCCAAGCGAGATTGGATTGCTCACTGGCTTGACCTGGTTACTAGATCTTTGTATGTCTTGTGTTATTGGAATGAAGTGTGAATTGTTTGGAAGCATGTGCATTTTGTAAGAATGTTGTATCTTCCTGTCTAATGATGTGCTTTTATTCTTGTTTCTTTCTTATTTTCATGTTTTAGCTTCTAATGATTTGACTGGATCTATTCCAAGCGAGATTGGATTGCTCACTGGCTTGACCTGGTTACATCTTTGTATGTCTTGTGTTATTGGAATGAAGTGTGAATTGTTTGGAAGCATGTGCATTTTGTAAGAATGTTGTATCTTCCTGTCTGATGATGTATTTTGATTTTTATTTGTTATTTTCATGTTTTAGCTTCTAATGATTTGACTGGATCTATTCCAAGCGAGATTGGATTGCTCACTGGCTTGATTTACTTAGATCTTTGTATGTCTTGTGTTATTGGAATGAAGTGTGAATTGTTTGGAAGCATGTGCATTTTGTAAGAATGTTGTATGTTCCTGTCTAATGATGTGTTTTTATTCTTGTTTCTTTCTTATTTTCATGTTTTAGTTGGGAATGATTTGACTGGATCCATTCCACGTGAGATGCGATTTGTGTCCGTTGCTGATTTCAGTTTTTTGGTTTGAAAATGGAAGGATTGGCACAATTATTCTCAACCGTTCCCAACCATTCTTGTTTTTGCTCTTCTAATGTTCCAGATGAAAACAACTTGGAATGAGGTCTTCCCGAGCCATCGAATCCCTTTTCCTAGCCTACATGAAGAATTTGGCGTTGCATATTTTCTGTCTTGTGGACGAAACCACGAAAGGACGCGGGAAGGGGTCCTTTTTCGAATTCTTTCAAAGTCGTTCTTTCGGCGTCCTACATTCGGAGTATCATTGCGCGTTCCGCACTGATTGAATGCTTTGGTGTTCCGCAATCACTCCCCGCGACGTCTGAAGATTTGACAAACATTCATCACCATCCGCCGTACGCGCACACGAACTAAAACTAATACTAGATAAAAAGTATTCCGATATCTCAAAAAACGACGATAACAGCAATTCTATCCATCCATCCAGCGCGAACCATTTTACTAGAACAACGGAATGCCCGTCGCCAAACAATTCATCGCGGTGGCGGACTTCCATCAATTCTCCGCTTTCACCCCGGCCTCCGCGGACGGCGTCGCTCGAGAACCAATCGCATCATCCGCGGCCGTCGAATTCGCGACCGGAGCCGGGTTCGCGGCCGCGGAATTGCCGATCGGACCCGCGGTCGCGACGCCGGTCCCGGAACACGGGACCTTCCGTTCTTCTTCCTTTACCGGTTGCAGCGGGCATTTCGTCGCGTCGGCGGGGGTCGGAGTCGAAGCGGTTGCGTCTCCGTTCGGTTTCGTTGCCGGGGGCGGCTCGGTGGCGGATTCGACCACCACATTTGGGTCGGTAATCGTTGACGGCTCGCACTCGTCACTGCTCGGCCCTTCCCTCGGTGTCGCGGACCGAGCGCCGCCGCGGGCGGTCGGACCGGGATGGTTCGAAACCGCCGTCGAAGGCTTCTCGACCTTGACTCTCGCGGAATCGGTCCGCGGGAGCAACCCGGTCGGATCCGCTTTGGTTTGCTGCCGCGTTCCCGTTCCAACCGATTGCGCTGCAACGGGAGGGACGGCAGCCGCGCTGCTCGCATCGGCTTTCGCGACAACTCCAGCGGGTTTTGAAGCGTTTTGCGCGGTTGCGGTGTTTTGCGGGGTCGGCGAGGGTTTCGTTGCGTTGCGTCCGACGGATGGCTCGGTGTTCGCGGCATCGAGTGCCGCGCTCGAAGCAAGCGTCGTCTCGTTTTTCACTGTCGTCGAGGTTGGTTGCGTCAAAGTTTGGACCGCGGTCGTAGTGGCTCTTGCAGCACTAGTCACCGCGATTGTTGCGGAGCTTGCCACCGCCGTTGGCGCAGGTTTCGCAACACCTTGCACTGCCAGTGGTGCAGATTTTGGGGTATTCTGTGCTGCAATCGATGCGGGTGTTGGAACACTTTGCCCTGCAGCATTTCCTACAGTTGTTGTAGGTTTGGTAGGAGTTTGTGCTGTTGATGTTGCTGCTGCATTTGCGGCAGTTTGAACTACAGTTGCGGGTTTGGCAGCGGTTGGCAATACAGTCGGTGTGGATGTTGCAGCAGTTTTCATTGTGGTAGTTTCTGCAGCGCTTTGTACCACCAGTGGAGCAGGTTTTGTAGCAGTTTGCACCACTGTTCCTGCTACTGTTGCAGCAACAGGGATTGTTGCTGCTGCTGTTGTTGTTGGTTTCGTAGCAGGTTTCACCAGTGATGTTGTGGGTTTTGCAGCGCTTTGCACAACCAACGGTGAAGGTTTCGTAGTGCGTTGTATCACTGCTGTTGCGGGTTTTGCAGCGCTCTGTACTACCACTGGTTTTGCAGCATTTGTCTTAGCACTACTCCTTGCTGTGTCGGAAGTCTTCGATGATCCACTTTTTGTAGCGTCGGCTTTATATTGGTGATAGGTAGGTCGTCGTTCGTGGATCGACCACTTCAAACCGATTTCGTTCAGCTTGGCAACGCATTCCGGTTTAAGCTTGCTCTTACCATATGCAGAACGCTGACGATTGATCCAACGCCCGAGAGCTCTGGGAGGATTATCTTCTGTTCTGTAATTGGCGGGGACATTTCCATCCCATTCATTTCCACCCTTTTGCTTTTCTTTGATGTATTCGCAAAGCGTTTCAAACATCGATTCCCAAGATGTCGTTGCCAACATGGACCACTTCAAACCTATTTTTTCCAAAGCTAACTGTCGATCTTTACGAAGCTTTCCGGCTTGGAACATACTTCGTTGACGATTGACCCATCGGCCTAAGTTCTTGTCTTCATCATCATCCTTGACGAAGGGCTTCGCTTTATCTTTCGTCACTTTAATTCGATAATTTGTTGGGACTATCGCAAAAACCATAGACATCATTCGATGTGAGCAATCCCTTGAACATCCTAAACAATCACATACACTTCCTTATTTTTCTAGAGAACAAAACAATACCAGACAAATACCTTACCATTCCCATCCCATTTTTTCCCTTGTTTATTCTGTTCTGCAACGTAGATACGTAGTTCCTCCAACATTTCGTTCCAAGAATTTGATGCCAAAACACTCCACTTCAGGCCCGCATCCACGAGACGTTTCTCCCGTTCTTCTTTCAGAGTGCCCTTGCTTTTAGCAGAGCGTTGATTGTTTACCCATCGACCCAAGGCTTTTCCATCCTTCGTTTTGTAAGTAGTCGGGACGTTCCCGTCCCACATCCATTCGGATTTTTGAGCCTCTGTCATGCCAGCGGTTGCTTCCGTCTTCCGTTCGTCAATAAATTGCAATAAGCACTCGAACATGGATTCCCATTTCTGACTCGATTGGCCCTTAGTGGAAGATGCTGGAGTCCCACTACTGTACGCAGAGGCAGGAGTTGCGCTGGATTTTGATGTAGCTGTATTTGATATGGTCGGAGTCTTGAAGTTGCTTCCACTACCAGCGGCAGAAGGTCGCGGAGGGTGCAGCGGAGTCGCAGGATCAACTGCGTTGGCACTGCGTTTTCTAGGTGGCAATCCACTTCCTTTGACCGCACTGCTGGGGGCAGCCGGAGGTATATATCCTGCCGCTGCCCTGGCTCGTTCGCGCAATTTTTCCATCTGTTTGCTATCCATTGAAGATTTGGGGAATGGTCTTTTGAGTTCGAATGATGCTGGTAAAGCTTTGGTACCAGGATTGGATACCTGCGTCGTTTTGCTTGAAGCAACGCACTGCCTCTTTGACGATGGCAATGATTCTGTGGAAGAGGCTCTTTTCTTGCCCGTTGAGGAACTCGATGCCTTTTTGTTTTTCTTGCCACCACGAGCTCCTTTCTTCTGCGTTGGAAGTGTTCGTCGTTTGTGTGATCCGATGGAGGACACGGAAGATCCATCTGCTATCGAAAAAGCACTCAGATCGAGGCATCCGGCAGCGGCTTCCGCTGCATGTACGGCAGCAGCAACGGCGTCATAGTCAACGGATATTTGCAGCAATGAATTAATCGAAGAAGATCTGGGCCGGCCCGTAAATGAATCTGTGGATCTGTTCGAACCGACGTCTGACGCAGCCCCGATCATAGGCGACGCAGTGCTGCTAAGTTCGCTGTCCTGATCTGCTTTGGTGTCTTTGGATACTGCTTCAACCGCCGTTGCCAAGTCAGCCAATTGATCCTCAACGGACGACATGGTCGCCTGTATCAATGTATGAACATCTGTCGGAAACTCGGCATCAAAGTTATCTCCACCCATGGCAGTATATCGAAGCAAAGCCGATGCATCCGTGCCGATCGACGCCATGGAATTCAATCGATCTCGGTTGCTTACAGATATTCTAGAGGGTATCCTTTCGTCATTCACCAAGAATGAAGAGACTGATTCGTTTCCATCTTCGTTTGCTGCTGCGGTGACATCATTCGCCAAGCTCGTGTAGATTGTAGCTGCCAAAGCAGCCGTTTTGTCGGTTGGTGCAGCTGCAGAATTGGCACCGGCACCGGAACCGCTGTTGTTGCCATGACTTTTGTTATCACCCGCGAAAATTCCAACCCCTAGACTTTCCAAGTTTTGATCCGCCTTGAAGTTTCCGACGGATAGGTCAGACATTCCACCCCAGGATTCCAACCGGTTTCGTCGTCCCCCAATACTACTCAGACGTTCTCTCGAAATGAGTATGTTGCTGTTGTTGTTGTTGTTGCAGTTGTGGTTATTGCCGTGATTGTCTTTGTTGACGCCGTGTGCAGACCTTCCGGTAAGTTCAGCCGCTGCATCGAAACTCCCCAATCGTTCCCGCTGTGACGGATTTAGAACCAGACTTTCCGTCCCGTCCCCCAATAGTGCCTCCATCAAAAAGCGGTGGGATTGGGATCCTAGGGTACCATCGTAGCTATTGTTGTCTCCGTCAGATCTGTGGCTTTTGTTGTCGGACTCCACCGAAGATCCTTTCCGTATCCTCGAGGCAGATATGGTAGCTTCGACTCCCAAACTATCCAGTCCGATCCACACCGTGTCCTTGCGTGTGCACGGATGCGAACGACAAGGCTCGCTCCTTTCGTGTACCAGCACTCAGGGTGGTTTGATTTGCGTGGCTTATCGGACTATGGGGGTGATTCAGTAGCAGAGAATGCGCATCATTGTCTATCGGTGGTAACGCATCGTCTTCCATGGATGGTAGAGCGTCCACTGACGGCAATTTTTGTTCTTTTTCAATATCGCTTTGTTGATCTTCTTTGGGTGCCAACGAATTGTCCTTTTGCCTCTGTTGCTGCTGCTGTTGCTGCTGCTGTTGTTGCTGCTGCTTCTGTTGTTTCGAAGACGCGGAAGAATTAGGATTATTCTTTGGAGTCGACGACAACAAGGACTCGGGTATTGTGAGATCAGAGTAGAAACGGCTGCGATTGGCATTCAATGGAAGCATAAGAACCGACGACGACGACACCGTCAATCCTGCTGCCGCCATGGGTCCCTTCGTTGCCGATCCCGATGTCCCTTGATGCTGTGGTAACAATTGGGAAACCGTGCAGGAAGAATCGCTCTCGTCGATGGATAATGCGGGGAATGAAAAGTCGACGGATGCCTTCCGTTTTCGAAAGGGTCTTCTCCCGGTGGGCGAGGTTCGGAATTTGAGGTTTCCGCGATTGTTGAGAATGCCGATGATGTTGTTGTTGCTGCTGCTGCCGTTGCCGCCGCTGCTTCCCTTATTGTTATTGACGCTGACGCTGACGCTGATTCCGTCTTTGCTGCTGGAGCCATCTTTTTTGCTGCTGCTATTTTTGTCGTGGATGCTGCCTTTACTGCTGACTCCCAGTCCCAACAGACCTCCTCCGGACAGAGAGAAGTCATACCCCACACTGCTTCCTCCGTATCCCACAGCACTACCAGCAATACTGCCCAACGATCCAACCGCACCGAATTCATCCGAAGATCCTCGGCGGGGTCTTCCTGATATCGATGGCAACGAAGAAGGAGTCAATTTATCGTTCTCGCCGTTGTTGCCCTTGGAAGACAGAGTAGCATCCGTGGCTGGATTGTCGGCAGTTACAGCAGCTGCGGGGCCAGGGGTTGACTCAACAGCATTGGAAGCATTGGAAGCTTTGAAAACACCGGAATCCGCAGCCGCCGATGTAGCCTCTGATGAAGACTTTACCACAGCGGTATTGGAAGCCATGAGTGAATCCCAACTCCTAAAAAAACTGATTTCTTGTGCCCGATCAATGTCTTGAATCCCGGACTTGTTTCGTGTTCCCTCTCTCCGTCTTTCTCTTTCTACCCAACTCGAGAGGGAAGTCGTTCTTCTTCCGAGATTGTCGAGCTGTTCTTTTGCATACAGATCGGAGCCTCGTCGCTACTAATGTTGGGTTCGTTTCGGTCGATCGGCTCTTTGTTTGGCATCGATTCACGTGATGACATCGACACGACAGAGGCGAAATTCCTGGGAGAAACCATCCAAAAAATAAAAAAAATTCAAAATTGGTATGTATCGTTGGTGCTGCTGCTGCCTTTGGTACGACAGATCATTACGTAATAACACAGAACTCAAATTCCAATTACGTAATGCAACCTAAATACTGTATTCTCTATCCTACAACTAAGGCCTTACCTTACTACTGTATGGTACTGTCGCGTTTTCCGCGCGGCACGCAACTAGACCCGTTTCCTAGTCGCAACCACGATACCCCCAAAGAATGACAACAATCAAAATCCATGGAATGGAAGAAGGAGATTGTCACTTTTGATTGATTGAGATTTGAGAAATTCTGCTTCTACCTGTTCAACGACTGAAAGACCATCCCTGTCTCTTCGGACTTCCTAGAAGTTTTACAGAAATTGAAGAAACACTGCAAATTTTAGGTTTTTTAGACGTGCGGTCAATGACGAGTACCATTCTTCCCATGTTCTTCACTACTACCTATTTAACAGTAGCTTCCAATGTAAATCGTTCTTCCTATCGTGAAGAAAACAGATTCTCAAAAAACCAAAGGGAAAAAATTACTGGTGGTGATCAGATAATTACTGTGCGGTCTGTTTGAAAATACGTTTTTCGGAAAGTTTGGATTCCTGATTCCATGATACAAGTAAAAAATTTGAGAATGAGGAAGTAAGGTTAAGACGAAGTAAGGTCATCATAAAATTACTACCACGGTATGACTTCGTACGTACATGTATCAATTATCCATGATGACACGTGGAATGAATAAAAATCCTCTGGAAATCAAAAAATACTTCTCATAATCAAAACAATAATTCGGCGAAGCGGAAGAAGAACACAAAAGTAGAACTTTGTCAGGATTTTGGACTGAAGTTACCAATACAAGTTCGTAGATGTATTCATAGAAATGTACCGAACGCGTAAGGGAGCTGAGTGAGCCTGTTATAAATACTAGGAGTAGTACGAAGTAATGTGGAGTAATAGTTGAAGACAAGAGATAGAATTTCTAGATCTCCCAATTAGCTTTAGTAATACATAATGTTAAAGTTACGCGTAGCGCGGCACATTGTTGTTGCAGTTGTCATCAACATGTGTTTCACATCATGTCCTGGTCGCCATAGATATATTCATGTAAAAAATTGCTCTATCACCTCGTCAATTCGGTATGGCGAATGACAAAGTTTTGAGATACTTCTGGATGCAGACTCACATTTGTGATCTTTCCACCTCTCTCTTCGATTTGCTCGCATGCTCGTGCAACCTTCGACGGCAACGAGTAATCGATAGAACCATCCAAAAACCGCACGAAATAGGAATCACCAGGACCCAACGAAACTTCAACGGGCGCTGCAGCATTTGCTAACCTCTGTTCCAATAAATTTGAGAGCCGTGAGGGCAAGTTCTTCCATGCTGCATTCCCATCAGTACTCAAGATGATCCACGAGTTCGTGGGCAAGTTTTTATATGTGTTGTCTTTTGAATAGACTTCAATGCTCCCAATAGGACCAAAGGCTACTCTGTAGACATCCCAAGATTCCATGATGAATTGAAAATCGGCATCTTCGGCTGCCGAACCCCACCAGCACTCTCCAGACTGAAACTGGGCAAAGTAACAACCACGTGAACCAGTGCTCAGGTACACAATTTCTCCGGCACGCTTTCCTCTACGATCCTGTAATCTTTGAGAGAGTCGACGAGGAACGTTTCCGACAAACTTCGATTGACCGCCATCTCCGCAAAGATACAACCCTGGATCATTCGTCATTGTACCCATGGAGGAAAGCAAACTCACATGCTGCAAGTTCGTAGCTGCACTATCGGCGGAGCGGTTGTTGCATGGCATAGTTGTTGTGATGCTGCTATCATCCTTGCATAAAGTAGCGATCCGAGCACTCTGTTGCTTACCACAAATGCTGTTCACAAATAGATCCTGAGTTCTAGGATTGTAAAGACAAAATGTCAGGGAATTGCCACGATGTTTCTGAAGTGAATTTCGCTCAGAGGCCGACAAAGGTTGCTTCTTGGTGGCATCGTCTTTTAATAGCTTATGAGCGTCCCAAGAACCCCTGACGTTTTCCTTATTCATAGCATAACTATCACTTTCACCATGACTTTCACCATTCATTTTTTGCTCAAGCCATATTCGATCACGCTCCAGCGAAGAAATTTCTGTCTCCAACAACGTTAACTCTTGTTGGACGGCTGCCTGTTCGTCAACAACGGGAGCGTCTTTTAGCAACTGTACCGCGTCTGCGTACGCCGTCTCGGCTGCAGTGATCCCCAACAGCGGAATTCTGTGCCCATTCGGGCTCCAGCTATTTTTATCTACAGTCGAAGATGACAGATCACTTGATGCCGGTGCTACCGTAGAAAACTGGCTTTTGTACACCCTTTGTCGCTCTCGGATTTGTTCCTTCAAAGATATCACAGGTTTCGCTTTCATCGTTGCTTCACTTCCCGGAAAGGATACTTCTATTCCATTCGATGTCTCGTTAACACTGATGTCTTGCAGATAATCATCCCCGTTGATATTGTTTTTGCTTCCTCTCCCGAAGCGTTTGGCCATAAAATTCTTCGACTGGGAGACAGCACTACGATCAGTCTTGGCCTCTTGGGACCGTCGACTTGGTGATAAAGCATTGCTCTTGCTGTTTGTCGCGGCCTGCTTCTTGTTTTTGTAAAACATCCGGCTCTCCGCTGCTAATGCCCCACCCCCTTTCGGAGAAGGCTGATCTAGCTGCTGTGTGTCCGCCCGAAGGCTGCTATTCTGATTCGTAGGTAACGGTTGTTGTTGTTGTTGCTTGCTTGCTGCTGCTGAATATGGTTGTCACTTGTGTTTGGAACTTTTTCTGGGGCAACCTGAGCAGTGTCTTCTCGCTTGGTTAAGAACGACCACATAGTCTTCCTCTTGGAGAGAGGTGCTGCAGTGTCTTCAGACAGAGTGTTTTGTCCAAGTCTAGCACACGAGCTCTCTTCGGCTGGTCATTGCTCTTTACTCCAACACTCCGTAACAGTACATTGACACAAAATCCTATTATCATGTTTTAGCGTATCAGCAAGGAACGAGTACAAGTACAAGTAGAGCGGGCGCAGCTACGATTTTAACCGCTTTAGAGAACCGTTTTTGAATGTGGAGAAGACGGATGGCGCGCGGCCTGGCTCGCGAATCGCAGTTCACGGGCCACACTATTTAGCATCGGCTACTTTCTTCATGTTGTATGTAGCACTTGTACTACATATGGCATGTTGCATGTGCATTGCCGTACTTAGTTCATACTTCGTAGTAGCCTTTCAACTACAGGTAAGATTACCAGTAAGTTATGCACTGTTATTCGATACTGGTATTTTGTATTTTGACTCCTCATATTCAAAAACGGCGAACGAAAAAGCTTCAACCTTTTCTACGGTAAGGCCTCAATTATTCAAAATACAGCGATTATTAGGAGTATTTTTCATGCAAAGTTCTTGCTTCAATTCGAGAACAGCGAAAATACTCACATGTACAAAAAGTTAGTTGTGGTCAATGAACAAGAAATATATCTTCGATAACAGTGTCAATTTGCATTGCGATAGTAAGATAATAGAACTACAAATCACCAAATCGACTATAAAGCTGAATTCTCTCATCAATAGAGTTGTAATGATCTTTGGTTCAATTGATTGATTCCATTTTTTTTTAATACCTACGCCACCAGTTGTACAAGAAGTGGTGGAAGGTTGTAGAACAACGTTGTTGAACTGCTTCTTTCTATTATTTCTGGTTGCTTTGCTTCATTGTACAGAGAATATGATTTTGGTGGGAAGACGATCACGGTACCTACTTGTGTCGATTTTGAATAAGGTTAGTCGTTGAAGATGCAAGTTCATCTTGAGAGTCAATCAACCATTTTTTTCTTCCGGAAACAAACCAATGCATAGTAGTAGTAGAACATAAGGTTTACCGTACATACTCAATACGTTAGAGTAACCTTGCCGGTACCCGGGTACGGTAGTTTTTTAAAAATAAGTCCCTTACTACTAGAATGACGGAAGTGCCGTATGACGTCTAAGGGTCCTTACTTCTAACCTTACTCCCACTACTCAAAAATACGAACAAAACACGTTCATAATACCGGTCGTCTCTCAGCTGTTTTTGAATTGGTACCCCAGTTTTCCAAATACGTACAATTCAGACGGACAATAAAATACCCCGAGGTACATCCATGCGTTCCACGTGAGGCGCAGGTCCAAGTCACGCGCGTTGTCTTCTTGTGTCCTTGTATCATGAAAATAAGAATAAAAATAAGAACTATGAATGGTTGTGTCAATGAAATAAAATTTAGTACGAAATGATAGGCCAACGGAACCAGAAAAACGCATGGAACAATCTCAAAACAGACCTATTTTTGTTTCAGCATCAGTCTCCAGATGAGTTTACAAGTTTTAAGTCCACGTCTCTTGTACCAAAATACAGAATGAACTTAGTGTCAGAGAAGGTCCCAACACAACAAAAACAGTGCTCCTCCAGAGATAATAAGATTGTATCGATGCCAAAGATGTCTACGGCACTGGAAAACACTACGAGAACTATCGATCTAATAAAGAAGGACAGGCTAGAATTGGGAAGGAAGGTGTTCAAGGTCCCAGTTCCATCGAAAAGGAGATCGGCCAGGAGATCAACTCAATGTCAATGGCAAAAGCCTTCCGCCAAGATTGAGCATCATCTTCTTCTTGGTCCAACATTGAAACGACAGAGGAAGAAACGACTCGAAAGAGAAAAGGAGAACAAGAAATGTCGTAGAACGAGAACTAAAGAGGATCGAAAATTGTTTTTGACGTCCTTGCCCGAGAAAGAAATAAGGTTATCAGATGTCTTTCACAAAAAGTTACGACACAGGTCGAAACAGCGCGTGTCTGGACAAACGAATAATGGTGTCTATTCAAGAACAACGCCGAAGAAAATTATCAATAGAACTCAAATAAGACAACTCGCTCGATGCGGTGGAATAAAGAGTGTCTTAGGATTGAAGACAACAGACAACAACCCCCTTCAAGAACTAAAAAAATCTTCTGTGCCACCTCCTTTTGAGCCGAAAGTCGACGATCCTTACATCGCTCCCCAACCTGGACAACTTATATCATACCTATGGCACACTAGGCCCAACCAGGTTTATGGTGCAAAACGAATTTACCGCACCGGCGTTCTCTGTTCAGCAGATGGAAAAATAAGATTCTTTGAAAGTGAAAGCGAGAGAGAGAGCGAAAGCGGCGGGAAACCTGAGGCCGCTGGCGAGCGTAAATTCTTCGAAAGCAAATTCTATATAAATAAACGGCTATTCAACAATGGGAACTTCCGTGTCAGAACCGATCTCGTTGAAGGAGCGTAAGTTCAAGGAATATGTACATGGCGATTGCGCCTTGCGCCTCAATTATGGTGTGCAGCATATCTTAACTCTTTTGTCTGTTTTTCTATGGCAGGATTTGCTACGAAAGGGAGAGAAAGCTTCCATGCAAATTAGTCAAAATAGATCAAGTGTCAGGGGCTGTTTTTGTTGAAAGCCTTTCGGCGCAGGATGGAGACCTAAAGGCATCATGGATATCACCCGATGATTTAGTGGGAAACTATAAACTTTCAACTGCATCACATATTCAAAACTCAAACAGCGGTGAAAATGGCTGCACTCATGAGCGCATTGATGGTTCTGCAGACAAAACCCGAACAACCATCGATTTGTACCCATGACGATGAATATCAGTCGAACTTAATATCATTACAGGCGAAAGAAGCATTGAATGTATCCAATGATCCCCATCTTATACCAGATTCGGACTCCAATCCTGCCACTGTCCATCCATCTTCTACGCTAACAACATATGAAACACCAACATCATGGTATAGGTCTATGGGTATTGGTAACCCTTCGTCCAATACACAAGACGTGAGATCAACATCGACACTCGCAGGGAGAGACTTTGCAAATCTCAATGCGCATTACAATACAGTTGCAAATGGCATGATAGGCCAATCGACGCTGCAAACTGTTCCCCAGTCTCCTTCTTCGAGTTCCATTGAGAACTGGTTAAGAACAGGTAGTACACCGGTTTCCGAACGTCCTACTTTTTCGTCATCTCTTGATTTTTCCGTGGGAGGGCAAAATCTGCAAGAGACGTTCACGAGGTTTGATAACTCTGCAATTACGCAGATGACGGCGAATCAGGTTAAGCAGCAAGATATGGCCTTGCATATTCTCGTGTCGCCAAAGGACCTGCCAACAATCATGGTATGTCTGCAAATAGTCCAGCGCACCCATCAAATAGGCATTCCTTTGGGACCCACAGCGAGAGAAGTCGTGTTAAAGGCAGAAAAGTTGAGTTATGTTCTCATGGAAGAATCATTTTTGAAGCACATGACGACACAACTATTTGCAGGAGGGAGGGGGTATACTTTGGCATGCGCAAAGGCGATTCTCTATTTGATATCACCGATTCTGGGACCCACATTGGGTAGCTTAGATCGTCCTTCGACAACTTTAATGCAGCTACGACGTCTGGGGCTGAATGATTTCGAAACCCAGGATGCATACTCGTGGATTCAATCAATCGAGGACGTCGTAGTTATGAAATCTATATCGCTGAAACGACAACTCGAATACTAAATTGTGTTTTATGGTGAAATGATTTCCCAGCGTATCCCGAGATGTTTCAACCCAGCATTTTCCACCCATGATTGGCGATTAGTAATTTTCGCCGGTCTGTTGTAGCTCTATCCCTTGGGATAAAAAAGCTTTGAGAGGCGAAGACCTATACGTAAAATTGGTTTTGGTTTGATTAACGATTCATTGGTCACTTTTTAATTTCTTTTCGCTTTCATTTTGTATTTCTCCGTTGTCAGGTGGCGGTGGAGGTCGCTTGCGATCGTTTGATTCTGCTGCCACAGTTGTTCTCGTCATAAACTTTTTTGGAAGAATACCCCTCTGAACAGAACGTTCAATTTCTTCAATTTCTGCTGGAGATTCTGCATTGGCAACCATTTGACGAATTTGTTCTTTCTCTTCCGCAGTAAAATTGACGACGAAGGATTCTTCCGCCGAAGCGCCCTCTCCCGGAGTAAATGTTTTCTGCTGCCCCGCTTCGTCCTGAACATCGCTCTCCAAAGCAGCTCCCGCCGCGGAACCGGCTAATCGTCGGGCCCGATCTCGTTCTGTTTGAGATATCCTTTGGTGGTCTAGAACTTTTAGGGAAGGAATACTATGTATAGTGTACAACCGGTAGTGCTGCCGCCCTGTGAAGTTACGGGAGTATCAAATTACGGAACGAAAAGGTTCAATATTGAGCAACATTGAGAAACAAATCAACGGTCTTTTCCAATGCATATTGACGCTTCACGAATTACGAATTGCAGTAGATGCGAGAAGAATGACAGGACTTCTGCATCTACTAAACTGGTGTCATGGCATACGCAGCAGAATGCAACGGCTCGAAAATTACTCTCATTATCAACACATCGCAGCGACGGGTTGGTATCGATGCACGTTCTTTGGATCCCCGAAACAACTACTCACTTTGAACTGGGTTCCCGTGGAGATTGAGGCATTCGAGCTTCCCCTTGCTCGAATGACTTTTGGTTTTATCGTCAACGCCATCAGTCCCAGCCGCATTGTACGCCTTTCCTAGATTGGAAACTTCCAATAACGTAGATATGTGATTGTAGGACAGGTCCAAATATTGTAGGTTGGGCAAATTTTTGGATAGGTTGTTGGCGTCAATTGTTTCGATGACGTTCCCCGACAGACTGAGGCTGCTGAGCCGTAGCAGCCGGGGAAAGTTCTCTAGACGACCGAGTCGATTGTCCGTCAAATCGATCGCATCGTATGCATCCCGAGTGACACCCAAATGCTCAATGACGGGAATAGCCAGGCCCCGCAACACGATCTCTCGTTCCCCGAGAGGATTTGTCCTCTGCTCGGAAGAGGCGATCAATTCCGCGGTCAATCTCATTCTGATCTATCTGCACAGCCGTGACGGCAAGCTTTCCTGGTATTCCGTCACTTCGTTCGTGAAATATTTGGTCGTTGGAGTGTCTGTTGGAAGAAGCTTGTTGTCATCCGTGATGGTGATGGTGATGGTAGATCAATATTGGTAATAGATGATAGATGATGTATCCGGTTCCACCACTGCGTCTTACATCCCTGGTCTTCCTGCCTTTGGGGTCAGCTCGTTCTCGGTGTCGAGTGTCGATTATTGGAGGGTCCCGAATTGTCGATGAATTTTGATCGATGGACTCATTTGACTGAAATCATCCGATGATTGGAAAATATACGACTCATTGGATTCCAATGTTTCGATCCGCCCCGTTTTTCCTTCGATCGAAATCTCAAAAATTTTTTGCCACGCGGTAAAAATCTGGACCGATCATTTGCGACGGTTCTCTTCTCGATCGTTTCGGGTCTTGGCCGATCCAGGTCGTAAATCTGTCGTACGGTAAATCTTACGCCAAGTCGTAAAGCGCGAAGCGAGTGTGA
Source organism: Pseudo-nitzschia pungens (assembly GCA_037355855.1). Lineage (NCBI taxonomy): Eukaryota > Bacillariophyta > Bacillariophyceae > Bacillariales > Bacillariaceae > Pseudo-nitzschia > Pseudo-nitzschia pungens. Next base: position 5,444,511 of record CM074760.1, on the reverse strand, counting down.
CTCTTTCGCTATGACCGCCGCATCCCGTTGAGATGTCACTCAACCAACAGTTGTAAAAGTAAGAGGTTGTCGTCCGATCCATCCATCGTGAGAAGTCATTCCAATCTCAAAACGATTTCTGAGAGGCTCATAAATTCTCAAACCAAGAAAAGAAAACAACCCAACTGTTGCTATCTCGAAGCACATATCAGACCACAATGCGTTTTGATCGCCTTGCACTCAAAGCTCTTGCCTTGTTGGCACTGAGCCATGCCCCTCTTCCCTTTCAATGTAAGTGGATCATAGATGGTAATGTCATCTGTTGAGAGCGTCCAGACTTTGCATGAAAGATTATAGCTAATGCTGATTACACTTTTCTTGCAAACAGCCACGTCGTCGACATCCATGACTTCCATGGTGGTTGCCGCTGAAGACGTCCCCGTCGCCGATATTGCAGTGCCCGAAAATGCAGAATCCTTCACCTTCGAGGCCGAAGTTTCTAGGATGCTCGACATTGTTGTCAATTCGCTTTACCAGAACAAGGACGTCTTTCTCAGAGAGCTGATCTCCAACGCCAGTGATGCACTCGATAAAATCCGATTCTTGTCGCTCACGAACCCCGACTACCTGAAGGGCGAAGAAAAGCTTCAAGTTCAAATCGAATACGACAATGAAGCTAATACTCTTACCGTTCGCGATACCGGTATCGGTATGACACACGACGAGCTCGTTGCCAATCTCGGAACTGTTGCTCGCAGTGGAACGACGAAATTCTTGCAGGCTTTGAAGGCAGAAGGTTCCGACGGAGCAGAAACTGGAGATATTTCACAAATCGGACAATTCGGTGTTGGTTTTTACTCAGCTTTTCTCGTTGCAGATCGAATCCAGGTTGCCAGTAAGCACTACGGGTCGTCTACTCAATACGTTTGGAGCTCTGCAAACGGATCTTCCGAATTCAACGTTTACGAAGATCCCCGAGGCACCACTCTTTCGAGAGGTACGGAAATCACTCTTTTCCTGAAAGAGGATTGTCTCGAGTATGCCGACCAGGACAAGCTTTCCGAGCTAGCAAAGCATTATTCCGAATTTGTGACCCACCCGATTTCATTGAGAACAAAAACTACAATGGACGTTGAAATTGAGGACGACGAAGCCGAGGACACCGCTTCTGATGAGGCCAAGACAGAGGAAGAAGATTTGGAAGTGAACGAAGATGACGAGGTTACAGAGAAGCCGAAGAAAACAAAACAAGTTACCACTTTTGATTGGGAACTTCTTAATGGAAACCCTGCTATCTGGACTCGCTCAAAGGAAGATATAACTGATGACGAATACCAATCTTTCTACAAGGTTCTCACAAAGGATGAAGTTCGAGAGGCAGAGTCATGGACGCATTTCAATGCCGAAGGAAACATCAATTTCAAATCGATCTTGTACCTTCCAAAGGATATTCCACAAGAAATGTTCGACGGAATACGGGCACATGATTCCTACGGACTCAGCCTCTATGTCAAGAAGGTGTTGATCAGTGATGAATTTGATATGTTGCCACGCTATCTCTACTTCATGAAGGGTGTTGTCGATAGCGACGATCTGCCCCTGAATGTCAATCGTGAGACACTACAGGAATCTAAGATTATCCAAATTATCAAGAAAAAGGTGGTCCGAAAGGCACTCGAATTGCTGAAGAATTTCAAAAAGGAAGCCGAAGAAGAAGCTGCTGCTGTCGCTGCAGCTGCAGAATCTGAGGAAGGCGAGGAAGACGAGGAAATCAAAACACCAGGCAGAAACAAATACTCCGACTGGTACAGTCAATTTGCTGCGCAACTTAAGATGGGTGTCATCGAAGACGAACCGAACAGAAGTAAACTTCTGAAGTTGTTGCTATATAAAAGTTCGACATCCGACGGAGAAAGTACAACGTTGGAGAAATATGTCGAGAACATGAAAGATTGGCAAAAAGAAATCTACTACATCGCAGGTGATGGCATTGAAAGTGTGAAGAAGTCGCAATTCCTCGAGCCATTCAACGAAAAAGGAGTAGAAGTTCTTTACTTTGTGGATCCTGTTGACGAATACATGGTTAATCACGCTCGTAGCTTCGATGGCAAAAACTTCAAGAACATTGCTACAGACAACATTAAGTTGCAAGATAGTGAAGAAGACAAAGACTTGGCCACGCGTCGCGAGAAATTCTACAAGGAAAAATTTAAGCCACTCACTACATGGTTGAAGAGTTTGTACGGAACATCGATCATGAATGTGAAGGTTTCCAACCGAGAAATGTCGGCTCCGGCCATCGTCTCCAGTGCCGAATACGGTCACTCCGCAAATATGGAACGAATCATGCGTGCTCAGGCTTATAGCCATGGGCAGACCGAGTTTGCTATGCGTTCCATGAAGATCTTCGAAATTAACCCTCGTCACCCTATGATCATCAAGCTCCTTGAAAGCGCCCCACCAAAGGATGCCGACAAGGAGTTTGAGGTCTCGAAAGAAGCGAAGGACGCTGCACTGTTCTTGCAAGAAATGGCTCTTCTGAACGGTGGATATCCCATCGAAAACCCTCAGGGACACTCGAAGCGAATTCTCACTTTCTTGCAATCTCAACTTGGATTGGAATCCCTGAAACTTGAGGCCCATGCCGAACTTCCGGTCGAAGAGGATCTTCCTCCTGAGCTTGATTTGGACGATATTCCTCTCGACATGGATCAATTTATGGAAGCCTCGTTGGATGGAAGTGATGAGCTCTAGACCACCTATAGTTGGGATCAACTACCAGGAAATTAATAGGGGAATATAATTAATCAGTGAAGAGCCTTTTTTCAGTTTTTGAAATCCTTGCATTTTGCACCAAACAAGCGTGTCGTACCGAATTCGCGGTTCAATTATTCCTCTTGGGATGTCTGCATATTGTTTCGTACTAATTTTCCACATCTTTCGGTGAAACAGTATTTAGAACCCGATTCTAATTTACAGATCGGGAGAACACCCAACGATCATGACCTCAAGCGTTTCAAAGAGATACGGTTTATTTTGTCTAATTTTGAAATCCGAAAATAATTCTTCGTACAAATTATGTCAAGATTGTCGCTGCTGATTCTGCAGGTTCTTTTTTCTTCCCATCGACAGCCGTTCTTGAATGTCGGCAATTGCTTCATAGTTGGATGGCTCGGCTTGGATGGCGCATTGGAAAATATCCTCGGCTGTCGCACCGGCGCTCGAACGGTTCCCGGCAGCGCTTTGGGCAGCATTCTTTGGTCCCCCCGCCTGTTGGAGGAATACGTAACCATTGCACCTGTCGATTTTTGCCACGACCCTTCCCACGGATTCGGCGCTGGAAATGTCCAGGGGCAGAAACGAAATCAGGCCGAATTCTTCCACGATTTCCGCCATGGCTCTGTGGAGTCGCTCGTGCTTTCGAAAGAACGGCGACGAAATCTTGAGCCTCCGGGCCCGCTGGTAGTCCGGATCGTCCGCGTAGTGGTCTTCGTCGAGGTATTGCCGCGCGGAAACGGAACTCCCAACGCCGTCCCCGGCGTCGAAATTGTGGTTGTTATCGTCGTCAAAGTCGTCGTCGTCGTCAAAGTCTCCCTGCTGCTGCAGATACGGAACCAGCCGCTCCAGATCCCGGCAGTCCGTGAAAAACTCCAGCGAGAACGGCAGCGGCCCGTAATTCGCGAGCAGATCGATCTTGCTGAGAACGTTGACGGTGGGCAGTTCCAGCTTGAGCATCACGGTGGTTCCCAGCAGCGCCGCCGACAAAAAGTTGGCGGGTTCGGTGCAGTAGTGCGCATCGATGAGCTGGACGGCCACCAGTCGCAGATCCAAGACCCTGACGAGCCTCGAGAGGAGGCGCGGGACGGCGGTCCCGTGCGTGTACAATTCGATTTGCCCCGGCAGGTCGAAAATCAGGTAGGGTTGGTTGTTGTTGTCGTCGCCTTCGTTTCGTATTTGCTCCTCGATCATGTCCACGACCTCATCGCAGTGCGCCTCGAGGTATTCCATGCAGTACACCAGTCCTCCGTTCGGGCCCAAACCGAGCTGTTTCATGACGGAGGACAGATTGACCACGCTCTGGCACACGTCCAGGAGGCATTCGTAGGGCAGATCGTTTTCGAATGCTTCGTTGTCGTCGTCGTCCTCTTCCCTCCTTTTCGTCGTTGTCGTTGTCGGCTCCCCGAAATGATGCGATGTTGCTGTGGTCGTCGGATGTTTTCTTTTTGGTCTTGGACGGAACCTCGTTTGCCGGGATCGAGGTTGATCACCCAAGCGTTTCGACCGAGCAGTCGCAGATACTCCTGCATGCCGGTGCAGTATGTTGTTTTCCCCGAACCCGGTGGGCCCGCCACGACCTGACCGTACAACACCATTTTCTTTCGCCCCCGGTTGGCTTATGTACGGAAGTCTGGCAGCAGCGGTAGATTCCGAGTTGTTCTTCTTTTGTGCTGAGAATGGCAACGATGCAAGAGTCGACACCCGAATATGGATAAGATTGCCCGTGCCGGCAAGAATGATTTGGGAAGGAACATCCGCAAAACCGTTATCGGACCCAATCGATAGTAAATCTTATCTCCCATCTCCTTTCGCAAAAATTTCTGGTCCCTGGTCTGGTCGTCCATCTTCGAACCGAATCTCGGTGTTGGCGCGCCATTTATGAAAAAAAGAAACTAGAACTGTACCTAACTCTCATTGTTTTGCATGATCGACTCGAACGAAACAAGAGTTTCGATCTTCGAACGAAGGTTCAACTGTAATCTGCTCATTCTCGTCGATGCCGTGATCCGTGATCGATGATGATGATGTCTAAATTCCCATACCGGTAACGTAACGTACCAGCTCTGCGCAACACCCTGTCTTCGAATCTCTTGTACGATAGACGCAGGCAGCATCCAATCACCAAACCAAACCAAACCAAAACCAAAACCAAAACCTAAACCTAAACCAACTCGACAATGAGCAGTTTCTCGATCCGCCTCTTCGTTCTTTCTCTGCTGATTGCCAGCTCGGCGGTGGTCCGCGGATTTTCTCTTTCGAAGGGAGAGGCTGCGACAACGACAACGACAACGACAACAACGAAGGCGACGGCCCTCTCGCGGCGGGGCTTTGCGTCTTCGGTCGCGAGCGTTGTGGCCGGATCCTCGGCGCTGCTGATCGATTCGTCGCATTCGCCCGCGAATGCCGCCGCCGCCGAGGACGGTTCCTCCGCGACGCCGACGGCGACGCAACTCGCTCGGTTCGAGGACAAGAACTGCAAGTTTTCCATCGACATGCCCTCGGACTGGATCCAGACGGAACAGACCCTGCCGGACCGCCGCCGGATCGTCCTGTACATCAAACCCGACTCGAACCAAAAGACGCTCTTCTTCATCGCGTTCACTCCCACTCGCGACGATTTCACGACGCTGGGCTCGTTCGGAGTACGTTCTTGTGCTGTGTTGCGCCGCGCTGCGCTCGGCTTGGTAGTTTCTGCGTTGGTTGGTTTGTTTGTTCGTTTGTTTGACTGTTGGCCTGCGGGTCTGTATGTGTTGGGTTTGCCATCTCGGTGGCATCACCGCCCTGCCCTCGATTGACTCACGATTGCATCGCACGAATTCGAATTCGATCTGTCATCCCCTCGACAAAAAGTCGGTCGATGAGGTTGCCCAGGCCACCATTCTCCCCAAGGCCGAGCTCGCCGCGAGACAGGGCATCGAGAGCGAAATGCTGAGTGCGGTATCCAAGAAGCAGGCGTACTATTTCGACTATGTTCAGTCCATCCCGTCGCAGCCCAAGACGCATTTCCGCACCATTTTCAGCCTGGCCACCGGCGCAACGGGAGGCGCCGGAAACGTGTTGGTGACCATCACGGCCCAAACGCCGGAGGATGATTACGCTTCCATGGAGCCACTCTTTGCCAAGGTTCTGGATTCGTACAAGAATGCATAAGCCATGAAACGCCGCTAGTTTCAAAGGAACGCCCCGCGGCCGAACTCGGCGTGCACTCTACAAAACAGCGATAGAAAGACGAGCAGAGAGTGTTCGCGACTCGGGACGAAAGGGACGAGTCGAATCCAGTAGTAGATTGCAAGAATGGAATCCATTCGAGCCGCTCGGAACGCTTCTCCGGCAAAGCACGATTGCCACTGCCGTGCGCGTTTCCCATGCACACCATCTTGTTCACTCGCATGCTGATCATTGGCACACCACAACACATCCATCACTATTTTTCGACAAAGACTATTTTCTGTTTCCATCTACCTAGGTTTCGTACTTTTATTTCCTATTTCGGGTTCCTTGGGTAAGGCCTGCGGCTTCGTAAGAAATCCTGTTATTGTTATCATGATGGAATGTACGTGTAGAAGTCTCCCTGGAATTCGAACTCGAATTCGAAACGGAATGCGGTCCGCCACTGGCTTATTTCTTTTCCGGCGGTCCGGTAGGAGTAGGATACACGATTCCTTCGTCGGCCAGGGGATTGGCATGGATCGTGATGCCGGTGATTTCGGGTGGTTCCAACGGCGTCGTTTTTTGACTCCTCGAACGCGCCCTTTCTCCCCAAACCGGCAATCGTTCCCATCGGTCCAGCGTATCCCACCCGTCCAACACCTGACCAAACACCGCGTGCATGTTGTCCAGGTGCGGTTGCTGCTCGTACAGAATGAAGAATTGCGACTGCATTGGAATCACGCCACGTCCGAGTGGAGAAGCGTCGGGGATGGTTTCCAAAAACAATGTGAAAACAAACACCGAGCGTCAAATACTGGTCGTGAGATCACGGTTCAAATCCACTCTGCCGGGATTCTTTCCGTTGCGAACAGTGCAGCGTGCGAGCTTGAATGCCGTCATCCGGCTCCAGCAAGTCCTCCGTCGCGTCAACATACATAAACAAATGCATGCATGCCCTGCTACTCACTTTGTTTGTGTTCGGCCCTCGATTCGCCATGGAAAGTCTTCCGCGCCGATCGTGCTTGTTGTTCGGGTGGAACTCGTCGGGAAAGGTCACGTCGTCGCCCCAGATCGAGGATTTCTTTCCGGTAACGTGAGCCGTGTCGCCCCCCTGCACCATGAACCCGCGAATATTCCGGTGGAATATGGTTCCGTTGTACTTTCCGGACGCCGCCAGGGCGAGAAAGTTAAAGGCGGTCCGTGGGCATGTATCGCAAAAGATCTCGCACTTCAAATCCCCGTTCGTTGTGTGGATTGTGACCGACATGACTCGATTGTTGGTCGGTGTTGCTAGTACTGCTGCTGCTGCTGCTGCTCCTGCTCCTGCTGTATCACGAAGTGACGCGGTGCTCGAATGTTCTATAACAAAGAAGAGTACTAGTCTTGCGTTGTAGTCGATGGGGTTTCCGATCCGACCGATCCTGCGTTAGAATGGAAAGATGAGATGCCGTAACACCCTCGGAGCGAAAATGAATTTGATATGCCGATCAGTACCCAATGTGAATGCCGTTCGACGCAGTTCGCACTTGCAAGTTTTACAAGGTGCGCTTGTACCTCAGACCACAATAATCAAATACGGTAATCATCACTTATTTCGTATTTTGTCGTTTCAATTCTCGAATCTGCATTAGGACTGGAACACGAACACACAAGAAGAGGTTCCAGCAGACATGGCTACAGTATGTTTTACGTCACAAGGAGGAAGGATTTCAAAATAAATACTGCAATGACTGATGACAAAAGGATTCTATATATTGTACGAAGTCCGAAGTATGTGCTTGTAACTGGTACTTTTAGTATGTACCGTACGTACGAGTAGTTCATTTTTTGAGAATGAATCTCAATCAATCATAAACTTACCCATTTAAGGTTTACCGTAGACATTGATTTATGGATAGTGCGGTAAAATTAATCCTCCCGGTAACCTTACGTGTAATGTGTAATTGCGAAAAAGTACAACGGAAGATTTTACGTTCGTACGAATAAGATTACCGTAAGTACCGGTAACTTACGGTAGAGAAACTTCTTTTAGAAGATGTCACGAGTGAGTCACGAGCACTCTCCATTGTTGAATATCTTGATTGAGTTGTAATTGCACCCTTCGGGAAGAAATAATAATCATGATACCGGTACCGGTACCAAGTGAAGCGTAAGGATTATGGTAAGGTTAAAAGTAATCCCAAGCACATGGTTTTAACTTTTTCATCTGGATCCGTTGTGTGGATGCTAAGCAATGGAGAACGACGTGGCGTGTGAGGATTGGAGCCATTGTTATTGGGTCTTTCGAACGAGCGTCTTGCGGAGGGCAGGATCGTGGTCGCACCAACCTGTACAAGAGTGAGTTACTGACGATAATTTCCTAATACTCGTAAGTACTGTAAAAAAATTGTACCACTCTAATCGAGAGTTAAGCAAGAAGTTGAAACGGGTCGTGCGCGCACAGCATAGAGTTCTCGTAATCTTATTCCTACGATATTTTTTGGGCCCTAAAAATGTAGTAGCACATCTTTGTGTTGATGTATCCGTTAAGTAATTACAATCACGCTCCTAGTGTACCGCTACGAATTCCGTCTCCTTTCACAATCTCGGAGTAGCACGCAGATTGCGAACAGAGACGATCGACGATAACTGTTGTGAACAGTGAAAAAATTCGGTTGCAGAGGCAAACCTCTGGACATCATAGCACTCTCTCTCATTCATTCGTGCGAATACAGCTTCCGAAACAAAACATTGTGGAGGAAACAAAACCAGTTGGAAAGTAAATGCAAAAATGTCTTCACGTCCGATCAGCGATGAAGAAGCGGTCGCCAGGGCCGACAAAGAAATGGAGGAAAGGGCGAACAGAGCCAAGGAGCTTCTTTCTCAGCGATTCGTTGGGTTGAAGCGACATCAGGTACGTAGCTAATTCTGGATCATTTCTGAATTGGTCCCAATGGCAGTAGTGCAATGGATAATGACAAGTCTTCGAATAATTAATAGTTGATCATCTCATCATCGGTTGGAACGAAATGATTGATTCCTCCCGATATCTTCTTTCAGGAAGCCAAAAAGGGCCGTCAAATTCAACTCGAACGCCAAATGATAGGGTTGACCGAGGACAAGAAACAGCAACTGCGTCGCCATCTAGAGCTCGAAGAAATGCTCATTCAAAAGGAATCGCGAAAGAAAATCACCACGGCCGATTTTGAATCGCTGGCGGTGATTGGACGCGGTGCCTTTGGCGAAGTTCGGTTGGTTCGTAGCAAGCCGAAACGAGACGAACCAGTTGAAATTTATGCGCTCAAAAGCATGAAAAAGGAGATGATGATTATGAAAAACCAAGTGGGCCATGTTCGAGCAGAAAAGGAGGCACTTGCCAAGGCCAGCTTGGACAATAGGTGGTTGACGTCATTGTATTATTCCTTTGTGGACGAAACCCACCTCTACATGGTCATGGAATTTTTGCCCGGTGGAGATTTGATGAGTTTATTGATCAAGGAGGATACCTTTTCGGAAAATGTCACCAGATTTTTCATGGCCGAAGCTGCCAACGCAATCAGTAGTGTTCACGCCCTCGGATACATCCACCGTGACATCAAACCGGACAACATGCTTTTGGACGCCCGAGGCCACTTGAAATTGACAGATTTGGGTCTCTGCAAAAAGGTTGGGGAAGTTAGTGCTATCGACAATCCTGATAGTGTTTTGCAAATGCTGAAGGAACAGGGAGTATTGACTGGTGGAGGTAAAATCAATGATTCAAACGAAGCCGGTCAAGGGCGAGCGGCTTCTGGGAGACACCGCAGTCCTGATGATGCAATGGCTATGTCCATCGACAACGGTATTGACGAACGCAGTGGAGCCGGAAGACCTGCAAACATGCCGAACGGGAAAGCTCGACGAGAGGTAGGTTCTCAGTGAAGTTGGACAACGCACAATCGTTGTTCAGGAACAACATAGAGGATTGAAAACTCATTTCTGATTTTGAACTCTTTGTTTCTTTAGATGGCCTATTCCACAGTTGGCACACCAGATTATATTGCACCAGAGGTATTGGCTGCTCAAAACGGAGCTTCGGGATATTCTTACACGAGTGCTGTCGATTGGTGGTCGTTAGGGGTGATTATGTTTGAATGTCTTGTTGGGTACACACCGTTTTACGCAGAGGATCCTGTCACAACCTGTCGCAAGATTTTGAGATGGAGGGAATGCTTGGAATTACCTGCCGACACCGAATCGAAGCTGAGTGCGGAATGTATCGATTTCCTCACTTGTTTGTTGGCAGGGCCAGAGTCTCGCATCGGTTCTAGCAAGAAGGGAACCGAGTTTGAAAACGGCTTCAGGCAGGTTGTTCAGCATCCTTGGTTCCAGGGTTTCGACTGGGAAGGGTTGCCAGACCGAGAAGGTCCACTTTTGCCCAGTGGCTCTCGTGACTTTCCCGAATACCTCGAATACCTGAAAACGTGCCCGAAGGATGACCCTCGTTTTCCTCAATTGAAAAAAAGAGTCACTCAAAATTTCGACACCTTTGAGGATTATGGGTCTAACTTGGAACAGCAGGGTCGAACCAGAGTTCTTCGGAACCAACTCGATCAATTCTATGACTACAATTACCGGAGAGTCCGCAAACCGAGAGTTCCATTGCCATCGATTTCCGATTGAAATACCATACCCTACAGCTCTTACATATATGAATATAGAAAATAAACACACTAACAGACATACGAACACATCCAAAAATCTTCCTTTAGACAAACCGTTCAATCATTCGGTAGGAAATATTTTCAGTGGTAAGCAACGGGAAAACTTTGACTATTCGGCGCCATAACTTCATCGCCCTGAATTAGTTTCGCCTCCACAGCTTTCGTTTACAAACCGCAGCATTCACTGTCTGCAATTCATATATTTTTAGATGTCAAACCTTGCTTCCTATACTCGTACGGAAGTCAACATAACATTTTCTGCCATTTTTCGACTGATAATACTGCTATCCCGTAATAAGAAAGAAAAGAAATCTCATCAACTATTACACAAGCACAATATTTACTAGCGTTGGAAAGATGGGCTTCATTCGTCTCGAGGAAGCCACTACACGCACGGGCTTGAAACGGAATAAAATAGGATGTCGCAGGAACCGCAAGCCCAACACGGTGCCATGCTGCGTTTCCGTGATGAATTATGGCCCGTGATATGAACTCCCCCTGGGTTCGTCGGGCAATGCCCTTTCATAAGCGAAGTCATCTTTGTCGAGAACGTCATTCTTTTGCGTATTCAAAATATTGAAGAGCAAATCGATCTCGTCGTTGGTACATTTTTTAGAATTCCGAGCTTTTGTCAGCTGCTCCCTGAACTCCTCTTTGTCCATGACTTTCCCCCTCATCAATTTCTTGACGGTAAAATCTAGGGCGGACATGTCCGATAAGGCATTGGACATGGTACGGATTTCACCAATTCTTTGTTTTGCACGCTGTTGAATGACATTGCGTGAAACTCTCCGTCGGAAGTAATGGGCCACGGTCGCTGCAGTCACCACAGATGCTGCAGACACTACTAGAAATGCTGTCGGAGATTCCTCGTACCCGTGCAACAAGTTCATTCCGAATGTACCGGAAAAAGCTGTAGTAATAGCCGTGGCTGTTGCTAATACTGTGAGATCAAGATTTATGCGGATCAAGCGATTGCGAAAAAGATCCAGCTCGAGCTCAACATATTTTTGCTGAGATTCGATTCTGCCCAAGAGGTAGTTGGCTTCTTGGATTACGCTGTTGAATCTGCGGGCGTAAATCCCCAATATGTGCTCCACGTGACGATGACGTTTAAAATCAACCGTAGTATTGGATCGCCGTGCCTCTGTCACAATTCACGGCAATGAAAACGTAGCAAAAGAGTAATTTTGTTTTGAGAAAAGCGAGAACGCAAAGGATGTATCGAAATAATGGAGAGAAATGCGACAATGCGAGCATCGGCGTCGTCGCATACCTTCGTGTTCTGTCACAAGCAGCTGCAGCATAGCTTCGTCGTCGTCCAACAATTCCATCACACAATCGTAGGCCTGCTGTCACGAAAATTTCAAAACTCTGCAACTGCTCTTTCAGGGGTGCCATTTGATGGACAGTGTTTGTATTGGAAAAATCCTCCAAGTCTGATATCCGAAGAAGCAAATCATTTACTATTGGCTCAAAAATGCGTATTCTGCCCGTGAAAGAATCTAGAGTATCCATCAAGACTGCTTCCAAGAATACCAACTCGGCGGGTTCCTCCTGGTGAGTTTGGATATTGTTGTTTATTCTTTCTGACCGTTGCCGGTATATATTTGACAAATCCTCTGCAAAAGACCTGGCCGCCTTGTTGTGGACGTCGAAAACATAGATAGCATGTGGTCCGGCCACGGCCCTTACCGGTCCTAAAGACAGGAGAATGAGTTTGTCCCTTGCCGTGATCGTTGGAGGGTGTCGCATCTGATCCACCAAAGTGTTTCCTACCCACGCTTCTCGTCGCTCTTTTTTCGACGTCAGTCTCAAACTAACAAGATCTCGTGGTGATAAAGATGTTTCATTCATAATGTCGCGCTGGACCATTTGGATCTTTTCGATTGCTCCCGTCTCCGTTTGAATTTTCATTATCTTGAATTTCTCGTCGGATAGTGGTGATGGTGGTGGCAAGGTTTCGATATCGTTTGGTTCATCGTTTGATGCCTCGTTTGTTGCATTGTCCCGTTCTTCGTCGAGAGATTTTGACGAAAACGACAACGACGACGATGAAGTCGAGTTGAAATGTTTGGTATCGAGAATATTTCTTCCATAGACCGAGATAGGGGACAGTCTATTTTTCATGAAACTATTGCAGACATTCGAATCTTTCGGAAAGGGATGATACTGGCGGCGAAAACATTTCTGCTCTCGAACTCCAACTCGACGCTGCGAATTGCGGATAGAGACGACATGACGTGTCCGATTGATCCTCGAAGCCACTCGAAATAGAGAAGGAAACGAGAGAGACATCGTTTCCAACCAAGGCCATCAATTGATGAGCAGTTAACTGTTGTATCTTCGTTCGCTGTGCTGTTAGAGTTTAAATACAACAAAACAGAAACCAACCATTGGTACGTTGTTTTCGTCGTAACTGAACCGGTTAGACAAAGGGATAAGCTTACGGTAAGTTAGTTTAGGTGATAACACCACCGACGCAAATCCCAGTGAACAAAAAAAAATTGCAATTCTGAATTCATATCCGGAAGAAAACCGTACGAACGTTCGAGGGTTCGAAAGACACGAATAACCTTACTCGTTGCTTATTATTCGTCCTACCGTACCGGTAAGATTATCGTTTAGTCGCGGCGGAAAAAACTAAGGTTACTGTTGAACATTAACCTTAACCTTAGTTTTAGGACCATCCTTTATTCCTGATCGTATTACGAGTCTTATTTTACTCTCAATTTAGTCAAACATCAATTTATTTTTGATTGATTATTTTTGATCTTACGAGTCCTACCGTATTTCACCCTTTTTTATTAAATAGTACTGATCCTGCTAGTCAAATTTTCCTCAATTTTGGAAAGACATTCCTTTGGAGGAAAAAAGAGAACCCAACTTATTGAATCAAAGTAGTCATTACCGGTAAGCCTGACTAAATTTGGTGGGAACAAAATTTGAATCGAATTAGTCATTACTAGTAAATGCGTGGTGGTCCTAAAAATGTGCATATGCACATTTTCCAAAAACTCATGTGCAAACTTAGTTGACTATTTGCAACAACAACAAGACAAGCTCTAAAGTCTATAGAACCATATACCTATGGAAAGAGCAGAGTAAGAACTTTCTAACAAGCCATTACTTGTTGCTATTGGATGGGTAGTTTAGAAGTTATGATTGATGAAAAAAGCGCATATCTGCAGTTTTAGAACCACGCTGCGACTAAACAATAGGAAGTGTAAGATTAGTTAAGTATTGGCAATTTCAAATTTCAATTTTTCACCACTGATCATTACTACCATATGGGTAAGCCTTACTTTGTAATTACAGTCAAAAAGAAGGGGATTTCAAATTTCAGTTTTTCATTACTGATTACAGCACGCTTTCGATACCTGTTTTTTTATTACTGTAATGAAGCATGGGTCTACAGAAACGTACATTAAATTACACACCTAATTTAATCTGGGCCCTGGAAATCAAAATATCCAATTTTCTACCACCCTACCTACTGGTAGACAGGGGTCATAATAAGAAGGGGTATGTCATGATTGCTAAAAATGGGCAATTTATATTCCATGTGTGGTCCAAATAAAAAAATCTCTCAGTCATTTTTTTCTTCTCATAATTTACTGCATACCACTAGTAAAAGTGTACCTGATAGTGAACCAACTTACCAAGTACACTTCCAATCACTTTCCAACTTCTAAATTTGATATGCAGTTCACGTATATAGTTGAGAGTCAAGTAGTAAGTACCTTTTTCAGTTTACATCCCTCTGCTGTCTGATATTGCTGATTCAAACTACCAGTGATCTGTGCCTTCCACCTGGAATACAAAATACAAAATCTGATTGTCCGTCTGTCATCCATTTTACTTTTATTCAATTAAAAGCTTCCACTTGGAATCAAAATTTGGACCATCCATCCAAATAAATTACTTTAACTTCCATCTATGTAGACTGAAAATGAGTAACATATTCAGAATCCTTGTAAAAAATTGGGGTAGATACAATATTCAAATATTATTTTCTTACAATTTTTGATGGGGTTGTTATTAATTGAAGTTTAATAGTTTTTGTTAGTATTATGAATTAGATGGAGTGGTACGCGATAGGTTAAAAAATTGGTGTTTTAATGATGAATAATTATAAAAATTGTGTTACAGAGGGAATGGTTGAATACTTTACCAGGAACGTTATGGAAATTTTTTTTTGGGAAAATTTCCATATTCACGCGCATTGCGCGAATATTCTCAAAAATCTCAGGGTCACTAACTATAATTTTAATTATTCTGAGCGACCATAATTAACGGTTAAAAACCGAAATCTTGGTCCTCAACGATTGTCCTCAAAAAGTGTCCTCAAAACGTGTCCTCAACGATTTTGTCCTCAACAGACTGTCCTCAACCATTATGTCCTCAACAATTATGTCCTCAACGTTTTGTCCTCAACCTCTATGACTTCAACGTTGAGGTTGAGGACAAAACGTTGAGGACATAATTGTTGAGGACATAATGGTTGAGGACAGTCTGTTGAGGACAAAATCGTTGAGGACACGTTTTGAGGACAATCGTTTTGAGGACAGTTTTGAGGACAATCGTTGAGGACACTCTACCGTTAAAGCGGATATACAACAAAAAACAGCCGTTAAAAATTACATCAATTTTATCGCGCGCCCAACGCGCATGAATATGGAAATTTTCTCAAAAAAACTTTTTTCCATAATGTTCCAGATGGGAATGATTCCTTGAGTATGGAATGAATGAGCGATCGAACAATAATAATGTTCGTCGGGCATAATATCAATAATCAGCGAGTCACGAGAATCTTTGTTTATCTTGATATTTGACAATGTCCGTTGTATATGTATACATACCGAATATACATACATGTATACCATATATATTGGAGTACATGCAGGACTCAATAATCATTTACAGCCTTCGTAGGATCGTAATGCTAGCATGTTACATAGTTCCCCAATGATTAGGTGAAGTTTGCATGTGATTCAATAGAATAGGTTTGGAGTTGTGGTGCCAGTTGAAGTTGATAAACATTCGATGATATATGCCATTGGAGATATTTTGGAAGATATATGGCAATGTAGATTGAACCGGGGTTGGAGAAGGTTCTTCGTGAGCCCGCAGAAGCAAAAAGCGCTCCCACAGAAGCAGAAAACGCTCCTGCAGCTGAGGGAAACGAAAAAAATTCCCGCAGCCACCAATTTTGAACAAAAAAAAATTTGGTGTCTGCGGGAAAAAAAAAAAATTCCCGCAGGCTGCAGGAAAGTGCCAAAAGAACTGGACCAGCATATGAAAAAATTGGAGCAAGCTTAAATACACTGGATCAAGGCTTGAATACACTGGAGCAAGATCAAACAAATTGGAGTAGTAGCAGCAGTGCGCAATGGGCGGAGGTTAATGAAGAGAAATTGAGATTGCTCAAGTGTACCAGCGGTAAAGTTTACTTGTAGTACAAATTTCCACGTAATTTAGAGTAGGGGATCTCTTTTTTTTTTGACACCAACACACCACCCGGTTCTTATTTTGACCAGGACCATGGTGGTTGCCCAAATCCTGTTGCAACAGCTCCTTTGAACCCAATTTTCTTGTCCAGAGCAACCCTTGCTTCATTATGAGGTCTAGGGCCTTTTTTTCTGGAAAATTGACCACGGAGAGTGATTTTTTGAACTGCTTCTGATTTCAGCAAGTCAACTGGAGCAACAAAATACTGGAATCAGCAGCATCAGCAATTGGTCCATTCGATCCAACGTTTGCGCACTGCGGATACAGCAAAGATGGTACTTATGAGGGGGTTGCTACTACACTTGACAATCCGGACACTGATCCACCAGGTTGGGGACATACCATTGTGGCGTCTCCACCATGGTTGATTTCAATTTTGGTTACATCCCTTAGTGGCCTTAGTGGTAGTTTGTTAGTGGATTTGCTTCTGCTTTCTGTGTTGGTTGGTTTCGTTCGTCCCGAATGAGATTGCTCAAGTTTGTCCAGCATCCCCACCATTGTTGATTGTCGATTTTGGTCAAATCCCTTAGTGGTTGTTTAGTAGATTGCTTTTGCAAGTTGCAAAAATAGAAATAATGAATTAGAGTTTGCTCCAGTTTGCTCCAGTTGCTTTGAAATAGGTTGTATACCAATAGCGCCAGCAGTCAATCACTCCCGTGTCACTCCTCCCACATCTAAGTATCAAACACTTGTGGAATTTGGTTATATTCATCTCCATTGGTGGATATCAAGCATAGGTTCAAGAATAGATTGCTGGTGGTGGATGGATGAATGTCAATCGTGTTTTGCTGTTTTGGTTTTCATGTAACAATGTTCAATATCCATCCCTGTAAATGAATAGTAACTAGTAAAGACAACTCTAGTAACCTATCAGATTACAAGCACGGCGGTCTTCAATCTCATCAGTTCTTCTGTACACCAATAGCGCCGGCAGTCGATCACTTCCCTGTCTAGGTATCAAACACTTGTGGGATTTGATTATATCTGTCTACATTAGTGGATATCGAAGACAGGTACAAAAGAAAACCTTGGACGTCCAAGTATAAAACAACTGATGGGATTGAAGACTAACGTGCTTGCAATCTGATAGGTTAGGAGTTGTCTTTAGTCATTATTCATTTACAGGGGTGGATATTGAACATATGTTACATGAAAACCATAACACCAAAACATGAATTGATTGATTGCTCTTGTAAGAAATCGATCGATTCATTATTTCTGTTTTCGCAAACAGCAAACAGCAGCAACAACAATGACAGCGAATTGGTCTCTGACAATGGTGGAGACGCGACTGTAACACTCTAGGGTAGAATTAGATGGTGGAGTGGTACACAATAGAGGTATTTTAAAGATGAAAGGTTAATGAATTGTGTTACAGAAGAGAATGGTTGAATACTTTACGAGATGGGAAAGATTTCTTGAGTATGGAATGAATGATCAAACAATGATATAATTGTTTGTCGGGCATAATATCAATAATCGTTGATTCATGGGAATCTTTGTTTATCTTGATATTTGAATAATATTCAGTATATGTACATGAATATTATATATATATTCTTGTGTATTGGAGCACACGCGGGATTCAATAATCATTTAGAGCCTCTCGTAGGGTACCTACGTCAACATGTCACAGCGTCAATATACAATTGACAATGGTGGGGATGCTGACGCGACAATCGACAATCTACTGGTGGTGGTGGAGATGCGACAATCTTCTGGTGGAGGTTACGTGACAACAAGCAATCCTCTGGAGGTGAAGATGCGACAAGCAACAAGCAATCGTTGTTGGCAAAATCAGAAGCAGTTCGAAAAATCACTCTCCAAGGTCAATTTTCCAGAAAAAAAGGCCCTAGACCTCAGAATGAAGCAAGGGTTGTTACTCTGGACAAGAAAATTGGGTTCAAAGGAGCTGTTGCAACAGGATTTGGGCAACCACCATGGTCCCATTAGAATGAGAAGCAGAGGTGTGTTGGTGTCAAAAAAAAGAAGACGAGTAGATCCTACACTGAATTAGGTAGAATTAAAATACTAGAGGCAAGGGGATCGATCTGGTAGTACAGATCGAGTGTAATGCTCCTGTAGAAGCAAAAAACGCTCCCGCAGAAGCAAAAAACTTTCCTTCAGCTGAGGAAAAAAAAAAAATCCCGCAGCTACCAATTTTTTGGTTTTTTTCCCTCAGCTGCAGGAGTTTTTCATTTTTAGGGAGAAACGTAGCGATATGTGAATGGGGGAGGAATAGTAATTTTTTTAAGAGCAAGTCGTTTATTTTGGTTCCCCAATATTTTTACTACTTTCGTGAAAAATGATAAATTCCCGCAGACTCACTATTCGTACGTACGAACGAACGAGTAAACCTTAGTTGCTATTTTTTTTGAATTGGATTAAAATTGGATTGATGATAATTCGATCCTGACTGACTCTCATCAAAAAGCAGTCTCAATCAAACAATTGAACGCGTTTCCGAGGTGAAATAATAATATTACTACTACTTGTGCGTACGAGTAGGGAGCGTAAGCCTTACCTTACGTCGTAAAAAGAACCTTTTCTGAGTGTTTCCATCGTCCGTTCTGCCTCTTTGATGTTGGTACCGTACCTTACCGTATGATAGAAAAACGGTAAGATTATCGTTGCGAGTAAGATTACCTCGTTGCGAGTACGTTTACGAGTAATTACGTACGTATGGTAATAATCTATGTTTGTCACTGCTTTTGAAATGTAGTTACCGTAAATTACAGGTTACTCTTACCAGGGGTCATAATAGAGAGGGGTGCGCCACGATCCGCGCACTCGTACAAAAACTCCATTCAAATCTGAAAAAAAAAATTACCTATGCGTGGGACAAATAACAAAACCTGTACCTGAGAATTTTTTTCATTTTTGTTTTTAACTAACAAACACTAGTTAAAATACCTTAACTTCAGATAGCAATAACTCAGTCAAAAATCAATTCTAATCTTTATTTCAAATACCTGCATTATAGTTTAAACTGTTTTAAACAAGAATATTCAATAAAAATGAGGTTTTGAACGAGTATAAGGTCATCTATTACTGATACAAGGTTGTAGGCCTTTTTTTGGCTTTTTTCGCAAAAGATACCTGTCTTAGGTATGAAACATATGATTGATTTACGGCCTTTTTGGGTGCATGACTGGCGAATTTCGGTGCATGACTGGCAAATTTCGGTGCATGACTGGCAAATTTCGGTGCATGACTGGAGAAGTCGGGTGTATGACTGACAATTTGTAGCACGTCTGAAGAAAAAAATGGCCTACAATCTTGTATCAGTAATAGATGACCTTATACTCGTTCAAAACCTCATTTTTATTGAATATTCTTGTTTAAAACAGTTTAAACTATAATGCAGGTATTTGAAATAAAGATTAGAATTGATTTTTGACTGAGTTATTGCTATCTGAAGTTAAGGTATTTTAACTAGTGTTTGTTAGTTAAAAACAAAAATGAAAAAATTCTCAGGTACAGGTTTTGTTATTTGTCCCACGCATAGGTAATTTTTTCCTTCGCGCAGTAGCGCACCCCTTTCTATTATCACCCCTGACTCTTACCCCGTTCGCACTGTTCAGTAAGAGTAGTCTCGGTTCTCAAGAATATTATACGTGCAGGCTTGACAAGACCTAAGATGTTTACGCTTAAAACACATGTTGCAATGACAAGAATAATAAGTTGGTACGAGTACGAGTGCTTTTAAAGATTGATCGTTCTATGTTTTTCTATTTACTTAAATAAGAACCTTACTTGGTCATTTTTGTCAGAATACATGAATTCTTGTATTTATATACCTCAACAGGAATTGCAAGAAGAATGTAATTCTGTTCTATTGAGTAAGCATTCCCCGCGATCATGAAGAATCACTGAGTTATTAACTCTTCGCAAATTATATCAATACGGTTTAAAGGCACTTGCTGTTGGCGAGAATACTTCAAGTATTAATGGAAGGGCTATAATCTATTTTTGGAATTTCTAATCAGAAATTTTTGGTTCTTCAGTTTGTTTTCGACGCTTCATTGGGGAATTCCTTTGTCCTACTACAAAGTTCTTATCAGCTGTCCCCGGGTTCTACGTCCCCGACTACTCATTTCTACTGAAACCCGGGGACAGCTGATAGGAATTCTGTAGTAAACGGATTGGAACCCTGAGTTTTACCGGTAATTACGTAACATGTTGAATGTTACACGGACGTCAAATTATCTTGTGATGAATACCGTAATCTTACGTACGAGTAGTCGCAACAGTTAGAGACTTATCATTCTTCGTCGATAGATATTCTTATTCCTATGTTGCCATACATGAGGAACTGGGGAAAATTATTTTTTGGACTACAATCGTGATCGCAAATTCGTTTTCTAACTCACATGGTTCAAGTAAGACTTACGGTACGGTAAATTAGGACAATCAAATCAACTAAAGGTGGAAATAATTCGAAACAAGAGTCCGTTTCGTTCGTTGTGGTGGACAATTCCCGAGCAATGAATCAAAATACACCGCGAACAGCGCTGTCGACCACCACAAGCGGAGTTCCTGGTGATCTTAATGTGATCACCAACAGCAGTAACACAAACACAAACACAATGTCGGCTAACTTATTTTCTCAAGATGGCGGTTCTCTTGTTGGCCCTTTTGGCACTAAAGGGGGTCTAGCAGGGATCGTGGGGAACGCTAACAACAACAGCAACAACCTGGGCAACTTCCAAGCAGGGACTTATAAATTGAACAACATCAATGCAGGGAACAACATGAATGAATTGATGACGACCATGGCACTCCAGAATGCAAATCGAAACGGGAATGGACGTGGGAATTTCAATGTGCAGCAATCAGCACAAACGAACAATATGATGAAGAATTCGAATGGAGTGGTGAATTCAAATGGTTTAAACATGACTGACTTTGTGAAACTCCAACAACAACTTCAACAACAGCAAATGCAACAACAACTCCAGCAACAAATGCAAATACAACAACAACAACAGCAGCAGCAGCAGCAACAACAAATGCAGCTGCAACTGAAGATGCAGATGCAGATGCAAATGCAGATGAAACTTCAACAACAACAACAACAACAGCAACAGCACCAAATCCAAGCAGCATCTGGAATGAAAAACCTGAATTCCCAAAACATTAATCTTGCGCTGATGGCGGCGCAACAAAACCAGAACCAGTCCTTCGTCGGCCAAAAAGCTCAGTTCGGTGGAGCCGGCAATCTTTCTGCACAAGGCCAGGCAAGCATGCACCAGAATCTTCTCTTGAAGCAGTTGATGATGAATAAAAATCTGCAGCAAAATGGCATCGGGGCACTCGGGAACCTTCCGTTTGCAAACATGGCCGGAGCTGTGGGTGGCAAGGTCGGTGTTGGTGCTGGCAAGTCGTCGGTGCCTGGCATCGTTGGCACCCCCGGCTCCAAAAATTTCGGGCTTTCGTCCGTTGGTTCTCTGTTTTCAAGCGATGCAAGCCGTCGGATGAGAGGAGGTGTCATCGAACCCTTTCCAGAAAAACTCCACCGACTCTTGCTGGAAGTGGAAGCTGCTGGCCGCGCCGACGTTATCTCCTTTGTGGCGAATGGCAGAGCCTTTGCAATCCACAAGGCCGATATCTTTTTCAAGGAGATTGTCCCCCTCTACTTTCGCCAATCTCGTTTGTCGTCCTTCAAACGGCAACTCAATCTTTATGGCTTTGAACTCATAAATACGGGACCGGCCAGGGGCGGTTATTACCACGAGCTGTTCGTAAAAGATCGACCCGAACTTTGTCGACAAATGCGTCGCGTCGCCGTTAAATTGATAAGCAAGGAGGAGTCAAAAGGAAAGATAGCAAAAGTAACCACCAAGAGTGGTGATTCGAATTTAGAAGATGATATTTCAGTTTTGTCAGGAGATGATGAGGGAAAACCAGGGGATATTACAAAGGGGAGTGCAAAATAGCCGATGACTACCGGAAATGTTGGCGACAAGACAGAGGATGGCCCTTCCAATGGAGCCATGTAGAGAGCGGGAACGATAAAGAACGAAACGACCACTGCCGACCAGGTTACCGAAAATCAAACGACACGGAAGTAAAGGTCGACGGCTCATGCCTCGCCAAAGGCTGAGCCAGTTCCAGTCGCAATGGGAACGAATGACATTCACATAATATTGACATGCACATAATCTTGGAATTTCGGAATATTAGTGGGTGACACCGAATGGATCGAAAATACTAGTGGGCAAGGAGATTTTGAAGGAATAATTTTAATTCCTAATCTACACAAACAAACGAACAAGTGACCAAGTTGTCGTTCTAGCTAGATTTCGTTAACAACGTTCTCGTTCTCCGGATCACAAATCCATTTCGTACACGAGTGGGCCCCTCCGCGTTCGACACGGAGCCACCTCCGATTGGCGTTCCGAATGGACCGTGGCTCCCGGGTCGTCGCTATCGTCGTCCGCCGCCGCCGAGAAGGCCGTAGCGCAGCGCAAACCCGTAGCCCGCTCGGGTGGGGCTCGAAAAGGCCACGCGGGTTCGTTCCACCTCCAGTCCGAAGACGGCGTGCCCCCGCGCCGCGTCGACCAACCGGGTGGCGATCCCCCGGTGCCGCTCCGAGGGATGGGTCCACAACAGGCCGATGCCCAGCGCGGGGATCCGGGCGATCGGCTCGAGGGATCGCTCGTGGGGACTGATCATTTCGTACGCGGGCACCCCCCGCCCCAAAACCTGGACCGTGGCCACTCCAAGGATGCGGGATCGACCGGCGGACGCCGATCGCCTTGCACCGCCGGCGCGAGTGGTGGTGGAGGTTGTGGAGGTGCCGCTGCCGCTGCTGCTGCTGCTGCCAATGCACAAGAAGACCGTGTGGCTCGAGAGGATGATTCAGGGTGGTATCTTCGTTGGTTCCCAAGTCTTTGGACACAATTCGAGCCAGCAACGGCCATTGGGATGGCAGGTTGTCACTAAGGTTGTCATACTCGTAGGTGCAGCGGTTTGGTTCTTTGGTGGTGGTGGATGGGTTGGCATGCCTGTTTCGACCTGCTTCGATTGCGACTCGGGAAACCGGGTTTCCACATGACAACGGATGCCCCGGCCATTGCTCCTTCCCTCTTTGTCCCTGGGCTTGGCCGCCGCGTCGTCCGGCAGTCGTTTTCCGCTCTTGACGGTGCCACGGAAGCACGGAATCCCCAGAGTGTAAGCCTGGCACAGCTGCTTGTGCTGGAGTTCGTCCTCATGGAATGCCGGGAACGTAGAGCATCCCGCATTTTTTGCAAAGAATCTGTCCAAACCTCGACTGGCCGCAATCGATGTAGACCTGCGTGAGGGATTTTGTTTTTGTTTTCGGCTTGGACGAAGACGCGGACTCCGACGAAGGCATTGGAGGCATTTGTTCCCTCGGCACGGTTTTCGTGCCTGGCTTGTGAGGGGGACCGAAAAACAAGTGTGTCTTTCTCGACAAGGGTGGTGGTGGTGGTGATGATGATGATGATGATGATGGAAACGACTCGCCGGATGGATCGTCCGATGTTCCGGCGCGGATGGAGTCGCCTTTGCGGCGATCGAGCCTCGGTTTGGATTGCTTGGTTTTCGTCCGTTTCGCCTTTGCAAAGAATGACAAGAGAGAGCTCTGTCGCCTGTTCGGTTCGCTCCCGTCTCGAATCGAGCAGATTTTCGAAGAAGCTCCGTCTGCGTCTCCGTCGGTCGGACTGTCGCAGCCGATCCGGGCCGCGGTGGGGTGGTTCGGATCGGCAGCGAATTCCGTCGCGGTTGTGGTGGGACTACGGTCGCCTCGTTTCCGTTTCGTGGAACAACCTGCCATGTTGTTGCTGAGGTCTTGGAGAACCGATTCGCAGAGCGGAATCAATCGATTCCAAGGATTTGTTCGGATTCTTCGATGGATTTGCTCCTTGCTGCCCCTATGCGGAATGATTTTCGGTACGGTAATTAGGTTTGTGTCGATTGATTTTCTACCTGCTCAGTAGCTATTGCCATGTCAAAGCCACTTCAGCACAACAATTCCTGAAAGTTTTTGTAAAACGCGCCAAAAAAAATCTAACCACTGAGTGAAGCGGGATCAACATTCGTGTCTCAAAAAGAACCTCACGAGATTGGGATACGTAATGTAATCTGCAATCTGGCAGTCACGAGTCAGTCAGTCTGTCCGCGAAGCAAAAGTGCCCGTGAATGGAAGGGGGTGAGTGAGTGTTGAAAAGAGGAGGGCAAGGGAAAAGACTGCGCAGAACCAACAAACATACGGTAATCTTACGGGGAGAAAATATTTTTTTGTTGGGTGATACTGTTTTCGCCTGCGGTCATCGCACGGAGTGGACTTTACGGGACCCGCCATCGGCATGATTTTTGTCATCATCTTCTTTCCCCAACCGGGAAAACCCTAATCCAAATGACGCGAGCCAATAGCCAATCGCGAGAAGCAAAACGGCGTCACGGACTGGGCCGTGCAAACTCACAACTTCGTTCACTCACTCACCTTTTGAAATCAGCGAGACGACGCCGAGTGACAACCGATTTCGTAGGTGGTCGAGACAAAAACCGTGCGTGTGCTGTGTACATGGAGACAAAGAACGAACGGCGCGCCCGATCTCCTTTGTCCATTACTGCCGGGAAGCGTCGACTTGGTTAGGACGGCTGCGGCGATTGCTGTCGCCTCCTTCGGATCCAATTCGAACTGATTGAGTGATTGATTGATTGATTGATTTGAAACGACAGCGGGTCGGGCAGCGAGCGGTAAGTGCGTTGGAATTGCTTGCGAAATGGTGTCATTGAATTCTATCGTCCGGAATTCCTCACGGTGGATGGTCGGACTCGCTTTGAAGCTTTTCGTTGACTCGAATCGAATCCAATTCAATTCAGTTGAATCGCAGTGCTGTTCTTCCCACGATTTGACATCCAACGATCGTCGGGATGGATGGTGCCAGTATCGGGAGTGGGGACTCTTCTTGTCTCTCTTCCACTCCGATCATAGCCCTGAAACAAAAGAAACAATCGAAAGCGAAGGACTGCGATGGGGGGAAAGCATCCAAAACCACTGGAACCCGGCCCAGGGGACGGCCACGGAAAGACACAAAAACAAAAACAACAAAACAGCAAAGGCAAAGGCAACAAAGAAGACGAGCTCGAACGAGACAAACGACAACCCCGCTCGCGCAACCACGGCGAAGAAATCGAAAGCCGACGCGAAGAAAACTTTGAACAAATCCACCGACAAAGAATCGAACAAAACCCTGGCCGACAACAACGACAAAGAATCGAACAAAACCCGAGCAAAACGAGGAACGAAAAAGCAAGAAGAAAAAGAAAAAGTGAAAAAGGCGAACGAGGCTTCAACCGATGGCAGTGAAAGCGAAGAGGAGGAGGAGGAGGCCGCTTGCTGTTTGTGTCACTGCGGAGTGGATTGCAGTGACCGTGCCCTGTTCTTCCCCAAGGATCGCAAACTGGAATTGGAAGAAGACGAGGACTACTATTTTGGTTTGGATGACCCGTATATGGATAGCGAGCAATTGTACGATCGAAACAACACACTGGTCTATTGCGACACATGCAACCGGCTGTATCACCAGAAATGCCACTTTGTACCCATTCTTGTTATACCCCGAGGCGAATTCCATTGTTTGATATGCACTATCCAACAACAACCGAAACAGAAACGACCGTCCAAAAAACGGGAACGTAAGGGTTCGATCAAATCCGCATCAAACCAACCACCCACCATTCCAGAGAAATTCATGGAGCGCACCGTCACCGATCAACTCTTTCAGTCGACACCGAATGAATCCCCGAAGACTGCAGAAATTCTTTCGCTGGAAAAGGAACTCGAATTGGTATCCGGTGCGGCGAAAGCCCGAATGTGGGACCGGCAATTCAAGCAAATGAAGACTTTCTTGAAATCGCAGGCCTCGAACATCCGAATGGCAAAAACCACGCTGGCAACCATGACCTCGACAAAACGGAATCGACAACACTTTCTGGAGAGCAGCGCAAAGACGGGAACGAAATCCTCTCAAGAATTGGCACAAACTCTTTGCAAGCTGACGGGAGCAAAATTCAAAATTCGGGAGGCGCTCTTGTCACTCGAATCGTTGAGGACCAATACGGAATCGATCGATTTCCAAAGTCTTTACGCCTGGTGCGATGAAAATCCACAACACGCAAGCCATGTCTTTCCGTACGGTTCCGACATCTGCAAGGACGGAAGACGCATCGTACCCCGCACCAGAGAGCGAAAGAAGGAAACAGCGGAAGAACCTGGTTGCGGCGCAGGCAAACGGGGTAACAAAAAGGCCACCGAAATGGTTCCAAACGAAATCGTTCTGAATGGTTCCACGACCAAACGTCGGGGCAAATCGAAAAATAGTGGTGCAGAAACCGTTGCCAAATCATCGAAATCCCAAAACCAATCGAAGCGAGGAGAGAAAAAGAATGCACGCAAAGACAAGCAGAAAGAAGATGTTGGCAAAAAGCACGGCCACAGTGACGACGATTCTGGTATCACATTGGATGACTTGCAGTGTTCCATTTGTATGATTGGTGATGCGACCGACGAGAATGACGTTATTCTCTGTGACGGCAAAGATTGTCATCGTGCCTATCACATGAAATGCGTTTATCCTGCAGTCAAACCAGAAGACATTGAGAACGAAGACGAAGATTGGTTTTGTCCGATTTGCTCCAATGTAGCGGAACTGATGGGTGAAATCCACGAGTTTTGTGTCGGCGATGATGGGGATGATGACAACGCTTCGTCGGGCTCGTGGGAGGATGTACACGATGTCTTTCCGGACTCGCGATGGGAATTCGAGACAGCAACGAAATATTTGAAAGGGAAACGAAACGAAGATACCCAACGTCTTCTTGCTATGTTCCTCGGCGAAGATATCAACAAAAGCAAAGTACAAATGCCGATTGGGAGTGATTCAGAGGACGAGAACGACTACTCTCTCTTCGACGAGGACTCTTTCCAAGAGCGAAGGCGCCAAGAACGCGAGGATGAATCAATGGAGGAAGATTCCGTATGCTCTAGCCAAGCAACGCTGCAGGAGATGGATGGCGTCGACCTCAGAGTAGGTAAGGCGGAGCTCGCTGCTCTCTCTGACGAGGAACAATCGGACAATGAAGACAGCGACGACGAAAACGAAGCCAAGATCCGGAGAAGCCGACGACTGGTGAAAAAAGAAGAAGGCGAAGACTCCAAGATGCTCGACAATGGAGCAGACTTTGACGAGGCAAACATCATCGTTGGAAAGCGGAAAAGAACGCGCGTTAACTACCGAAAACTGAACGACATGATGTTCGGTGACCTCACCGATCATCAGCAAGGGCTCATTGATGGTGGTGACGACTTTGATACTACAAATATCAAACCAACCAAGTCCGATCTCGATAATCAATCTGAAAACGAAGAATCAGACAACAATGGATCGGACAACGATGGATCGGACAACGATGGATCGGACAACGATGGATCGGACAAAGGCTCAGAAAAAGCCGAATCAGGCAATGAATCAGACGACAACTAGTCAAGTGCGATGAGTCAATTATTGGTGATCAAGATTAGACAGAGCTCTGGCATTTGAACGAGCATTAGAAGCTATTAGAAGTAGTATGTTATTTTAACAGAAGTCGTTTTCGCTATTGGTCTTTTCGATTTCTAACATCTCTCATGTAATTGTTTGACAACACTTGGTAGAAAATTGTCCCACCCTCAGTTCAAATTCCGAGCAACGGTGCCAAAAGTCGACAACGGGATCTCACCAGCTCTGGGACCACGACAATGAAGTCTGGCATGATTGCTCTTAGCGTATTGTAACAGCGAGAAGATCTTGTTCGTGTAGCACTGCAAGAGATGGATGTCCTTGGGTTCTTTCTTTCGATGGTTTGTACGTGCAGCATGTCAGCATTGGTAGTATTCTATTTTTGAAAAGGCAATGCATCTCAAGAGACAACTGCGGTAACGAAAAAGTGAAGAGCTCAGTCTTGCTTGTGATCGCTATGCGCGCGATGCTATTGCATTGATCCGGGAATACCGGCACGTACAAGCACTCGTAACCTTACTATGAAAGTAAACTTAACGTTCAACGTACGTGTAAGGGGGGTACGAGTAACCTTACGTACGTACGTATGAGTAAATTTTTCGAAAGAACCAGTTCGACGAACGGAAGACGCCTCCGTTTGGCACAACGAGGTTTCGCTTTTGAAATGGCAGGTTCAACTTAGTAGTTTATTTAGTTTTCCATCGTGTATAATAATAGATCAGATTTACAAGCTTACAAACATTAGGGTAGTAGTGCGTGTGGTGCGCTTTGAGGATCGGAGGGTGGTGGAAGGATCATTTGTAGAAAGTTGCTTGGTTCCTCATACCGTATGAATACGCTTCTTGAGGGACAAGCGCTTGCCTCTAACAACACTGGAACATGCTGAAATGGATTGTTGGTGGCCATGTACTACGGTAAGGTTTAGTTACACGTGCGAGGAGCGGAACAAAACTTCCAAAAAACTTGAGAATGGAAGATTTTGTGGTTTGTGGTTGGATTCTCCGAACAAGATTAAATCGCCTCAACACCACTGACTATGGCACTACAATACATCGATGAAAACCATAATTGTTTCTGTAACGAAACGACGTTGTCAAAAATCAATCCAGCCATTGCTACTTTCGTTCTCCGTCGGAGGTACTAGTACCAGTAGTTAATGGTGCATGCGACAAGACGAAAAGGGTGCTGCTTGTACAAAAACAAAACATCCAACGAGGCCCGTGGATCACCACCACAGTGGTTGGGAAATAGTACTTTCTCTATAGTTAGTAGTAGTTGTTGAAAATTATCCCTCTCGCAATCTCGAAACCTCCATGTTTCGAGAGGGAGGCGCCCGCCCGCCCGCATCGCATCCAAAAAGTCCAACTAATTATTAAAATTCTAATCGAATCGAACCTTCACAAATAAGGCACGCAATCACCCACGCTCCCGAAATGAAATCTAGTTAACTCCATCGCCCGCAACCAAGAACGAATCGTAGATCATTATTTGTTTGCGTTCGATGATGGCCGGTCAAAGATTGCTCATTAAAATGATGACGGTGTCGATGATTGATCGAGATTCGATCGAATCAATCAATCCATCCACTCCATCTCTCTCACACACGGTCACCAACAAACAACCAATGCATTGTTTACTCGACATCGTCTTGTTGACTGTAAAGGAAGAACAAGGCCATGGAGAAGGCGGGGAAGACAATACCGACCAAGGGAACCATGATGGCGGGGAGGTATTGGGCGGTGAAATCCTTTCCGATGTAGCTGGTGTCGGGGGGGAGTTCCTTGGCGGCGAACGCGGGGTCGATTCCCATGGAAAGAAGAAATCCGGTCGTGGCAGCGATGGAAGGAAGGACCTTCTTGGAAACGGAGGCGGTGGCTGGTTCCTCGGGGGAAGCGGCCATCAATTGCGTTCGGGACACCGACGATGTGGAGATGGGCTGGAAGCCGTAGACAGCCTGCAAGGCGACAACAAAAACCGACAGAGTAGCGAGGAATTTCATCTTGGTGGTATAGAATTATACGAATGTGTTGTGTGTATCCGAGTAGTGGTGTGGTGGTTAGCCGAGTTGTTGTTGTTGTTGTAGTTGTAGTTGTCGTTGCGGTGGGTGCTTCTGATGGATTGGTACTGGTACTCGTACTCGTTTTTCGTACTCGTACAAAAAGCACGGAGGCCGACGGAATCGTTTTCTCCAAGCAAGACGTCACAAACTGCCTTACTTGTAGGGTGCGGTGCGGTAGGTTGGTTGCTTCCCTCGCGGCAATCCGCTCTGCTGGGTTGCGGTTGCGGTTGCGGAAGATTTGCTCACATACTTCAACAAAAAGATTTGGGGGTGTGAGAAACCGCTTGCTATTTTGGGGGGACACACACTGTTCCCCCTCATCTTGCATCCGGGTGGATTGGGCCTGCGCGTCGCCGGCACTGCAGGTCGCGTTGTCGGTTGTTCGCTGTGTGACAAAATAGTTTTTTTTCAAAAATATGTTTCAGGAGGGCTATTTTACCGTTCCGTACGGGCAGGCATCCATTTTTGAAGCTGTGTCAATCGGGGCGAGTCCAGCGTTCTACCTACCGGATAGAAGAAAACGGTAACGTTATGTAGTATTATGTATGGCGTTTTTTTGTGATCATAATACAATGTTGTTATTGTACCGGTACGAACGGTATTCTTAGGTTACGAAACGCGAACCATGTTCAATCTTGCGACCTTTAAGTACCGGTACACTAGGGTTACCGTACATACCGGTACACGTACTTGTACTGATAAAATTTTAAACGTACGGTAAGGTCTTGGCAAGAAAAACCAAATACCTTGACCGAAACAAAACCTTCGCTAAGGTTCTGACAGCTCTTCATACTCGTGATCGTAGGAGTGCGGTACGGTAAAACGTGTACTCTTTACTCGTACGTATTACCGTACAAGATCAAACAACGAAGAAAACCAGCAAAAAACAACGACGGACGAGCAAAAATCTTCTTCTTGGGTTCAATTTCCAATTTCCAATCTCAAAAAAAGGTTGGTTCATCCAATCTTGTTTCTGTTTCTGTCGATGGGACTTTGGAAACAACATTTTCAGGTAGGACAGCACAAGACCAAGAACAAAGTGTTTCGGTTTGCGCCAACATCGAGTCAGTGAGTGAGTGAAAGTGAGTCCGTCGGTTGTGGAACGCAGAAATCACAAATTGCTTTCTAGTCCATTCGAAATCAGCAAGACAAACATACCATCCAACCAAAGCAAAAGCAAAATTAAAAACAAAAGCCAAAAAAAAACAAAGGAACGAACGATGACCACTAATCACGCCTCTGGCGCTGGCGACGATATGAGCCACGACAGCCGCGGGTTCGACAACGAAACCATTGCCACCAAGGCCCTGATGACTCCGGACGGAATGTGCGCCCAGCATCCCTGGGTCGAATTGCGCAAAAAGGACTTGGCTACGGGTCAAACCTACCAACTCGACTCGTGCCCGGAATGCAACGAACAGTACGAGGCCAACAAGGAAGCCCTCCGAAAGAAACGGCTCGAATTGGAACGCCAGCTGCAGGCTCTGGAAAACGAAAGCGTCGATGCCAGTACGAGTGCCAGTGCCAGTGCCGCCACGAGATCGGTAGGATCGAACGAACGGGAGTCTTCTTCGGGAGCGGCATCGGCATCGGCATCGGGAACAGAGAAAACAACCAATCGACGAACATCGACGTCGTCCGAGTCCCATTCGATGCACCCCCAACCATATCGTCCTCCCCTTCCGCTGCAGCAAACCTCCGGGTCGTCCCCGGGCCGAGCAATGATGGCGCTGGACGACGACGACGATTCGACCTATTCCGGCAGCAACCCGCAACGGCAGCAGCAGCAGCAGCACCAACCATTCCTTCGTCCGCCAATGGGACAGCAGCGCTTTGGAGGTCCCTCGCACACCCTGTCGTCGGCTTCGGTGACGTCTCATTCGCACTCGCACACCACCACATCGACGACCAACCAGCGCGGGGGCAGTGGCGCGGATATCTTTGCGTCTTCCGGTGTCGGCGGCAATGCGACGCCCTTTCCGAATCAGTACGACCCGCAGTTGTTGGCCGCGGCGGCTGCCGCGATCCAACAGCAGCAGCAGTTTCAACAGCAGCAACAGCAGCAACAACAGCAACAAATGAACATGGCCGCGTCGCAGCAGCAAGAAGAATACAATTCTGCCATGCTCTGGAAAATGCTGCGGGAGAAGGAGGAGGAACTCCGACAGGTTCGCCAGACGCTGGAGGAAACGCAGGAACAATTCCTGGAACAAGCGCTCCTGGCAACGAAATTGCAGACCACCCTGGATCAAACCAAGGAAAAATTCGAAAAGGAACGATTGGTGATCCGATTGCAGGCCGAAAAGGAGGCCCAAAAAACCCTGATTTCCCACCAGGAAGACTTGTTTCAAAAGCAGCTGGAATGGGTGGAGAAAAACGTCGTTGCCACGATGGTCCAAGGCAATAGCAATAGCGAATACGGCGGCATGGGGGATTCCCATTCCCGCTCGGCTGCTGCCGCTGCGGCTGCTTCCGGCAACGAAGCTTCCCTCGCCGGTGCCCGTGCGGGGGATCCGGGTGCCGGAACGGGTGCGGCGGAGACATCGTTGTCGGACAGCGGTGGCAGGAAAAAGCCGGAGAAAAAACATCCCTGGTCGGGCGTCGCCAAGGCATCGCCCGGAAGAGAGCGAGCCAGGGGCGCCGCCCACACCGATACCACAGTTCCGTTGAAAATGGGTGCGGGTCCCGCTACTGCTTCTGCTGCCGTTACCAATGGCAAGAAGTCGTTGTATCCGCCCGTGGACGAGAACCTGATTCGAACCGACACCGCTGCCGCAGTGCCAATGACAAAGCAACAACAACAATATCAACAACAACATCAACATCAACATCAACAGGTACCTCCCAACGGACCCCCGACACCGCTCGGCTTGAGCACGGCCGAAACGCCCATGGCCAACAACACCACCGCCGCAAAGAAAAACAACAACAAGACCGAATCGTCGTCCTCCGATCGCTTCGATCCCGTCTACGTCACTCCGAGCTCGGAGGACGACAAGGGCCAGCTCTCGTCCCTCGACGACGAATCCATGGGACAAACGGTTGCCAGCTCGACCTTTGGAGACGACCGGGTCAAGGTGGTGAACAAGACCCTGCTGGATCCCTACGGCGACAAGGGCACGTACACGGGTGTCGTCCTGAGAAACACGGGCATGCCGCACGGCCTGGGCCGCATGGTGTACGAGGAGGACAACCGGGTCTTCGAGGGCGACTGGCGCCACGGCCGCTGGCACGGATACGGCCGGGCGACCTTTTCCAACGGCGACTCGTACGAGGGAGAGTACAAGTACGACCAGCGCCACGGCACCGGCGTCTATCGCTGGAACGACGGCCGGGTCTACGACGGCCAGTTCTCGGAGGACAAGCGCCACGGAAAGGGAATCTTTACCTGGCCGGACGGGGCCGTGTACGACGGAGACTTTGTCAACGGGCAGCGGCAGGGCCACGGCAAGTACACCTTTGCGGACGGAGGCCAGTACGAGGGATCCTGGAAGGACGGCCGATACGATGGATTCGGAACCTGCACCTGGGAGGACGGGAGGCGCTACCGGGGAGAGTGGAGGAACGGAATGGCCCACGGCAGGGGCACCGAGACCTATCCCAATGGCAACATTCGGCACGAGGGAGAATGGATCGACGACGAACCCATTCGCGCGAGTAAGGCGGTGTGAGCGAGCGAGTGAGCGGGTGAGTGAGCGAGCGAGTGAAGGAACGAGTTTGGGAAGGATTGCTGTCCTCCTCGTTTCGTTTGTCGCGTCGTGGCTTGTAGGGACGTGGCGCTGCGCTGGCGTGGCGTGGCGCTGCGTGGCGTGGCGCACCGATTGGATGCTGTATCGCATCGACGAGAGTTGCGCTCGGAGTGGAGCCGACGATCGATGCGGGGACAACCCGTGGCACAAACAATCCGGTAGTTTCAATCAATCAATCAATCAATCAATCAATCGATCAACCAAAATACTGTGGTGTGATTCCGTATCGGCAGTCCGGCAGACGTTTGTCGACTCGAAGCATCGGTGCGGATTCATTCCACCTTTTTCGAACAAGAAGTTGGTGAAAGAAGGTGATCGTTGTGAACTAGAAACTTATATTATTGTTATTTTATTTATTGATTTATTTATTCATTTATGAGTTGGTATTGGGCACTACAAGCATTCCATAGACTGCGACACGATACTGCTGTACAATATTTACTAGTATAGTGTCATAATCTACCGTCGCCGTCGCTCGATCAAATGTTTCTCGGATTGAGGGCCTTTTTCAGAAACTGCTTGTACACCACGTCGTCCCGATTCTGTCCCGTGTTCTTCCACTTTTGCGAATCTTGCCCCCGCGGTTCGGAATCCCGACCGTCGCCTCCGGTTCCGTCGCCGGCCCCCGGCCTTCCCCGAAAGGCATCGAATCCCCTCCGCGAAGCGTCGGCGCTCGGGGTGGGATGGGCGGAAGCCGCGCCGGCGGCGGAGGCATCGTTGTGGCCGCTCGGAGTGACCGCCGCCGCCGCCGAACCGTCGTGGACGCTTCCCGCCCTTCCACCAAAGCGGACGAACGGCGTGGGGGTCGTTTCCGGCAGGGCGTGCTCGTGGCGGTCGCCCTCCGGAACGGCCGACGATCGGTTGCGCCGGTACTTGTTCCGGGTGTGGTTCCACGCCCGGTTCCCGGTGGGAACGGCGGCGGACGTCGTTGCCGTTGCCGTTGCCGTTGCGGGTGTTGCGGTGCGGTGGTGAAAGTTGGAGGGCAGCACGACCTCGGCGATCCCCGTTCCCCCCAGGAGGGCGGCGCCCCCGGCCCCCCGATCCCCGTCGTCCAACTGCTGCTGCTGCTGCTGCTGCTGCTGCTGCTGATTTGGTCCGCCGCTGTTGGCAACGGCGGTTCTCGATCCGCTGGCGACCTCCCGCGCCAATTGTTGGTAGAGATCCTCCTCCGTGGTGATCTTGCTTGCATTGTCGTTGTCGTTCGTTGTCGTTGTTATCGTGTCGTTGCTGTCATTCGATGGCGGCTCCTCCTCGGTTTCGGTCCCGCTCCGTTTCCGATGATTGTTGCTGGTGCTGCTGCTGCGGGCCGTCGTTGCCATTTGTTCCTCGATGAAGGCCTCCATGTTGTTCCTGTGCTTGGTGGCCAGCACCGACAACTCGGCGGAAGCATTCGCGCTGGCATCCGCACCACTCCCCTGCCCGAACGATTGAGGATTGGAATTCGAATTCGAATTGGAATTGGAACCGCTGCCCGACTTCCATCGCCTCCCGCCCCCACCCGTCGCCATCGGAAGAGACGCCAGAATCTTTTGTTTTTTCATCGTGTTTCGAATCGCAATGGCCGTCGACGATGACTCCGAGTCGTCGTTGTCGTTGTCCTTGTCCTTGTCCTTGTCGTTTTTGTTGTTGGTGGTGGTGGTGGCGCCGGGTCGATCGCTCTCGTCGTCCTCGCTCCGCTTTCGCCGCAAATGCTTCTTGGCACCCGATGGTTTCGTTCGTTTTCGAAACATGTTTTGGTTTGGCGAGGAAGGAAATGAAATGAAATGAAATGAAACGGTGGCGAGCGAGAGATTGGTGCGAGCAACGTTGGGACGGAATAAAGTGTAGGTGTAGCGCGTAAAGTATTGCCGAAAAGGCGGAAGAGTTTCGATTGGAGTTCGGATTGGATTGGAATGGAGCAGAGCGGAGCGGAGTGGAGTGGAGTGGAGTTAGCTGGAGTGCATTCTGGAGAGTGCCTTCTGCATCCAACGCTATTGATGCATGTACCGTAGTATCTCTTGGATTACTTCTACGGTTGGTACACGTAACCTTACCGTATGATAATACAGTAACCTTACCCATCATACGTCCACCGGCACACTCGACACTCGACACATACCGTAGTAATCTTACCTCCCGTATTGAGTATGGGTAACCTTACCGGTATCTGTGACATCATACGGTAAGCTTACTTACTACTTACATACAGTATTCGTAAGTTACTTGTACGGCAGGCGAACCGGT
The DNA here is from genome assembly GCA_037355855.1 of Pseudo-nitzschia pungens. Lineage (NCBI taxonomy): Eukaryota > Bacillariophyta > Bacillariophyceae > Bacillariales > Bacillariaceae > Pseudo-nitzschia > Pseudo-nitzschia pungens. Next base: position 5,408,849 of record CM074760.1, on the reverse strand, counting down.
ATGTACGGTACACGTAACCTTACTACCAGTAACGGCAAGATTGAAAAAAATCAAAAAATCAAAAATTCGCAAATCGCAAGACGCGTGTGTGACAATTGACAAGCGACAGGATTTTTTGTCGATCGCCTTCCATCATCATCATCATCCTCATCATCATTCTACATGTACTTCGTATCCGCTACCGTCTTATACCGTAGTACCAGTAATTACCGTATTCTACGAAGCATCATTCTTCCATCGTCAATCAAAATTGGTTTCGTGTGGACCGAACTCGACCGCAGAAAACCAAGCCAGATCTCCCAAACCGACCAAGGAAAGGATAACGTTCGTGTCTACAGTGGATGACCGACCCTATTACGGTACTGCATTTCTTCGTTTCAAAAAAGCACGAGCAACATTCACAAAGTGGCGGCTAGCTGACGGGACTGTCGGACTCCGTTGTATCGTAACACGAAATAAATAGTATCATTGTTCGATTCGATTTTGATTCGATTTTGATTCGATTTCGATTTCGAGGCAGAGATCGAAACCATACGTTCGAGAGTGGTCGCCAAGCAGCAACGCCGGGCAACAATACCGAGGCCAATACCGAGACCAATACCAATAGCAATACCAAGTCGGCCGTCATGGATCTGCTGGGCAACTACGACTCGGATTCCGACTCCGATTCGGATTCGAACGATCCAACGCCCGCAAAGGTTGCCGAGGCACCCTCGACCGTTCCCGTGGCGCCGTCCGTCGAACGACCCGATCCGGGTTTGCCATCCGCCGATGGCAACCGCAGCAACGCGCAATACCAAACGCAAACGCAAAACCAAACGCAAAACCAAAACAAAACCGTATCCAAGGCCGACCAAAAGAAGCGAGTGATTGGCAAAAAGCTCTTGAAATTGTCGGCCGTCTTGCCGGAACACATCTTGAATCAACTCCAGCGTGCGGGTGGGGGAGGGACTTCCAAGAGGAATAACAATAACAATAACAACGATACCGATGACGATACCGATGACGACGACGATGACAGCAGTGATGACGACGATGACAGCAGTGATGACGACTCCGATGACAATGATCAACGAAAGGACACGACCAAAAAGCAACAAATCAAACGCTCCGCCGCCGCTCGAAAACAACGGACAAGCACCGCAACGGTTTCCGGGGACTATTCGAGAGACGAGGGCCTCGTGGGATTGTTGAACGCCTTGTCGAAATCCGGTCCCTCGGCGTCGTCGTCGTCGTCCTCGAACCCGAACGCAACCAGACGGAAAATCCTGGGCGGCGACCAAGAGGTGTCGACGTCAAAAACATCGACAACATCCAACCCCGTGCCCGGGTCTCCCCAACGCGAGGAATCTCAATCGACAGCGACAGCGACAACGACAAAGACAAAGACGAAACCCACCGCCCAGCAACCACCCGCGAGTTCGGAACCCCTCGGTGCCGCGTTTCTGACTACCACGGTGGAAACCATCAAGCGAAACCGGCGGCAACCGGCGGAGGTGCGGAACATTCACGGGGCCAACGACGACAAACCGACGTCGGCGGCGGCGTCGTCGTCGCACACGACTCGAGCCCCTGCGTCCGCGTCCGTCCCCCGACCGTCGAGATCCGCTGCGCCGCGATTGCCAGCGGTCCGGGCCGCTCCACCGTCGTCGTCGTCACTATCGTCGTCACTATCGTCGTCACTATCGTCGTCGGCCCCGCGCCGATCGGCGGCACCGGCGGTGGGCTCGGGCTCCGCAATGTCCCACCACTCGAGTTACCAAAGCGCGTACGCGTTCGCCGCTCCCGGCCAGAATCCTCCGAGACGGTCGCAAACGCAAACGCAAACGCAAACACAAACACAAGCTACTACGACCAACCACAACGACCACTTCAAAAACCAAAACCACAACACGAAAAAGAAGAAACCCCTCTCGCGGAAACGCCAAATGGAACAAATGCTTCGCGCCGGAAAGGTAGACCAGGTGGAAGGAGACCGCGAGCTGCGGGGCGTGGCCCACACCTATCGGCTCCCGGGAGAACACGCGGCGTCCGCATCGGCGTCGTCCGCATCGGCGTCGTCCTCGTCGGTCCGGGTGGTTCCGACCGGGAGCTACGATGCGACCACCGGGGCGACCAGCGTGAGCACCACCGTGACGAGCCGGCAAAAAACGACCAACCAGCTCAACAGCCTGCTGGCCAGCGCCGCCTCGCTCGAGAGCAATCCGGGCGCGGAATCCCCACCTCGGGTGGGGCGGTGGGAGTGGGAGTGGCAGTGCGAGTGGGGTTGGGAGCGGCGGAGCGGGGCGGGGCGGCAGCCACCGGGCCACGGCCAAGCGCAAGTACGGGTGGTAACGGCTGTCCGTGCCATTGTTGTGCCATGTTTTGCCATGTTTTGCCATGCGCCCGGTATCCAACCAGCCGGGCAACGAAGAGTGGTGTCCTTCCATTCCTGCGGGCATTTGTGCGTAGACTGTGCCAACACACCCGGAGGTGGGATGCAAATGAGATGCTCAAACAATAATAATGATTCTATTCTATTAGTATTATTATTATTATACTACAATAAGGATGATAGAAAGCTCTTTTGACCAATATATTTGGGACTTGTGAAATTGTGATTCAAATAGTTATGTGAATGAATAAAAAATAATAATACAAAATACAGTAGTAGATTCAACGGGCTTGTGGGTGCGTGTAGGTAGCACCTATAGATGTATAGCATGCGACAATTTGTTGCAACGCAGCTCGTGTCGTCATTCCTTCCTTCCTTCCTTCCTTCATTCTGCCGGCGCCGGCGGCGTTGTCAGGGCCATCACGATGCGCTCTTCCAGTCGGAAGGGTTTCGCGTGACGCACCGGCGATCGGCCGTTGAATCGCAACGAATCACTAATAATGGCATGGTTCACTCCCCTGGCTTGCAGGTCCAGCTTTTCCATGTCCTTCCGGAAGAGGTCCCTGGCCAGATCGCTCGTTGCGAAATCGCGAACGGACGGTATCGCATCGCCGCTGCCGTTGTTGTTGCCGTTTTTGTTGCCGGTGCCGTTGTTGGTCGTTGTCGTTGCCGTTGTCGTTGCGGCTGTCTTTTCTGCTGCATAGTCCGCCCAGGCCTCTTGGATTTTTGTCCGCAGGAGTTCCCAGTCCCGGTCCATTTCGAGACGGCGGACGATCGATTCCGGCTTGATGTTGTTGTCCGCCAGGATTTTGCTGTGGACGAAATCGTGCTTGTTCGCGCACAAGGCGGCGGCGGCGTCGGCGTGCCGATCCGGGGTCAGTTTCTTCCCCTTGTTCTGGAGGGCGTCCTCGCCGCCTTGCTTCCGCCAGCGGGCGATCTGGTTTTCGACGATCGTGGAAAAAAAAAAATACTGCGAATGGTTCGTTGGGAGACGGGAATGCGGGCGGTACTGGTGCTGTTGCTGGTGCTGGCGCTGATGCTGGTACACCCTGCCGGAACGGGAACCGGAACCGGGACTGGTTGCTGTTGTTCCGGCAAAGTGGGGTTGGCCCCGAACAAAGGTGCGGGTCGCTATGATTCTTGTTTGTCGAGACATACCGGTATTCCGGCGAGCCTTGCGGTGCATCGTACCGGGGCGTGTTCTGTGGAAGTGTTTTCTGTCGATCAACAAGTCGAAAGAAATTCATAATAATGTGATTTTGTTGTCTTACCCGTAACTTACCGTACCGTATGATTATTCCTCGATACGAGAAAGTGTTGTACGGTACGTACGTACCTTCTTCGTGCTACGGTACCACCACTATCGGTAGTTTTGCATTCCGAGCGACCAGATGCATTTGGCAACAACTTTTGAAACTTGGTGTTAATGCCTAACGATAGCAAGAATATGGTGTGGCTGGGAAGAACAAGGGTGTTTATGACATTGAAGACCCCGCCAATGTCCATCAAATCCGGGTTTGCATAGCAGTCTTGCTGTTCTTAGCCCAACCCAATCTGACTCAACAAGGAAGAACTATATAAACTGCTGCTGGTCAATCTAACCTTGATTCTCTTTCCTCCTCTCACCAACAATGTGTCAGAAATTTTGCGTTTGCATACAAAACTCTTCTAGTTTTGCTGGATCTCTGCAGCAGTTGTCATCATCTTTTCAAATCTCTCTGCTGATCTTTTGATCTACCGGTAAGGTTACTGGTAAATGCCTTCTGATTGAAATTTGGACCCTACTACTATTATCATCTTTCCTTCCCTTAGTTTCGCAGGGATTGACTTCTTTGCTATCTTCTCTGTGAGGAGACCAGCACGTGCAAAACCAAAGAAGATACGAGTAAAGTTAATCTCTTACTATGATTCCATAATTAGAGGATTTCAAGTACCGGTAGGAGTAGTAGTCAGGTTACGTACGGAACGTTTACCCGTGCGAACTTAAAGTATTGATCACGCCCTTACTCGTACAAGTAAGATTACCGTACGTTATATATCAAATTGAGAATCACCTCAAAATGACGACAATCCGGGTTAGTCAATAAGTATTGTGGTACCGTACCGTACAAAAGTCAGAAAATCTTATCATTCTGCATACGGTATACGGTTCGTACCTTTCTGCATGTCCTTCAACAAGCCACGCAACGCAGATCCAGCAGCGGACGTAAAAACAAAAAAATGATACTTATTTAACAACTTCGTTACTTATGCTCACAAGCTCAATCTTCGAATTGCATCTTATTTGTATTACGTACGTACAACAAACAGACAGATGGCCTGGTCAGTCATCGGGTCCTAAACAATTCAATTCCCATGCTTTGAAAGTGCGCCAATCACAAATGCATGTCCGCATCAGATACGAAAAATGATTCGTTTCGTTGGATTACCGGTACGTAAAAGTTCGTACGATAACATACGCGAACACAACATACCTTTTCTCATGTAGGTTCGAGGACCTACCGTATCTCTACGAGTTATCCCCGTAGTTACCTTCCAGTTGATTACCAGTACCTCCACCCGAGCAACTGTTTTTTGCCCAAACTGTGTCACCAGTCACCAGTAGCCGATAAAACGCTCTCCACACGAACCCATCTATTTTCATTGCAGGTTGCCATCGCAAAGCGACCGAACCGTGAATGTCTTGCGCTGTGAGACAAAGAGATTGTATCCTTTTATAAAACAATCCAAGGGATCGATAGATATTAATAGATATCAGCATTACAGTTCGAGATCGATTTGCTCAGACGACGACGCGACGCAACAATCATGAGCAGGTGAGACGCCAAAACAACAACAACAAGTGGGGGATGCGGTGCGGTAGATTAGACGTACAGTGTTGAGTTTGAACTCTTCCGCACCACGTGGTATCTTTGCAAAGAAATTGAATGCTTCATGCGACAACACATTCGTTTTCTAGCGTCAGCAACAGTCGATCTATTTGTTCGTACCTTAACAATGCGGTCTCGTGTAGGACACACTCCTACGGTTCTCGCATTGGTTTGGTTCCCCGGAGGTGGATGGGATTACTGGGTACCGAAGGGAACAATTGGAAGTCGGTGCACATGCAACAAACCCAAGGATTGTGGCGTTTTCTGCCTTCCTTCCTGCCTTCCTTCCTGTTTCTGCTGTTCTCGTATCCAAATACGTTGAAAAACTCGACAACATTTTGCATTTCTCACACAAATAATCTCACTCCCCATTCGTTCCAATGCCATTCAAATAATAACGATACTACAACTACTTGACATACAACATCCACCAATCTTCCATGCGTCGTGCACACAATTCCGATTCAATCCACTCTCTGGAACTCACATCACATGTCATCCAACAATCCAACTCACATCGGGAATCATCCAATCCAATCGAATCCAATCGAATCCAATCCAATGGAATCGACACAATCATCATCGATTTTTCCATCGGATCGACCCAGACGAGACAGCGCCAGGGGTTACAATGCCGACCACGGGGAAAACTTTGTCCCGGGTTCGGAAGACGCTCCCAACCTGGCACCGCAGCCACTCGATCACTTCAAGCGCGGATATCGCGAACGAGCCAATCAACGGGAGCGCGATCTGGCCAATCTGGACGGAAGCGGAACCGGAAATGGCAACGCAAACGGAGAGAATGGCGGTGGCGGTGGTGGCGGCGGCCGCGACAATTCTCGATACGGCCACGGCCACAGCCACAAATCGGAGCGAGGAAGAGAGAGAGACGGGTCATCCGCGCCTCCTCGATTCGGCGGTTCAAACAATGGATCGTATGGCGGAGGTGGTCGTGGCAGCGGAGGTCGGGACTCGTATTATGGTGGTGGAGGAGGGCGTGACGACGGCGACGACTATCACCGTCGGCGTGGCTCGAATTATGGTGGTGGTGGTGGCAGGGGGAGAGGAGGACGGGGACGCGGTGGACGCGATTCCGGCGGTTCTTCGTACCGCGGCGGCGACTCGGGGTTTCGCGGTGGACGAGGAGATCGGCGTCCCTCCTACTACGGTGACCGCGACGATCGCGGTGGTGGTGGTCGGGGGGGGCAACAAATCATCATGGGCCTCGACATCCAAGCCCTGGTGGACCGCTTGGTCCGCCCGGGGTGCGACATTTTTCGCGAGCTCGGAATCACCCGAGAGAGCAACATGGCCGTCTTTCAATCGGGCAAGGCCGTCACGGCCATCATCTCCAACCTGGCGCGCCGGAGGAATCTGCGCATCGCCAATGCCGTTTGGGATTGGATCGATCACATCGGGATCGAAAAGAACACCTTCCACTACAATTCGATGATCAGTGCTTGCGAAAAGGTCCGGGACTACAACAAGGCCCTGAGGTTGTTGGATGAAATGAAAGAAAAGAAGGTGGCCAAGAATGAAGTCACGTACGTATTCCATTGGGGTTTTTTTTGTACAACAAAAGGCTTTCGGGTTTCGATCCGGAAAACGGGTTCTCTGGGAGGAACTCTGTTTCCTGTCATAGTCTGCTAAAGGTACTGTCTCCGCGTTTTGGATCATTAAATATTGTTTTTTTTCTTTTTTGGACAATTGATCCATCAGGTTTTCTTCGGCTATTTCGGCTTGCGAAAAATGTGGACAGTGGAGGATTGCTTTGGACTTGCTGGACCAAATGGTGAGTGAAGGAGATTATTGAAAGGGGATCGCTTGGTATCTTTTGAATAGGAATGTGGATGGTCTTGTCCGTGGCTTATTCATTTTGATTCGTGTGCTTGTATTTTTGCAACAGAAAAAAGAGGGTGCGGGCCAAACAGCCATTGCATACAATGCTGCCATAAGCGCCTGTGAAAAAGGATTGGTTCCTCACAAAGCGCTCGAAATCTTTGAGCAGATGAAGCGAGAGGGAGTCCGACCCACGGTGGTCACTTACTCCGCGTTGATCAGTGCCGCGGAAAAGGGCCAGCAGTGGAAGCTTGCACTCGAGGTTCTCGAGGAAATGAAAGCCGCGGGGCACGGAGCGAACGTGATTGCGTACAGTGCCGCCATCTCCGCCCTTTCCAAGGGTCAGATGTGGCACAAGGCATTGGAACTGTTCCGTGAAATCGAAGCATCGGGTGGAAAGCCAAGCATTGTTACATACAATGCCACGATGTGAGTTTGACATTCGCATGGTGGTGCGCGTCTTCGTATCCCCGGGTTTGGTTTGGTTTTGTTTAGATTTGTTCCGTTTCCTAACTAACGTATTGGTCTATCATCAATGTTGGGTGTGCCATTTCGTTTCGATCCCATATCTAGGACGGCACTGGAAAAGGGGCTGCAATGGGAAAGAGCCTTGGATCTATTCGACGAGATGAAATCAAAAAACATGCCTGTCACTGTTGTAAGCTACGGCAGTGCAATCAGTGCTTGCGAGAAGGGTTTGCAGTATCGTCAGTGCCTGGAGTATTTGGACGAAATGACCGAAATGGGTATCAAGAAAAACGTTATTATTTTTGGAGCTGCCATGTCTTGCATGGAAAAGTCTTGTCGGGCAGACATTGGATTTCAACTAATGGAACGGATGAGACTCGAAGATGTTGCTCCGAACGTTCACATTTACAACAGCGCCATTAGCGCTTGTGCGCGATGCAATCTGTGGGAAAAGGGATACGAACTCTTCGAGGAAATGGATCGAATTGGAGTCGCCAAGGATGTTGTTACGTACAATGCGGTGCTTGATGCCGTATCGTCGCAAGTAGAACTTGGCCGAAGACTCTTCAAGGAAGGTATGTGTCCAATTAAACATTTTACCAATGGATGGCAATTCTAGGAAGGTTCGTTCACTCACTTGGTTTTGTTTTCCGTGAATGTTTTCACAGGAGTGGAAAGAGGTTTTTACGCTCGAGTCTCTCGACTTGGGAATCAGTGGCTTGAGCTTGATTTGCACTTTTTGTCTCTTGGTGGAGGTGAAATTGCCCTGGGTTGGTGGTTTGAGGAATGCCTGGTCCCTTATCTCATCAACACATCGAAGCTTGAAGCTGTCCGCAGCATCTCCATTGTCACGGGTTACGGAAAGACTCGATCTCGTGGAGCCCGCATGAACGACGACGGTATGAGATTGCGAGTCAGAGCCATGCTCAAGTACATGGACATTCACGAGACTCCGCAACCGAACAAGGGAAGAATTCACATAGACAAGTCGGCATTGATCCAGGTCGTCAAAAAGAACGGCGGAAGGATTATATTCGATCTCGAGGGATATACGCGTTTCAAAGAAGAGGAAACCACCGCCAATAAATTTCCAGACGTGGTGCAACAAGTGCGCCCTCGATTCCGTCCCGCCCGTCCCGGGCAGGGACCTCCGGGAACCTTCATTCGGGACGGCGATCCGGTGCCACCTTACAGATCCCCCGATGATAAACGACGAGAAGCGGATTACCAGGACGACAAGAGATCATCCTCCTTTAGGAACTCCAGAGACGATCGTTACCCCGAGCGTGGTCCGGATTCGGGCAGACCCCTTGGAGACGATCGAATGCACGATCGTGCTTCTACGAACTATGGCCGCGCCACCGAAGCTCGGAGCCAAGACCAGCGATACGGAGACGAGTGGAGAGGAGGACCACGAGACGCCCAGCGTCGAGGTACGTACGGCGATCAGGAGGGTCATGGCAGCAGGGAATATCGAGGGGATCGTCCGGACAACGGGGTCAATCGCCGCGGAAGCCAAAGGGGTTACAACGATGGCAGACCTGGAATCGGTAGTGAAGGCGACAGGCGGGGCGAGCGACAACCCGAGTTTGACGACCGGCGAGGGAACAGTCGAAGCTGGGACGGTCCCGGTCGAGACAATGTGAGATCCAACCGAGATTACGATCCGAGCATGCGAGGAGGAGCGGGAATGGATCGCCGAAGAGGTGACGAACGCGATGGAAGGCCATCCATGACCCGACCCGATCAAAATTCGTACCATTATTCCGACGATCGACGTTCGTCCATCGACAGCAGAGGTAGTGCGCGGTCGCCGAGGGGACCAGTCAATCAACACATTCGTTTCACGGATGGAGGACGTGCGGACAGAGGGAGTCGTTCCGGCGGTCTGAATGGAGTGGGAGGAGGTCGAAATGATATGAACGAGATGGCGGCAGATTTTCGAGGTATCCGAAACGATCCGGAAGCTTCTTACCGGAACGAGGAAGCGGAAAGCCCGTCTTCTAGAAAGCGCCCCTATGACGACTTTCAAAAGCAGCAGCTACCTAGCCGAGGTTATGATATCGAACCTACTTATGCGAAGCGTCGCAGTTCCTAATACGACGTACTAATCTAAAATTTCATCTTCCTTCCGTCCGTCTTTAGCTTCTTTCTAGTTGTGGTGCTTAGTACGGTGCTGATCTGAAAAATGTTTATTGTTGCATTTTCCATTACACAACGGGATTTTCCGTTGACGCGGGAGAAGGTTACTCCTCCGGGCACCAAACGGTAACTTACGAGTAGGTAAGATATGATTCGATAAAATTGAGATGAGGGCGGTATTTTGTAATTTCAGATTTCATTCGTTTGATTTTGATTTGACGAAGGGATACGTACTGAGTTGGGAAATCACAAGTCCAATCGGCATAGTAGTTTTGTGAAAACAAATTCTGGCATTGGTTCAGGTTGAAGTAAACACGTATCATTTGCTAGCATCTCTGTTCATTCTACGAAGAAAAAGTGAGTTGCTTCCGCTCAAAACACGATTCATTCGTTCGTTCTTGGCGCGCTTTTGGCTGTTTCTAACGTTCCTAAGTAACTAATGAGATTTTGTCGAGTGGCTGGGTGCGCGTGCAAACTTTTGTGAATACTCCTTTAGCACATAGTACTGCAGCTTAGGTAACATGCAGAATTTTTGTGTTCTTCGAAAGAGTGCACTTTTTACCTAGCGGAAGTGTCTAAGGAGGAGGAGGAAAGACACATGAAAAAAAAGGGCAAGAGAAATTTTTTGCTCCGACGTAATTTTAGAGCACCAAGAGAGAGTGTTATTCAGCGAGCTATCGAACGCCGTCATCGAGTCGTCGCAAATACGAGTAGTGTTGTAGATGTGCTTGGTACCCATCACCCCCTTAGTCAAAGCATTCTGAATTCATTAATCCGTAGTAAACACCGACTTCCTGCAGCGAAACAAAGGCAATCAATTGACACGTGCATTGTTTCGATCACTTGCGGTCGTAAAGTGAAGAAAGCGGTGGACTGCATACATTGCATACACGTACCAGGTGCCCTTGCTATCGAGAAAGGTCCGATCGATCCCGTTCATTTTACCGACCCGCTCTTTGCAAGCCATGCCTCCGCAATCGCAAAATGGCGTCTCTCCTGTGAGGAGAAGAGAAAATGGCAATCAACGATTACCACCTCGCCAGGAGAAGGTGACATCATCGCCAGCGCCTTCGAGGCAATCACCGCGACGATATGGTCCTCGCAAAAGCTTTTCACAGGGAGAACTCAGATCCGCCTACAACGCTCAATCGAGCAATGGCCAGAGCAAGAACACCAACGATGAACACAACAATAATCTCTTGGATAGCAGCGTCGATCAAAACAGTGTTTCGGGAGGGAGTGCTGCCAATTCGGCATCCACTCCCAGCAGTGTGTACATGCCCTCTTCGGTCGCATTGTCCAGAGACAACATGTCGGATCTCAGCGGAGTCAGTGGTGGGACAAATCGGGGGCCTTCATCGCAAAACATTCCGGGACAGATTTTTGATCCGAGAGCGCTCCAAAAGCCCTGGAAACAGGCATACTCTTTGTCGAACGTCCCGCCAGAATGCAACGCCAACAACGAAGCGTTATCGAATGGTTTGGGAAAAAGAGGGGACAGCAGAAAAAGTCGAAAGGGCGACAGCGAAAAGAGTGGAACAAGCATCTGGGTACCACAGAATGATGTGGTGGAGATTTTCGACAGCTTGGAATCCACTCTTGGTCTGGATCGATTCCAAATCAAGGGAGGCAAGCACAATCGCATACCTATAATGATTCTTTTGATGAATCCCACGAAGCAGAGTTACGAGTTGATGCAAATATGGGTGGATCGAGCCAATGATTCCATTCGGGATTTGGTCCAGGTGTTACAACACAAACTCCCGGTGAAGTGGAAACAGGCGTACGATGGACTCTTCCAAGTTCGGGGTCACCGATTCACGCAACTGATCAACATCATTCGTTTAGTCAAGTACGATATACAGCCACACGAGATATTAATTGCGAAGCCATGGGCAACGACTGCGAAAATCACGTGAGTAGTGTTAACCAAATGATGAATGAAAAATTTCAGTAGCTTCCTGGTTGCAGAAAGGTGATTGCATCTTACCCATGAGTTTTGTGTCTTTTCTGTCTTGCGTTTTTGGCATTTCCATTCGTGCTTTTCGATCTTGCGGTCGACTGTTCTTTCAGAATTGCGTTTGCTGGTAGCGCGATCAAACACCTAACCCAGATTGGGGTGATTACAACAGATAACAACGATCCCAGCAATACCGGTAGAGGCGGTCGGAGTCAAAGGTCGCAACCAAAAAACGAGGATGCACCGTTGCTATTAAGCAAGCGTGCACAGGATCGAGCTTACTTTCCGGAGGGCATTCTCAGCCATCATCACGCAATGCAGTTCATTACATTTTCCCCGCCGTTTGAAGCTTCGATTGATAACGACACGGGGCATTCCTCGAGGACTGGACTTTCGGATGAGGATCCTATTGCAGTTCTGCCCTCTCCTCACGACAATGAAAAGTCGATCTCGGACTCGTTTGACGACCCTTACTCGTCCCTGTTAGGTTCAAACAACTACGATCAACAGAATCACTCGAAGAAGTCTCTCATGAGTGGAATGCGTGGCGGCACCAGTTCGTTGACTCGTCGATCATCACGATCACTCGCAAAACGAGGCGACAGCCGCGGCGCAGCAAACCAAAGTGGGTCCTACACAAATCTGAAAAGTCCAGCATCATCCGAAGGAAACCAACAAGGCAACGAGGACGAATCCAAATGTGGTGACCTACTGGCCAAATTGAACTGTTTCAAGAAAACGAGCAACTCGACGGGTCGAAGAAGTAACGGGAAATCACTGCGGGAGACATCCCTGACGTCTTTATCCGAAGACGAAGAAAAGGAGTGGCTCGCCTATAGTATGAAGCCAATCGTCGAGGATCAGTCCTTGGCCGGGGGATCTGTTGTCTCGATGTCAGAACCTCTACTATCCCAAAGACGGCACGGTAGAAACAACAAACCACTCTCAAGCGAGTGTCACCGTTAGATCTAACCAAAGAATCAAGGTTAACTAGTTAGTACGACAGCATTTTTGTAGTTTTCTTTCGCTATGCTAAACAGCTTCATGTCAAAACTTGATATTCGTAAAGAAGGACATAATTTGTTTTAGAGAAGCCCATGGAAAAATCGAAGAACAACCACATCACAATAATCTGGTACTACTTCTATTATTTTGTGAATAGTAGCGTGCAAATGACCTTTTTAATTTTGAAAAAAAGAAAAGGAATTTCGTTCTGTTCCGGCAAGTCATTACGATTCCCAACGAGTCTGGAATTAATGCCGCCCTGCGCTATGTGTCATAAAATGTGGCATAAAGAAAGCAATATTTAAGCTGGATGGCAGGATTGAACTACCGACCTTTTGATTACAAGTCAAATGCTCTACCACTGAGCTAAACCAGCGCTGTTCGGAGTCATGGTTTCATCGTACATAATCATGCAATCTACTGGGAATCCATTCTTTAAACACTTTTATTTTCATTGCAAAACAGGAAAAGGGATCGCACATACTAATAAGCTGAGAGCATAACACTAGAATACAGAAATTTAGAATTTCTAAAGAGAAGGTTTCTACTCCTGGTAGTGCATTACACACAAGGCAGCACATCAATAGCACTTTCCCTGGAGAACATTGAGCTCCAAGTAAGAAAGGTGCATTAGAGGAGGATTGAATTCCAGTCATTCTGACTAGCACCAGGATTCAAGTTTCTGCACTGATTATTGGGAATGAACAAGAAAAATAGAATACCTACACTTTTTGAGTATTGAACAACATCCACAACACTTAACCCACAACAAAAACATGGTAAGGATAATGAAAGAAAATGATAGAAGCTCCTCAATGGGGCATATTGGGTGCTTCTCATGAGCACACACAACTGTCCATCACTTTAATCTTCAAATGATGGAATCAAAATTATTGTATTGTGCACAAAAGGATTGGACACTTGAGAATTTCTTCGCTTCTAGTGACATTTGTATTTGACATTTAGCTACACAGAAAAATTAGTATTGTATTCATGATGACATGATACACAACAAAATGTTCCCTCCTGCTATCATGACCCTACAAGAGCTGCACACAAAAGCATTCCATAGAAAAGCACACAATGCCATCAATGAATACTTTAACAAACAAAAAGGAATAGTGAAATGCATTGCATTGTTTGTACCAAGGGGAAATAATGAAATGCATTGCATTCTTTGTACCAAGGGAAATTGATAGGCAGAAACTCAACATACTAGAATCCCACAGTCACCAATTTGAGCAAACAGTAGCATCTACTACTTCTTTACGATCATGCAAAACAAGTCTCTGACTGCAGATGCTGTGCTCATATCAGATGATATTACCTGGTGAAAGATTGCCATTCTCACAATCCAAGAGAGAATTTGGGAGATTTGAAAGAATCATTGCTTTTTTAATTCCAAAAGTGCTAACCCTTTGCTAGTAAAGATGACGAGGAGAAAAAAATGGTATCAGCATATGCCTTTCGTGCACTACCAGTAATCTTACCGTTTGTACCGTATGGTAGTATTTTTATTACTGACCATGGTTTAGGGCGTTTCGGAACGATTGCAACTGTCCACGATTGGAATGATTGGAAGCGAATTGATCTTGTGGTCTGTCGTATCGCATGGATTGATTTTAAAATAATACGAAGTAAGCCTTAGTCAAGCATCGATACCGCGTGAGATACGCATTACCCTTACTGCTAAATGTTGTAGAAGTCTTGCTGCAGTAATGGACCATGGCAAGGTGATATACCTTTGTTGAGAGCATTGACGACATCATTTGCTCGTTGCTTCCGACGGTATTGTATGACAATCGTAACCACGGCAACCACAGCGGATTACATAACTTGCGGATACCGAATTGGAATACAAACATGAAACGAAAAACGCCACCAGAAAACGAAGAGGGTCAAGAAGATGGAAAGCAGGAGGGTAAGGATGATTTGTACACTCCCGAGCCAGTGAAGCCAGAGTATCTTGAATTGCCAGAGGAGTTGAAAAATATTGATTTCCAAGCCGATGGGGCCGCTGCATGGGGGAAGTATGCACCCTACAACCCAAACCGTCAACTGCCAATCACTCCAGTGGACGAAGAGCCCGTTTTCCGCGACGACAGCCCCGCTCTTTGTTTTCACGTCAATGGAATCGATGGAAGGGCTCGAGCCGGCACGGTGCACTTTCCAAATGGGGGACCTCCGGTTCCGACACCCCGGTTCATGCCAGTAGGAACTAAGGGAACCCTCAAGGGAGTTCTCCCGGATGAGATTGCCGACATGAAGTGCCCCATCATTTTGGCCAATACCTACCATCTGGAAATTCAACCTGGAACAGAATTGATCGACACCGTCTTCAACGGCCTGCACAATTTTATGGGAGGAACGACACCACCATCGGATTTGTCCGATGAAACTTCTGGTGGAAAGAATTCCAACACCAATTCTAACAGCGCTGGCAAACGCCAACGACGGCTGTACAATTTGCTTACCGATTCCGGTGGTTTTCAAATGGTTTCGCTGGCTTCTTTGTCGGTAGTCACGGAAAATGGCGTCGTCTTCAAGTCTCCCTACAGCGGAAAACCAATGATGCTGCGACCGGAAGATTCGATTCGCTGTCAGAACAACATTGGTGCCGATATCATCATGCAGCTGGACGATGTAATTTCCTCTGTCGCTGCCGACAACGATAGGTTCAAAATCGCTACCTTTCGGACGCTTCGGTGGTGGGATCGTTGCGTGAAAGCACATCGAGCTCCCGAACGACAGAATCTATTTCCGATCATGCAGGGGCACTTGGATGTGTCCAAAGGTGGACTGCGAGAATTGTGTTTGGCGGGATTCAAACACCGAGATCACGGCACCAGCACAGATGATGAGGAAATGTCGAAAGACAAGGAAGAAGCTGACCACCAGGTCGAAACAGCAACGGTCCGACGACGAAGGATCCCGGGGTTTGCTATTGGTGGATTGGCTGGTGGTGAGACCAAGGAAGACTTTTGGAAAGTAGTAGACCATGCATGCAGACATCTTCCTGATGATCGTCCCAGGTATCTCATGGGAGTTGGTTATCCCCTCGATCTAGTCGTGTGCACGGCTCTAGGAGTAGACATGTACGATTGTGTCTACCCAACTCGAACAGCAAGATTTGGTGTAGCACTGGCAGACGAGGGTCTGATAAAGTTGAAGCGGCACGAATTTGCTCCGGGAAATTTGACGCAAAGCAGTGACATTCCTATCGACGCGAATTGCCCCTGCGAAGCATGCTCTCGTGGGGTATCCCGGGGACGTTTGCATGCGTTACTGAAGGCTAATAACCCCATCGCTGGTCAGTTGATAACACAACACAATGTCACCTACATGATGGGTCTTGTAACCCGTATGAGGAAGGCCATATTGCAAAAGGAATTCCAACCTTTTGTACGAGAATTCATGAAGAAACACTATTCTGGCGAAGAAAGCGGCAATGGAAAGATACCAGATTGGGTCAAAGACGCTTTGGATGCAGCAGGCATATCATTGGAAAGCTAAGCCTATGG
This sequence comes from Pseudo-nitzschia pungens, assembly GCA_037355855.1. NCBI lineage: Eukaryota > Bacillariophyta > Bacillariophyceae > Bacillariales > Bacillariaceae > Pseudo-nitzschia > Pseudo-nitzschia pungens. The sequence goes on along the minus strand of CM074760.1, from coordinate 5,392,670 downwards.
ATAACTTTTGATGCGTCTGTTAAACGAAACAAATTTACGAAAACGTTCATTTTCTTTCAATTGGCCGTGATTGTATCAGTTCGCGTACACTCGTGCACTCCGTGTAACCAAGAAAGCCAACGAATCTTTCCAATTTTTCAAAGAAGTACACCCTAGCTATGCCTCGTACTCCCACTTTGTTCTTCTTAGAGGTCACAGTGCGATTTGATTGAGATAGAAAGGGCATCCTTGTTAACACCAGAACATCCGTCCATGAAAGCGGACTCCGATAGACATTCGAGAAGGCAAGCTTTGAATCATTTTGCCGTATTCCTGATGTTTTCAATTCTTGTACACTGTATTGGTCTAAGGTAGAGTTATGATAATAGCACTTTATCTGTACACTTCGTTGACTAATTAATTAATTAATCAAAATAAAACTGCCACCTGATTTCTCTTTTTTCACTGTTGTCTGAATACTTGTCTAACTCTTGCACCAATACACATCTTTTTGTTCCGATATGGTAAACTCGACTCGGATACTAATGAACTATTTTATTGAACATATCGTATTAATACTTCATTTTTCAACACGACTTCCTTGCACTCGAACCTTGATTTCAAATCAAATCGCAAAATCGCAAAACTCAATCTAAGTCATAGACAAAACCTACTGATACTCGTCCATACCGAGTAATCTTAACCTTACGAAATGAATAAAAAGTTCTGCCGTCAGATGCGAGACATTCTCCACTATGTTTTCAAGTTTGTGCCTGTTTAAAGAAACAAGTTGACAGACATAAGCCAAGAGAAATACCGGTACGTTCGTTCGAGTTGGGGTAAAATTACTACTACGGTTAGGTTACTTCTGCAAAAATTGGGACATGCTGCGGCACAGAAGTTTATTTCGACACAGGATAAGTAAACCTTAAGGCTTACGTAGTACATCTGTGAACCGAACATCGCCAACAGTACTTCCCTTTGTTTGATAGCAGAAGCCAAATCAAGATTTTTCTTTCGTTGATGAGAGACTGTTCGGCCATCAAAACAAACAAAAAGAAATGGGCTTCCGAATCACAATTTTTAGCGTGTAGAAGAGGTACACATAGGACCCCCAAGCTTTCGTGCTCAAGAAACTGAATTGCCTTGACATCCTTGTCTCGGAACAGGACAACGGAAATTTATTTTACCTGGTACGCATAATATTGATTGATAACACTAAGGGGTGGTGAGCAGGCTAAGTCCCGATTGTAAATCTCGTAACCTTGAATTTTGGAAAGTTCACTTTGTATCGAACCAGATATTTTGCACCATAATTACCATGTGCAACGTGCGTCTTCGCCATAATCAACATCAATTTCTTTTGTTACATCCGAGCGTGCCGTCTCGCCAACATGACTAAAAAAGTAATGAAGACTTTGGCGAATTGGATAAAAAATACGCGACCTACGTGTACGGTACATGACTATGCTTCCCGTACGAGGAAAGTTACAAGTACGGCAAATACATACTGGTACCAGTACGAACTTCTTGTGTACCGCCCAAATAATGTCCCTGACGATTCTTTCTTGTTGATTAGGCGACTGATTTGGATTGGTGGGTAAGATTACAGGATTTTGGGTAAAGCGCGTGACAACCGCAAGTAGATCTTCAAGCCATATTTTGAATTTCGAATCGACTGAACAAGGAAAGGGTTTGTATTTGACCTGTGATTTACTTTTTGCACTGCTTCCATTGAATTGCAAGAGAACAAACTAATAATGAAGCTCCACATCACCTGTCTCGCATGCTTTTTGGCGTTAGTCGCTGTATCAGACGCTCAACCTCCCTCGCCGGAAGATCAAGCCGATGGTCCAGCCGATGACAACTGTCCACCGGTTGATGAGATTGTGGATGGTGAGCCTTGTGGGCAATTCATTCCTAGTAATTCCCAAGAAGCATCCTGCTTTACAAGTGTAACCGAACAATGTAACTGCCCCGGTCAAGAGGATCCCGATCCTGTTTGGGTTTGTCGCGATATTGGAGACGACATCGGTTTTGATGAAGTGAGCGAGTTTCCTTCCGAATCTCCTTCGAATGCAACCGAGCCAGATGAACCGGTACCACCTGAGCCAGAACAAAACTGTAGAGGTGCACCCTGTGACCCGAGCCAGGAGAACCAATGCACGTGTCGTCCAAACCTACAGTGTAGACAACGACAATTTGGTGTGTATCAGTGTTCGCAGGCGCCACGGACAGAAAGGAACCGACTCTCGTCGGGTGAAAACATCGGTGGAGCTGCTGGTCGAGACAGAAGAAATCGGCTGGGACTTGTATCGTTTTAAGCATATTACGAAAGACGACAAACTGCCAATAGATAAACGATGGAAGTACCTGTCCAACCCTACTGTGTCGATAACGAAAAACTGGTGTTTATCAGTGATCGGAGGCGCCTAGCACAGGAAGGAACACTCTTACTCAATGAAAGCATCGTGGAGGTGCTGCTTCAGAGAGAAGAAACCAACAGGGACTTGTATCGCTTTAGGAATGTCACGAAACGACAACAAACTGCCAATGGACGTTCGGTGGGAAGAGATGTACAATTATATATTATTTAATGCAATGTTTACGGATTTTATGTGCGACCGTCATAATTTACCTCTTAATGTTTTGGAGCCCAGCCTTGATCACAGTTATATCGATAGTCGTAGTTTCGACGTCGTGGCCATTTTGCAGATTGTAATGAATAGTTATCAAACAAAGTGATTCCACATGGACAGAATGCAGGCCAATAAGGACATTTTTTTTCAGAATTCATTACGTCGTATTCAATACGTAGTAATATTTAAAATCCTCTTTCCGGCAGAGAACGTTTTCGTTCAGTGCTATGATTGACATTATTTTTTCTACACAAATATACTCACTATTTATTTGATAATAATATTTTGGTTGTAACTCGTAGTGCATACGTATCAACAACACCAAAGAAGTGTGAAGGAATCAATCTGCTAAAAGATGAATGCCTTCTCGCACAAGTGGGTTTGCAATAGTAAGCAATAACCGTGCTTTTCTTGGATTGTTGGACTCAAGGAGGAAGATTCATTATTCCGAGTCGAACATATTGGGACGAATCAAATTATTTCATGGTCTTCCATGTCCACAATCCTATTCCTGCCCCAATTATTACACAAACAACGTCAATAGCTAAGACTGGTATGCCTTGAAATTGTTCGGTCAAAGAAGCCCCCGGGAAACCAATATTCACTTTGATTAGTGTTATCAAAGCATCAGAAAACCCTTTCCCGAAAAGAATGAGACTGACCGCCAACAACGGAAATTTCAGTGGATATTTACTCTCATTTTCAAGTCTTTTCATCATGCTTGAATTCGAGTTCTCTGCCTCAATACTTTGATTGATGGATTCCCGTTCGAGATCAATCCAGTCGGTTGGCATTCCTTCCGATGGGCATCGGACACGATTTTCGATAATGTTGGCGACAAGTTCTATTCGAATTGAATCAACGTCTTTGCGTTTGTACCCAAGTTCTTCAACCATTGTTCGTTTCATTTCTCGAGTTATCATAAACACTTGTGTGGAGACAGTATCTGCCTCCGTCAATGGCACACCATCTATTTGCTGCTCTGCATCATCAGCAGTGTTTTTCGAAGAAGTAGCAGGTCCCAAGGCTTTCACATCATCGCCTCCCTCGTTTTTGTTTCCCGCGATCTGGAGATTGTCTTGTAAAATAGTATCTCCTTCACCCCCAATTCCAGAAAAAAGGACGCAAGGGGAGTTGCTTCGTCTCGTTTGCTGTCGGTGGAGATGGCGATCATTGCGAGGAATTGGTGAACGCGTCCCAGTGAATGCGTCAGAATTCGAAGCTAGCGAAATCAATGCTACTGCAACTATTGGGAGCATGGTACCAGCTGTGGTGAAATGAAGTACTGTCATCCAGTGTTTCTATCGAGAATAAATTGGGAAAATCTCTTGCTGTGGTTCAATGTATTATCATTCATGTCACACGTTGGTTGTCTTGAGCTGAATTGTTTCCTGTTGTCATTGAACAACAAGTAATTTAACCTTACCAGTAATTTACAATTTTCGCCATCAATGAATGACTAAATGAATCGAATCATCATCATCATCATCATCAGAGTCGTGCGTTTGTCAATTTTCGATCACGTTTTGTGGGGACTTTCCCAGTTCCAACCAAGTACGTATGAAGACCGTACACATGACGGACGGTGTGACAGGGTAATGTGTTTCATTTTTAGCACGTGCGTCGCTGTGTACATTTTCTACGGATGCTATCTCCTATGTGATATTCACTGATAGTCCTGCCCTCCTTGTGGCCATCAACTCTCCCCTTCGGCCACTTTTTTGATCCCGATTGCTACCACTATGGCGAAAAAAGATACGATGGCCTACTGAATGACTAGAGACGGGGATAGAGGCTTACAGGTTTTCTTTTGAAGAAGAGCTCCAGATACTGTTCCATTGCAACACTTGTCAAAGGTATTGTGGCTGGTAAAGGTAGTAGAGCTTCTTTTACCACTTTGCCAACAAAGGTGGTAAATTCGCTTTAACGAATTGAAATCGACGATGCCGCCCATGCGATTTCTGCTAACTACAATACTTCTGACGAGTTTGGGTACTTTGAATGCAGAGCAACATGTCAGAAAAGTGGTGTCTACGACGGATTCGGATGGTAGCGATATAGCTCATCTCCTCAATACCGGCGATGCAGTGCTTGAAACAAGCGGCGTGTTTCAGAAAACCAGAAACTTGCAAACTGGTAGTGGCACCCGCAACTGCAATGAAGAGTTTTCTACCGTGACAGGCGACGAGGTTGGATCAATCTTTGACCTTCTCATCAAATCAATTGATCCACTGGGTGCTTCTTTTATGAATGAAACAGTGACTGTGGCGACGAATTATAATGTTAAAGTGAGTAAGGTTTGCTTGAAGTGTTCGCAAATCGGACTAGAAGACTTAGAAGCAGAAGTTTTGTCGAACACATCGCCATATGGTTTTCGTTCGTACTGCTCCGACAATAAATACGGATGGCAAGCAACACACAGCGCACTGGTGTTTTCACCAGTTGATATTTCAACAGGGAAGCTTCTGACAGGGGAACTCCGGGCCTTTCTAGTTGGTCATGACACTGCAATCGATGTTGATTCTGGTCCGACCGATCTCTGGCCCCATGAGATCTCCTCGATCTTGAATGAAAATACGCTTAATGATTCCGAAAAGACGTCGCTATTTCAATCGTTCGTGTCCGCCCTGGTAGCGGCCACTTCGGGAGCAGTGGCTGTGATGCCAGATTACATAGGTTACGGCGAGTCAAAAGACTACGATCGTGCGTACCTTTCACCAATTGTCTACGAACAAGCGGCGGCAGTAAGCTATGCTGCTGCAAAACGCTACATCTCTTCCACTAGTTCGGGATGCACGGTATTGTCAGATGTAGCAAGCATTACTGGTTATGGGGAAGGTGGTTATTTTGCTGTGCGTGGAGGATTGGCACTCGATCAGAATGGAGTGACAATACTATCTTCGCGACCAGGAGGAACTCCCTTGGACCTGGATTCCCAGCTTGGTTTCTCATTCCGACTTGAACAAGACGAATTCTTAATATCACTACGTTCATCACCATCGCAATCGACATCCTTGGATCTTTTTCTTGCCTTTTTCGGTTATGCGTACTCGAATGATTTCCAGTTCGTGTCAAATTCGGGCAGCAATCAGAGCGCATTGGATCCGACTTGGATGGAACAAAGCGATGTGAAGAAGAACGTGATAAGTTGGTTTGATTCATCACAACCCCTAACCAGAGACGATATACTCGACTTGTTACCAGCTAATGCTGAAGATCTTTTCAATCGAGCAATCGTTGACTTGTACCACGAAGCAAACTACGAAGGGCAACCAAAGAATGCTTGCAGATCGGGAATGTTTGTCACAGATGCTACCAGGAGCCTTTGCGATGCCATCTTGGACGCAAGTCTATGGGACATCCTCTCGACCGATACCAAATTTCCCGTCTCTATCTGTCACAGCGCACAGGACGACATATTTGGCTTTGAAAATATGCCGGATCCATCGACGCTTCCACCTTATGTTAAATTCTACGGTAACAATCTCGACAGCTTGAACCCCCGAGGTGGTCATCGTGAATCAATGTTCTTATGTGCATTGGATCCCATCATTCAGATTACCTCGTATTCCGACGATAGTGACAACACCAACTCTCCCGTCTTTCGTCAACCTCTTGGTAACCTTCCTTCGCAATGTCAGACTGATATTCCTGACAACATTATCACAACCCCTATGCCGACTCTTCCACCCTTCATCGCCGAGAAGGAGTGTGGCGAGTTGTACCAAAGATGCGAAGGTGCCCGAAAGTGCTGTCGGAATTACACATGCAAAAGCCGATTCGTCACCGGCAGCAAAATGGTAAAAATCTGTTCTCCACCGAACAGAAACAACAAAAGGACAAGCATTGCCGAAGAGGGTGTTGGTGGGTCGAGACGACGGAAATACAACCCTCGCCGTGCTTGACAACCCTTTTATATATGTCTTGCGTCAAACGCAATTTCCTCGTCTCGGCTGATATCAGCCGAGTGCCGAGTCGTTTGTATTCATATTGTTATATATCGTATTTTAAAAAGGCTAAGCTAAAAACTGTGTGAAGTGTTCTTGCGCACCGAAGAAAAATAATTCAAAGGAGTAATACTATTTCAGAACTGTCTAAAGTCTATTCTCAAACGGAGAAGTTACAATTGGGGTCAGACCAAATCAATTCGAAAAAGTTGCTTTCATAAGTCGAAGCCAAACTAAATCATTCAAGCGCACATTCCATGTAATGGTACGAAAACCAATGGTATTTACTGCGTGTAGGATCCATGTACGTTCTGTCTGCTTTTCGCGTGATGTCACGTCTCGTCTGGCGAAAGAAATGAATCGACGTTCATTATATCGAAACATCATCATATTCTTCCTCCAACAAGGAAGTATGTTCGGCATTGGCAGCTCGTTCTCCGCTGCTCATCATGCGATCGGTATTTGTATTGCTCACATTTCCTTTCTGGATTTCTTTGTTTTGGGCCACATTTGCACCAATGTACGCAGCATAGACAGGGAGAGGGTTCCCCACGAGTACGCTCGCACCAAGGGCGGGAACAATCCACCGCAGCATCTTTTTCGAATGACTGACTTCTCGTTTTACGGCGTATTTGTACAACGGTTGCAACAGATCGTCCAACTCGGTTTTCCGATCCAAACCCTGGTCGTTGGCATATCGCAAGACACACTGCGAGATTTTGTGGCACAGAACCGGGGGAATTTCGCTATCGTGGCTCCATTCCTCCGCGGCGAGAGCGAGCATCGCCGTCAGTTGTGCGTAAGAGACTTCGTACTCGGTCACGGTTTTTCCTCTCTGGGGTCGAACGTAAAAATAAATTGAAAAGTTCTCTTCGTCGATTGCCTCTCGAACCGTGGACTCGGGGAAAATATCCGGTTCCCGGATCATCGTATACAGCAGAGAGTGTTCGATCCTGCTCACAAAACCACCGGGTGGGTACGCGAAGGTGCTGGCATTGACCTCCAGTTGGCTGTCGGCAATGGCGGCCGTTCCGACAGAATCTCGATCTCGGATTCGCTTCTTTTGTTCGGATTTACTATTGCGCTTGAGGAACATTGTGCGGTTTGTCTCGTCGCCTAGTGCTGATAGATGCAAGTCTAGCGTCACTCAAGAAGTTATTGTTGAAAGAATGTTCTCCCACCTGTATTGTTTGTTATATCAAGCTATCCCCAACAATTATTTTGCCATTGTCATTGTTTCGTGCGATTACGGAACATCCTTATGATTTTTCCACTCGACAACCTACCGAAGGAGAGCAAAATGCCTCTCGGTGAAAAAATCCAACAACGGAATCAAAATGAAAAAAGGATTGCCGTTAATTTTTCGGCAATCCGGTCGTGGGAAAGTATACCAGGGATGACAATCACCATAAACTTGGTGCTAAAAACAAATAGAGAAAACCAAATTGGCAATTGCCCTTTATCTAACTCCGACAGACAATACATCATGATGCGGCGAGAGCAGAAATGAGGAGGCAGAGCCGATCTTACTCATTTGTTTTGGTTAGTATTATTATTACTTCTTCGACACACGACGAATATCAATCAATCAAAAGAGTCACGGAAGAAGGTACCGGGTACCCGGAATTCATGTTCTCTGCTTCGGACTCCAATATATCTCGGTGAAGATGAAAGGGGCGATGAATCCATTCTCGTTGTGCATCGATTATTTCTGTGACGAGACAGGAAGACAGCAATGAATACACCGAGAACCTAGTAGCGGCGTTGGACGATGGCATACCCACTATGTGTGAATGCCAGGATATCCAAGACAGTGAATCGAGTATAATGGACAACATATATTTTCAACATGCATAAATCCGCAAAGGAAGCAACTGCGATGCAACTTGCAGGCCTATCGGTACAGATCTGGAAGATGACTCCTCTGCTCTAACTAAAGGTGTAGCTCACCCTGGTGCAACCACAACAAACACACCACTTCCCATACTACTTCCCGAAGATTCTGCGTCAACCTTCTATGGACGACAGCGTTGGAACACAATGCCATTCTTATTCTACTTGGAACGAAACGAAAACATTATATAACAACTCATGCCGTTTGTATCTGTGTGTGTGTGTGTGTGTGTGTGTGTTTGTGTGTGTGACTAGTTTACAGTTGATTTCCTCCCTTGGTGCTGTGGTGTTTGTGCATCCGGGACAGCAAGTCGTAGCTGTCGGACGTGGCGGCGTGGTGCAGCAGGGTTTTTCGTTCCACCACGTATTCTCCCTTGATAATGCCGACGGTGTTGTCTCGCAGGTCTTGTGGAATGGTCGAATCCAGCAGGGCCGAAAAAAAGTTCTTTTTTCGAACGGCGGTTCTGCCCGGGGTCATCCCTTGTTCTTCGTCTCCCTCTCCAAACGAGCTGTACTCACCATCGTCGTCGTCGTCGTCGTCGTCGTCATTGTCATCGTTGCTGTAGGTCGAATCGTCGTCGTAACTATCGTCTTCCCACTGGTCCTCGTCTTCCTCCAAGAGCAAGGGGTGCTGTTCCACGTCCTCTTGTCCCAGCTTGTCCAAAGGATGAACCCTCAGGTCGTCCTCATCCACAGAGTCCCGCCGCCTGGCGTTCGAAGAAAAGGAATCGTTGGGAAGGTTGTTGCTGCTGCTGCTGTTGTTGTTGTTGTTGTTGTTGTTGCTACTGTTGTTGTAATCTCGCTGGGTGGTGCCCATCGGAAAGAGTTCGATCTCGACCGAATCTCTCGAGGTGTTGGTCGTCCCACTCCACGAGCTCTTGTTGTCGTATTCCTTCCACTTGCGACCGAGGCGCTTGTTCCAGTTTTTGTTGGGCATCTGGTTCAGGGCCCTCGCCCGAGCCTCCACGGCCTCGGGCGAGTACTCGCTGTGCGGAAAGACAAAAATGTGGACAATGGCAAAGATGAACATCTCGATGCAGATCAAATAGTCCTGCAGGGCCTTGGCAACGTCCTCGGGGGAGTACTCGATGATTCCACTCGACACCGGATCCGAGGGCGGCGTCCAAAAGGCCTTTCCGCCGTGCTGGTCGAGGGCGGAAGCGTCCTCGGCGGAGAGGGGGACGTTCCAGTCGGGTTCGGCCCGCACCCCGGCCAGGTCCAGGTCGTCTCCCTCGAGGCTGCCACCGGCAAATATTTTTGCTTCCGTGGAAATGTAGTGGGGGATCAGTTGCATCTGGTAGAGAATGCTGATAAAGAGCGATTGCCACCACGTAAAAAAGACCAGCAGCTTGACCGACAGAAACTTTCCGACGGGCCGGATGGGCGTCAGCTCGTTCTTGGTGGCAAAATAAAAAAAGAAAAAGCAGTAGAGCGCCCAGGTTTGGCTGACATTGGTCAGTATGCAAATGTAGAGATATCCTCCCTTGTAGCTGAAACTCCCCTCCTTGTACAGGTGGTAGGGTTCCAGAATCAGAATCGCAATGGTCGACGCCAGTTTCAGCAAGACGTATTGGAGGACCCCGAGCTTGCACTGGAGGAAAAAGGGAGACGTCCAGTACACCCGTTTCAGCGGCTTGTTGCGCACGGGTGTGTTCATCATGAGCAGCTGCTGATGGTGCTGCTGTTGCTGGCCACCACTTCCCCCCATTGGTTGGTGCTGGTGCTGGTGCTGGTGCTGGTGTTGTATCAATCCACCGGCACCCGTGACGGACGTCTCGGACGCCGTTTTGGCCGACCCCGTGTCTCCCGACGCCGCCAGGATGGTTTCTCCGTCCTTGTTCATGTACATTTTTCTCACGGGTTGGCCCATGAGCCACGGCTTGAGGCAAAACTGCAACCCCCCGATGTGCACCCCCCGGGTCGGCGATTTGTCCTTGAGCATCAGTATGAGTGCTTCCTCTCCACCCAGGACCTGGATCAGGAATTGCAGAAAGGAGTAGAGGACGTAGGCCTCGTAAAAGTCCCGAATGGTTTCGAAGTAGATGGAATAGTCCTTGAAGCGCAGACCCAGCCAGGATTGAATGCTAAAAATCGGGACCATGAACAAAATCCGCACAATGTACACCTGCGTTTCGGGTTGGTTGTAATTGGACAGGTGCGTCACGATTCCGTATATCGAAATCGGAAAACCAATCAGGACAAAGGCCGCCGCCGAATTCCACAAAATCAAATGGGGATCTTTGCTGCGGTTGGTCGGTTCGCGCCACAAAAAAAATAAATGACCAGATGTACCGCAGGAGTTGGAAAACAGGGACGTGAGTCGACAGATGCATGCAATCGGGACGTTTCCAGGGCAAAAGCTCATCGGCTCGATATCAATCCCCTCGGAACCTCTCTCTCTCTCTCTCTGTCGGTCTACCAAACAGTCACAACACACGACACCACAAACACACCAAATCGCAACGACGACTCCAACTCCAACCGCCGCAACTCACCCCGTCTTTTTCAGTTCGTACGAATACCACACGACCCCCGCCACGCTGGCAACGACCGTGCACCAGGACAAGATCCTCGCCACGACGTTCATGCAGCTGAGGGTGCTCCGTACAATTTTTCGATCCCGGCAGCACCAGCACATTCCCCACAACCCGGGACACCTCGGGTCCTTTTTGCTCGAATTGCCGTTGTTGTTGTTGCTGTTGCTGCCGCTGCCACTGCCGGCGGCCCTCCGCCTCCGGTGCCGTCGGTGGTGCTTGCGGCCGAGCGCGTTTTGCCCGGTCCCGCTTCTTCCGCTCTTTCGGGACCGAACGTTGGTGATCAGCGGGGTGGGACCCTCGGCAACGGAAGAAGCGGTCGCTGCCGCGTCCGAGTGGTACGGGTGCTTGGGAGTAGCGCTGCCGCTCGTCGTCGTCGTCGTCGTCGCGGAAAGAATCAGTCCCTCGTGCTGCGCCGCGCCGGAAATCTCGGGCAGCCTCAGCAGCAAGTTGTCCACCAGTATTTTCCCCTTGGACGAGGTTTCCCCGTCCTCCGACGGCGAGGATCGCAGCTTGTGGCGGTGGTGCTGGTTGTGATGATGCGGCTTGGACGAGCCGGATTGGGAGGGGTTCGGGGACAGGCCCAGCGAAACGACGTTCTTGAAGTACGACGGAGAGGCCGTCGCCCGATGGACCTCCTTCGGTCTCCGGTTGCCGCCGCTGACGCTGTGGTGAGAACCCTCCATGCTCTGGCAGGATTGTCTGTCTGTGTGTGTGTGTGTGTTTATATATATATATATATATATATATATATAATAGATTATCGCCTGGATTCGACTCTGGATTCGACTCGGAGTTCCGCGTTGACGGACGAATTGGTTGCTATTGGCACAACTAGTACCGTGCAAAATCCTAAACTGCTTCCCAACGTGCAAAAACTGCTGACGGATTCACGGAAGCTCGTGGGATGGATGTCTGCTGTCCATATCCCTCCTGATCGGTAATTTCGTGGTCGTCTCGTTCTCGCAGAGATTGTGCCGTTTTCGGATGCTTGCCTTGTTAGTGTTATGAGTTATGAGTAAGGTTAACCGTACGGTACTCGCAGGATTATTCTTTCGTCCACAACTTTTGCGCGGTATCAATTCTTTAATCGTATTGAGAATTCAATCCGGGCATTGCTGTGTTGTTGGAGACACAACTTGTACTTACTGATAGAACAAGAAGTAAGTCTTACTGGTACGGTACTTGTAACGGGAGCTGTGACGAAGCAAGACAGTATTTACGAGTACAGTAATAATGATCATTCAATGCAATAAATGTTAGGTCTTCTTGCATTATTGTAACGACGGTGCTTATTTCACTTTCTCAAAGAATTATTTAACGCTTGGGAAACGAAAGGTTGCGTTTTCTGTACGTTTGAACACTAGTACCGTACGATTAGCACTACGATAATGGTAAGTTATCTGTACATCACGGAAGCAAACAAAAAAAAAACCCACGAACCAAAAGGATTTTCTTGGAATCATCCCGATTATTTGGGAAAAAAGGTTTGTGAGAAGCTACACGCACCTTACGTAAAAGTACGAGCAAGGCCTTACTCATACGGTACGAGCTACGTTTGTACGAAGTAGTAGTAATTACAGTATTGTACTATCCGTTAACGTCCGCTACGTACGAATACGTACTTGTCGGTTTGTACCGTAAGGCTTACGGTAAGATACATTTAGTTCTTTTCGATCAAACGGTATTTTATCTGTTTTCATCGCTGTTTTTCCGATTTTTCTACCAAAATCGACGTGCACGAAAAATAGGATAGGACACATCATTCATCCTAAGATTACCGGTACAAGTGGTGGAACACAGAACACCGATTGCTTCCCTTGCACGTGCGCTGCAAACAACAAACAAGACAGAAGAGAGAATGAATCAATCAATCCCGTATGATTGTTTTGTTGACAGACCAATTGATTTTCCATAAAAAAAAATTTCATCGATGATTCCATCCGGGTCGCAGTTTCTCTCTCGAGACTCGACTCGAAACGCTAGACGGAAGGAATTCGTCGCATCGAACATCCTCAAAATGAGTGATGCAGAATGCAAGAAGCACCAACACTGTAATCGAAAAGGGGGAGGCAACAGTGATGAATGAAACACCAACAAACTGTTCCATTGATGTCGTTTGCCGTTCGGACAATCCAGGTTGATTGATTTATTGATTGATTGATTTGGTTTAAAATTGATTGATTCGATTCTGCACCGACCTGGCACTGTTTACCAATCGAAAGAAATCCGATTCGATGAGTTCCAAACCACGGGGCAAACGCTCCAGGAAAGAACAAACAGCCAACGATGCTACCGCCAATTCTCTACCGGAACCTAGGGATTCAACGCGACAACTACAGATACAAACACAACCGCCCCGGCTGCTCGCGCACGAGGATCCCTTGCTGCCCGCGAGCGTCCTGGAACGCTCCAAGATCAAGAATTTCCTCTACAAGGTGGAACCCAACATGCCGAAGCTGGGCGCCCCGGCCCTGGATCTGATCTCCACCACGGCGGCGCTCCTGCTCAAATCCGTCGTGGAGCGGGCGGCTTTGATCGAGCGGAACGATCGGGTCGGAACGAACGCGGCCGCGGCGGGTCGGTCGTCGAAGCGTCGGGCTGCCGGCAATGGCAATGGCAATGGCAATGACAGTAACAATAGCAGTCCCAGCGCCAATGCCGAACCGGACGTCCTCCTGATCACTACGAACCACCTCAAGCGAGCCGTGGCGTCGGCTTCTGATCCATCCGATGCCTCGTGCTTCGGATTTTTGGAAGAACCCTACGAAAGCCTGAGAGACAAGGACGCCTCGGTCCCTCCCTCCCGGAGGCAGGCCTACGTTCCGCGGACGCCGGCGGCCAAGAGAGCGAAACGGAAACGAACCGTCGGGCCAACAACGGCTCTCGCTGCCGGCGGAACGGTGTCGGAACCGCTTCCTCCGGAGGGGGTTTCGTCGTTGTCGGCGTTGGCAAACGCGGCGGGCACGGCTCCGCGCGCGACGGATGCGGATGCGCAGGCCGGACCGCTGGAACGGGCCATTGCGGATGCCGCGGCCGCAAATGAGACGCGTGCGGTGCCGAACGAAATCGTGGAAGACGACGAGGACTACGACTGACCGGTTCACGCGGAGAGAACATCTGGATTCCGCGCTTCTGTTGTGGATCGCATGGAATGGGGTTCGAGAATATTGTTCTTGTCGGTATTGTTATCATTATTATTACGATTGTTGTTGTTGTTGTTGTTCACGCCGCTCTCATTCCGCCGCCTTTTGGTACTTCGCCTTGGCGGCCTCCTCTTCCTCCTCCCGGGTGATGAGGCCGTCGAGTCCTCGGAGCTGCGTGATGGCCAGCGGGCCGCCCAGGAATCCCTTCCAGCCCCACAGGATCGCGCCCCGGTTTCGCTCGGGAGCCAAAACGGCGGCGCACAGCACGCTCGATCCCACGCTCGCGAGGGCCAGGGCCAATCCGGGGATCTGCAGAACTTCCTGGAGGCCCCGCGCACTGCTCACCGTGCCGATGTGGAGGACGTCGGCCAAAAACTTTGGCGTGGCGCGGCCGTAGGCGAAGGCCACGAAAAATGCCGTAAACACGGCGTAGAATTGGATTTCCAGCGGCAAATCGGAGGTTTCGAAGGGGTCTTTGACGAACTCACCCAAACGCGATCGCCGGGCCCACGATTGGGCCCGGCCCTGCTGGACGGCGTACTCGTCCAACTTTTCGGGTGTCCAATCGGGAGTTTGCGCCGGGCTGGTGTTGCGCTTGTCTGTAGGATAGGATAGCGTTATTTCAGGAACAAACGGGACAAAGGTTGGCGTATCAGTGAGTTGGCGCACGCATCAGTACGCTAATTAGTGAAATAATCATGGAATTCCAAAGAATAAAACGACATTACGAAACAGAATTTACACCCCAAACTGACAACGGAACAGAACAAAACAAAACAAAACAAACACGCACCTGCAAACGGTTGCTCATAGGTCTCCTCCATCAGCTGTGGGCGGAGCGATTTTCCCTCCTTCGCTCTCTGGTTCGCTCGTGCGAGGGCTTCTCCCATGACATCGTCGTCCAGGACCTGCCCCATCTTGAGCCCCGTGTACCGCGCCTTGTCCTCTTCACCGGTTCGATCGATCACCAGCTTCGGGACCACCTTCTTGGGCGGCGGGCCCCGCAACGGCGGGGGCTCCATGCCCATCAGATCGTAGACCGCCCGCCGTCCCCCCACGTTGTCCATGATGGGCTTGACCAGGTTGGAATACCCGTACCGCGACAGCTCGTCGTAGTCAAAGACATCGGGCGCGCGCTCGATGACCTGCTCCTTGGCGGGAGCTCCGCTGATGAATTCCAGGACGGCGTTTCCGCGGGTTCCGCCGACCACCTTTCCTTCGATGGCCTTGGCGGCATCGTCGGCGTTGACCTCCTTGCGTTTCTGGAGGTATTCCGTCAGTTGTCGCTTGATTTCTTCTTCGGACATGGAGCCTTGCTTTTCGGCGTGCAACACCGGTGGCGTTCTCCGAAACCGTCCGTTCGGAACGCTTCGCGACGCCGGGGCGGGGAATAAAAAAGAGGTGGTCGGTGACGGCTTCAACGCCACAGAGAGGACGACGAAAAGGGTGATGGCAGCCACAACATTGCTCGATCGGCGTTCGAACGCTCGTCGGTTCGTCATCGGTAGCTCGTTGTTGGAACGGATCTCTGCAAAACAAGATTCTTGTTGTCGTTGATTGAATGCCTTGTCACTTAGAGGCCGAGAACCGCTGGGCAGGTACCCGAAATGTCGTGCGCCGGAGAAATACTAATAATAATAACGAAAGCCAACCCTGACTTCTTCGGGATATTCAATGTGAAAATGATTTTGCATTCTTCGAACGGTGATGACAAACATAAGTTAAACCTTACCGTAATTATTATCTTCAATAGACGACGGACATACACGTTTCAACACGACACTTACTGTACTGTGATGTTGTGATGTAAGTTGTCGTCGTGCGCTGATCTCAGAGTGATGGAACTAATCATCTGGTTGATCGGGCTAGTCGAGCGACGAATCAAAGAATGGACGGGAAATTAAAGTTTCAATGTCGAAATTTTATTCGTGGCAAGCGCATGCCGAACCATCTTGTACGTTATTTTGGCGACCGGCTCCTCTTTGAAAAACGAACGAAAAACCTGTCAAAAAAGGCACGGTGAGTGAGACCTTTTCATCACGTGAGTGTTGAGTGCGACTGTTTTCATACACGCGATCATCTCTATCGAAAACGATCGATTTTGATTGATGATTGATGATTGATTCCTTGCAGCAATCAACAACACTATTGACGTAGGATTGACGATTCATTCATTCCCTCCTAACAATCAATCGACCAGAAGTGATCCATTCAAAAGGATACCAACTACTCGCAACAATTCACAAACGACGATGTTCCACCATCGATCCGTCGGTTTCGGCAGCAGAGCAAACGCACACGGTGCAAACATTTTGAGAAGCAACCATGGCCAAAACGAAAATCTGATGATTCACCGCGGGAACCAGATGAAACCCTCTGGAATGAAAAGCAACGCCGGCAACAAAAATCCCCTGGGTGGAAAAAGCTTCGCGGCGAACAACTTGTCGAAGACTCCGAGCGGCAAACAGGCCTCCACGACTCGTCGCAGAGCCTTTGGCGATATTTCGAACCAAAAAGCGAGCAACAGCGGCTTTGGCCGGGAATTGTCTGCGAAACAACCACAACTACAACAGCGACAAAAAACGCATCCATCCGACGTTCTAAAGCCTCGTTCCAACAACCTCTTGCCAAGGGTCACACGAAACCCACCATCCACTCAGAAGGCACGTTTTGTTCCCCTTCCCGAGGAACCCAAAGCCTCCCAATCCCAACAGCAGCAAAAACCTGTGCAACAATCCACGAAATCAAAGAGTGCCGTTCGTCCACGAGAGCCCTACACTGCTCCAATCACTCGAGCGAAGTCACGAGCTCTAGCGAAAGCACAGTCTGTCCCGG
Organism: Pseudo-nitzschia pungens; assembly: GCA_037355855.1. NCBI lineage: Eukaryota > Bacillariophyta > Bacillariophyceae > Bacillariales > Bacillariaceae > Pseudo-nitzschia > Pseudo-nitzschia pungens. Next base: position 5,375,697 of record CM074760.1, on the reverse strand, counting down.
ACATTGAATTGCCAGCGGGAAGAACATGGAAACAGCAACTCGAGTATGACCTGAAAGACGAGGATGACCTCGCTTCGATCTCGTCGTTGGAAAGCATGGCGAATCTAAAGGATTTTCTCGGTCCCCGTACTCTGCGAAAGCAAGCGAGAGAATCGGAATGGAAACGCCAGAAGGAAGAGGCCGACGAGGACGATCGGCAACTAGCGGAACAGATGAAGGCGATGATGGATCGTGAACAAAAAGAGGCCGAGGAAAGTCTCGACAACTTGTACGATGTTATCGACAATCTGGATATTTTCAGCGATGACGGTCTCGACAACCTTGACAAGATCGGCAACAACCTGAAACGAGACGACTTTAGTCTGTCGGATTCCTCGGCATTCGATCTCGGTTCGTCGGGTGACGAGCTTTCAATTTCGTTTTGAATCACCAACAGACCGGTTGCGATAGGATTGCCCCAACCAATGCCAATCGCACTTAGACGCAAATAACGGTAGTAAAGACGCAGGCTAGTCAAATGACGACCGCGGAAGTAGTGCATTTCCATTGTACAGATTCTGTTGCACACGCGGTATTTTGAAGCCGTTTCCAATTTTTTCGTCTCAACAACCGATTATATGGTTGATTGCCCGGCAATAGATAATTCAATCGGTTCTTAGAGTCATCAAAGCACAGTTACACGTAACCGCCAGAAAAAAAACACAGCACTGTATGTATTCATACACACGGACTCTAATCTAATCAGCATTTCATGAAATAGATTACATCATGAAAAAGTGTTGGAATTACACGGTGAAAAGTTGTTATGCCATGCTACTTATCGTTTTGGTTTTCGAACAAGCATGGAGTCATCCCCCATTGAAACGAATAGCCGAAGTGTTATTTTTGTTGGCGTCTATCAGAGAAAGCTATGTTGTTTCATGGAGGTGAGCGTTGACGATATAAGCAGCTTGTTTCCTTGGATGGAAAGAATGCAGAAAACAACAACATTCCCGACCCCACCAGAGAGCTGTAATTTGAATTGCTGTTGCATTTTTTCATGGTGGAGCGCATGCGGAACGGACGTTCGTGATCATGCTACGATTAGTGCGGCATTGACATCCATGGTAGCTGTCCCGGTGAATGGGAAAAACCGAGGCATCGCCTGAGATGATGTGAAGTGACCATTGGTTGGGGCGAAGGGTAGGGCAAATATCGTGTCACTGTACATTTTTTATTCCGCGTCGAAAGCTGCGACGATCTTGTTGCGAGGCACCTCGAATGGAAACATGGCAGTTCGCGGACGGATAAATTTACAGCCAAAATTTTGGGTTGTCAAAATCAATCTTTGGGTATCCTTCTCCGTCTTGGTTCGAATCGCCTAAATTGTCAAAGTCGTAGTCGTAGTCGTAGTCGTAGTCGCCGTTGGTTTCGTCTCCAAATTCTTCGCTCTCGATCGATGCAATTTCGGATAATATGGCCACGTCCTCTTCGTCCAATTGGAACCGGAAGACCTGCCGCAGCTCGGTCGGTTTCCGAAAGGGAAGATCGTTTGTGCTTGGATCGTCAAAGACGACGTCTGCTATAGCACTGGATATTATGACAGAATCCTCCGGATTCTTCTTCTCACTCTTTCCCACAATGCTTCCACCGCATTGCAAGGCCCACCGCAAGGCCACCGCGGCAATAGAAACATCGTGTTTCATGGCAATCCAGCTCAGTTGATCCACGATGTGCTCCTGGTATTGTTTCCATACGGGTAGGTTCGAACTCGTCGACCCTTGTCCCAGCTTTCGCCGCGAGGCCCACTCGTTCAATAGTTTCATGTTCTCGTTCGTTAACAAGGGCGCTTGGGGCTTGGCTTGCGGTGCGTGGCGACTTCCGTATTTTCCGAGCCGGCGATACTTGTCGCCGTTGTAGAGATCGGTGAGCAGTCCACCCGCAAGCGCATTGCTCATGCGGACGTTTGCGTTTTGCTTTTTGGGTAGGAAGAGGCCACCGGACGAGAACGAAGGCGGCACCATGATACTTCCTTCCTGCTGATGAAAGTCAATGTTCTCGCCAAAATAGTTCATGATATCCTGTTGGAGCCTCGGCGACGACTCGGTGCCCCGGAGACCAATGGATCGAATCCAGCCTTCCCGCTGCAAATCAACGAGGTGTTCGAAGAGTTCCAGGGTCATGTCGTACGATGTTTTGATGTGGGCGTTGGTGCAGTCGATCTGCAAGCTGTCCAGGGCGTCGCTTCCGGTTTGTTCGATCAAATCCAAGACGGAATGACGAAGATCCGATTTGCCAGAGGAGGACCCGTTGTTGGCGAAATGATCGGGGGACGATGGTATCATCGAAGCAGCCCTGATGCTGACCGACCAATGTTTTTGGATATAGGAGGGTGTGTCCTCGTTCATACGTCGTACAATATCCAACGATCTCGGTGATTGATCGTGCAGCTGAAAGGTATCCAAGCCCGCGTCGACGCACGTCTGTAGCTTCCTCACAACTTCGTCGGAATCGTCGGGAATATTCCTGTCGGCGTTTCCCGATCGGACGGAAATGGTTATGCGACAGGTTGGTTTGGCGTCGAATTCGGATTTCCCCTCCAATATGTACGCTCCGGGAGGCAAGGGACCATCGTGTGGATCGAGTGAGGGCACAAATGGAACGTTCCTCGGGTCGCTCGATTCGTCGTCAGCGGCATATTTCGTGCCCCAAAAGTTGGAAAATTCGATTCGGCTCTGCGGTTTCTCCGTTTTCTTCCTTCCTTCCGAACGGCGATTCTTGTCACGATCGTCATTGTCATTGTCGTCGTCGTCGTCCCCGCTGGTCAATAGCAACCCCGAAATGGTGTTCGGAGAAGAATATAAGTTGCTGGGGATCGGAGTCTTCTTCGATTGATGCGAAACGGGCAAAATATAACCTAGCACCAAAAATTGTTGTTCGCGTGCCAAAAGAAGAGCCAGCGACAGAATCGTCATTCGAAAAGAATGGGGTACCATCTTGAAACACTGTATATTTTCTGGCCGAAACGGCTCCACAAGAGTTTCGGCGACTGTGAATTCGCTGTTTCTTCTGTTTCGATCAATGGCAAAAACGAGTTTTGTTTTCGCAGTCGATCAATTATTCAGTGATTCAATCAGAGACATGCCATCTTCTGTGTGATTGGATTGTATCGGATTCCAAGCGTGCGTGTGATGATACCGGGACCTTGAGATGGTTTCGATTGTCGTCGTTTGTGTGAAGAAGAGTTTTCAATCTCAAAGAAAGATTTTGACACCATGAATATCAACAATCTGTTCATGATGAGAAGCGTTCCACGAGAATGACGACAGTTAGTTGATGGTTGCACAACGGTGTGCGAAACGGCCGGTGATAGAAAAGTTTCGGAAAAGAAAATGAATGGAGAGGGACAGACGCTGTTGCCAGTTCCGATGGGAAAGGCGAAAAATTTTGTTATGGTACGTACCGTAACCTTAACCTTAACCTTTTCTACGTTTACTACTACCGTACGTACACGAACATGGTTCTTGTTTCGATGAAAAGAAAAACAATGCTGTCAAGAACAGAACTACGTAAGCCTTAGTAGCTAAGACGAGCCCCTTGCTGGTTGACCTACAAAATTAAGTTGCAGATGAAAACTATTTGAACCATGTGTAATTGCCGAGATTGTTGAACAATTGACAGTTGACTACTACTGCTAGCTTTCCTTCATTCTTCGTAATATAGTTTGGTTCATGCTGAACAAGAAGAACGAGTATGATACAGTATCATGTTCTAGAGTTCTGATCACGTACCTGTGTATTCGTATAGAAAGAGATCACATTTTTTGTATTGCTGTAATTGGTCACGACGATGTGACCAAATCATTGGTACTGCGCATCCTGCTTCCAGTTCATATGTATTGGGCAGGTGCACACCGGCAGTGACACATCACGGAGACAATTGGAAAGGCAGAAGCAGTGGACTGACGAAAGAACGGTGTTTTTTCCGATTGATTTGGTTTCAAAATCCATAATGGTCGGTGTACGACCGTGTACTTGTTCTTGTACTGCAGTACGAAGTATTTCATAATATGTTATTTTTTATACAAAAGTGATTGTGAAAGTCACATTCTACAACGTGTAGAGATTTGTTTAGGCCAAAGCAGCGAAAATGGCCGACCCCAGCGCAGCCGAAGCGACCCAGATTGCACCCGAGAGGAAACCGCTAGCAGATGTCTCAGCAGGTGTCTCAGCAGGTGTCTCAGCAGATGTATCAGCAGGTGTATCAGCAGGTGTCTCAGCAGATGTATCAGCAGGTGTCTCAGCAGATGTATCAGCAGGTGTCTCAGCAGATGTCTCAGCAGATGTATCAGCAGATGTCTCAGCAGATGTCTCCTCTGATTCTGTTTGCTTCTCTTCTGCTTCTATCTCTTTTTCGATGTCGGCGACAATCGTGCCCACTGCGTCGTAGAGACACGGTAAATAGTTGTCGATGGCGTAGCTCTGGTTGAAAGTGGCGATATCGATTGTCAATGCGTAGCTGCATGCGGTCGCGTATTCGGCAATCTTTCCAAGGATTCCGTCTGAAACAGAGATAACATCGGCAGCTGACTCCTCATCAGTCGTGTCGAGTTGTCTAGTGGTAGGGTCAGAGAAAAATTGGGAACATGTCTTGCCTTCGCACTCGGTGACGCCATTAGAGTTGTAAGTTGGGAGAAGAATGTCGTTCGTAATAGCATTTACGACGTCTGCAATCTTCTCAGCGCATGGTATGCAGCAGAATGCTACGGTGTCGCAGGCAGTTTTGCCAAAAATGTTCATGTCCGAGCAGGTTTGTGCGTTGCCGGCAAGTACTGCCAAATCAGAACCCTTGGCCACACTAAAATCATTTTGTTCACCCGTACCGGCTCCACCGACAAGAAGGGCCAAGCAAAACTCTGCGAACCCGCAGACACCGGCCACCTTGTTTTGGTAACTGCATGTGAGGTAATCAACAGCTGCATCCTTGACATCTACGAGTTCATTATCCAAACAGGTTTGGGCATTTCGCATGGACGAAGAGCAATCACCTGTCATACCGCAACAAGTTTCTAGCTGCACTGCGCGACTGGGTTCACTGGCTTGATCGAGACAGTAAAAGAGTTGATTGGGGTAGTCAGTGGTCTCTGTGTACGCTGTATCGATGCATCCTTTGACACATGTTTGAGCCAAACCGATGGTGTCAGCACAATTGGATTGAGCATTGACAGAAAGCAACTTCGACCGAAAAAAGTAACCAAGATTCAAAATAATAGAAGAGATCAGGGGACAACGAAAAAAGGATTGTTAGCGAGATTCGGGATGGTTGAAGAGCGTTCGATCCGCATCGCGAAAGAGAGACTGCCTGAAGAAGGCGAAAACTGTGGACATGGCCCTAGTGAGAATACGACAGACTTACACCTGACGAGGCGAGAACGATAGCAGTGTGTGATAGCTTCATGGTGTATTATTTGTGGGTTGGCCTTGATTTGAGAACGCTATGGATTGATTTGATGCTGGAAGAAAAAAAAATTATGCCGAAAGCTACGGCGAAGGGAAAGCGAGAAACACACGAAATCCATCCGGATGGAATTGGCGTTTCAAGTTGGGCTCGGGTAAAGGCTCAGCCGATCATTCAATCACCAAGTAACAAGACTTGTGCGCGCAGAGACAACGATTGTCTGAGCATGAACGGAACTATTGACTCGTCGGAGTCTCATTCGAAACTGTTACAATTATCAAAAATCATGAACGTTGTACGTAGTTTTTGTAGGTCGATTCTAATTGGATCATCTCAATGCGCCATGAGAAATCAGAAAGGAAAAAGTTGATACAAAATACGATTAGTCGTGGTTTTTTTGTTTTTATCGATCATCTTTGGGAATCGAGTCCGTAAATAATGCTCTCAGTCGGCAGGGGCCATTGTTCACTACTCATGCGAATCTGCTATGCCCAATTCCCGGGCGCCGTCTCGTCTGGCCAGCAACTACCGGTCTGAAGGTGTCGTGTTGCTAGTTGACCAACCCTCCTAGGAGCTATGGGACCTGCGGTCCTATGTATAGGTATACTAACTATGATACATAGGTTTGGCGGGCTAACAAAGCTGCTAGAGAGAAAGTGTGATCGCATACGCGACTGCACGTAGCAGGGCTTAAGTCCCATGCTAGAAGCAGTTGCAAAGGTGCATCGCAAGGGTGGGAATGGGTGGGAACTTTTTCTCAGACCGCCATTGTCGGTCCATTCACGAAGACAGCTTTACGGCTCGCTCTTTGCGAAAACAATGAGAATAGTATCCGTACCAAAGACCCTTGCTCAGCAACTCTGCCTACTGCTCTACATTCTACTGTACCTGCTCATTCCTCACTGTTCAGCTCTGTTCACTACGGCACTGGACAATGGTAGGCTTGGGTCAATGGTACGGATCATACGATCCTACATTGCCTTTCGCACTTGCCTTGCCCTAAGGAATCTGCTATGCCCAATTCCCGGGCGCCGTCTCGTCTGGCCAGCAACTACCGGTCTGAAGGTGTCGTGTTGCTAGTTGACCAACCCTCCTAGGAGCTATGGGACCTGCGGTCCTATGTATAGGTATACTAACTATGATACATAGGTTTGGCGGGCTAACAAAGCTGCTAGAGAGAAAGTGTGATCGCATACGCGACTGCACGTAGCAGGGCTTAAGTCCCATGCTAGAAGCAGTTGCAAAGGTGCATCGCCCTCCGCCGCCATCTGGTTGGGCTGCGTCGGCTGCGTTGAGCATGGTGTGTGCACCGGGATCAAAACACTTCGGGCCATCTTATCTGGAGGTGTTGACCAACAGATCAGCAGGTGTAGGCCAGGCGGAAAAAAAATTAAAAAATAAAAAAACTTTTTAAAGTTGTGGGATAGAGGTTAAAGGATAGAGGTTAAAGGGTTTTGTGGGAACCCAAGAATAGCGGGTTCAGTGGGGGAAGGGATTTAAACCCAGTAATAACGGGTTTCGCAGTGGGAGAAGGTGCGGCGCTCACCGGTGCGGTCGCGGGAGCTTTTGCGGAAGAAAAGGTTGCTGAGGTATTGTTCCAGGTGGGAGGGGGTGTCAGCGTATTGCTGGACCTGGATGCCAAGGTGGTAGAAGAAGCAGCTTTCGCTGAAGGGGAAGAGGAGCCCGTTGAGGAGGACGGCGCGCAGGAACCCACTTTTACGGTGGTGGAGGCCGTCAGTTGGGATCGGTTCGAACTGGATGGTGATGAGTTGGATGTTGGAGGGGGTGGGTGTGGGGACACTAGCGATGCGCTCCGAAGCGCCCGTAATGGTTCGGGTGAGGGGGAGAGAGGACACCGCAGAGGATACGTTGCTGTTGTGATCGCTCAGGTGGCGGAGGAGGAAGAAGTGGAACTGGCCCGGGTTGGTAAGGGTGCCTGTTCCGCCGGAGGTGAGCGCAGCGGTGAGGGTTTCTCCCGGTGCGGGGAGGCCCAGGGCGGTGAGTAGGAACGCGGCGCAGGTGGTCGTGTTAGCATGGAGGTTTGGTTTACCGAGGCCCAGAGCGGTCACGACGGCGTGGCATCGGTCGCGCGGGATGCCGCGGGCCTCAAGGTATGGGATGGCCTGGGTACGTTTCAGGATCCGGGTCGAACGGGTTGGGTGGTAGGGGAGGTGTTCGGCCTCGTCGTCCGAGAGGTCCGACTCCTCGCCGTGGAAGTCGCCAGGGTCCTGGGCAATGTTGCGGGCTTGGTTGTTCGCGCGTGGGGGTCCTTGGTTGTTGGCGTTGTTGTTGCCGTTGTTGCTGGTTTCGTCCGAGGGGGCACGAGGGATGGCCGCGGGGGCGTCATTGCGGGCCTGCGAATGGGCCTGGGCGCCAGCGATGGCTTGGGCGGCAGCGAGGCGGATGCCTCGGGTTAGATCCTGCATGGCGTGAGGAGCGAGGGCCTCGACGGCATGGATGAGGTGGATGAGCTCTTCGATCGGGGTCGCCATGGTGGAAAGGCTGGGGTTGGGAAAGTGGTTTCGGAATTTGAAGTATGTTCAAACTGAATTTATGAGCAGAGCAGAAGACTGGAAGTGGGGGGAGTGCAGTGGGATAGGTGGTTTTACGTGGAAATCGTGGGGGGATATCGTGGGGGGTATCGTGGAGCTCGAGCGTGGGGACTCAGGTTTTCCAGTGACGGGAGTCGTGGAACGATTAAACATTTGCGGTGCCCCAGAGAGAGGAGAGGATGGCGTTGTGGTCCTGTTCGTGGATAATGAGGTCGCGCACGTAATCCTGCCAGGCGTCACTTCGCCAACGGAGGGCTCGCTTAATAAACTCAGGGGACTTGCCGCCGGCCCAGAGGAGGCAGCAGGCGCCTATTTGGAGGGAGTGACAAGTCCAACGGCTAAGTTCTGTTTTTGAAGTGATTCCGTGTGTGGCACGCGCGAGTTCCCGCATGACTTGGGTGGCGAGTTCGGAGGTGATGTGCCGGGGGCGTCCTTTAGAATCCGCATAAATCGCAAGAGGGGTGTTGGTGACAGTAGGGCCTCGGAGGCGAATGAAACGTCGACAGATGTTGAGCAGGTGTGCAACGGTGTCACAATGGGGGTTTGCACGATTGCGGGAGTAGAACTTTGAAAGGCCATGGTCGCCGTTCTTTTGCCAACGGTACGTAATGCGGACTCGTTCGACAGTTGCAGAGTTAGAACAGGCGTAGGCCATGGTGAGGGCCTGACGGGAAGAGCTGTAGAAGGTGATGTCGCCGAGGGTGAAGGCGTAGGATTCGTTGTTTGGGTTTCGTTGGTAAGTGGCGAGTGTAGTGGAACCTCGTGGTTGGCACCATTCAGCGCGGCGGTTTCCGCCCTGTAGGGTGACGCCAAACCATTCGTAAACAGCCACGCGGAGGTCGTCACATCCGAGGGCTTGGCAGGCTTTAGCGAGGGTGAAGTGCATTGCGAGGGTGTAGGCTTCTTTTTTGTTGGGGATCTTTTCGAAGCGTTCCATTGCGGTAAGGACGCGTTGGATGTCGGGGTGGAAGGTTGTGGCGCCGGGGAGTTTTCTGGCGTCGCGGGAGGCATCGTCAAAGATGCGGATGAGGTCGGCTGCGGCGCGGAGGTATTCGCGGACGGTGGCTGCCTTAATCAAGCGGGCGTTGATGGTGTGGCCAGAGGCGAGGAAGACGGCGTAGCCGGCGATTATGTAGCAGAGTTGCTCACTGCTGACGTGCTGGTGTACCCGAGGAAAAAGGTCGTCGTAGACGTGGATGTGGTGGCAGAAGTAGATAAAATGGAGGCGGCGGGAATAAAGTGTCCGTTGCTCTTTGGCAGGCTTGGACGACCCGTTACTGAGGCGGATGAGAGAGTTCGCAAAAGGGTGGAATGCAGCTCTGGACTGGGGACGAAAATGTCCCAGGATTCTTTCTCGGAGTAATGAGTGACTACCTGTTGGACGAGAGTGGGATAAGGGACAGACCAAGGTGAGGTGAGGTGGGGTGTAAAGAGTTCATGGGGACGAGAAATGACGTCGGCTTCGACGTTGTCCACACCGCGCACATGTTCAGCCACAGAGTTGAGGGGGGAGAGGCGCTGGTATTCAGCGTAGAGGCGGAGGAGGTTTTGACCGGTGACGGAGTGGGTGCTGATTTTTTGCCACCATGCGTTAGCGGTGGTGTTGTCGCCGTATGAGAGCATTTGTGGGGTAGGGGGGTAGAGGGAGGGGTTTGTGGTGTATCGCTCGAGAGCCATAATGAAGGCAAGGAGGAGGGCAATGAATTCCAGGCAGTTTATGTGTGTTATACCGGCGTCAACACGTTTGCAGAGGTCCTCGGTGTAGGGGAGCATAACCCAGGCGCGCAGTGCGGGGATCTGGGCGCCGAGGGCGCGGTTGGAGGCGTCGCCCCAAGAGGTGAATGCGGGTACGCGGGGGACGACGTGGCCGATAGGGGACCACCAGGGTTCGTCGGAGACGAGGTATTTATATACGTTTTGGATGTCTTTGCGAATGGCCTCGTTGATGGTGACGCGGGCATTGGTGCGCCAGACGGCCTGGGCTTTCCATTTTTGGGGGAGGTAGCGCAGGCGGAAGTGGAGGTTTTCGGGCATGTTGCGGGTTGTGTCTGCAAGTCGTTTACGGAAGCTGGGGTCGCGTCGTAGGACTTGGTATCGGATGTTAATCTGGCGAGCTAGTAGGTCGGCGAGGAGGAGGAGTTGCGCACGGGCCCAGGGGAAGTATTCGGATATGGAACCGATGAGTCCAAGGACGGTACTGATCTCGGTGATGGTGGCTCGTTTTTTGGGGAGGATCCAGCCTTCGACTGAGAGGTACTTGATGATTTTTTCGCGTCTGCGTGGGGAGAGGGATACAACCATATTGCGGGTGTCTATGTAGTGGCCTAAGAGGAGTCGTTGTTCGGTGTAGGTGTTGTTAAGTTTTTCGTCGGAGAGGTATTGAACCTGGTTAGGGTGGGGGGGGCCATAGACGTCTTCGAGTGCGGCAACACTGGCAGCGACAGTTCGGGGGAAGTATTCGGGGATGTCGGCGTATATGTGGTCGTCAACCATCATGGGGGCTTTAGGTGGTTGGCGGGAACCGTCGGGGTTTAGGACGCCTGTGTTGAAGGAGTCAAGGTTTGCTGGTGCGAATGGGCGAGGGTCTTCTGGGGTGGTGTTTATAACCATGGATTTGATGTATTTGTCTGCGCGTTGAAGGCATTCCTCCGGTTTGTGGGTCCAAAGCCATTCGGCTTGTTGCATGCGGGCGGCGGCGATGGGTTCGAAATTTGATGGGGAGGTGCAGTCACCAAAGGATTGGCCGGTGGCGAATACAAGGTGTCCGCAGGCAGTATAACCGTGCATGGAGACTACTGCTGGGTTATATTTGACAGTGCGGAAGGCATTCGTGATGTCGTTGTCGCCGGGGAGGATGGGCTTGTCGGGGTATGTGGCGCGGAGGTTCCAGATGAAGATGAGGAGGCGCAGGAGGCTGAATGCGAAGGTGACTTCTGGTTCAGTTTTTTTGGTGGTCCATGTGTTGTTGCACTGTGCATAGTCGTCGACGAGGAAGCTAGAGTCGAATACGGGTCGATCGCTTTTCCATTTGTCGTCGAGGTACATGAGTCCTTGGGGGGTGAGGTGGAGGTGGGGGATGAAGGGGAGGAGGTCGGGGTCGACGATGGTGACGTTACCGCGGAAGAAGTCTTTTTTAAGGACTTTGAGGAATTTCTCTTCGTTGTTCGTGACGGAGGAATGGTTGCCGTAGCGAACGTATTTGAGGAGGTTTTCTTCGGTGTTGTGGGCTTGACAGTGACGGGGGGAACCGTATTTGAATATGCGTTTTAGTTCTTGGCGTGTTGCTTTGTCAACTCCGGGTGTGAGGGTTTTCATGATTTGGGAGACATTGCGGTGTGCACAGGTGTGGGGGCCACCTAGCCAGCGGACGAGTTTTTCAACGTTACATCCGTGGTGGAGGAGTGCTGTTGTGGTGAGGCGGATAGTTTCGGGGTTGATCTCTTTGTCGGTGCGGAAGGTGTTGTAGGGTGCATAACCTCGGACGGGGTTTGGGTTTAGGTGGGAGTAGGTTGTGTGGACGCGTTTGTATTTTGTGTAGAGGGGGCAGGCAATGTGGAGGGTATGTAGGGTTGTTTGGTCGAGGAGGGTTTCTGTGTATGGGAAGAGGTGTGGAATGATGTGGCGGAAGCGGACTTCGCCGGTGAAGTAAATGTTAGGGTGTGGCTTACCATTTTTGTTATAGATTTCGTTTTGGACGAGTGGGTCAAGGGTTGAACCAAAGAGGTCTAGTTCGGTTGTGGATAGCATTGCTGGGGGTGTGGTTTGGAGGGTGGCGGGGGAGCGTGGTTTGGAGCTTTTGGGGTCAGTGTCTGTGGGAAAGGGGATTGGGTTAGTTTTTGTGAGTTTTGGGAAAAATTCGGGGTTTGGGGGGTTAGTGGGGGTGTTAGTGTCAGTGTTAGTGGTTATAGGTAGTGGTGGTACGATATAAGGGGGGAGGAGTGTGTTTGATTTTTGTGGGGTGATAGGGGGGAGGTTGGAGGAGGTTTTTGCGGGGAGTAGTTTTTGGAGGGCAATGAGTGTTTGTGGTGTGGAAGAGGCTACGAGGTGGTGGGTATGGATTAGATAGTGGGTAAGTTAGGTAATAATAATATACGTATTTAAATAACTTTAATCACCAAAGGTGAAACTAAATTACTCAGTCTGTAACCAGACTTTAACGTCGCCTCCATCATAGAGTCAGGACCCCAAGTGGCAGAACGACAAATTTTCAAACAAACCTTGAACATCAAGCAGGGGAAAAGGACAAACAAGTCCCACAAAATAGGGACTTGAGAGAAAGTGAAATGGGAATGAAGATATTGGGATAAGATCCAGTATCAAAAGGGATGGGACAGGATAAGAAGCAGGAACAGAAGACAAAACCAAGGTACAAAGTGTAATCAACCCTGAGGTCCAGTAAGCCAGGCTCTGAGAAGAGCAGCCTCTTGTTGGTATGGCTGCACTGGTGGAACAGGCGCTGCATATTGCTTCCTTGCAAGGTGGATGGTTGCAAGCCACTGCCGCTTGGCAGTCAGGGTGTAACCTTGTAGGACGTGGAAAGGGGTTTGTAACAGGGAGTGTGACTGGGGAAGTGCACCAGCTGCACCAATTGCCAATTCTGAAGTGATGGAAGCATCAAGAGATTGGTGTTGTTCAGCATCAAGGGTACCCCCAGGACCATGGAGTCGTTCATTCCTATAAGTCCAAAGATCCCAGGAGGTAAGAAAGAACTGATGGATGACAGCTGTAGCCCAACGTTTGGGAGAGCGCTTGCTTCCAATGTGGGAGTAGTAGTCAGCCTGAATTTGGTACCAGCGAGGAGACCACCTACCAAGAAGCCAGTTGTGCCAGCCAATAGTCCTCTGTGCCCTGACAGCAGACGCAATTGCAAGTGAGTAGGATGATGGATAAATGGTCTGGCCCTTCCGAACTCTGGTGAGAAGATCCACAATGGCAACGACCAATGATGGATCAGTTTGTTCAACTTCAAGCCTCTTCTGCAGTGGTCCCTTGAAAGCTGACACACTGTGCTGTACTGCCCCAGTGTCCTTGCAGGAGAGCACATGAGAGACCTTCTCGTTGTCTGCATCACACAATGGGCACCGGGAGTGATCCTGATACTGGTAGTGAAGTAGTTGGTTGCCAACACCAATGCATCCAGAAGCAAATTTGACAAACCACCGTTGCATGCCAGGAGGTAATCGCTTGAAGGCAGACAGATGGGCACACCAATGGATGGAACTCAAAACAGGTTGTGGAATGGGAATATCATGGTGGGTCTGCCAGTATTTAAGAAGAGGAGGACCAGAAATGGCAACATGCAGAGCATTCTGATCAAACCTTGAACACTTGCATCCATTGAGAGAAAATGCCCAAGGCTCAAACACAAGTCTGGGATAGTGATGGGCCGAAGCTCTATGAACAGAGAGAAAGGCCTTTGCCATGCTGTCAACCTGATGATTGCGAAGGGCCCACCAATCAAGAAAGATTCCAGCTTGATGGCCCTGAACCCACTGAAAGTGCACAGAGATTGGCAGGGCAGAAATCATGTTTCTGATGACATAAACATAATCAAAAGACTTCTGGGAAATAACCAATGGCCATGATCCCTCAGCCTGTTTGAGAGCTGTGTCACCATCCAGAGCAATAGTGATAGAGCCAGAAGCAATATCAAAAAGATTCACCAGAGCAGTGCAACAGGTGAGAACCCCAATGATGCCTGCCATTTCACTCCTATAGGATGACTGATCCTCAGGAGATCCACTGACAAAATTACAGCCAGTGAGGAACAAAGAAGCAGTCTTGGTGGAGGTATTGGGTGACAAAATGAAAGCAGAAGTTCCTCTGAGAAGGTCAGGATCAAATGAACCATCACATACAGCACTGGCAGTACCACTCTGGATAGCATCAACAAGGTGCTGACAGCCAGCCTGTGGTAGGGAATATTTGTGGAGAAGTACTCTTGGAGACGCACAGAGTGCATCAAAGGCATCTGCAGGGGAGTCTGGAAGAGAATCAAAAGGATTGTACACCAGAGGATCCATGTCAGGAGGTTCGGAGACAAAGGCTGAGGACCCAACCACTCGTACAACTTGTCCGCAAATAACAGGGCAGACAAGCACATCAGCACAGGCTGGTTTGTCAGAAATGAGTTCAGAAGTGACCCTGTATCTGCCCCTGCCCTGGGAGGTGCTCACAATCCAGCCAGTAGAAGTTTTGAAGAATATTCTGTTGGTAGATGGAGACAAAAACCAAGGCCAGAGAGAAGCTGTCTGGGGAGAGAGCCAATGCCCAAGATGAAAAGAAGGAGCCAGTGCCCTGGCTGCAGGGAGTGGACAAGGGGGAAGAAAACAGGTCTGAAGTGCCTTAGTCCATAAGCGCTTTGCTGCTGGAGGCCAAGATGGAGGACATCTCGGCCAGTCAAGATGATCCCTCAAGTGATTGGAGGAGGTCAGTTGGAAGGCCATGGGTGAGAGTCTTTTCCCATCTGGAGTACAAATGTCAGCAAGGGAAATAGCCTTGAGGGACATGCGCATGTGATTCAAGAGGGACAAGTCAGCACCTCTGAAGCCAGAGTTGACAAAGGCTTGCATGAGATAACAGTCATTGGAACGTAACAGAGGAAGATCTGGGAAGTCTTCAAACAAGCTCACAGGGTGAACAGAGAAAAACTTCCACACATGTTTGTACCAGCAAGGAGTGACGTAGGAAGCAAAAGGATGATATGGTGTGACACCAAGATGGAGAGGAATGCCAAGTTCGAGCCGTAGAGACTCAGCAGTTAGCCTGAGAATCCGACCAGTTTGGGAGGACCTGACTGATTCCTGAAAGAGGGTGGCAATATGACTGAACTCTTGGAGGAGGTAGGGATGAATGAAACCAAAGCCTTGATAGAGGGAAGGACCATAGAACACATGTCTGGGAAATGTCCGTGACATCCCTGCTTTATTCAGCACAGGAACAAGAGCTGGGTGAATTATCTTAGTCCAAGTGGCCTCATCAAGTTGCGTGACAGGCATGGGGTATTCAACAGACTTCATGAAAGAATACTTGAAGGTGTAGAGGGATGCGCGCTTCTCACACTTGGAAGCCTTGAGCTGAGAGCCAAAAGACTGAGACTGGGACTGCATGTGAGCAATCTGTGCTTCCTCATTGCCATCCATGGAGATAAAAACCCCAAGAGTCTTGTCAGCATGGTCAACTTCAAAACGATCCAGGGTAGCTCGATTGCCATTCTTGTCAGCAACGGAGAAGTCACCGGGCATGTCAGCAATGGAACGATAATCCCAACCGGATCCATTCCATTTGAAATCAATCAAATAACAGAAGGATTTGGCAGGTTCAATAGCACCACCAGTGGCAATAATCCCACCAGCCCACCGGTCAAGAGCTTCCTGAAAGTCAACAGCTAATTCCTCACCAGATGTGGAGGAAGCAGAGCCAGCACAAAACAAATCTGTGTCATCCACAAAGGCAAAACCCACAAGAGAAACCAGTTGCAGTGACAAAGAAGTGATAAGATGGACACCATGCCCAGCCTGTTGCATCATTCGGAAGACAATTGTTGACACCAAAGCCCAAAGAGTTGGACCAATACCATTGCCTTGGCCACAACCACTGAGAGGAACAGGTTCATCACCATACACAGGACCTGACCGACCAAAGCCAGTTTTGATGTGGTGCTTAGCATGTTGCAGAGTAGACAGAAGAACTTCACACACATGTGCAGGAACTCCAAAGCTCTGGAGAGTGAGACCTGCAATGGGATGAGAGATTCTATCATAACAGCCCTTGGCATCATTCATAGCAACAGCACCAGATCTGCGCTTCTGCCTCAACACATCACAGATGAGCTTCTTGTTCAGGCAGGTGTTGATGGCCTTGTGGTGTTTCCTGCTTCCATGTTGATCAACAGCCACTGCATTGGCACGTTCAGCGTAGGCAAGAATGCGTCTGCCAATCATTTTGTTGTTGATTTGGAACTCAGGAGACATCAACTGGATGAGCCTCATCTTATCCACTCTATATTCACCAGGTTTCTTGAAGATCTCAACATCCGTGATGACCTGCCAGGCAGAAGGAGAGAAGCCAACAATCAATGGGACTGATCTCAGTAGAGTGTCAAACTTGTTCAGCTGGGGATCCAGGGCAAAAGCCTTGTGGTGGGCAAAACTCAAACAGGAAGGTTCACTTGCTGTGCGTTCTCTCTGGCGTTTCCAGGCAGCAGCATTGTCAGCTGGACACACTGAATAGTCAAAGGGGGGCAAACGCAGAATAGAGGCAGGGACTTTGAGACAAGAAAGAAATTCAGACAGGTATTTGTCAGTGGCAGGAGGAGGATTATATGTGCCATCAAGAACTTGAGCAGAAGCATGGGCTGTGCCGAGGTAGCCAAAATCTTGAATGAAGGAGGGAGTCATGGAGGGAGTGCCAAGACACTGCTGTTGACGCCGGACATTGGATTCAGCCATAGCTGGAACCATAGTGGACTGGGACTCCAAGACCTGTTCAGCACCATCATGGCCAACTGCAATAGCTCTCAAGACAGCTGACTTGTTGACACGTCCCCGAATAGACCTAGCAGCAAGGCCAAGCTCTCTTTGAAGTCGTTCCCTGCGCATCCTGGCACGAATCTGGGAAGCATTCTGGTTGTGAGGTTTGCCTTCAGCAAGAAGTGCATCCACCAGGCCTTGATTGAAGGAGTCTCTCCATGAGGGGGCCAATTTTTTCACTGCCCGGTATTGCCTGTAAGCTTGTTTCAGGTGGAGGATAGCACTGGAAAGATCACTGTGTTCTCCTTTGTAGAGAGAAAGCTTGCATGCCAGCCTTTTCAAAACAGTATGACTGGTGGACACACCCTGTCTCAGCTTAACAACACGCCGCCAAAAGTCAATTGTATCACAATAGACTTGCAGCTTCGGGGACCATGGAACCAGACCAGCTCTAGTGTGGCAAAGGTTTTGTTCAACAGAGAGCCTGAGAGAGGTGGAGGTTTCATGGAGGACTTCATATGTGGTGATGAGATCAGCGCGCACAGAAATATCCCCAGACTGAAACTGAGCCAGGAGGTGCTCCAGCTTAGCTTGGAGAGAAAACACTCCAGCCTTGAGAAAGCTATGCCTGACACGCTTGAAATACCGTTGGCGCAGATGAGGGTGGGAGGACTGGAGTTTGGAATGAGAGAAGCTCACGGGAGGTGGCAGGTGTGTGCCCATGAGGCTGCAATTACAGACTTCAATCCAAAGCATTCTGTGGTCAGATTCCATACCATAGGCACCACCAAAGGGACAATACCCAGCCCGGAGAACAACAACATTCTCAGAGACCCAAATGGCATCAATTGGTGTTCGGGTATTGTTGCGGTTGTGAGTGGCAGGAGGAGAAGACGTACTATGACGGGTAAGAATGGCATCTCTGAAACCAAGAGCCTTGAGCTCAAAAGACAAGCCATTAGTCCGAACATCAGCATTTTGATCAATCCCAAGAATGACCTGGTCACCTGCACCCAGACAGACCTTAAGGGCAGCAGTCAAATCCCTGTGAAAGAGAATGCATGGGTTGGGACTGAAAAGATTTTCAGCTGCTTGAAAGTATCGGTACTGTTGATTCCAGACGGAACCAAGATCCCTGTCATTTTCAACAGGGCAGTAAGCAGAAAACATAGTGACAGTGTAACCATCCCTGCCCTGAAACTTGACAAAGGACCATCTTCCAAGACCAGAAGGATCAGCCCCATGGGCAATCTTGTGGGAACTGAACAGTTGATCAATGGAAAATCCTGTACCACCAGGCTGAAGCCATGAACAGTCAGAAGCTTCATGCTTGTTGTTGGCAAGATAGGAAAAACTTGAGGGACTGACATTCTTCATGCGCCGATTGAAAAGATCACAGGGCAGGAGTTTGGATTCATTCAAACAATGTTCAGCAAAAAGAGCCACACTGGCATTGCTCTTGACAAATTGACGGGCGTTGTGCTTGGACATGGACATAAAGGCAGCTCTGCGCTGTGGTCCAATGTTTTGGAATGTGATGATGGTGGAGTTAGAGGATGGAGCTTGAGGGAAGGAATGACCAAAAGTGTCAGAATCCTTAGCAGCAAGAGATTCTCCATGAAGAGTTAATTGGACAAAATGAGGGACAGGGGAAGAGTCGGAGGGGGAAAAGGGAGAAACAGGAGAAGCATTGATGGGATTTGGATTGGAAGGCATCCCATCACACCTCATATCAGAAGAGCTAACCATGATCAGAAGGAAACCGAGTCTGTCGCACGGAAGAAAGAGTTGCCGGAGCTGATTTGGTGGAGACATTGGCATGGCTCAAATCACTGACACTAGCATCATGACTGGAAGAGAATGCAATTGCAGCAACTCCAAGCCTCAATGCAGAGGCTGCATCTTCCCCACCACCGGCAGCAGGAACTGCAGTTGAGGAATCAGGAGAGGCCACAGGGAGGTCACCAGCCATGGCATTATGGGGAGGGTCAGGAACTGCAGGGGGAACTTCAGGAGGAATACCAGGAGAGGCATCAGCCTTGGCCACATGGGTAGGATCACCTCCAGTAGGAACACCACCTGCAGGCGCTGAAGCCTGGACATCAGTGAGATTGGAAGTACCGGTTGCTAAAGTATCCATGGATTGAGAATCATCAAATCCTCCACCACCACTGTCAGCACGGGCTTGGAGGTTAAAGTGCAAATCCAGATCAAAAGTGAGATCGGGAGCAAGGTCAACTGACAAGTCATCATCAACAAGTTCCCAATCTCGTGCATCCCCATCACCAAAAAAGGGAAGAGAGTTATCCTGCATTGGATCTTCAGCAGGTGCAGTTTCCACAACACAATTGACTGCATCATCCCAATGGTAAGCTTCCATTTCAGTCAAGCACTCAGAAGAGAACCATTGTCGAACACAAGAACCATAATGAGCTTCCAGAAAAATAGGCAGGAAAGACAACATGGCCATTGCTTCAGCCTTGGTAGTGATGTTGTACAAAGCAAGGATCTCGCCTCGGTATGAACTGGTATCGACAGAAAGAAAAAGAGGCCATGACCAATTGTCACGGGTTCTGATACCCAGAAGCACACTGCGCAGTGTCTTCAAACCCAGCCCTTGGCCCAAGTCAACTGGAAGATCAAGATCAACTACCCCCAGAACAGGAGCAGTTTCATGGCTCTCAATAAATTTGGCTTGGCGGTGCTTAGCCTGGCGAACAGTCTTGAGCTTAGAGGGGGGAAGAGGTCTGTCAGAAGGATTGGTAGCTGTCTCAATAAACTTGTAGAATTTACCATCAGGTAAAGAGGCAATGTCTGAAGGTTTGCAACGGTTGAACTGGGCTTTGAGGAGCTTAACAGTTTGGGCGCGCTTTGTTGCATCACATAAAACATGAGCAGCCAGAACCGGATTGGGATCAGGAGTTCTGGAGTTGTCATATGAAGATATCCATGGTGGTGCTATGATCTGTGCTAGCAAGGCTCCTGTGTAGAAGGGCTACTGGGTCTACAGTCAGCAACATCCAGTAGCTGACTAACAGGTGCTGAGCTGAGTGCTGAGATGTGTGCTAATTGGTAGCATACAGGCTTAGCAGCAGGCTTAGCAGCAGACCTATCCTGTCTAGTATTGCTAGCAGAGTTTACTAGGGTCGCCGCGTACGATTTGTACCAATCGTACGTACCCCGAGTAAAGCACCTTTTAGGTGTAGCTAAATGCTACAGGGTTAGGGTTGCTAATGCTACGAGATACTGAAAGATGCTAGCCTACCATGATACCATGCTAAGATACGATGCTACCGCCGGGGTTGGGTCATTGGTGTAGAATGTGTACCATGACCGCATACCCGGCCCAAACAGTTACCCAACGCGCTAGCATACGCGAGTTACTATCGCTAGCACACGATTCGATCTAATTAATCGGAGATACCCTACGATACTCCGATACGCTACCCGTAGAATACAGTACCAGCACTACGGAGCGTTGTTATTATACGAGTTAGCGAGTTAGCGGATCGATGTCACGATACGAGCTGAGCTGCGCTCAGCTCCCTTTATTCACTCTTTATATTTCACTCTAAATTAAATGCCTATCATGCCCTCCCCTTTCGATCGATTCCGATGTACCTCTAGGGAAGTACCTTGTAGTAACTAAGTGTATGCAATAAGACCTTGAACAGTCCGCTGTAGTCTCACCCTTTGCCAGGGATGTACGCGTTATTATTGTTAAGGCTTTTCCTTATTTACAGACCAGTACGAGTCGAACTTATCTACGAGCCGATTAAGTTCCCCGAAGACCGCTGACGAGCGGATATCAACACAGTTTATCAGACCCACCGCTCGACCCACTACGAACCGGGACGCCGGCTAGAGCGTGTGACGAAACCCAGCTGGCTGATCACCACTGGCATCCATGCCTACACTTGGATGTAAAACACCAGCTTATTGGACCTACAGCTGACATCGCACAATTTTGCGACGCGCGATTTTGTCCGACGTTCCGATGTTCCAGTACTTAAAACACGTAGATTTCTACCCAACTTTCCCCTTTGATATCTCACTCACTTCTAAAGCTCCTACAACAAAACCAAGCACTACACCTATTAACAGCGACCTCCCCTATCTGATTCTGCTGTTTGTTTGGCTGCTCCTTGCTTCCTTTGGTTGCTTTGGTCCCTTGTTTCCTGTCGTCGGACAGCAACAAGCAACAAGCAACACGAAAACAAGGACACATAATTTTCTACAGCAACACCAGTACTAATTTCTACAGCTGATTCTGTTTCGGTTTCGCTTTGTCTCCGAGCTCGGTTTGTTTTTCGATCTGTTTTCAAGCTACCTTATTATTTAACGCTATACAGTCTTCCAAGCCCCTTAAGTGATATTCACTTAACGTTCTACATTCTTCAAGGTTCCTTGCTGAGTTTCCTAAGTCTTTTCAAGTTGAAGTTGTCGAACACATACATACCCCCCCCTTTTCTAGAAGGTTCCTGCTTGCTGACCCCTAAGTATTTGCAAGTTCGCGCGAGCATATCTTCCAGTTTCCTCCCTCTTTTCAAGCCAATAGCCCCCTGCTCTTTTAAGTGTCTATCACTTAAGTGCTACCCTGTTTCCTAGCCAAGCCCCCCAGTTCCTAAGTGTTTTCGCTTAAGGCTCCCCCTACTACATCTGTTTTCAAGCCAAGACCAACCGATCCCTAAGTACCTCCTACTTATTGCACTCTTGTTTCCAAGACTACAGCTACTACAGCCCCTTGTTTTCAAGACTACAATTTCCCTGGTCCCTAAGTGTTCGCGAGTTCCCTGATCCCTAAGTGTTTTCGCTATTAAGCAACCCCAACTTGAACTTCAAGTTCGACACTGTTTTCAAGACACAAGCCTCTCCCTGGTCCCTAGGTTTTTCTACTACAGCCCCTGTTTTCAAGCAATCAGCTTCCCCGGTCCCTAAGAGTCTCGCTCAAAGTACCTGTTTTCAAGCCAATTGCCCCCGGATACTGTTTCCACTGTTTCCCTGGTCCCTAAGTGTCTCGCTCAAGGTCCCTGTTTTCAAGCCAATTGCCCCTGGATACTGTTTCCACTTATAAGTACTTGCGAGTTTGAACTTCAAGTTCCCTCCTGAGCCTTTTAAGTGTGCCCTGGCATTGATATCCCCCAGTCCCTAAGTGTTCCTACTAAAGCCCCTGTTTTCAAGGTCCAAGCTTCCCTGGGGCTGCTGTATTTCAATTTGAACCGTATCCGATTCGAATTTGCAAGCCTACAAGCCTACACGATTTGCAGTAGGTGCAAAATTGTTCAAATTTGCACAATTTTCACGCTACGAGTAATACAGTACGAGTACAAGCCTAGAGTACAAGCCTACACATTTTGCAGAGTTCTTCCTCTTCCGCGCGCAGAGTTTTTTGGGCTCCAAGTGTGAGACAAATTTTGCTTGTTTTTTAGCAAAAATTTCCAAGTTCCCTGGTTACTTTTGTGGGTGTGCTCCAGTATATTTTTTGGATCCCCAGGGACCTTTTCCTTGTCCAGACCAAGGTTACCCTTGTTGTTGCTGCTGTACCCTGTTTCCAGGCTACACCCATCTGTATATATCCATACAGGTTAACACTGACAGCCTACCAGCGCCCGAGCCAACACGCCTATTCAGACGATCCTAGCCCCACCATGCCTCCCCCCCCGCCAGCTTCCAGGCGAAAAAGGTCTACCTTGGCTAACACTCCTTCCAACAAACGCGCCTTTACGGGGACCCCTTCCCGCCGACTACCTGCTGGTTCCGTTCTTCAGGCTACTCCCTCCCCCCCTCCCTCTCCCCGTACATCTAGGGATTCACTCCCTTCTGATGATGATATGTCCTTCACTTCTGCTGTGTCTACTGGTGCACTAGATGATGTTGATATGAGCACTGAGCAGTCAGGCACTGGGCATTCAGACACAGGGCATTCAGGCAGTGGGCAGTCCGACAGTGGGACGTCTGATAGTGGGAAGTCCAACAGTGGGAAGTCCAACAGTGGAAATTCCAACAGTGGGACGTCCAACAGTGGGAAGCCCAACAGTGGAAAGTCCAACAGTGCGACGTCTAGGGATGGCCAGCCAGGCTCTGAGCACTCAGACTCTAAGCACCCTCCTTCCAAGGTCTCTCCTTCCAAGTCTAGTCTGAAACAAGCTACTCTTGCATTTCTTTCTGACACACCGTCTGCAGAGCGACATGCCCTGCGCACGAAAGCCCTGGCTGCTGCCAACAAAGCTCACTCAGATTCCTTCCTCTGGTGCTTCTACGGTAAGGGGCCTTTTACTGGTCGTGCTTCCATTCCCACCCCTATCCACACTCTTCGTAAAACTCCAGCAGGATCCCGGCTATGGACTGGGTGTCCTAGCCCCACTCACTTCTTCAGCAAGAAAGATGGGAATGACAAGAAATCCATCCATGATGTCTGTCAGTCTGCCATCCCTCCAGCATATGCTCAAGCTTTTCCTGACAACCCTGAGTGGAGAACTGCTTCTGTGGAGTCCCTGGTTTCCCTTGCTTCTCTCTGCTTTCAAGCCTCTGCAGACTGGACCAAGCAACCTTCAGGCCATGCTCTGAAGAGATGTCTTATTGGTTTGGCCAAGATGTCTCCTGAGTGTTTTGATGACCTGTATTGTGAAGGTAACCTTTTGCCCAGCACTGAAGGACGAGTTTGGTTGGCAGCCAATCAGGTGCTTGGCTCCCACTGGTATTTCAAGAAGCGACCTCCTACACCTGCGCCAACTGCAGTTGATGATGCTTCCACTTCCAAATCAGTATCCTTTCTTCCTGGTGGTGGTGATGCTACTGTCTTGTCCTCCTCTGCTGGGCATTTCCTCCAACGCCGAGGGGTTTGCTCCAGTGATTCTAGAGCTCCAGTGGATGTCACTGCTGGCACCAAGTGTTCTCATCGTTCTTATGTCACTCTGTCCCTTCCAAGGTTGATGTCACAACACCCTGGGGAACTATATGATGAGCTGCTCAAGTCTCTCAAGGAAGCTTTGGATCTTCTATGGACTGTTGACAAGCGCCTGGTGTTGTATGTTTTTCCCTCCAGAGCCAGGCTCAACCCCAAGGCCAAGCCTGTTACCAAGTTTTGGACGACACTTCCTGACAGGAAGACCTTGGAATTGTATGTTGCTCAGCTCTGGCTTCGCAGTAGAACTGCTCCTCATCTACGCTTCTTTGTGGGCCACAGTGCTTCCCTGGAGAAACTCTTTTCAGCACAATTGCTCCAGAGGCTCAGAGACCGTGACATGGACCTGAAATATGACCACATACAGGCCCCAGTTATTGTCACATGTGGCTTTCTCCTTGGATCTTACATGCAGAGTTTTGATCTTGACCACTACAACGAATTGCTTCAGACTCATCCCAGGTTTCAGGCATGTCCTATTGCTGTTATCAGGAAGAATATCAGCCTTGACAACTCCAGAACTCCTGATCCCAATCCTGTTCTGGCTGCACATGTTTTGTGTGATGCTACAAAGCGCGCCCAAACTGTTAAGCTCCTCAAAGCCCAGTTCAATCGGTGCAAACCTTCAGACATTGCCTCTCTCCCTGATGGTAAATTCTACAAGTTTATTGAGACAGCTACCAATCCTTCTGACAGACCTCTTCCCCCCTCCAAGCTCAAGACTGTTCGCCAGGCTAAGCACCGCCAAGCTAAATTTATTGAGAGCCATGAAACTGCTCCTGTTCTGGGGGTAGTTGATCTTGATCTTCCAGTTGACCTGGGCCAAGGGCTGGGTTTGAAGACACTGCGCAGTGTGCTTCTGGGTATCAGAACCCGTGACAATTGGTCATGGCCTCTTTTTCTTTCTGTCGATACCAGTTCATACCGAGGCGAGATCCTTGCTTTGTACAATATCACTACCAAGGCTGAAGCAATGGCCATGTTGTCTTTCCTGCCTATTATACTGGAAGCTCATTATGGTTCTTGTGTTCGACAATGGTTCTCTTCTGAGTGCCTGACTGAAATGGAAGCCTACCATTGGGATGCTGCTGCCAATTGTGTTGTGGAAACTGAACCTGCTGCAGATCCAATGCAGGATGACTCTCTTCCCTTTTTTGGTGATGGGGATGCAAGAGATTGGGAACTTGTTGATGATGACTTGTCAGTTGACCTTGCCCCAGACCTTACCTTTGATCTGGATCTGCACTTTAACCTCCAAGCCCGTGCTGACAGTGGTGGTGGCGGATTTGATGATTCTCAATCCATGGATACTTTAGCAACCGGTACTTCCAATCTCACTGATGTCCAGGCTTCAGCGCCTGCAGGTGGTGTTCCTACTGGAGGTGATTCTTCCAATGTTGCCAAGGCTGATGCCTCTCCTGGTATTCCTCCTGAAGTTCCCCCTGCAGTTACTGACCCTCCCCAGAATGCCATGGCTGGTGACCTCCCTGTGGCCTCTCCTGATTCCTCAACTGCAGTTCCTGCTGCCGGTGGTGGGGAAGACGCAGCCTCTGCATTGAGGCTTGGAGTTGCTGCAATTGCATTCTCCTCCAGCCATGATGCTAGTGTCAGTGATTTGAGCCATGCCAATGTCTCCACCAAATCAGCTCCGGCAACTCTTCCATCCCTGCGACAGACTGGGTTTCCTTCTGATCATGGTTAGCTCTTCTGGTCTGAGGTTTGATGGGATGCCTTCCACTCCAAATCCTATCAATGCTTCTACTGTTTCTCCCTTTTCCTCCTCCGCCTCTTCCCCTGTCTCTCAGTTTGTCCAATTAACTCTTCATGGAGACTCTCTTGCTGCTAAGGATTCTGACAGTTTTGGTCACTCCTTCCCTCAAGCTCCATCCTCTAACTCCACCATCATCACTTTCCAAAACATTGGACCACAGCGCAGAGCTGCCTTTATGTCCATGTCCAAGCACAACTCCCGTCAATTTGTCAAGAGCAATGCCAGTGTGGCTCTTTTTGCTGAACATTGTTTGAATGAATCCAAACTCCTGCCATGTGATCTTTTCAATCGGCGCATGAAGAATATCAGTCCCTCAAGTTTTTCCTACCTTGCCAACAACAAGCATGAAGCTTCTGACTGTTCATGGCTTCAGCCTGGTGGTACAGGGTTTTCCATTGATCAACTGTTCAGTTCCCACAAGATTGCCCATGGGGCTGATCCTTCTGGTCTTGGAAGATGGTCCTTTGTCAAGTTTCAGGGCAGGGATGGTTACACTGTCACTATGTTTTCTGCTTACTGCCCTGTTGAAAATGACAGGGACCTTGGTTCCGTCTGGAATCAACAGTACCGATATTTTCAAGCAGCTGAAAATCTTTTCAGTCCCAACCCATGTATTCTCTTTCACAGGGATTTGACTGCTGCCCTTCAGGTCTGTCTGGGTGCAGGTGACCAGGTCATTCTTGGGATTGATCAAAATGCTGATGTTCGGACTGATGGCTTGTCTTTTGAGCTCAAGGCTCTTGGTTTCAGAGATGCCATTCTTACCCTTCATAGTCAGTCTTCTCCTCCTGCCACTCACAACCGCAACACTACCAGAACACCAATTGATGCCATTTGGGTCTCTGAGAATGTTGATGTTCTCAGGGCTGGGTATTGTCCCTTTGGTGGCGCCTATGGTATGGAATCGGACCACAGAATGCTTTGGATTGAAGTCTGTAATTGCAGCCTCATGGGCAAACACCTGCCACCTACCGTGAGCTTCTCTCATTCCAAACTCCAGTCCTCCCACCCTCATCTGCGCCAACGGTATTTCAAGCGTGTCAGGCACAGCTTTCTCAAGGCTGGAGTGTTTTCTCTCCAAGCTAAGCTGGAACACCTCCTGGCTCAGTTTCAGTCTGGGGATATTTCTGTGCGCGCTGCTCTCATCACCACATATGAAGTCCTCCATGAAACCTCCACCTCTCTCAGGCTCTCTGTTGAACAAAACCTTTGCCACACAAGAGCTGGTCTGGTTCCATGGTCCCCGAAGCTGCAAGTCTATCGTGATACAATTGACTTTTGGCGGCGTGTTGTTAAGCTGAGACAGGGTGTGTCCACCAGTCATACTGTTTTGAAAAGGCTGGCATGCAAGCTTTCTCTCTACAAAGGAGAACACTGTGATCTTTCCAGTGCTGTCCTCCACCTGAAACAAGCTTACAGGCAATACCGGGCAGTGAAAAAATTGGCCCCCTCTTGGAGAGACTCCTTCAATCAAGGCCTGGTGGATGCACTTCTTGCTGAAGGCAAACCTCACAACCAGAATGCTTCCCAGATTCGTGCCAGGATGCGCAGGGAACGTCTTCAAAGAGAGCTTGGCCTTGCTGCTAGGTCTATTCGGGGACGTGTCAACAAGTCAGCTGTCTTGCGAGCTATTGCAGTTGGCCCTGATGGTGCTGAACAGGTCTTGGAGTCCCAGTCCACTATGGTTCCAGCTATGGCTGAATCCAATGTCCGGCGTCAACAGCAGTGTCTTGGCACTCCCTCCATGACTCCCTCCTTCATTCAAGATTTTGGATACCTAGGCACAGCCCATGCTTCTGCTCAAGTTCTTGATGGCACATATAATCCTCCTCCTGCCACTGACAAATACCTGGCTGAATTTCTTTCTTGTCTCAAAGTCCCTGCCTCTATTCTGAGTTTGCCTCCCTTTGACTATTCAGTGTGTCCAGCTGACAATGCTGCTGCCTGGAAACACCAGAGGGAACGCACAGCAAGTGAACCTTCTTGTTTGAGTTTTGCCCACCACAAGGCTTTTGCCCTGGATCCCCAGTTGAACAAGTTTGACACTCTACTGAGATCAGTCCCATTGATTGTTGGCTTCTCTCCTTCTGCCTGGCAGGTCATCACGGATGTTGAGATATTCAAGAAACCTGGTGAATATAGAGTGGATAAGATGAGACTCATCCAGTTGATGTCTCCTGAGTTCCAAATCAACAACAAGATGATTGGCAGACGCATTCTTGCCCATGCTGAACGTGCCAATGCAGTGGCGGTTGATCAACATGGAAGCAGGAAACACCACAAGGCCATCAACACCTGCTTGAACAAGAAGCTCATCTGTGATGTGTTGAGGCAGAAGCGCAGATCCGGTGCTGTTGCTATGAATGATGCCAAGGGCTGTTATGATAGAATCTCTCATCCCATTGCAGGTCTCACTCTCCAGAGCTTTGGTGTTCCTGCACATGTGTGTGAAGTTCTTCTGTCTACTCTGCAACATGCTAAGCACCACATCAAATAATAATAATAATATACGTATTTAAATAACTTTAATCACCAAAGGTGAAACTAAATTACTCAGTCTGTAACCAGACTTTAACGTCGCCTCCATCATAGAGTCAGGACCCCAAGTGGCAGAACGACAAATTTTCAAACAAACCTTGAACATCAAGCAGGGAAAAGGACAAACAAGTCCCACAAAATAGGGACTTGAGAGAAAGTGAAATGGGAATGAAGATATTGGGATAAGATCCAGTATCAAAAGGGATGGGACAGGATAAGAAGCAGGAACAGAAGACAAAACCAAGGTACAAAGTGTAATCAACCCTGAGGTCCAGTAAGCCAGGCTCTGAGAAGAGCAGCCTCTTGTTGGTATGGCTGCACTGGTGGGACAGGCGCTGCATACTGCTTCCTTGCAAGGTGGATGGTTGCAAGCCACTGCCGCTTGGCAGTCAGGGTGTAACCTTGTAGGACGTGGAAAGGGGTTTGTAACAGGGAGTGTGACTGGGGAAGTGCACCAGCTGCACCAATTGCCAATTCTGAAGTGATGGAAGCATCAAGAGATTGGTGTTGTTCAGCATCCAGGGTACCCCCAGGACCATGGAGTCGTTCATTCCTATAAGTCCAAAGATCCCAGGAGGTAAGAAAGAACTGATGGATGACAGCTGTAGCCCAACGTTTGGGAGAGCGCTTGCTTCCAATGTGGGAGTAGTAGTCAGCCTGGATTTGGTACCAGCGAGGAGACCACCTACCAAGGAGCCAGTTGTGCCAACCAATAGTCCTCTGTGCCCTGACAGCAGACGCAATTGCAAGTGAGTAGGATGATGGATAAATTCTCTGGCCCTTCCGAACTCTGGTGAGAAGATCCACAATGGCAACAACCAATGATGGATCAGTTTGTTCAACTTCAAGCCTCTTCTGCAGTGGTCCCTTGAAAGCTGACACACTGTGCTGTACTGCCCCAGTGTCCTTGCAGGAGAGCACATGAGAGACCTTCTCGTTGTCTGCATCACACAATGGGCACCGGGAGTGATCCTGATACTGGTAGTGAAGTAGTTGGTTGCCAACACCAATGCATCCAGAAGCAAATTTGACAAACCACCGTTGCATGCCAGGAGGTAATCGCGTGAAGGCAGACAGATGGGCACACCAATGGATGGAACTCAAAACAGGTTGTGGAATGGGAATATCATGGTGGGTCTGCCAGTATTTAAGAAGAGGAGGACCAGAAATGGCAACATGCAGAGCATTCTGATCAAACCTTGAACACTTGCATCCATTGAGAGAAAATGCCCAAGGCTCAAACACAAGTCTGGGATAGTGATGGGCCGAAGCTCTATGAACAGAGAGAAAGGCCTTTGCCATGCTGTCAACCTGATGATTGCGAAGGGCCCACCAATCAAGAAAGATTCCAGCTTGATGGCCCTGAACCCACTGAAAGTGCACAGAGATTGGCAGGGCAGAAATCATGTTTCTGATGACATAAACATAGTCAAAAGACTTCTGGGAAATAACCAAAGGCCAAGATCCCTGAGCCTGTTTGAGAGCTGTGTCACCATCCAGAGCAATAGTGATAGAGCCAGAAGCAATATCAAAAAGATTCACCAGAGCAGTGCAACAGGTGAGAACTCCAATGATACCCGCCAGTTCACTCCTGTAGGATGACTGATCCTCAGGGGATCCACTGACAAAATTACAGCCAGTGAGGAACAATGAAGCAGTCTTGGTGGAGGTATTGGGTGACAAAATGAATGCAGAAGTTCCTCTGAGAAGGTCCGGATCAAATGACCCATCACAGACAGCACTGGCAATACCACTCTGGATAGCATCAACAAGGTGTTGACAGCCAGCCTGTGGTAGAGAATATTTGTGGAGAAGTACCCTTGGAGACTCACAGAGTGCATCAAAGGCATCTACTGGGGAGTCTGGAAGAGAATCAAATGGATTGTACTCCAGAGGATCCATGTCAGGAGGTTCGGAAACAAAGGCTGAGGACCCAACCACTCGAACAACTTGGCCACAGATAACAGGGCAGACAAGCACATCAGCGCAGGCTGGTTTGTCAGAAAGGATTTCAGCAGTGACCCTGTATCTGCCCCTGCCCTGGGAGGTGCTCACAGTCCAGCCAGTAGAAGTTTTGAAGAATATTCTGTTGGTGGATGGAGACAAAAACCAAGGCCAAAGAGAAGCTGTCTGGGGAGAGAGCCAAGGCCCAAGATGAAAAGAAGGAGCTAGTGCCCTGGCTGCAGGGGGTGGACAGGGGGGAAGAAAACAGGTCTGAAGTGCCTTAGTCCAAAAGCGCTTTGCTGCTGGAGGCCAAGATGGAGGACATCTCGGCCAGTCAAGATGGTCCCTCAAGTGATTGGAGGATGTCAGCTGGAAAGCCATGGGAGAGAGTCTCTTCCCATCGGGAGTACAAATGTCAGCAAGGGAGATAGCCTTGAGTGACATGCGCATGTGATTCAAGAGGGACAAGTCAGCACCTCTGAAGCCAGCGTTGACAAAGGCTTGCATGAGATAGCAGTCATTGGAACGTAGCAGGGGAAGATCTGGGAAGTCTTCAAACAAGCTCACAGGGTGAACAGAGAAAAACTTCCACACATGTTTGTACCAGCAAGGAGTGACGTAGGAAGCAAAAGGATGATATGGTGTGACACCAAGATGGAGAGGAATGCCAAGTTCGAGCCGTAGAGACTCAGCAGTTAGCCTGAGAATCCTACCAGTTTGGGAGGACCTGACAGATTCCTGAAAGAGGGTGGCAATATGACTGAACTCTTGGAGGAGGTAGGGGTGAATGAAACCAAAGCCTTGATAGAGGGAAGGACCATAGAATACATGTCTGGGAAATGTCCGTGACATCCCTGCTTTATTCAGCACAGGAACAAGAGCTGGGTGAATTATCTTAGTCCAAGTGGCCTCATCAAGTTGCGTGACAGGCATGGGGTATTCAACAGACTTCATGAAAGAATACTTGAATGTGTAGAGGGATGCCCTCTTCTCACACTTGGAAGCCTTGAGCTGAGAGCCAAAAGACTGAGACTGTGACTTCATGTGAGCAATCTGTGCTTCCTCATTGCCATCCATGGAGATAAAAACCCCAAGGGTCTTGTCAGCATGGTCAACTTCAAAACGATCCAGGGTAGCGCGATTGCCATTCTTATCAGCAACAGAGAAGTCACCGGGCATGTCAGCAATGGAGCGATAGTCCCAACCGGATCCATTCCATTTGAAATCAATCAAATAACAGAAAGATTTGGCAGGTTCAATCGCACCACCAGTGGCAATAATCCCACCAGCCCATCGGTCAAGAGCTTCCTGAAAGTCAACAGCTAATTCTTCACCAGATGTTGAGGAATCAGAGCCAGCACAAAACAAATCTGTGTCATCCACAAAGGCAAAACCCACAAGAGAAACCAGTTGCAGTGACAAAGAAGTGATAAGATGGACACCATGCCCAGCCTGTTGCATCATTCGGAAGACAATGGTTGACACCAAAGCCCAAAGAGTTGGACCAATACCATTGCCTTGGCCACAACCACTGAGAGGAACAGGTTCATCACCATACACAGGACCTGACCGACCAAAACCAGTTTTGATGTGGTGCTTAGCATGTTGCAGAGTAGACAGAAGGACTTCACACACATGTGCAGGAACACCAAAGCTCTGGAGAGTGAGACCTGCAATGGGATGAGAGATTCTATCATAACAGCCCTTGGCATCATTCATAGCAACAGCACCGGATCTGCGCTTCTGCCTCAACACATCACAGATGAGCTTCTTGTTCAAGCAGGTGTTGATGGCCTTGTGGTGTTTCCTGCTTCCATGTTGATCAACCGCCACTGCATTGGCACGTTCAGCATGGGCAAGAATGCGTCTGCCAATCATCTTGTTGTTGATTTGGAACTCAGGAGACATCAACTGGATGAGTCGCATCTTATCCACTCTATATTCACCAGGTTTCTTGAATATCTCAACATCCGTGATGACCTGCCAGGCAGAAGGAGAGAAGCCAACAATCAATGGGACTGATCTCAGTAGAGTGTCAAACTTGTTCAACTGGGGATCCAGGGCAAAAGCCTTGTGGTGGGCAAAACTCAAACATGAAGGTTCACTTGCTGTGCGTTCCCTCTGGTGTTTCCAGGCAGCAGCATTGTCAGCTGGACACACTGAATAGTCAAAGGGAGGCAAACTCAGAATAGAGGCAGGGACTTTGAGACAGGAAAGAAATTCAGACAGGTATTTGTCAGTGGCAGGAGGAGGATTATATGTGCCATCAAGAACTTGAGCAGAAGCATGGGCTGTGCCGAGGTAGCCAAAATCTTGAATGAAGGAGGGAGTCATGGAAGGAGTGCCAAGACACTGCTGTTGACGCCGGACATTGGATTCAGCCATAGCTGGAACCATAGTGGACTGGGACTCCAAGACCTGTTCAGCACCATCAGGGCCAACTGCAATAGCTCGCAAGACAGCTGACTTGTTGACACGTCCCCGAATAGACCTAGCAGCAAGGCCAAGCTCTCTTTGAAGACGTTCCCTGCGCATCCGGGCACGAATCTGGGAAGCATTCTGGTTGTGAGGTTTGCCTTCAGCAAGAAGTGCATCCACCAGGCCTTGATTGAAGGAGTCTCTCCAAGAGGGGGCCAATTTTTTCACTGCCCGGTA
This sequence comes from Pseudo-nitzschia pungens, assembly GCA_037355855.1. Classification (NCBI taxonomy): domain Eukaryota; phylum Bacillariophyta; class Bacillariophyceae; order Bacillariales; family Bacillariaceae; genus Pseudo-nitzschia; species Pseudo-nitzschia pungens. The sequence continues at coordinate 5,343,426 of CM074760.1, read as the reverse complement.
TTGCCTGTAAGCTTGTTTCAGGTGGAGGACAGCACTGGAAAGATCACAGTGTTCTCCTTTGTAGAGAGAAAGCTTGCATGCCAGCCTTTTCAAAACAGTATGACTGGTGGACACACCCTGTCTCAGCTTAACAACACGCCGCCAAAAGTCAATTGTATCACGATAGACTTGCAGCTTCGGGGACCATGGAACCAGACCAGCTCTTGTGTGGCAAAGGTTTTGTTCAACAGAGAGCCTGAGAGAGGTGGAGGTTTCATGGAGGACTTCATATGTGGTGATGAGAGCAGCGCGCACAGAAATATCCCCAGACTGAAACTGAGCCAGGAGGTGTTCCAGCTTAGCTTGGAGAGAAAACACTCCAGCCTTGAGAAAGCTGTGCCTGACACGCTTGAAATACCGTTGGCGCAGATGAGGGTGGGAGGACTGGAGTTTGGAATGAGAGAAGCGCACGGTAGGTGGCAGGTGTTTGCCCATGAGGCTGCAATTACAGACTTCAATCCAAAGCATTCTGTGGTCCGATTCCATACCATAGGCGCCACCAAAGGGACAATACCCAGCCCTGAGAACATCAACATTCTCAGAGACCCAAATGGCATCAATTGGTGTTCTGGTAGTGTTGCGGTTGTGAGTGGCAGGAGGAGAAGACTGACTATGAAGGGTAAGAATGGCATCTCTGAAACCAAGAGCCTTGAGCTCAAAAGACAAGCCATCAGTCCGAACATCAGCATTTTGATCAATCCCAAGAATGACCTGGTCACCTGCACCCAGACAGACCTGAAGGGCAGCAGTCAAATCCCTGTGAAAGAGAATACATGGGTTGGGACTGAAAAGATTTTCAGCTGCTTGAAAGTATCGGTACTGTTGATTCCAGACGGAACCAAGGTCCCTGTCATTTTCAACAGGGCAGTAAGCAGAAAACATAGTGACAGTGTAACCATCCCTGCCCTGAAACTTGACAAAGGACCATCTCCCAAGACCAGAAGGATCAGCCCCATGGGCAATCTTGTGGGAACTGAACAGTTGATCAATGGAAAACCCTGTACCACCAGGCTGAAGCCATGAACAGTCAGAAGCTTCATGCTTGTTGTTGGCAAGATAGGAAAAACTTGAGGGACTGATATTCTTCATGCGCCGATTGAAAAGATCACATGGCAGGAGTTTGGATTCATTCAAACAATGTTCAGCAAAAAGAGCCACACTGGCATTGCTCTTGACAAATTGACGGGAGTTGTGCTTGGACATGGACATAAAGGAAGCTCTGCGCTGTGGTCCAATGTTTTGGAAAGTGATGATGGTGGAGTTAGAGGATGGAGCTTGAGGGAAGGAGTGACCAAAACTGTCAGAATCCTTAGCAGCAAGAGAGTCTCCATGAAGAGTTAATTGGACAAACTGAGAGACAGGGGAAGAGGCGGAGGAGGGAAAGGGAGAAACAGTAGAAGCATTGATAGGATTTGGAGTGGAAGGCATCCCATCAAACCTCATACCAGAAGAGCTAACCATGATCAGAAGGAAACCCAGTCTGTCGCAGGGATGGAAGAGTTGCCGGAGCTGATTTGGTGGAAACATTGGCATGGCTCAAATCACTGACACTAGCATCATGGCTGGAGGAGAATGCAATTGCAGCAACTCCAAGCCTCAATGCAGAGGCTGCGTCTTCCCCACCACCGGCAGCAGGAACTGCAGTTGAGGAATCAGGAGAGGCCACAGGGAGGTCACCAGCCATGGCATTCTGGGGAGGGTCAGGAACTGCAGGGGGAACTTCAGGAGGAATACCAGGAGAGGCATCAGCCTTGGCAACATTGGAAGAATCACCTCCAGTAGGAACACCACCTGCAGGCGCTGAAGCCTGGACATCAGTGAGATTGGAAGTACCGGTTGCTAAAGTATCCATGGATTGAGAATCATCAAATCCGCCACCACCACTGTCAGCACGGGCTTGGAGGTTAAAGTGCAGATCCAGATCAAAGGTAAGGTCTGGGGCAAGGTCAACTGACAAGTCATCATCAACAAGTTCCCAATCTCTTGCATCCCCATCACCAAAAAAGGGAAGAGAGTCATCCTGCATTGGATCTGCAGCAGGTTCAGTTTCCACAACACAATTGGCAGCAGCATCCCAATGGTAGGCTTCCATTTCAGTCAGGCACTCAGAAGAGAACCATTGTCGAACACAAGAACCATAATGAGCTTCCAGTATAATAGGCAGGAAAGACAACATGGCCATTGCTTCAGCCTTGGTAGTGATATTGTACAAAGCAAGGATCTCGCCTCGGTATGAACTGGTATCGACAGAAAGAAAAAGAGGCCATGACCAATTGTCACGGGTTCTGATACCCAGAAGCACACTGCGCAGTGTCTTCAAACCCAGCCCTTGGCCCAGGTCAACTGGAAGATCAAGATCAACTACCCCCAGAACAGGAGCAGTTTCATGGCTCTCAATAAATTTAGCTTGGCGGTGCTTAGCCTGGCGAACAGTCTTGAGCTTGGAGGGGGGAAGAGGTCTGTCAGAAGGATTGGTAGCTGTCTCAATAAACTTGTAGAATTTACCATCAGGGAGAGAGGCAATGTCTGAAGGTTTGCACCGATTGAACTGGGCTTTGAGGAGCTTAACAGTTTGGGCGCGCTTTGTAGCATCACACAAAACATGTGCAGCCTGAACAGGATTGGGATCAGGAGTTCTGGAGTTGTCAAGGCTGATATTCTTCCTGATAACAGCAATAGGACATGCCTGAAACCTGGGATGAGTCTGAAGCAATTCGTTGTAGTGGTCAAGATCAAAACTCTGCATGTAAGATCCAAGGAGAAAGCCACATGTGACAATAACTGGGGCCTGTATGTGGTCATATTTCAGGTCCATGTCACGGTCTCTGAGCCTCTGGAGCAATTGTGCTGAAAAGAGTTTCTCCAGGGAAGCACTGTGGCCCACAAAGAAGCGTAGATGAGGAGCAGTTCTACTGCGAAGCCAGAGCTGAGCAACATACAATTCCAAGGTCTTCCTGTCAGGAAGTGTCGTCCAAAACTTGGTAACAGGCTTGGCCTTGGGGTTGAGCCTGGCTCTGGAGGGAAAAACATACAACACCAGGCGCTTGTCAACAGTCCATAGAAGATCCAAAGCTTCCTTGAGAGACTTGAGCAGCTCATCATATAGTTCCCCAGGGTGTTGTGACATCAACCTTGGAAGGGACAGAGTGACATAAGAACGATGAGAACACTTGGTGCCAGCAGTGACATCCACTGGAGCTCTAGAATCACTGGAGCAAACCCCTCGGCGTTGGAGGAAATGCCCAGCAGAGGAGGACAAGACAGTAGCATCACCTCCACCAGGAAGAAAGGACACTGATTTGGAAGTAGAAGCATCATCAACTGCAGTTGGCGCAGGTGTAGGAGGTCGCTTCTTGAAATACCAGTGGGAGCCAAGCACCTGATTGGCTGCCAACCAAACTCGTCCTTCAGTGCTGGGCAAAAGGTTACCTTCACAATACAGGTCATCAAAACACTCAGGAGACATCTTGGCCAAACCAATAAGACATCTCTTCAGAGCATGGCCTGAAGGTTGCTTGGTCCAGTCTGCAGAGGCTTGAAAGCAGAGAGAAGCAAGGGAAACCAGGGACTCCACAGAAGCAGTTCTCCACTCAGGGTTGTCAGGAAAAGCTTGAGCATATGCTGGAGGGATGGCAGACTGACAGACATCATGGATGGATTTCTTGTCATTCCCATCTTTCTTGCTGAAGAAGTGAGTGGGGCTAGGACACCCAGTCCATAGCCGGGATCCTGCTGGAGTTTTACGAAGAGTGTGGATAGGGGTGGGAATGGAAGCACGACCAGTAAAAGGCCCCTTACCGTAGAAGCACCAGAGGAAGGAATCTGAGTGAGCTTTGTTGGCAGCAGCCAGGGCTTTCTTGCGCAGGGCATGTCGCTCTGCAGACGGTGTGTCAGAAAGAAATGCAAGAGTAGCTTGTTTCAGACTAGGCTTGGAAGGAGAGACCGTGGAAGGAGGGTGCTTAGAGTCTGAGTGCTCAGAGCCTGGCTGGCCATCCCTAGACGTCGCACTGTTGGACTTTCCACTGTTGGGCTTCCCACTGTTGGACGTCCCACTGTTGGAATTTCCACTGTTGGACTTCCCACTGTTGGACTTCCCACTGTTGGACTTCCCACTGTCAGACGTCCCACTGTCGGACTGCCCACTGCCTGAATGCCCTGTATCTGAATGCCCAGTGCCTGACTGCTCAGTGCTCATATCAACATCATCTAGTGCACCAGTAGACACAGCAGAAGTGAAGGACATATCATCATCAGAAGGGAGTGAATCCCTAGCTGTACGGGGAGAGGGAGGGGGAGAGGGAGTAGCCTGAAGAACGGAACCAGCAGGTAGTCGGCGGGAAGGGGTCCCCGTAAAGGCGCGTTTGTTTGAAGGAGTGTTATCCAAGGGAGACCTTTTTCGCCTGGAAGCTGGCGGGGGGGGAGGCATGGTGGGGCGAGGATCGTCTGAATAGGCGTGTTGGCTCGGGCGCTGATAGGCTGTCAGTGTTAACCTGTATGGATATATACAGATGGGTGTATCCTGGAAACAGGGTACAGCAGCAACAACAAGGGTAACCTTGGTCTGGACAAGGAAAAGGTCCCTGGGGATCCAAAAAATATACTGGAGCACACCCACAAAAGTCACCGGGGAACCTGGAAATTTTTGCTAAAAAACGAGCAAAATTTGTCTCACACTTGGAGCCCAAAAACTCTGCGCGGAAGAACGCTGCAAACGTGTAGGATTGTCGTGTAGGATTTTCGTGTAGGAATTTTTGCTAAAAAACGAGCAAAATTTGTCTCACACTCGGAGCGGTCGAGTCAGATTGTCTCACACTTGGAGCACACACGCAGAACTCTGCAAATTGTGTGTAGCTAGTACTCGTACGCGTAGCTTGAAAATTGTGCAAATTTGAACAATTTTGCAACTACTACTGCAAATCGAGTAGGCTTGTAGGCTTGCAAATTCGAATCGTAAGCGATTTGAATTGAAATACAGCAGCCCCAGGGAAGTTAGTAGCTTGAAAACAGGGGCTTTAGTAGGAACACTTAGAGACCGGGGGATATCAATGGCAGGGCACACTTAAAAGGCTCAGGAGGGAACTTGAAGTTCAAACTCGCAAGTACTTATAAGTGGAAACAGTATCCAGGGGCAATTGGCTTGAAAACAGGGACCTTGAGCGAGACACTTAGGGACCAGGGAAGCTGCTTGCTTGAAAACAGGGGCTTTAGTAGAAACACCTAGGGACCGGGGGGAGGCTTGTGTCTTGAAAACAGTGTCGAACTTGAAGTTCAAGTTGGGGTTGCTTAATAGCGAAAACACTTAGGGATCAGGGAACTCGCGAACACTTAGGGACCAGGGAAATTGTAGTCTTGAAACAAGGGGCTGTAGTAGCTGTAGTCTTGGAAACAAGAGTGCAATAAGTAGAAGGTACTTAGGGATCGGTTGGTCTTGGCTTGAAAACAGGTGTAGTAGGGGGAGCCTTAAGCAAAAACACTTAGGGACTAGGGGGCTTGGCTAGGAAACAGGGTAGCTCTTAAGTGATTGACACTTATAAGAGCAGGGGGCAATTGGCTTGAAAATAAAGGGGAACTGGAAGATATGCTTGCGCGAACTTGCAGATACTTAGGGATCAGCGAGTAGGAACCTTCTAGAAGGGGGGTGTATATGTGTTCGATCTTGAAGAATGTAGAACGTTAAGTAGGTTCGACCTTGAAGAATGTAGAACGTTAAGTGGGTATCACTTATGGGGCTTGGAAGACTGTATAGCGTTAAATAATAAGGTAGCTTGAAAACAGATCGAAAAACAAACCGAGCTCGGAACCGAAACAGAATCAGCTGTAGAAATTAGTACTGGAAGTTCTGTAGGAATTATGTGTCCTTGTTTGCTTGTTGCTGCCGAAGCGATCGACCGACCGGCAGGGAAGCAAGCAACCAAAGCAACCAAAGGAAGCAAGGAGCAGCCAAAGAAACAGCAGAAACAGATAGGCGAGGTCTCTGTTAATAGGTGTAGTGCTTGGTGTTGTTGTAGGAGCTTTAGAAGTGAGGGAGATATCAAAGGGGAAAGTTGTGTAGAAATCTACGTGTTTTAAGTACTGGAACATCGGAACGTCGGACAAAATCGCGCGTCGCAAAATTGTGCTAAGCACCACATCAAAACTGGTTTTGGTCGGTCAGGTCCTGTGTATGGTGATGAACCTGTTCCTCTCAGTGGTTGTGGCCAAGGCAATGGTATTGGTCCAACTCTTTGGGCTTTGGTGTCAACCATTGTCTTCCGAATGATGCAACAGGCTGGGCATGGTGTCCATCTTATCACTTCATTGTCACTGCAACTGGTTTCTCTTGTGGGTTTTGCCTTTGTGGATGACACAGATTTGTTTTGTGCTGGCTCTGATTCCTCCACATCTGGTGAGGAATTAGCTGTTGACTTTCAGGAAGCTCTTGACAGATGGGCTGGAGGGATTATTGCCACTGGTGGTGCTATTGAACCTGCCAAATCCTTCTGTTATTTGATTGATTTCAAATGGAATGGATCCGGTTGGGATTATCGTTCCATTGCTGACATGCCCGGTGACTTCTCCGTTGCTGACAAGAATGGCAATCGAGCTACCCTGGATCGTTTTGAAGTTGACCATGCTGACAAGACTCTTGGGGTTTTTATCTCCATGGATGGCAATGAGGAAGCACAGATTGCTCACATGAAGTCCCAGTCTCAGTCTTTTGGCTCTCAGCTCAAGGCTTCCAAGTGTGAGAAGAGGGCATCCCTCTACACATTCAAGTATTCTTTCATGAAGTCTGTTGAATACCCCATGCCTGTCACGCAACTTGATGAGGCCACTTGGACTAAGATAATTCACCCAGCTCTTGTTCCTGTGCTGAATAAAGCAGGGATGTCACGGACATTTCCCAGACATGTATTCTATGGTCCTTCCCTCTATCAAGGCTTTGGTTTCATTCACCCCTACCTCCTCCAAGAGTTCAGTCATATTGCCACCCTCTTTCAGGAATCTGTCAGGTCCTCCCAAACTGGTAGGATTCTCAGGCTAACTGCTGAGTCTCTACGGCTCGAACTTGGCATTCCTCTCCATCTTGGTGTCACACCATATCATCCTTTTGCTTCCTACGTCACTCCTTGCTGGTACAAACATGTGTGGAAGTTTTTCTCTGTTCACCCTGTGAGCTTGTTTGAAGACTTCCCAGATCTTCCCCTGCTACGTTCCAATGACTGCTATCTCATGCAAGCCTTTGTCAACGCTGGCTTCAGAGGTGCTGACTTGTCCCTCTTGAATCACATGCGCATGTCACTCAAGGCTATCTCCCTTGCTGACATTTGTACTCCAGATGGGAAGAGACTCTCTCCCATGGCTTTCCAGCTGACATCCTCCAATCACTTGAGGGATCATCTTGACTGGCCGAGATGTCCTCCATCTTGGCCTCCAGCAGCAAAGCGCTTTTGGACTAAGGCACTTCAGACCTGTTTTCTTCCCCCTTGTCCACCCCCTGCAGCCAGGGCACTAGCTCCTTCTTTTCATCTTGGGCCTTGGCTCTCTCCCCAGACAGCTTCTCTTTGGCCTTGGTTTTTGTCTCCATCCACCAACAGAATATTCTTCAAAACTTCTACTGGCTGGACTGTGAGCACCTCCCAGGGCAGGGGCAGATACAGGGTCACTGCTGAAATCCTTTCTGACAAACCAGCCTGCGCTGATGTGCTTGTCTGCCCTGTTATCTGTGGCCAAGTTGTACGCGTGGTTGGGTCCTCAGTCTTTGTTTCTGAACCTCCTGATATGGATCCTCTGGAGTACAATCCATTTGATTCTCTTCCAGACTCCCCTGCAGATGCCTTTGATGCACTCTGTGAGTCTCCAAGAGTACTTCTCCACAAATATTCCCTACCACAGGTTGGCTGTCAGCCCCTTGTTGATGCTATTCAGAGTGGTACTGCCAGTGCTGTATGTGATGGTTCATTTGATCCGGACCTTCTCAGAGGATCTTCTGCTTTCATTCTGTCACCCAATACCTCCACCAAGACTACTTCATTGTTCCTCACTGGCTGTAATTTTGTCAGTGGATCCCCTGAGGACCAATCATCCTATAGGAGTGAACTGGCAGGTATCATTGGGGTTCTCACCTGTTGCACTGCTCTGGTGAGTCTTTTTGATATTGCTTCTGGCTCTATCACCATTGCCCTGGATGGTGACACAGCTCTCAAACAGGCTCAGGGATCCTGGCCTTTGGTTATTTCCCAGAAGTCTTTTGATTATGTTTATGTCATCAGAAACATGATTTCTGCCCTGCCAATCTCTGTGCACTTTCAGTGGGTTCAGGGACATCAAGCTGGAATCTTTCTTGATTGGTGGGCCCTTCGCAATCATCAGGTTGACAGCATGGCAAAGACATTTCTCTCTGTCCATAGAGCTTCTGCCCATCACTATCCCAGACTTGTGTTTGAGCCCTGGGCTTTTTCTCTCAATGGATGCAAGTGTTCAAGGTTTGATCAGAATGCTCTGCATGTTGCCATTTCTGGTCCTCCTCTTCTTAAATATTGGCAGACCCACCATGACATCCCCATTCCACAACCTGTTCTGAGTTCCATCCATTGGTGTGCCCATCTGTCTGCCTTCAAGCGTCTACCTCCTGGCATGCAAAGGTGGTTTGTCAAGTTTGCTTCTGGATGCATTGGTGTTGGCAACCAACTACTTCACTACCAGTATCAGGATCACTCCAGGTGTCCCTTGTGTGATGCAGACAACGAGAAGGTTTCTCATGTGCTCTCCTGCAAGGACACTGGGGCAGTACAGCACAGTGTGTCAGCTTTCAAGGGACCCCTGCAGAAGAGGCTTGAAGTTGAACAAACTGATCCATCCTTGGTTGTTGCCATTGTGGATCTTCTCACCAGAGTTCGGAAGGGCCAGACCATTTATCCATCATCCTACTCACTTGCAATTGCGTCTGCTGTCAGGGCACAGAGGACTATTGGTTGGCACAACTGGCTTCTTGGTAGGTGGTCTCCTCGCTGGTACCAAATTCAGGCTGACTACTACTCCCACATTGGAAGCAAGCGCTCTCCCAAACGTTGGGCTACAGCTATCATCCATCAGTTCTTTCTTACCTCCTGGGATCTTTGGACTTATAGGAATGAACGACTCCATGGTCCTGGGGGTACCCTTGATGCTGAACAACACCAATCTCTTGATGCTTCCATCACTTCAGAATTGGCCATTGGTGCAGCTGGTGCACTTCCCCAGTCACACTCCCTGTTACAAACCCCTTTCCACGTCCTACAAGGTTACACCCTGACTGCCAAGCGGCAGTGGCTTGCAACCATCCACCTTGCAAGGAAGCAGTATGCAGCGCCTGTCCCACCAGTGCAGCCATACCAACAAGAGGCTGCTCTTCTCAGAGCCTGGCTTACTGGACCTCAGGGTTGATTACACTTTGTACCTTGGTTTTGTCTTCTGTTCCTGCTTCTTATCCTGTCCCATCCCTTTTGATACTGGATCTTATCCCAATATCTTCCTTCCCATTTCACTTTCTCTCAAGTCCCTCTTTTGTGGGACTTGTTTGTCCTTTCCCCTGCTTGATGTTCAAGGTTTGTTTGAAAATTTGTCGTTCTGCCACTTGGGGTCCTGACTCTATGATGGAGGCGACGTTAAAGTCTGGTTACAGACTGAGTAATTTAGTTTCACCTTTGGTGATTAAAGTTATTTAAATACGTATATTAATTAACCTACAGCTGACATCGCGAGATCCCTGATGTTAATGGGGAGCCCTTCCCCAGCAGACACGCGGACCGACCGGAGCCCAGCACATCCACCTCTGGGGGTCTACTGATACATGATACGGTAGTTGAGCATCATGGTGGCACCATGGAGCTCGATCCGGTGGGGAAGGAGCAGGACGTGGAGAAAGCAGCGTCCATGATTCCCTGTTATTTACAGGATTCAAGGGGACGCTTGTTTGCAACGGATGGAACCACACTGGAAAAAGAAAAGGCTTTCGTGGAGACAGACCACCACGTATTCCAGTGAGAACAGTCAGTTATATCCAGCAGAATAAGAACATGACGTCAGGACCATCCATCAGAATAGTGAGGCGCAGACAACCTCCAATCTGCCATACCATCGATTTTGATTTTAGCCAAGGGAACTTGGAATCAGAACTCCAAGACCAGTCATGTCTCTGAGGCCAGTCATGCCTCTGAGGCCAATCATGCCTCAAAACCGATAGATCCCTGGGACCAGTCATGTCCCAAAAATCAAATCGATTGGTTCAGAGCAGAAAGACCGAATAGAATTCTTCTTTTTGGTCGTAACCAACCATTTGGATACCTTATTAACCAACCATCCAACCATCGAATCGGAACCATCGATGTGGATAGACGTCAGCACGAAAATGTTGACACCAATGCTGACGTGATACGTGATACCTTTTCTTTCGGAATTGTCGAGTACGGAACAATCGACCCGGACCTTCGATCGACAACTTGGATGGAGACAGTCCCCACCACAAAAGAATTTGGTTTAGAAACTGAAGCAAATTAGGTAATCAAAGCAAGAAAACCATGGCCAAGCAAACTAGAAGCCAAGCCGCCGCCGCTGCAGCAGCCGCCGGAGGCGCCGCCCCTGGAGATGGTGGTGGAGCTGTCCCCGGAGCCGGAGTCGGCGCTCCCCCACCTGGAGATGTCCCTGGAGTCGTCGATGGAGTCGGCGTTCCCCCTGTCGGAGCGCCTGGAGCCGGTGTTCCCCCTGTCGCCGGCGTTCCCCCTGTCGAAGCGCCTGGGGTCCCCCCTGTCGGAGCACCTGGAGTCCCTCCTATTGCTCCTGCTGTCCTTGGAGGCTCCAGAGTCCAACAAGAACCAAACCTTGACATCCAACCTCGATCTGAGATGATCCTTCTTGCTGCTATTCAAGAACTGAGAGCGATGCGCAGCGAGAATGCGGCCCGGATTGCTGCTGACGCTGCTGCTGCCACCGCTCGAGAGGATGCAGCCCGGACTGCTGCCGCCGCTCCTGCTCCTGCTCCCGCTCCTGCACCTGCAGGGGCTAGCCCTGATATCCTCCAAGCTCACGCCACAGCCCAGGCTAACGGAGGCATCTCTGGATACAAGAATGGAGCGAAGCTCACCTCAAGAGAGTTAGACCTCCACAAGATCCTTTCTGGTTTCAGCAACAACGATACGGCGGATGAACTATTCCGGAATGGCCTCAACAGCATCGAGGCGATCCAGCAGCTCTCTGCCAAGGAACTCCCCAAGTACCTACGTGATTTCAATAGCGACCGTCATCCGATGTGCCCCCACCCTGAACGAGTATTCATCGGACTTTCCTTCAGACAATCCTTTAAGCTTCTTTCTGAGTGGATCCGCTACCAACCACTCATTGGTATCAAGCCTACAGCCCATACTTGGCTTAGTGATCCCCTCGCAGCCGACCGAACTCGTGATCGCCTACACGGAATGGAAACCTCCGACAAGGAGACAGTCGCATCCATTACCCCGCCGAAGCTCGTCAGCCTTGACAACTTCCGTAAGTGGGAAGAAAACTTCCGCCAGTTCCTCCGCTTCCAGTACAATGAACGAGGATTCCCCTTATCATATGTCATTCGCCCGAAGGAGCAAGAGACGGTGACTGCAGCTGACAGGTCCGCCACTGTTGGGAACGACGGGACCTATTCCAACTGGATGGATTATAATGTTCGATGCGCCACGCTTGAAGGCCCACAGTTTGTCACTGACAACCACGACGTTTGGGTGCTGCTCTGTAACGCAGTCAGCGACGGGCCCGGTTGGGCCTACACTCGAAAGTACAAAGACGCGAAGCATCCAACTGGGAATGCCCGAGCCGCATTCCTAACTCTATACGAGAATGCCTTCTCTCAGACGAACGTCACGGCTATCCTTGACAAGGTCCGTACCGGTATGTACACCTCTCGCTACACAGGAGACTCTCGAACATACGACTTTGAGAAGCACTGCAGAACTTGGTTGAATTTCCAGACTACGCTCACCAATCACGGCAAGTTGCCAGACGAGCAAGACTTCACCATGAATTTCATCCACAGCATCCAAGACGATCGGTTTGAGAACCCCAAGATCCAAGCCCTCGACAGTGACAAGTATACCACGAACTTCAATGAATGCGTCTCATTCTTCAAGAAATGCCTCGGCATACGGAAGATGGGTGCGGCTTCAACCAAGCGAGCGCGAAGTATTTCCTCTGTACGTCAAGATGGTGGCGATGGTCAAGGAAGTAGCAACCACGGCGGATCGTATAGCGGGAAGGTCGAAGACAAGAAGTATCCCTACGAAGTTTACAAGACCTTCTCCAAGGAACAACGAAAGCAGTTGTACGACCTCCGCCAGAAGAAGAAGGCCCAAACCATTCAGTCCACGAGTTCGAGCCATGCCACGCCTGCTGCCTCCGCGAACGCGAATGTGACCCAAGGCGCAGGGAACAGTTTTGGGCCCAAGGGACGCAAAAAGGACAAGAACAAGAAGAAGGGCAACGGCTCGAACCAAGGACAGACCCCCAAGAACTGAAACGACGGCCGGTGCCCGAAATTAAGTAAGGTTGGCCGGCTGTTGTACCAGATGGATCTCCCGCGCGCGCGCCCCCCACCCAGCCCTGAGGGGCAATGCGAGCTGGACAGCCATGCTGATACGACTGCCGCCGGCTCCAATATGATCTTGCTTGAAGACCACGTCGTCAGCCACGTCGATGTTCATCCTTTTTCGCCTGAGCTCGAGCCTATCAAGAACATTCCTATTGGGACCTGTGTTACGGCCTACACAGATACCGACGGGAAAGTTTGGTTGATTTATTTCCACGAAGCCCTGTATTTTGGCGACAAGTTGTCCCACAGCTTGATTTGTCCGAATCAGATACGGGATTGCCATCCCAATCGTGTCAGTGAAACGCCCCGTCAGTATGATGAACAGTCCAGTCACTCCATCCATATTGACAATACCGATCCTGAAGATCCCCATGCGGGCCACACCCTCGACATCAAACTCCTGCTTGATGGGGTCGTGTCCTATTTCCCTTCCCGCAAGCCAACCAAGCATGAAATGGCTACATGCGATCATGTCGTTGCTACCCGAGACTTCCCCTGGGATCCGAAGAGCAAGAAGTTCGAGCAAGCCGAAGAAGCCATCGACGGATCTCATCCGTTGAATCCTACGCTGTCTGTCCTTCGCGCGGGGACGCCCCATGCGCCCGCGCCGACCACGAAGCAGTCCAAGAGGTCCAAGACGAACAAGCGCAAGTTGGAGCCCGTCGAAACACGGTCCAACTTCAGTCCCCATTTGTACGACGATCCTCTTCGGAACGACGAGCTGATCCTGCCACAGCATGATTGCTATGAGAAGTACAAGCTGCGGAGCCTTCAGCAACTCTGTACCCGCCGTGATCTGACCCCATGTGCGATCGCATCCGACTCGCGTCTGGATGCGCGGCTATCTTCTCTTTTTCATTCGGGCGATTCCCTGAAGACTTGCGGGGACGATGTAGACGAGGATACAGTTCCAAGTCTTACAGTCAACGCCCTGCATACCCCTCTGTACGAGCGCGCCTACACCGATGGACGCGAGCGCTTCGAATTGGATCCCCGTCACAGTTCTCCCGTCTGCTTGTCATCCGTCTACAAGCATGTACGATGGGACGATGCAGTCGAACCAGTCGATCCCGAGCTCGACACTATCGCCAGACGAGCCAAGTGGGGTCCGACGATTGACACCGAACGATACTGCAAGATCGACTCCGACCGTCTATCCAAGATTTGGGATGTATCTCCGAGAAAGGCTGCGGATACCCTTCGAGTCACGACGCAGAAAGGGTTCCGCAACCCTATGCATCCCCTTGTCCGCCGATTGCCAACGCAGAGCTTCAGAAACAAGCGCATCGCGGCTGGCAAATGGTACACCGACACCTGGATGGCAAAGGTCCCGAGCATCATGCGACAAGATTCAGCCGCCCAAGTTTTCAGTAATGGTAAGGGCTACGACGAGTTCATACCTATACAGGGCAAGAAGCAAGCGTATGAAGGACTGAAGATTTTCATCCACGACGTCGGTATCCCCGAGCATTTGATATCTGATGGCGCTCGAGAGCAAGGAGCCCCTGGTACCTACAAGACTCCATGGAATAAGGTCGTCAGCAAGAACCATATCCACCAGACTTTCATCCAGCCAAGATGTCCCTTCCAGAATCGCGCGGAGCTCAGCATCGGCCATATCAGCAGAAGCATCCGCAAGAAGACGGCTCGGAAGCGATCCCCCAAGCGCCTGTGGGCTTTCTGCGGAGAGCTCGTTGCTGCCATCCGACAGCGCACGGCTTCCAGTGATCCTACGATGATGGGTCGAACGCCGTTCGAAATTGTACATGGGTACATGCCTGACATATCTCTGTACCAAGCCCATGAATGGTATGATTTCGTCTATTGGGTTGATCTCTCTGATGGGACCGAGAAGCTGGGACGATGGCTTGGCCCGTGCGGTGACCGATTCGGAGGCGGAGACTGCCACTGGATCCTGAACGAGGCGGCCATGCCGGTAAGCACTAACACAGTCCGTGCTGTTACTGAAGAAGAATGGCGTTCCCATGACGTCAAGCGCTATATGGACTCATTTGACCAAGCAGTGGAATCCAAGATCGGGGACAAGGTTGAGGATAACGACGCAAAGTTCCAAGCTACGTACCCTGATCCCCCTGCTGAGTTATTTGAGGGTCACCAAGAAAGGTGGGAGCTCGCCGAGCCTGAAGCCTCTATTCCAGATATCGACGACCTCATACCTGATGGGGATGACTATGATGAGTATATTGGTAATAATGTCATGATCCAGAAGGGCGATGAACGACTACGGTGTGTCGTGAAGAATCGTTCTGCTGACCTTAATGGCAATCCGATTGGTAAGAGGAATGATAACCCTATCCTTGATACCAGAATGTATGATCTGCAGTTTCCAGATGGTTCCGTCGAGCAGTACACCGCCAATATCGTTGCTGAGAGCATGTACAGCGAGATCGATGACGACGGACGAATGTTCTCTCTACTGGACGAGATTATCGATCACGAGAAGGACGGATCTGCCGTTAGGAAGCAAGATGCGACGATCACCAACAAGTATGGTCGCAAAGTCCCAAGGCCTACAACGAAGGGATGGCGATTGCTCGTCAGTTGGAAAGACGGAACCGAATCCTGGTGTAAGTTGAGCGATCTGAAAGAGTCCTTTCCTGTGCAGACCGCAGAGTACGCCGTATCCGCCAAGATCTCGGATCAGCCAGCATTCCGATGGTGGATCCACCACGTACTACGAAGGAAGAAGCGAATCCTCAAAGCCACCAAGCGAAACAAGTACTGGGATCGAACCCATAAGTTCGGAGTGGAGTTACCACATTCTATCCCTGAAGCCCTCGCCATCGACCGAAAGACGGGAACGGACTATTGGGAGAAGGCGATTGCGAAGGAGATGAGGAACAACGAGATGGCGTTCGAGTTTGACCCCAGATACACCGTCGAAGGTCTCAAGGCCGAAGGATTCAGCAAGATCACGACGCACATGATCTTTGACGTGAAGTTGGGGTCCCTGACGCGGAAAGCACGGCTCGTCGCCGATGGCCATAAGGTACAAGCAACAGCTAAGGAACATACCTTCAGCAGTGTACCTAGCAGGGATTCAGTCCGTATCTTCTTCCTGTTGGCAGCGCTGAACAATTTGGACGTACTGTCTGCGGACATCCAGAATGCCTATCTTACAGCGCCGATCAAGAAGAAGTATTATTTGGTTGCACGAGCTGAAGATGGTTTTCCCCCGCACTTGGTAGGACAGGTATGTAAGATCGTTCGAGCACTGTATGGACTTCCTGTTGCAGGCGCGTCGTTCCGATCCTATTTGACCAAGCACCTACGAACGCTAGGATATCAACCCTGTAAAGCTGATCCTGAGGTTCATATGCGAGTGGAGACACGAAAAGACGGCTCTAGGTACTGGGCCTACCTGATTGCATACGTCGACGATATTATCTGTTGCAGCGAGGACCCTCGACGACAGTTGGAAAGTATCGAGCAGCGCTTCACGCTGAAGGACGGGACTATAGAAGTTCCAACCTTGTACCTGGGCGCTGATGTCCATCCGCATGTGGTCGAAGACGATCCAATTCCCAAGTGGGCAATGTCCTCCGAGAAATATGCTAAGAAAGCCATCGACGCAGTAGAGAAGGAGCTTGGCACCGAGCAGTATGGTTACAAGCACCTTCCGAACAAGGTGTCTACCCCGTTGACATCCGATTATCGTCCAGAAGTTGATGTAACCGCCGAACTGGATCCAAGCAAGCAGAACTACTACCAGGGCCTGATTGGTGTATTGAGGTGGTTGTGCGAACTTGGGAGACTGGATTTGGTCATGCCTGTATCCCTTATGTCTAGGTATCTAGCGCAAGCAAGAACAGGGCATTTGAACCAAGTATTGCACATGTTTGCCTATCTCAAGGCGCATGCACGATCCAAGCTAGTATTTGACGAGACGCGTCCTGAAGTGGATGAAACCAGGTTCCCCGACTGTGATTGGAGTGAGTTCTACCCAGATGCCAAGGAGGTATTGCCACCGGATGCTCCAGAACCCCTTGGGAAAGCAGTTATTATGAGTTGTTTTGTTGATGCGGACCATGCTGGATGCAAAGCCACGAGGAGATCCCATACCGGAATCATCATCTTTGTGAACAGGGCTCCAATCCTGTGGTTCAGCAAAAGGCAAACCACTGTAGAGACCTCCACCTTTGGATCCGAGATTGTCGCGCTTCGAATTGCCATTGAACTGATTGAGGGTCTTAGATACAAGCTCAGGATGATGGGTGTCCCTATTGAAGGTCCTACCAATGTGTACTGTGACAACGAGTCGGTTGTCAAAAATACCACCAGACCGGAGAGTCCATGCAACAAGAAGCACAACAGTGTTGCCTACCACAAGGCGCGCGAGTCTATTGCTGCTGGAACAATCCGAATCGCAAAGGAGCCTGGTGAGACCAACATTGCTGATTTATTCACTAAGTTGCTGAATGGTCCGGCTCTGAAAGACCACTGCGCTCGATGCATGTGGTAAATTGATCTAGCTGCATTATTTGGGGCACCTTCGGTCCCTGACAAGCAGCTCGGACGCAAAAGATTTTTGCTTCCGAAAGATTTTCGGAACCAGACGATTTCGATTTACGAGTTATTCCTTCGATTACGGATTTCGATTGCAGCGAATTTCGATACCGATTTGCAACATGTTTCGGATACAGTCTTATTTCCGGACGCAATTCGTTTCGGACGCAGCCGAACTGTTCGAACGCAGTTGATTTCGGACGCGATTTCAATTCCGGATTCGATCAGATCTTATGTCCTATGTTATATTTGGGAGTCTCCGGTACACCGGTTCCGGGGACTATAAACTTGAAAGACAATAGGCTGATTGATCTCCTTGTTCGTGTCAAGGAGTGGAACCAAGGGCAAAACGTCCTCCGGTCCGACCCCCTCTTTTTGAACTACGAATCAGCCGGGCCTCTGATAGAAGAACTGCAATATTTGGTGCAGTTTGATCTCTGACAAGTTACATGGAAGCATCCCTGAATTCTGTTATGATCCATCCAAGTGTCCTGGTACAACAAGCAGGAGTATTGGTGTTCCCCTGGGAGTATCTGTTTCCGGGGACCAGTATAGTTGCTCAGTACAGGGCCACTCGCATGAATCACGGGGACTATGAAGATATCCATGGTGGTGCTATGATCTGTGCTAGCAAGGCTCCTGTGTAGAAGGGCTACTGGGTCTACAGTCAGCAACATCCAGTAGCTGACTAACAGGTGCTGAGCTGAGTGCTGAGATGTGTGCTAATTGGTAGCATACAGGCTTAGCAGCAGGCTTAGCAGCAGACCTATCCTGTCTAGTATTGCTAGCAGAGTTTACTAGGGTCGCCGCGTACGATTTGTACCAATCGTACGTACCCCGAGTAAAGCACCTTTTAGGTGTAGCTAAATGCTACAGGGTTAGGGTTGCTAATGCTACGAGATACTGAAAGATGCTAGCCTACCATGATACCATGCTAAGATACGATGCTACCGCCGGGGTTGGGTCATTGGTGTAGAATGTGTACCATGACCGCATACCCGGCCCAAACAGTTACCCAACGCGCTAGCATACGCGAGTTACTATCGCTAGCACACGATTCGATCTAATTAATCGGAGATACCCTACGATACTCCGATACGCTACCCGTAGAATACAGTACCAGCACTACGGAGCGTTGTTATTATACGAGTTAGCGAGTTAGCGGATCGATGTCACGATACGAGCTGAGCTGCGCTCAGCTCCCTTTATTCACTCTTTATATTTCACTCTAAATTAAATGCCTATCATGCCCTCCCCTTTCGATCGATTCCGATGTACCTCTAGGGAAGTACCTTGTAGTAACTAAGTGTATGCAATAAGACCTTGAACAGTCCGCTGTAGTCTCACCCTTTGCCAGGGATGTACGCGTTATTATTGTTAAGGCTTTTCCTTATTTACAGACCAGTACGAGTCGAACTTATCTACGAGCCGATTAAGTTCCCCGAAGACCGCTGACGAGCGGATATCAACACAGTCAAGGCTGATATTCTTCCTGATAACAGCAATAGGACACGCCTGAAACCTGGGATGAGTTTGAAGCAATTCGTTGTAGTGGTCAAGATCAAAACTCTGCATGTAAGATCCAAGGAGAAAGCCACATGTGACAATAACTGGGGCCTGTATGTGGTCATATTTCAGGTCCATATCACGGTCTCTGAGCCTCTGGAGCAATTGTGCTGAAAAGAGTTTCTCCAGGGAAGCACTGTGGCCCACAAAGAAGCGTAGATGAGGAGCAGTTCTACTGCGAAGCCAGAGCTGAGCAACATACAATTCCAAGGTCTTCCTGTCAGGAAGTGTCGTCCAAAACTTGGTAACAGGCTTGGCCTTGGGGTTGAGCCTGGCTCTTGAGGGAAAAACATACAACACCAGGCGCTTGTCAACAGTCCATAGAAGATCCAAAGCTTCCTTGAGAGACTTGAGCAGCTCATCATAGAGTTCCCCAGGGCGTTGTGACATCAACCTTGGAAGGGACAGAGTGACATAAGAACTATGAGAACACTTGGTGCCAGCAGTGACATCCACTGGAGCTCTAGAATCACTGGAGCAAACCCCTCGGCGTTGGAGGAAATGCCCAGCAGAGGAGGACAAGACAGTAGCATCACCACCACCAGGAAGAAAGGACACTGATTTGGAAGTGGAAGCATCATCAACTGCAGTTGGCGCAGGTGTAGGAGGTCGCTTCTTGAAATGCCAGTGGGAGCCAAGCACCTGATTGGCTGCCAACCAAACTCTTCCTTCAGTGCTGGGCAAAAGGTTACCTTCACAATACAGGTCATCAAAACACTCAGGAGACATCTTGGCCAAACCAATAAGACATCTCTTCAGAGCATGGCCTGAAGGTTGCTTGGTCCAGTCTGCAGAGGCTTGAAAGCAGAGAGTAGCAAGGGAAACCAGGGACTCCACAGAAGCAGTTCTCCACTCAGGGTTGTCAGGAAAAGCTTGAGCATATGCTGGAGGGATGGCAGACTGACAGACATCATGGATGGATTTCTTGTCATTCCCATCTTTCTTGCTGAAGAAGTGAGTGGGACTAGGACACCCAGTCCATAGCCGGGATCCTGCTGGAGTTTTACAAAGAGTGTGGATAGGGGTGGGAATGGAAGCACGACCAGTAAAAGGCCCCTTACCGTAGAAGCACCAGAGGAAGGAATCTGAGTGAGCTTTGTTGGCAGCAGCCAGGGCTTTCTTGCGCAGGGCATGTCGCTCTGCAGACGGTGTGTCAGAAAGAAATGCAAGAGTAGCTTGTTTCAGACTAGACTTGGAAGGAGAGACCTTGGAAGGAGGGTGCTTAGAGTCTGAGTGCTCAGAGCCAGGCTGGCCATCCCTAGACGTTGCACTGTTGGACTTTCCACTGTTGGGCGTCCCACTGTTGGACGTCCCACTGTTGGAATTTCCACTGTTGGACTTCCCACTGCTGGACTTCCCACTGTCAGACGTCCCAATGTCGGACTGCCCACTGCCTGAATGCCCTGTGTCTGAATGCCCAGTGCCTGACTGCTCAGTGCTCATATCAACATCATCTAGTGCACCAGTAGACACAGCAGAAGTGAAGGACATATCATCATCAGAAGGGAGTGAATCCCTAGCTGTACGGGGAGAGGGAGGGGGAGAGGGAGTAGCCTGAAGAACGGAACCAGCAGGTAGTCGGCGGGAAGGGGTCCCCGTAAAGGCGCGTTTGTTTGAAGGAGTGTTAGCCAAGGTAGACCTTTTTCGCCTGGAAGCTGGCGGGGGGGGAGGCATGGTGGGGCTAGGATCGTCTGAATAGGCGTGTTGGCTCGGGCGCTGGTAGGCTGTCAGTGTTAACCTGTATGGATATATACAGATGGGGGTATCCTGGAAGCAGGGTACAGCAGCAACAACAAGGGTAACCTTGGTCTGGACAAGGAAAAGGTCCCTGGGGATCCAAAAAATATACTGGAGCAGCACACCCACAAAAGTCACCAACGAGCAAAATTTGTCTCACACTTGAAGCACAAAAACTCTGCGCGCGGAACTCTGCAAATCGTGTAGGCTTGTACTCGTACTGTACTCCTAGCTTGAAAATTGTGCAAGTTTGAACAATTTTTCAACTACTGCAAATCGTGTAGACTGAAGTCGTAGTACTTGTAGCTTGAAAATTGTGCAAATTTGAACAATTTTGTGCTCGTAATAACACTGCAAATTCGAATCGGATACGATTCGAATTGGAATACAGCAGCCCACCGGGAAGCTAGTGGCTTGTAGGAACACTTAGGGACCGGGGGATATCAATGGCAGGGCACACTTAAAAGGCTCAGGAGGAAAACAAACCGAGCTCGGAGACAAAGCGGAACTGAAACAGAATCAGCTGTAGGATTAGTACTGGGCTTGCTGTAGAAAATTATGTGTCGTGTTTTCGTGCTGCTTGTTGCTGTTGTTGCCGAATCGACCGACCGACAGGAAACAAGCAACCAAAGCAACCAAAGGGAGCAAGGAGCAGCCAAACAAACAGCAGAATCAGATAGGGGAGGTCTCTGTTAATAGGTGTAGAGCTTGGTGTTGCTGTTGGAGCTTTAGAAGTGAGTGAGATATCAAAGGGGAAAGTTGTGTAGAAATCTACGTGTTTTAAGTACTGGAACATCGGAACGTCGGACAAAATCGCGCGTCGCAAAATTGTATAGTGGGTAAGTTAGGTATTTAGAGGTTGTTAGTGGTGTGGTATGTTATAAGGGGGTTGTACTAACCTTTGGTTGCTTTGAAGTGGATTCCGGGGGCAAAGGCGATTTGGTCTTTGTGTTCGGTGATCCAATCGGTGATTGCTTTGCGGAGGTTGGGGTTGGCGTTTTCCCAGGAGGTTTTGGAGTTATTGTTGGTGGTTTTGTCGGGGATTGGGTGGTCTTTGGGGCAGTCGGAGCAGTCTTTCCATCCGCAGTTGCGGTCGAGGATGATGTTGCCTTTGCATGGATTTTTTCCGGTGTCGGGGTTGGTGAAGTTTAGGGGTGGTAGTTTGCCGGGTCGGAGGGTGATGATCCATCCGTGTTTTTTACGTGCTTCGGCTTGTTCGTCGGTACAGCGTTGGGCGGTTTTTGTTTGTTTGTTTGGGTTGGTGTTGTTGTTGTTGTTGTTGTTATTGTTCTTGCGTTTGGAGTTTTGGTTGGAATGGGAAGTTGATCCGTTGGAGGTTTGGTTGGTTTTGGTGGAGTTTGGGGAGGGTTCGCGGGTGAGTGCGTTTCCGTAGACGAAACAGGTGATGAGGGGGTAGGGTTTGATGTAGTGGGGGCTTTGTTTGAAGGCGGCAGTTTTGATTGAGTCGATGATGGATTGTGCGGTGGATGTAACGGTATCGATGTTAGTTGCGGAGATGGGTTCTTCTTTGATGGTGGCTGTGATTGCTGCATGGTCTTCGAGGAGGTTTTGGATGAAGATGCAGATGATTTGGCCGATGTCGGTTACAATAGAGTGGCCGATCCATTTGGATTCTTCGATGGAGTTTGTGAACCAATCTTTGCCTCGGTGGCTGGATAGGGCACTTAGGAGGTCGTAGAGGAGTGTGTGTAGGGTGCAGTTTTTGGGTTCAGTTACTGCAAAGTCGATGAAGGAGAGGAAGTTTGTTAGTGTGGTTATGACGGCGTCGTGGGAACTTACGTCTCCGTCTTTGTAGAGGGAGGTGACTTTTGATTTGTGGTGGCGGGAGTTTGGTTCGAAGGTTGTGTCTTGTTGGGAGGCGGCGCTTTTTTGGGCATAGTCGTTCCAGGTGTGTTGGGTAGAGGTGGGGGGGCAGAAGTTGTATATGCTGAGGAGTTTGTCTCCTCCGTCGCGGCGGAAGGAGTTGAGGTTGTTGTACCATTGTCCGTTTATGATGCATCGGACGTATCCTGAGGTGATTAGGTAGGAGTCGAAGGCGGCTCTGTTTTTCCAGGAGAGTTCACTAGTGAAGTTTGAGTGGTGGCGGGTGTAGTTTGTTCTGTAGGTGTTGGTGCGGTGTTCGTTTTTTGTGAGTGTGAAGGGTGCGGTGAATTCTTCGGTGAGTGTAGCAGGTTGGAGGATTCTGTTTCCGTCGGCGTCAACGGTTACGCCGGCGAATAGGATTTGGTATGCGGTTTTTTGGTTTAGGGTATATTCGGGGTCGGTTTGGGTGTTGTCTTTTGAGGAGTTTGTGGTGACTTTGGCGATTGCGGATACTGAGGTTTCGAGGAGTTTGGTGGAGGTTTGGAGGATGTTGGTAGTTGCGGCGTTTAGGTCGTTGGTTTCAGGGTTTGGGATGGTGGTGTTCCATTGGTCAAAGAGGCGTAGGGTGGAGAAGGCGATTGTTGTTTTGAGTGGTGGTAGGATGGGGTCGAGTGGGTTGATGATTGTGTAGGTCGTGTAGAAGGTGTTTGATAGGGTGTTGTTGTAGGGGTTTTGGATGTTGGTCCAGGGTAGGTGGGCGTAGAGGTCGATTTGTTCGTCGTAGTCTTCGGGTCTTTCCCATTCGGATGGGAGGAACAAGGTGCCGTCGGTGGTGTTGTTGCAGGGTGCTTGGTTTTGGTTGATGGTGCGTTTGATGATTTGGAGCCAGGCTAGGGCTGGTTGGTCGATGGTGGTTTCGTGGGGTGGTAGTTCTTCGGTGAGGGAGAGGTTTTCGGGGAAGCTTTCGCCTGGGGCGAGTGGGAAGGCTGTTGGGATGATGACAAATGTTGGGCCGTGGGGGTTGTGGCCGGGGGCAAGGTCGAGTTGTTCGAGGGTGAGGGTTGATTCGGGTTCGTTGCGGTTGTGGCATTCGGATGGGGTGGGGGTTTCGATGGAGGTGAAGTTTTCGGTTCCTGGGGTGTTATGTTTGGAAAGTCCAACGGTGACTTTGGTGAAGGTGTCGTTGGGGATTTCGATGTAGGTTGCTTGGTGGATGTCGTCGGTAAGGAGGGCGATGAGTTTGGTTTGGTTGTTGTCGAAGGTCGGGGTGATGCTATGGATGATAGCGGTGCGGTTGTCGGTGGTGATGATGATCCAGCGCATGGATGGTTCGTTTTGGACGGAGGCTGCGAGAGTCTCCGATCCGATGTGGGTTAGGCGTTGGGTTTTCTTTTCGGAGGCTAGGAAGGATGTTCCTGGGAGGTTGGAGAAGGTGGAGTGGGAGTGGGTGCTTGCTTTGAGGCGAGCGGCGGCGAGTTGGGCGGTGGATGTCATGGTGGTAGGTTTGTTTGGAAGTCTTTTTGGTTGTCCTGTTTTTGGGATTGTGAGAGTTTGGTGTTTGTTGTGGGTTTTGGTGTATTCGGGTTGGTTGTTGTCTTTTTTGTTTGTATGGGGTATTTTTGTGGTGTGAGAAGGTTATTGAGAAGGTTGTTTGGTGGTGTGGGATTAGATGTGTTTTTAGGCGGGGTCGGTTCTGGTTGTTTTGGTGTTTTTTGGTGGGGTGGGATTTGGTGGGTTTTTTTGACGGGGTCGGTTCTGGTGTTTTGGTGTTTTGTTGATCGTGGGTTAGTTTTTGTTGATCGTGGGTTAGTTTAGAGAGTGAATGGGGTGGGATTCAGTTTGGTTGTGGGATGGTTTTTGTGGGATGTGGTGGGATGTTGTGTGGGATGTTGTATGGGATGTGGTGGGATGTTGTGTGGGATATGGTGGGATGTTGTGTGGGATGTTGTGTGGGGTGTTGTGTGGGGTGTTGTGTGGGGTGTCGTGTGTTGCGTTGTGGTGTTGTCGTTGTCGTTGTTGTCGTCATTGTCGTTGTGTGTTTTTTTGTTGTTTTTGGTGGTTGTTTGTGGGGTGGTTTGTTCGTTGTTGGTGTTTTCGCTGTGGAGTGTCGAGCCACGATGCTCGATGTTTGTAGTGGTGGTGATTAATGTTTTGTGTTGTTGGTGTTTGTATCGTTGTTGTTGTTATTGGGGGTGATTACTTTTTCTCAGACCGCCATTGTCGGTCCATTCACGAAGACAGCTTTACGGCTCGCTCTTTGCGAAAACAATGAGAATAGTATCCGTACCAAAGACCCTTGCTCAGCAACTCTGCCTACTGCTCTACATTCTACTGTACCTGCTCATTCCTCACTGTTCAGCTCTGTTCACTACGGCACTGGACAATGGTAGGCTTGGGTCAATGGTACGGATCATACGATCCTACATTGCCTTTCGCACTTGCCTTGCCCTAAGATAGGGATAAGATATTTTTTTGAGTCTCTCCGGAGTGAGAAGCCTTCATCGAAAACAGTGTTTTTTGTTTATTCACGAGTTGAGCGAAATACTACATAGTATGTATGTTTGTTTGTTCATGTACGGTACGAATCATACAAACTGTGCAATGTTTTTTGTGGACTTCATCCCTTCAGCCTTTCTGTCCTTGGCACGATGGGGTAACCTTACTCGCACCGGTACTATGATACTTCGTAGGTAGCTGATAACGACAACGCCCCGCTACCGCAATAAGTAAACCTTACCAAATAGCCTTGATCGCCGAGCTTAAAGAGATACGGAGTAGAAGTAGTAATCAACAACTGGGTCTTGGGTCTCGTAATCGACAAAGCGAGTACAAAATTCGTTTCATAGAAACAAAACGATGGAGGAACCACTAGATCTCATTCGGCTGTCGATTGACGAACGGGTCTACGTTAAATGTCGTGGAAACAGAGAGCTCAGGGGGAGACTCCATGTGAGTAGCGATCGGTGATTTCCCACCTGTCGTAGTGAGCCACCACGGAATGTTGATGGATGCGACTTACTGTCCGGATCCTACAGGAGTATTGAAAGTTGGTAAATGTTCGAACGATTCCATCGAAACTTCGGACGCGAGATGTACCGTACGAAGGCACTGCCATTTAACTCCGTCTCACTTGTTTCTTTGTCGTTTCCATCTATGAACTAATCATATCCCGTGTTTTGCTCAGGCCTACGATCAGCATCTCAACATGATCCTGGGGGAAGTTGAAGAGACTGTGACCAGCACGGAAATCGATGAAGAAACAGACGAGGAGATTGTAAAGAAGCAACAGCGAAAAGTGGGAATGTTGTTTGTCCGTGGAGATATTGTGGTTCTGGTCAGCCCGCCTCTTCGAACAACGTAAGAATTAAAAAATGAAAAAGAACTACGACCCTTTCCGCTGGATCGGCTGCTACGTGGTGGGTTGTGGTGAATAGGGATAGACAACAATTTGCAAGGATGAGTGTACCAAAATATTGGCATTTTTTAAAAACACGAAACCTATGCGTTGTTGTAAATAATGATGATATGAACAAAACGAGAAGCAACGAGTACGGCATAATATTTGTTTTCATTGACAATGGATCCAAGCATGGTACCGAAACTGATTCAGTTGCGAATGGTATACAGCTTTAGCATAGTATTGAAGATGTAATGGATATAAAAAAACGCATAGTCCCGTAAAGGACTGCCTATTTTTGTATCAAACCGGCATCAGAATCCGACTCAAAAGTCGTACCGTTGCGTGCAATGATGAAGAAGAACCAAATCCAAATGCCTTCTCTTTCTAAATAAAACTATTTATAACCATAGGCGGAACGACAAAAGTGGGAAAAGGGATTTGTTGCTTTGAATTGGTTCCGTGATGCACCGCGGCACGCAAAATCCAACAGTTCGATTCAGTTTCAAATATTTTGATTGTACATTGTTATAGTATACTGATTACATCCCCAACTGTCTTTCCATCACCATGTGAGGATCTTCGTGCATTTTGTTGAAAGTAGGCCGGAATTCTGGCAATCCGAGCGTGTCTTCGAATCCAATATGCATGTCTCTTCCAGTAAGAACATCGCCCATTACATTGTTGGAGGAAGGAATTCCACCTCCGATGCTACCAATCGTCGTTTGACTGGCAATGCGACGCTCCGTAGCGAGCTTCATCGCAAAAGCACTCCCGTACAAGCGTCTGACCTCTTCTTCCTCCTCGGTCCCCATGAAGGAAATTCTTTGGGCAGCTGTTTAATATGTTTTAGGGGGTCGTTGTTGTTGTAAGTTTTCCAAATACATCCCACGAGCAAATGAAACGATAGTGTACGATGAAGCAAACAAAAGAGGTTGAGCCAGAGGATACTTGTAACACAAATCCGATCCCATTGAATCCGATCAAACTAAATCCGATCGGATAAGTCACGAATGAGACCCATACACAAACATCATCACCATTGCATCGACGACAAGATGCCCAGCGAAAGAAAGCGAAGCATTTTCTACGATGCTAGTTCCATGCATTTGGTACAACATAAATCAGCAGCAATCCTTCACACAACTGCACACACCTTGACGCTTTTGGAGTTCGTCGACCGGATGGCGTCTCAAGGCCGTCATAGCCAGATTGTTCCCGTTGGGACCGACTTCCATCGTATTGACGGGCTTTTTCATCACTGGGATTCCGCGTTCAGAGCTCATTGTTGCGTTTTTTGTCTTTGCTATTAGTTCTAGAACACTGGGCTTTTTCGATTGGATTGGATGCGCTGTGACAAGATTCCTTGGTGTTGGTGAGTGAAGGGACGGTGCTGCCGTATTGTATGGATTATGGATCGAGCTCGATTGTAATGATCGTTTCTGCCAAGAAAAGAGGCGACGAAAACGACGCGAAAAGAACTCTCGCGAATTTTTTGGTCCATCGAGTCGAATTTATTCACGACTCCTTTAGGGTTTCTACCGTACGGTACGACGAGGTAAGGAAAAAATTACGTACGAGTAGTACGAGTGGTGTCAACTAGAGGTGTACGGTAATTTTTTTACTAAAAAATTGATTTTGTTGAGACAAAGTTTTTTACTTGTTGATTTTTACATCGTTCTTTTTTTTTTGTACCGTAAACCTTACCTGGTACGTGTAATACCGTACGAAAAAAAGATTTTGTCAACCAGGGCAGAATGCAATGGATCTGTTCAAACCCCTCTGCTTAAAGGGTAACCTTATTACCCGTCCGATCAAACCATTCTCTCACCAACACTCTACCAAAAAGCTATGCGGAGGAACTAGTAGTAGCAATCCTGCTTTCGGACTTGAGATGTACACACGTTGTTGCCAATACAACGCTGAACAAGGCATGATGGAAAACAAAATCCAATGGTTGCTGCGCTGCCAAAAGAAATCAATCAATCATTCTTTGTTTTATTGTGCGCATTCCTCAGAAGATGGAAATTGCCATAGCATCACCATTGTGAATTTTGGCTAAACGCGCAATTACGATTTCAAAGCAACTTTGCCATGCACGCAAAAACAACACTACAAATCAAATAATAATGGTGCGAATTTGATTGGAATCGCTACCCCAGAAAAGTAGTAGTAGTAGTAGTAGTAGTACTCTATTGTATGGTATGATGTGTTGGTGTAGCAGTGCGTTCCTGATTCATTCGTTCGTACCGTAGCAGCGCCGAGAATTCCGCTCTCCCGGAGAGTGCGTGGATCGTTTGGTTCGTTCGCTCACAGCGCGGTACTTACTCACAGGAACGCATGGTTCCCGCTGGTCAGGTGCGCATCGCTCCCCGCAAAGAGGGTGCTGAGCACGTACGCGTGGCTGAGAAGCATCTCGATCTCGGTCTCGGTCCAGTCGTCGGTGGGGACCCGCTGCATGAACTGAAAGAGCTCGTCGAAGTCCATCTCCTGGAGCTGGCTGCTGAACTGGGACAAAAAGGCGGCGCAGACGTAGACGTGAAAGTCCTCGAATCCGTTGCCTCCCTCCTCGCTGATGTACGTGTCCCACAGTCGTATGACGCAGCGGAGGTTGAACTCCCGCAGGAGCAGGCAGTTCATCCACTTGAAGGCGAACTGCATGAACTGGATTCCGACCGAGTGGATGTGCTGGTAGAGCTCTCCGTCGATGCGGTTGACGAGTTCCTCCAGGCGCATGACCATGCGCTGGACACCTGGCTGGTCCGCCGTGTAGTGGTCCTGGATGCCCGCCAATATGTTGGTCAGGCACCAGTAGACGTCGGCTTCGACCTGCGTGGGCGGAATGCGCGAATTTATCATTGTTGTTGTTGTTGATGATGATGATGTTGTTGTGTTTGCAGTGTGCATACCGAATGTGCAAAAATCGCGTAGCGTAGCGAAACACGTAGTAATCCAGTAATGTTTTCGTGAGCTCTGGAGTCGCGGGCAAAACGCATGATGCAACACTGCACAAACCAAACAGAAAACAAACGCACAACAACGCAATACCGTATACACAATACATACAATAGAAACAAAAAATACGCACAATATATATATATATATAATATATACGCAAAACACACACAAACGCACGCACCTCATCGATTCGTTCGTCCTCCAGAACCACCATGATGCTCCCGTCCAGCACGTCCTCTCCCCCGTACTCCTCCGCCAGAAAGACCGCAAACAGCGGCGTCGCCAGGTCGTTGATCCCCTGCACGTACGACGATGCCGGGTGCCGCATGGCCCAGATGTACAGGAGCCGCGAGAGGGCCCGCTTGATTTTTTCGTTCCGAAAGAGCTGAATGTCCGGGGCGGTCCGCGGGACGTCCACCAGGACCTGCCGGAGGGTCTCCTGCTCCTGTATCGTCCGCGAGTTGTCGTCGATGTAGTAGTGCTGCCGAATGGCGTCCTTGTACTCGGCGCGCTTGCGCTCGAGGGTTTGCCTGCGGCGCGTGGCGTTGGTGGGCAGGTAGCCGAGCATGATCTTCCAGCTCATGGCCCGGAAGCGGGGGGGGATGCCGTTCCAGGCCAGCTGGCGGAGGTCGCTCATCTTGACGACGTGGTGGTGGGTGTGGGTGTGGGTGTGGGTGTGGATGTGGGCGTTGTTGTTGTTGTTGTTGTTGTTGTTTGGAGTAGTATTGCTGTTGTTGGTGTTGTGGTTTTTAGTGATGTGGTGATGTTTGGTTTCGGAGGTGCCCAGGATTTTTTCAAACTGCGTGACGCGGTAGGACCGGGCCGCGGACCGCCGGGTGCCGGCGGTCATGCTCGTGATGCTGCTCCGGTGATGGTTCGGGCTGCCGAGGTGTCCGCTGTCGTTGTTGGAATTTCCCGCAAACGACGACATTCTCCGCGAGCCCGACACGGATTCTCCCAGGGTGCTCACGGAATTCTGGCCGTCGTCGTCCTCGTCGTCGTCGTCGTTGTTGTTGTTGTTGTTGTAGGGATAATAATGGTTGTTGCTGCTGTTGCTGTTGTTGACAATGTCGCTGTGGATGCTGCTATTGGCCCATCCCGCGTTCGTGTCTTCCCGGGCAGAGGTGTCGGCCAATGGAGATGGATCTAGAAACGGTGGTGACGAGAGGGAGGAATCTGCGGCTCCAGATGATGTGGATCGTTGTGGTTTGGAGCCATTGGATCCCCTTCGTTGCTGGTTGTCGAATGAGGATTCGGTTTCGCCATTGTTGTTGGTGGTGGTGGTGGCGGTAGTGGTAGTGGTAGTGGCAGTTTCTTCGATCGAGTGTTCTCCATAACCATAACCATTGTCGTTGTCGTCCTCGTCTTCGCTGTCGTCCTCTTCGCTGGTGGTGTAAAAGTCGTCCCGTCGCAGCGATCGGCGCAAAAACCCGGGGAGTCCGCGAGTCGTCATTCCGGGTTTTTGGGTTGTTGAATTGTTCTGTCTTCTCTGTTCTGATTCGGAAGGTGGTGGAAGCGAGAAGCTATCGAGTAGGCTTTGCGCGAAACAAAGCAAAGCGAAGTGTCGTTTGTTGTCGTATCGTATTGTATTGTATTGTATCGTATCGTATCGAATCGAATCGTATGATGCGTTCTTCCGATTACAGCAACTTTTGCTGTCGCCGCGAACCGGAGATCTACGATGTTCTCGCTGGGGTGCTTGCTTCGCTTTTCTTTCCTTCGGTTCCGTTCCGTTCGGTTCGGTTCGGTTCGGTTGACTTGTTCGGAGTTCGTACCGGTACGTACGAATCTCAGTCGTCGAAGGTTACCCACAAAAATTGAGAAAGATTGTATTTACTCCGTATTTTTTGTTGCTGTACTGTCCAATTCCAGTACGTGTACAATACTCATTACAAAGTATTTTGTTCAATTGTTCAACAACAACAATTTGTTGTTGTTGCGGTTGACGCTCTTCGTTGGGAAAGTAAGTTCCTAAGGTCTCCTTGGAAGTGTCGTACGATCCCCACGAACAATCTTGGTGGACGAAAAAGTAAGGTTACCGTTGCAGGGTAATTAAAAAGGTTTACTCCTCGAGATCGAATCGAACCCCAAGACTTAGCGACAAAAAAAGCACGCACAAACCGCGGTTCGGAACGCAAAGTGAGTCTTACGATAGATGTGGTAGTAGTAACGAGCCTTAATTGTAGTACTACTACAAGCCTACTAAGTTGTCCCGAGAAGCAAGGCGTGTAGTCAGCTGATGATGATGCTGCCCACGGTTGAAGAATGTGAACCCTTTTGGTCCACCTGCAACTCCATCCATCTCCTTTTCAATACTACTAGTACTTAACACCAACTACTAGCACATGCATACAATGGTGGAGCAAAGCCAAACAAAAAAGGTTATTCCACTGTTGCTGTCACTTGTGGCAGTAGCTAGTAGTAGTAGTAGTAGTAGTGTGGTTGGTCATTGGTGGTGGTGAGAAGAAGGTCCACAATAATTGCATTGTGGATTATGACAAACAGATACAACAGCAAATCACAACATGACTACTATGAAGAAAACTTGCCAACAGTTATGCTACTTATGATATGAGCTACTGCTGGTGGTGGGCCCAAATGTATGGTGATTGTTTAACACCAACATTACTACAACATGATACTACCCTATCATGGCTTAGACCAGTACTAGTGTTACTATTTCTATGAACCCTATACCATATGTTGTTGTAGCAGTAAAAGGTAATGCTGTGGCTAGATTAGTGCCCCAGCATAGCACCAGTTGGTAGCACTGTCCATGCAGTATGACTTCTTGATTGTATGTCTATGATGTATTGATTGGCTCACTTATTCTGGTATTTCAGCACTTAATGCCTACTTAGAACACATCATGCTCCAATGCACATCTAGGGAAATGATACAGTAATGTATCTTTATGGTATATGGAATGGTGCCCATCATGTTGCCTACTACTAGTAGTACTTTGTATATGGAATGGTGTCTGTGTTGCCTACTACTACTAGTAGTAACTCTTTGCCAGTGCTTCCTGTGTGTCTCGCTGCTCTTATTATTTCCAGTAGTAATTGTGCTCTTTGTCTCTTCCATTCATCCCTTATCTTGCTTCAAAATAATACAGTATTTATTGAAAATCTCATTGTGTGTACACAAAGGGTGTGTGGAGAAGAGAATGGAATTATGAGTTTTGGGGCATCTATGCCTAGTTTGAGTGATATGCTGCATTATGCAGAATCATATGAATGTCATGATGAATAAGTACTTTTATTGCACACATCAGGCCATAAGAAATGACAATGATTTAGATAAAAGAATTGTAGATAAATGAATTGTGGGGGAAATACTAGCAATAAGGACAGCCAGTACCATGTGTGAAACCATGTCTGATAGCTACTAGTCAGGGCCAGCAGCGTCTTATGTTTCCACAATATTGTTGTCCAAAACTACTAGATTTTGCAACTGGTTTCTCATTTGTAGTAGTAGGTACTATGTTCCTTCCTCATACTAGTACTTGACGAGGTCATGCACCACCATAACCATTTTCAAAAGAGCTGAAATGGACACGATCCAAGGATCGGAACACCGGTGCCGCCAGACAATTGGTCATACTAGCACAAGTTTTCAATCCATAAACAGAAGAAGTTACAGCAGGCAATCCGAATGCCATGGAAGGAGAACCCAAAGAAGTAGCAGCAGCTTCTGACAAGTAAGAGCATTTCCTCCTCGAAGCCAAGGGCTCTTTCAAAAAGATGATGATCTCATTCCATTCCATCTGGTCGCGCTCCACGACTGATCACAATCGGGTTTCGCGGTTCACCGTTCACCGTTCTCACCACTTTCGTCACGACCTCAGATTTTCACGTTTCACGTTTGACTTTTCGCGTCGACTGATTTTTTGGAAAAACATTACTTTTATTCCTATAAAATGGACATCAAGGAGTATCGACCACGACGTATGTGCATGGAGGAACCGACAACCGACAACTGACGAGATGGGACGTTCCAGTACGACCACAAGTATCTCCTAACTTTTCGTCAGTCGTAATCTTCCAGATAGACTTTTGACAGCGTCAAGATACGGGGCCGTTTCGCGGTGTCTTAAATATCTTAGAAAAAGGAAAGAACAAAAAACATTCCTACTGTTGTTACGCACAGCCTGTTCTCCATTTTCGTTTCGATTTGGGACAGCATGGACGGCGATGGCGATCGGATTGCTGCCAAAGAAACGCTGGACTCTGAGAAAAGCAGCGCAAGCGACAGCGTTGTATCGAGGAAAAAAATGAGCGCTTCAAATCCTGCACCCACCGTACGTCGCCATCCTCAGTACTCGGGAGCAACGGAATCAAAATCACTACCCACGAATTCCAAAGCTGTACCGAAAACGTCAACCACAACAACACCGGCCGGAGGAAGTTCGGCGACGACGTCGTTTTTGCTAAGGCTTTTGATCCGGGAGATCCGGCGTGACGGAGGGGCCTGCTTGGCAACGACTCTCAAGGAATACATCATCGCCGACCACGGGCTTCGAGAACCACTCCGGATGAAGCCATTCTCGCACGCGTCTTCATCGCCCGCGGCAACGCCTTCCGCGTGCCAAAAGAGTTCGAGGAAACGAAACCATCAGCTCAATTTGCTCCTGAGCCAATCCAATGTCGGGAAGCCGAAATTGTTGGCATTTTTGGAAAGCCATCCGGATGTGTTTTGTGTCGATCGGACGGTGATCCCTCACTGGGTCCGATTGGTGACTCCGATCCCCAAAACCATCGATGATACTTTCACAACAATGAGTACTCCTTGCCCAGACATGACCGAAGAACTCCGAAGCAAGGTACACCAGAAGGCTCTGCTTGTTCTGCGAAAACGGCAGGCCCGGATTGATCGGCGACGAAAGAAATCTTCCAATCTTGCTTCGATCGAAGCTCGCGCCACGGCATCTGCCGATCACACAAACAAGAACGATGATGTTGGTGTGAACTGCCATTGGCTACTGCAGCAATGTTCATGGGAGCTTCACTTCTATCTTCGTTCGAGTGGATTCTACATGAATCACACTCTCTGCGGCTACGAAACACCTAGCGATGTAAAACAGGTAGGAACCAGAGAATGGGAGGAGGTAACGCTTGCCACATTCGAAGAAATTCTTTGTACGGAAACAGATGCGTCGGAAACAGGGAAAGATGACAACGGTAGAGAACTCAAGATTGGATCGTTGATTCACGTACAGAACAGCAAAGCGTTCCTGAGACAATCTTTCTCAGAGGATAGGAATAACCAACCACAACAACAAGACGATGCTTCTCCAAGGAAGAATGGAATCTTTGCCGGGGGATCGAAATGCGGTGATCAGAGCAATGGTTTTGACCCGGATGACACGGGACTAATTCATCGTATCGATCAACACCTGACCGATATTGTTTGTCGAAAAGATGGTGGTCATCAAGTAACTCTCTCGTTGCTCTTGCATCGCTATCCCTCTTTCAAAGAACTGCTGGGAGGACGAGATTTATGGAAATTGTATTGCGACTATTCGGATCCGACGAAATATGCCCCGGATGGCAACATCAACAACGGCGATAGCGAGCCTATTGGTGGTGCCGATGATTCGATAACCAATGCCGACAGTACGTATTTCTTCCAAGGAGTAACTATGTTCTACGATGGGCCCAATCTTGTCCTTCGATCGAAACGCTCGAAGACCAATCATAGCTCCGCGAGCAACGACGAATGCAAACATGGCAATGACTCCAACGAGGAGAAACGAATGAAGGTCGATGAAGAGGGTTTGTATTCTGTAACAAACAACAAATGGGGAAAGGCAATGTCAAATATTTTGATCCAGAATTGTCGTCGGACCAATTTGTACCACGAAAGTCATTTTGTGACTCGGGCCGATGAGAACAGCAGCGAGGAGCAGACAGGAGTGCATTCCGAGATGAATTTTCCCAAGATCGTGGTCGATTTGACAGCATCCGTGGGCGGATTGACCGTGGCTTTGGCCAGGTCGAACTTCTTTGACCGCGTCATTGCCCTGGAAATCGATGGAGTGCGGGCAGCATTGTGCCGAGAAAACATGGACCGCCACGGCTTTTCCAGCGACGGCGACGGCGACGACAATGATGGAGAGGCAGTTCGTTGTGGTCGAAGCATTGTCGAGGTTCGGCACCAAGATTCGGTGCAACAAATCCAGTTTCTTCCGCGACGATCGTGCTTCGTCATCGACCCTCCGTGGGGTGGGTGGGACTACAAGGGGAAGGTTCATCGCCAGCAACGCTTGAAGCTGGGAGACGTACCCTTGCAGGACGTCCTTGCCAAGATCTCGCACCACAACGCGCCGTGCCTCGTTGGTCTGAGACTGCCGACGAATTTTGGAGTCCGGGAATTCTTGTCCGTGTTGGCGGAGAGGGGAGAACAACAAGAAAGCATCGACTTTGAGTGTCTGACGGTTCGCAAGATTGCTGTTCAGCTTTTTGTGGTGCTCTTCTTTCCTTGAACGGAATCCCGAGGACATGTTGAGAGAAAATCGAGAGTTTCTCTTCGAACAGTAGCACCTAGTACGGAGAGTCTCGTTCTTTCACTTTAAACAAAACTAAAAACTGGAACGGATATTGCATTATTTTGTTATTCTCAAAGCTCCTTCAATTGCACCTCCTCAGTACAAGGAGGCGACATCGATGACTGGGAGCTGGTATAGCATTATCCACCTTGTACCCAGCCAACACATCTATAGTACTACTAGCATAGTCATCATATTATATTGCGATATATTATTGTGATGGCAATGGTCATTTTCCATGTTGAAGAAGGAATTTTATACTAGTATTAACTTCGTGGTAGTTGTAACAATGAGAAATATCAGCATTCGACTACAGGACAATGAAAAGGCTACCAGTATTGGTGGTAGTACTAGTACTACACGCATTTCGGTGAAGGAGAGGAGCAGCAGCACTATTGGAATAAAGAGAGTTGTCAACAAACTTTGGGTTGCGATGATTCTATGCCATTACAATTGTAGGTGCCTGTGCCTGTAATAGCATGTTGCATCTTTTGATTGAGTTCTGGGTAACTTAACCTTTTTTAAAAGTTGAAGAAGAGGCAGGATTCTAAACAAAACAAAGTAATTTGTAATTTGTAATTTGTAGTTTGCTCTATCCTCCTCAACCTTTGCAAACTAAGATTACCGCACGTACAAGTAAGTTACCGTAAGCTTCGTACCGTACGTTTGATGTCACTAGTATGACATCTTCCATTATCCTCATATGTTTTCATGTTATTGAAGGTATGAGTAACCTTACTTTACTCCTTATTTGTGTTGATCCGCTCCCCGCATCGAGTTCTACGAAGACAAACGAGAACTCATACGTACGTAGTAACATGGAACAACTATCGAGATTCAATCATTCATTCATTCTCACTTGCTCTGCCAAGTGGAAGCGCGTTGTGCTTCATCCTCTCGTACAGCTTCAACTTGTCTGTTGGGTGAGATGGGTGCAAAGGGTGTGTGATTGATTGCTTCTTTCCCACCCAAAGAATTTCAACGGGTAAGTTTGCATGCATATCGTTGCCGTCGGTGGAGCGAACAGAAATCGAATCCTAAAATCCTTTGACCCGTCGAAGGATTCAATCGAAGGAGAAGAAGAATCATTTCCAACCATCTTTTTGTTTGCTTGCTCGAACGGAAAAGAATCAATCACCATGGTCAAATTTACGTCGGGAGCTCTGTCGGCTTTCCTGCTGCTCGCCGCAGGAGCTGATGCGTTTGCACCAAAATCTTTCTCTGGAAAGCATGCCTCTTCTTTGTCGATGGTAAGTTGACACGTCGGTTGATCAATCCGGTCTGCACATTCCTCTACCCTTTTGGTAGATTTTTCGATCGATTCCATCCATTTGAAATTGAAACCAACCTTTTCCGTGCAAAAAATGTTTCGCGCAATTTCAATTTATTTTCGTATTGGCTGCTTGTCGGCAACCGTCGGGATACTGCTGTTGACTTGCGATCCTTGCGATCCGATTCATATTGTGCTTGTCCTTCCACCCGATAGTCCACCGAGGCATCCACTCCTCGTGCCTCCGATGTCTTGTGGACTCCCTCCTGGAAATCCGGCGAGAGAGACGAGGTATACGGTGAACTCGGAAAATACTGCGAGGACCTCAGCTTTGTGACGCGACGCAAAACCCGCACCGTGACCTGTGGGCCCATCAACTTCGGATCGGAACATCCGATCGTGCGACAAACCATGGCCACCACCAACACCGCAGACGTCGATGCCACCATCGAGCAAGTCATGAGATGCGCCGATGAGGGGTTCGATTTGGTTCGAATCACCGTTCAGGGAAAGAGAGAGGCCAATGCCGCGGCCAAAATCCGTGAGGGTCTGTTCAAAAAGGGATACGACATTCCTCTCTGCGCCGACATGCACTTTCAGCCAAAGGTCGCCCTGATGGTGGCGGATTGCCTCGAAAAGATTCGCATCAACCCCGGAAACTTTGCCGATGGACGCAAGGATTTCGAAGAAAAGATTTACGAAACCGAAGAGGACTACGTCACGGAACGACAATATTTGTTGGATGCCATGTACCCATTGGTGGAACGCTGCAAAGAATTGAATCGCTGCATGAGAATTGGTACCAACCACGGGTCCCTGTCTTCGCGAGTTCTTTCTTTCTACGGAGACACACCCCGCGGTATGGTAGAATCCGCCCTGGAATTCGCCGATATCTGTAGAAGCCAGGACTACCACAACTTCGTCTTTTCGATGAAGGCCAGCAATCCATTGGTCATGGTTCAATCGTATCGTTTGTTGGCCGCGGAACAATACCGCATGGGATGGGACTATCCTCTGCACTTGGGAGTTACCGAAGCAGGTGAGGGTGAAGATGGCCGAATGAAATCCGCCGTCGGTATTGGAACTCTCCTTGCCGATGGATTGGGAGATACTATCCGAGTTTCCTTGACAGAGGACCCAGAATACGAATACAAACCTTGCAATCGGTTGGCCGAAATTGCTGAGGCGCGATTGGCGATCAATCCCGAAGCAAAGGAGCGCCAAGCCGCCGTCAAGCCTTACAAGGACACGAGAGATATTACCGCCTACCAGCGTCGTGCTGGAAGTTTGCCGGAACAAGAAGAGGGCGATTCCGTGGATGTGCGTGGATTTTTGCACCGTGATGGCTCCGTATTGTCCGTGGTAACACCCGAAATGCTCTCGAAGGAAAATGTTCAGTACCTGTACCAAGAACTTGGTTGCAAGACGGCGGTTGGCATGCCTTTCAAAGATATCGCCACATCCGATTCTATCTACATGCCAACCATTCCTCCATCCAGCGACACTGATGCCAGAACTGCACTTCGACGTCTCATCGAAGTCAGCATGGGTGTTGTCGTCCCCGCCGAGGAATTGGAAAAGGATCCGCTTCCCAATGCTGTTGCCCTCGTCAGTCTGAAGGAAGCTATTGCTAGTAACGGAAAGGTACGTACTGACTCTTCTCGCTTTTAGTATTGCAGTATTTCATCGTCATTCTCTTTTTGCTGTGGGCTAATTATCGCTGCTTTCATTTGAATCATGCTTTTGTTTGCGATTTGACGACGATTCTATCACTACCAAACAAACTTCTCACAGCTCCCCGAAGGTGCGATCCGTTTGGCTATTGCCATTGACGGAGACGAAGATGACGACGAAATCTTGAAGGTTAAAGAATTGAACCCTGTTATGTGCATCCTGAAACCCAAGAAGGGAATCAGCCACTTGCATTCATCTCGTCGCGTTTTCGAAGTTTTCAACGCCAACGACATCGACACTGCTGTAATCCATCACTTCACAACCGACAGCGACGACTCCAACGAGCTAGCACTGCAGATTGGAACCCAGATCGGATCTCTGCTCACCGATGGAAATGGTGATGGAATCATGGTGGAACAAATCGGAGAGAAATCTGCTTTCTCAGTTGATTTCCTTCGAAAAACATCGTTTTCTCTCTTGCAAGGAGCACGCTTGCGAAACACAAAGACTGAATTCGTGTCATGTCCATCGTGCGGACGAACCTTGTTCGATCTCCAGGAGACCACTGCTAACATTCAAGAAGCGACGGGTCACTTGCCTGGGGTAACGATTGCTGTTATGGGATGCATTGTCAACGGACCTGGTGAGATGGCCGATGCCGATTTCGGATACGTAGGTACGCTTCCAGGAAAGGTTGATTTGTACTACGGAAAGGAAGTTGTTAGAAAGGGTATTCCGAACGAGAATGCTGTAGACGAGCTTGTTGATCTTATCAAGGAATATGATATGTGGAAGGACAAGGATGAGGAGGAGGAGACAGAAGAAGCAGAAGCTGTTGCCGCATAGATTAAGTCTTTATAAAACAATATTCCAGAAACTAGTTTGCAAACAAAACTTATTTTATCTTGTGCTTCACGGATAGTTATTCGATCAGCCCGTGAAGAGTACGTTACGTTTGCAAAGCTTCCATTCAGGAGAAAAGGAATCAATAACTATGACGTAAAAATTCTTTTGTACTAATTTTTCGACTCCGCGTTTGTGGGATCCATTTCCTAGTCGAGATTTTATGATACCCATCTGTGCTTCAAATTTTGGTCCATCAAAAGCAGGAACTGATTTATGTAGCAATTGTCCAGAACAGTTATGGCATCTGTTACTTTCAGCCCCACGACGCATCAAGATCGCTTTTGACCTCCTGTTGTGTTGAAACGAGCCAAGGATTCTTTCTCACCCATTCATCCACAATCGGCTTTGCGTATATGTAGCTCTTTTCAAGAATCTCATCGAACCTATCGTATTCAAGAGTTCCTGAGAGCAAAATAACCAAGGGAAAGTTGTTAGCTCCAATGAGATAATTTGAACATCGACTTTCATCAAAATAGTAGTTATCTGCTTACCTACGTCCTTAATTGGCGGAGTTAAATGAAGATCGCAAACACTTTTTACTGATTTTCGGTGCTGTTCTGAAGATACCCAGATCAACATGTCTTGAATGTCACCCATTGATGGAACTTGTACTGTTTTTACAAATGGATTCCAACTGTTCCAGAGCAGCCACCAGCCGCTCAAATGCGCTCCGTACTCAAAGTATTCTCTTTTCCATTCCATTGATACATCTACTGCAATCACAGATCTTGCTCCCATTTGGTATTTCATCACATCGGCTGGAAGACTATTCAAATATCCACCATCCACCAGCAATGAACCATTCTCTGCAATAGGCGGTAGATAACCAGCCAAACCCATGCTACACCGCACCTGCTTCCAAAGCTGACCTTTCGTATGCACAACAGTACTCTGGTTTTGCAAATCTACAGAAACACAGAAAAAATTCAGCACTAAATCTTGAATTCTCAATTTTCCTAAGAGCTTCTTGATACCCCTGTTGAATCTTTTCCCACCAAAAATGCTTGCCATTGGCAAAGTCAAGTCCATCAGCTTTTCTTTCATAGAGGAAGCATCCATGGCCATCACTTTGCAAGCACTCAGTACCTGGTCATAGTCATCTGGATACCGGGCGAATAAGGCGCCACAGAAAGCTCCCTGTGACGTTCCACCAACTATGTCGACAGTTACTCCAGCCTCTTTCAGTGCACGAATAACACCTTGCGATTATTAATAGCATCGATTGTAATGATAGTGAGTGCGAATTTTTGTTGAGAATTGAAAGCAAGTGAAACGAAACTCAGCGTTATACATACCTAAATGCGCGATACCTCGGGCACCGCCAGCCCCTAGCACTAGTCCTACGGACCGTCCTGAAATTCTCCGGCACATCCGCTGGAAATCTATTCGGTGTCGACCGAATGGAGCTCGAACAAGATGATGTCCAGTAATCCATTTTCTCGATTCACTCCAATTGTTGAGTCGATCACTCACACTTACATTATCTTCATCAGAGCAACTGATATCTGAGTGAGTTTCACAATTTGCATTTACCTTTCTTTCTCCTTTGCCTACTACTACGAGCTCAATACGAACGTCCATAGCTTCATAAGCCCAAGCAAGTGTTTGCTCCAGCTTTGTTGTTTCAGGAGCCTGCTGAGAATCTACGACAAGTAAGATACAGTCCGCCTGCAAGACGCAGAGTCTGGTCCAGAACGTAAATTTCGGATCCGCTTGATAAATGACGACACGATTGTTTTCTTCCAGATCCGCCAGAAGTCTTGTCATCTTCACATCGTGGAAGGCATCCCGATTTTGGTACACTTTTTCTCCCAATTCCTGCTTCACATATGATTTCGTCACAACTTTGCAAGGTGCTATTCTCTCCATTGCTTCACCGATCGTTTTGCAGAAACGTTTCAAGTCGATATTATAAGAAAGAGGGACCACAGCAACTGTTGCTAAATTCAATCCATAACTCGGGAGATTAAATGGAGCTGGCTTTGTACTAGGAGTGCCAATTTTCCCAGTTTCACGACTTGTGACCATGTCTGGCATGTTTCCTGCAAAAGCATGTTTCGAAAAATAGGATGACCCAACATCTGATGCCACTTCTCGGGCCAAAGATAACCCAGCGCGTGGGAAATTCTGCACCACAATTTCAATTGTTTTGATTGGAATTTTTGCAAGCTCGGATTGGCGAATAGCAAAGACATCAAACGGCCAATTGGTATTGGCCAATGAGCCAACTTGCCCGAAAATTTTGCCCCGCCCATATTCCTGTGGTGGCATCATCTGAGAAGACGCTAGACCCAGAGCCCTGTGATGGGCTTTCAA
Organism: Pseudo-nitzschia pungens; assembly: GCA_037355855.1. Classification (NCBI taxonomy): domain Eukaryota; phylum Bacillariophyta; class Bacillariophyceae; order Bacillariales; family Bacillariaceae; genus Pseudo-nitzschia; species Pseudo-nitzschia pungens. The sequence continues at coordinate 5,302,076 of CM074760.1, read as the reverse complement.
TCGATTAGCTGCTCTTAGACGACCATTGAGTACAACGAACAAAGAGTTGCAGGGAGTTCCTTTCCTTACAATGTCCCCCGCTGCCTCAACGTGCATCCATTCGGTTGTCCATATTAGTAGATGCACTGTTGGGCTTAGGACAGAAAGAATTGGTACCAACAAAGTTGCCATCGCCTGTGGATATTTCACTACCAGGTTTGTGTATACATTTTTTGGAATCCGGAGGAGAACAGCAGGATCCTCACAATTTTCTGATGCGGGAGCATACCGGATTTCAAACAAATTGACATCCGTCGTAAAGAGAGCACTTACTCCCAAAATCGAACCAGGAGAAATGACTTCTATGCGCTGGAAACGCCACGCACTCGCATCACTTTGTAGCTGCTCTGAGGAGGATTCTCCCAGTGGTAGATGTATACCCATTTCCATGGCTCCTTGAAGGAGCAAGTAACAGGAATCATTCTTTGAACCAGCTTCCATAAGAATTCGGTCGCTTTCATCGCCGTTGCCACTCAATGTTACTAAAGAGCAATTTTCCTCTAAAGCTTGGATCGTTCCCAATTCCCTAATACCTAGCACGTTAGCTAGTGTGCCACATGCATTGGTCATCAACGAGTGCTTCTCTTCATCTGAAAGTTTGTCGAAATCCTCTTTGGAATGTTCACTATATTTTGGCAACTCCTTTTGCAGAGCATTCCAGTAGCTAGATTTATTTGTCGACATACTTTGTTGCAACTCCTTGTTGTTTGGTACCAGTAGCTCTTGGCGAAGCCCACAGCAACGGATCAAGGTCTGAACGGTCACCCTCTGCGTTCGATTCAGAGTCGTCTGCATAATTCTCAAAACAGTTTCCGGGTAGCGATCGAGAATCTTTGAAAAACACGAGGATGGGATCCGCAGCAAGCAAGTCTGATCTGCTATCGCCTGTGCGGTGGTTCTTTTCATTGCCTGGCCCAGAAACTGATCCAGCAAGTTGTTTCGCCCATGCAAGTAATCCCGGACCATTCCCTCCATCAGCGCCAGTTGAGAGGTTACGACCGTGTCTGGTTCGTGAAGGACGCTTGCTGATGATTCGGTCCCTCCCCCAGGACCGCGTCCAATGGGAAAAGGGGCCCGGAAATCCAAAAAATTAACACGCACTCGTCCCTTAACCACATAGTACAGACTTCCGTCAAAGCACCCCTCTTTCCACAAGTAGTCGCCGTTTGTAGACAACTCCACGTGCTCTACCTCGTTAAGACACAACTCCATTGCTTCCTCGTTGAAGAATGTAAAAATGGGAATTTCTCGAAGCACTTTCCAAAAGCGAATTTTTTCCTTCGAGAGAAACATTTGGGTCGTGATTTGTTCTGCTTTGGTAGGAGACTTTCGAATCTTGGAATGATATGTATCGTCTTCGTCGTCCGACTCCTCCACATACGAATCACCCGATAGTACGGTGTCGTTGTCAAATTCGTCCTCATCGATCTCGACTGTGTATGCCTTCAATAAAGCTTGTAGTTCCTGGCGTTTTACGGACGAACTTCGATTCCTCCTTTTTCGAGATCTCCGCGTATCTGCTTCACGGTCGTCTGTTTTCCTGAGGTGTTCGAAGTCGTCTTCGTCTTCGTCTTCGTCCTCGTATTCGTACTCGCCGTCACCGTAGAAGTCTTCGAACCAATCTTGTTTATGCGGAATGGATGAACCCTTTGTCTTTTTTATTCGAACATTGCGATTCACTGCCCACCAAGACACAACCAAGAACAAAATAATAAATGGGAGAATAGTAATCTCCGCCACAAACAAGGTTCGAAACTGCCAATCTTCGGATGATTTTTGTTTGATCACAAAGGTTCTTAGCCAGACCGAAAGCATCCTCTGAAGCTTCAAGCACATTTTGCTCGTGCAGTATCCGTCGTCTATGCATTCGTCCAAGTATTTGGATGTCTCCATGACAATATTCTCATTCGCAACTAGCCGATCCACTGCAGACCAAAGGGGGAACTAGAGGTATGCGTACGGTTAAGGCTGGTATGCTAGCGGTATCCTTTGTGGATTACTTTTCTCGATTTTGTACGGTTGTCGGACTGTGTTCTTTGTTGACACTTATTGTATATATTATTGTATCCGTTTCACGTAAGACCAAGACGATGATTCACTGTTGTTGTGATCGAAATTAATGTTTTTGATCCCGTCACAAAATCGATAAAATTTACTTCGATCATCCCAATTTCGAGATTACGAGTAAGGTTTAGCAGAACTTACTCGTACGGTACGGTAGTTTTGAATACCGCAGTATTTCCTCTTTTCCGCCAATTCTAATTGTACTATTCCCTTCGTATTTAATTTCATCACACGTCATAGTCGGGTTTTTCGAAATATGCGATATTACTAAGTTACTTCTTGTATTCATAAGATTAAGGAATCTTACCGTATTCCCATTTTTTCCCGCAAACCCAACCAGGACTCAACGACATGAAGTAAGATTACTACAAAATTCCTAACAGCTGTCCTCAAGTCCACGTAGAAATTAGTAAATAGGCGCGTAGAACAAATGGACAGCTGTTAGGAATTTTGTAGTACAGATTAAACCTTACTATCCTATTCCTATGCGTCCCAAGACAATAAACGACTAACCTTACTGTACTTTTAATTAAGGTGCTGATAAAGGGCTGGATTTTGGGGTCTTGCCAGAGAACTTCAGTCATGCGGTACCGTAGGTAAGTACCGTACCGTAGTATGGGATCCCACAACATTATTTTGATAGAGTTCTAGGGACGCGTAAATCTACCGTACGTACCGGTAAGTTTACTGGTACTGCTACTAGTAGACGTAATTACGAAGTACTTCGTACTTCGTACGAAGTAGGTTCCTTCGTAGAAGCTACCGTAACCTTACCGTATTCGCCCTGGCGCCTGGAACGCAGATACGACAAATGAAGTCAAAGGGAACGCAGATGGGGTACTTTGGGTCGGAATTCTTTGGTTGGTACGCTAATAGGGTAATAAACCAAAATGGGGATAAATTCGGTACGCAGATCTGGTAATGAAACAGATGATATTTTGCACTATATGCTTGACAGTATTTAACAGTACTAGGGCAATATTGCGTGCATGGGGAGAAAAACACGCACGGTGCATGGTAACTGCAAAAAAACCCGGTTGTACCCGTTTGAACCGGTTTTTTTTGCAGTACTGGTTTCTACTGCAAAAACTCTACCCGTTTGTACCCGTTTGAACCGGTTTTTTTTGCAGTACTGGTTTCCACTGCAAAAAATCTACCCGTTTGTACCGGTACCCGGTCGGTTGAATCTACGTGTTAAATTTTGAACTATTAACCCGGTCATTCGTGTTAAATTGAATCTCCATGTTAAATGTTCTAATGTGTATTGAAAATTTAATACGGTGATTGATATTTACCGGTAAACAGTTGGAAATGGTTACTTATTGAACGTTTATGACAATGATTATTACTGTGGATGTTATTGTGTATGTTATCGTACAATTTAACACGTAGATTCAAAAATCTTCTGTACCGGGCCGACCGGTCAACCCGGTACAAACCGGTCAACCCGGTACAAACCGGTCAACCCGGTACAAACCGGTCAACTCGGTACAAACCGGTCAACCTGGTAGTACAACCCGGTACAAATGGGTACTAACCGGTACAAACAGGTACAAACGGGTACAAACAGGTACAAACGGGAACAAACCGGTACAAACGGGTACTGCCACCGGGTTGTACCGACTATGACCGGTCTGTACTACCCGTTTGTACCTCGTCCGCCCGGTACAGAAGATTTTTGAATCTACGTGTTAAATTTTTAACTATTCCCCGTGTAAAATTGAAGCTCGAATGGTTACTTAAGGTACACGGTAAGATGCACGATAACATGCACGATAACATGCACGATAACATGCACATTAACATGCACGGTACTAACAAAAAATACCTCAAGTAACAATTTCCCACCGTCAATACGATAATTAAAATGTTTTCTATGTATTAATTTGAATCTCCGTCTTAAATATTCTAATTAGTATTGAAAGTTTACCCGGTCAATAGTTAAGTACCGGGTCGACCGGATTAATCGTTAAAAATTTAACACGTAGATTCAAAAATCTTACCGTTTGAACCCGTTTGAACCCGTTTGAAACCGGTTGCTGTACCCGTTTGAACCTGTTTGAACCTGTTTGAACCCGTTTGAACCCGTTTGAACCCGTTTGAACCCGTTTGAACCCGTTTGTACCCATTTTGCATGTTACCGTGCATGTTATCGTGCATGTTACCGTGCATGTTATCGTGCATGTTATCGTGCATGTTATCGTGCATGTTATTGTGCATGTTACCGTGCATATTTACCGTGCGTGTTTTTCTCCCGGTGGACGCAATCATTATAGCCCTACTGTTCATAAATACTGTTGAGGATCATTAAAATATTACATTACTGTATATTTGGATAGAGCGGGAAGTATCATCTGTTTTCATTACCAGATCTGCGTACCGAATTTATCCCCATTTTGGTTTATTACCCTATTAGCGTACCAACCAAAGAATTCCAACCCGAAGTACCCCATCTGCGTTCCCTTCGACTTCATTTGTCGTATCTGCGTTCCGAGCGCCCGGTATATTCGCCCTTCGTACCTGTACTAATTTGATGCGTGTTAACGTATTTTCCATAATTACGTACGGTACGGTACAATACGATGAGGAATGAAAAAGACCTCCAAAGTGATCACAAAAAAAAAAAATCAATCACGATCGTTGAATGAATCGTACAAGTATCTTTAACCTTATAGTGATACCAAGGTTGAAGTTTTTCGCTGCGCTTGATCGCAAAATCGACTCGTCACAATCTGGTTGATTCTATCCTTCGAGAATGTTCTCGATCATTGGGATAAGAAGAATTGAGTGTCAAGAGCGTGAGGTCTGTAAGATGTCGGTGGGTTGAAGTGAAAGGGGAAGGTTTTTCAGGTTTCGGGCATTGAAGGAAATCTTTTATCATTCCTCTAGTACATATGAGTACTTCGTGTACGGATGCCTTACCTTGGTAAATGCTGAGAAAAGTACTTGTACGCGGTATGCTGGGTATCCAACGGCACGACACAGGGTATAGTTCACCACAACGATGTTCCCATAATTTCTCGTCGTAGAATAACACATCTAATCTATCCACAAACGAATCAACATGAAGTCTGCCATCTTTGCCTCCCTCATCGCCGCCGCCGCTGCTTTCGCCCCTGTTCAGCAAAAGGCTACCTCCACCTCCCTCAAGGCCTTCGAAGATGCCCTTGGATCCCAGCCTCCTCTTGGATTCTTCGATCCTTTGGGACTTGTTGAGGATGGTGACCAAGAAAAGTTCGACCGTCTTCGATATGTTGAGATCAAGCACGGACGTATCTGTATGCTTGCCTTCCTTGGACAGATCACCACCCGTTACGGAGTCCACCTTCCCGGTGACATCGACTACTCTGGTGACTCCTTCGCCTCCTACCCCAATGGATGGGCTGCCATCTCTGGACCTGACGCCATCCCTTCCGCTGGATTGGCCCAGATTGTTGCCTTCATTGCTGCCCTTGAACTTGGTGTCATGAAGGACATTGAGGGAACCGGAAACGAGTTCGTCGGTGACTTCCGTAACGGAGCCCTTGACTTCGGATGGGATACCTTCGATGAAGAGACCAAGCTCTCCAAGCGTGCCATCGAATTGAACAACGGACGTGCCGCCATGATGGGAATCCTTGGACTTATGGTCCACGAACAATTGGGAGGATCCGTCCCAATTGTTGGAGAACTTTAAGCAGTTCGACATCCTGCCTACATATTGACCCCTGCCGTGGGGAGTCACATTCTCACGGGACGTTTTCCGGTCGAGTCGCAAAGCTAGAATAGTATAACAGAACGAATTAGATTTGTTGTTGCTCCCGAAACCGATTTCATGGTATTTGTTTTTTATTCCTACGAGAACAAGTTATCTGGATTTCTCTTTTCTTTTCGCTACCATATACCTCTATCCTGAATCAAAAGGGTAAACAGAAGAACCTCAATCATGATTTGTTGCAGTAGTGTTGGCAGTCGTGAGAACAAAGCGTGTCAAAGATACCGAATGGGTTCCGTTGCCCGCAACCGAAGCAAAACCTGGTGTCGGCGTCGACAACCGCTGGAAGTCGAAAGAAATTTAGCAGATGACTTTTTCGCTTGCGAGCACAAAAAAATGTGACCCCGAGTTAATTCTTGTTGAGGTTCACGACATTTATTTCCGGGTTTCTTTGCAAATTGGTATCTTTCGACTACTTGGACTAAAAATGTGACAAATTTGGATTTTGAGATTCGAAGGCGAGCGGGAGTCACCATTGGTCTGAAATCAATCATCGCAAATAGAGGAGCGACGTACAGTCCACAAACCATTCCAAACCAAAAGTTCAGACGTGGATATTTCGTTATTGTGGCCATGGCCAGTTATTTCTTTCGATTCCCAAGGGCTTTGTGTTTTACCGGTAGGACGTGAACGAAACCTTGACTGACTGTTCCGAAAAAATCGATGATGGTGATCGACGTCCCGAGGTGGATACTCGTAGAGCGTTTATGAAAACAATTATCATCTATCCACTCCTCCATCCAAGTCGGCAATTCAGCATCGAAGCCTTGGTCTTTTTCTTCATCGTGAATCCAGAGCAAGTCTGCGAGGACAAGAGAGGCAGCAAGCAAATAGAAAAATCCGTCGGAATATAGTAGAAAATGAACATCCAAAAACGCAATGACGTGACCATCTACAATCTTTCTTCGGGCCCGATGCTTCCTGAGTGGCTTGGAGATCGGGCACGGCGTAATCTTTCCAAACGAGACGAACAGATCAGGCGGCGGATCGAGCTTATCCAAGACTTTCAGATGCCAGCCAGTTCTTCGAAAGTTGTTCAGTCGAATGGCGATGGCCGTTACATTATTGTGGGGGGAACTTATCCACCACGAATTCGCTGCTACGATGTTCACGACTTGACGATGAAATTTGAACGATACGTGGATTCTCACATTGTGGATATTGTCATGCTCGGAGAAGACTATGGAAAAATGGCAATTCTGCAGGATGATCGCACGATTTCATTCCATGCACACTACGGAAACCACGAGAAAATACGAATTCCAAAGTTTGGGAGGGGCATGGCCTACGAATCGACAACATGCGAACTTTTGATTGCCGGAAGCGGCTCCGAAATCTACCGTCTCAACTTAGAAGAGGGGCGGTTCAGCGAACCATGGTCGATTGAGGAACCATCTTCGAAATCTTCTCAGCCATCATGTTCGTGCATTGCTGTTTCTCCGGCTCAACCCTTGGCTACCGTTGGGTGTGATGACGGCGTAATTCGATTCTTTGACAATCGCTCGCCCGATACTCTGAAGCCATTTTTGAAGCTTGACGTCCAGGCCGTCACAAAAGGGATGGGGTTCTTTGACAACAATGATTATTCGAGCTCGGCATACCATCAAAATCCATTTGACATAACTTCGATTGCGCACGACACGTCGGGCTTGTACATGGCTGCTGGCACGGCCGGTGGGTTGGTTGCGCTTTATGATGTCCGATCGAGTAAGCCGCTTCACGTCAAGGAGCACAAACACGGGTTACCTATCCACACCGTGAAGTTTCATCCTGGTAGTGGATGCGTTCTTAGTTCCGACGAAAAACTGATCAAAATCTGGAAATACAAATCCACGGGAGACTTGGTCGACAACACCACCATCGGAGATTCTACGTATGCAGCTGATAGATTTAGCAGTAATGACGATAAGGGTGTGGGTGCTGTCGTTGCCAACATCGAAAGCAGTGGAAAATTTTCAAACTTTATCATGGGAGGTGACGAAAAGGATCCGACAGGAAACAGGAGCGGACTATTGTTGTGTACCACCGACCAGCCTAAACTAGAAGCTTACTACGTGCCCAAGGTTGGCTTGGCACCTGCCTGGTGTTCTTTCTTAGAGAATATTACAGAAGAACTTGAGGAACGAGACCTGAAACGAGAATCTGGATCTTCGGGTGATGCATTTGTACAAGATGGCCAAGAAACCGTGTTCGAGAACTACAAGTTTGTCAGTCACGAGGATCTAGAAAAACTGGGAGTTTCGGACTTGATTGGTACGCCTTTGTTGAAAGCCTATATGCACGGTTTCTTTATGGATATCAATTTGTACAACAAGATTCGTGCCGTAGCGAATCCCTTTGAATACGAAGAGTACCGTAAAAAGAAGGTCAAGGAACGTTTGGAAGCCAAACGGGCCAGCAGAATTGCTCCAAAGGTCTCCAACAAAGCGAAACAAACAGCCGTCAATCCAGATCTTGCCGAGCGTCTTCAAAGCAAGGCCCAGGCTAACACAAAGGCCGGAAAAGCTGCCAAGGTTATACTATCCGACGATCGTTTCGGAAGTCTGTTCTCCAACAAAGACTTTGAAATCGATGAGGAGGACGAAAACTTCAAGATGCGTAATCCAAGCGGGGTGGCCGCTACTGCTATCAGACGAAAGAAAAACGATGACATGGATAGTGACGAGGATAGTGGTATGGATGATGTGAGCGATGATGGAAATGATTCTGTTGACGACGATATGGGCGGAGACGACTTTGATGATGATAGCGATAGTGACGACGACGGTTTCCGAGGAGGGAAAGTACGAGGAGAGAACTACGATGAAGTCAAGAATTTGCGACGCAAAGAGACCAAAACAAAGTCGAAAAGTCGTCCAAAGAAATCGAAGAAACCAGTCATGTACGAAGCGAATGATCACGGAGATTCCGGCAACGCCGCTCTTCATGCTGGCTTGGCAGAAAACGATGTCAAGAACCAAATGAAGGAGAAGGTTCGACGAATGAACATTCCTCTTCAGAAGCGAATCCAAATGGAAGAAGCGGAAGAACCCATCGTGAAGATTACGAATAAAGGCGGATCGAAAGAAATTACGTACATCCCAAAGGACTCAAAGTCGAAGAAAAGACTCCAATCCGATGGATCGGAAGGAGGGGGTCGATCGCGACGAAACCGAAGGGGTGTGAAAGAGCTCGGCTTTCGACGAACCAACTAGAAAACAGACTAAGCAATAGAGAGCCTAACTTTAAATTCGACCATGGTATCTTCTCTGGTATAATTCTATTTTTTACAGTCATTGTCGTAGAAAACAATCTTATGCGTGGTATTCTCCGTCAATGTTTCTCGAATAACCGGCTCCGGGCAATCCGAACAGGATACGGCTACTCAATACACCATCGCTCATCGTCAGTTCCTTTTGCAGTTCCTTGAAATCTGCACCCTCGTCGGCGTCAATGTCACAAACGGTGTAGGCAACGTTGTCCTTGGAATGGTTGATTTGCTGCGTAATATTGAGGTTGTGCTTGGCGAAAACCTCCGTGATGGAGCTGAGGACACCGGGCTTGTTTTCGTTCACGACCGTGATTCGAATGTGATCGGGGTTTCGCTCCGGGAGCGAGGCATCGGGAAAGTTGACGGAGTGACGAATGGTGCCGTGTTCGAGGTACATCCGGAGGGTCTCGGCGGCCATGGCGGCGGCGCAGTCCTCGGCTTCTCCCGTCGATGCTCCCAGGTGGGGAATGACAATGGCGTTGGGGTGATCCCACAACAGGTCGTCGGGGAAATCCGAAATGTACTTGGCCCCCTCGCTCTGGTCGAGGAACTCCTTCATTGCCTCGGAATCGACCAGTTCGCCACGCGCAAAGTTGAGGACCACGGCGTCGGGCTTGCAGTGGCGGAGGATCGCCTGTCCGATGATGCCGTGCGTGCCCTTTGTATATGGAATGTTCAGACTAAAGCAACACCGGAATCAGTTTCAATAGTAATGACAAAATAAATCGAAAATGACGGACCGATCCGGGTTCTGCCCAGAAAGTCCAGCCGTAATTGCTGAATTTCATGGAATCCATCGATTGCACTCGGCAGCACGACGAGCTCATCCACGCACTCACTCATCCACTCACCTAATGTAATCCGCGTTCGCCACCGCCGACGTGATGCTGTCGGCCAGCTTGAGGTTCCCGGGAAGCTTCATGGCCGATTGGACCGACAAACCGGGATCGTATCCCACCAGATTCATTCCCAGTGCGTGCGCATCCGCGGCGGTGGACGCTCCGATGTGCCCGAGTCCCACCACGGCCAGCGTTTTCCCCTTGATTTCTCGGCCACCAAACATGGCCTTGTCCTTTTCGACGCGTTCCCGTTGCTGGCCCTGTTTTCCGAGCTCCGTCATGTGGTTGATGCCGTCGATGACTCGTCGGCTTCCCAGCAGAAGTCCGCAGAGCACGAGTTCCTTCACCGCGTTGGCATTCGCTCCGGGGGTGTTGAAGACGGGGATTCCGAGCTCTGTCATGCGAGCCACGGGGATGTTGTTGGTACCGGCACCGCATCTGCGTCAAACACAGACACAAACAAACACAAACACGCGCGAAACGATCCAAACATCCGAGTTCGTTGCGGATTATCCAGTCCAATGCATTGAAAAATTCAGTTCAATTGCGTTCCATTCCATGGCACGACGACGACGAAACACCGAAACGTTAGAATTGATCCATCGACCAACCGAACCCTTTGCGATCGCATCGACGGAGGCAGCGTCGAGCAGCATTGGTATTCATTCGTTCTTGTCGTTCATTCTTCGCTTCGCTTCGCTTCTCTTCTCTTCGCTCCACTTACCGAGCAATCGCTCTGACCGATGGCTGAACTTCTTCCTCCTTGAGCTTGTGGGATCGAAGCATGAGGGCGTGCGCCGGTCGACCATCGGCGGCCTCGTTGGGCAGGACATCGTACAAATCCTTGGTAAAGACGGAGAGTCCGACCTCGGAAATCTTGTTGAAGGTCTGCGTGCAGTATCTGTTGCCGTCCTTGAATTTATCGACCTCTTCGGTGTCCCAGCCCGAAACAAAGTGATCGACCTGGTCCGAGGATCCGGTGTAGAATCGAGATCCAACGCCAAATGACGACGCCGCCGACGACGACGACGAAGTGGCGGCGAGAAACGACGAGAGGGATCGGCGGGAGTAGGTCCGGGAAGCAATCGCAAAGACGGTCATCTTGAGCTTCTCTGTGTTGTTGTATGCTTTCAACTTCTAGGTATGTATAAGTAAGCAATAGTAGCAGCAGATTGTTGTTGTACCGTCGGCTTTTTCACCTCACACGGATCAGGGACAGTTATCGATTTTGAGAATTACTGAAATTCGTACGGTATGTGCATTAACGCTAATGAAGTTTGTGCGGTCTCTTTTTATCCACTGATGATCATGATCCGGGACCTAATGAACCGTCGAGGGGTGATGGGTAAGTTACAGTACGGTAATAATTACGTGTGAGTGTAGTAGAGTTTTCATTGCGTCGAAGAATTGGAACGCGCAGAACGTGCGAAACAGTTAGCGAATGCATGTATGCGAGGTCGAATAATGAACAAACGTACCGGTAGCCCGGAAAAGTCAATCGTGTAGTGCCGGATTTTTGATGTGCCTGCCGGAACCCGTCATTTCCCTTTTCTTGTATGGAATCTGTGGTCCCTGTTCACTCTAAGATTCGCACGTTTGAGATAACATATCCACGGTCGAAATTGCAGCGTTTGTCCAATTCATTCCATTCGACGATTCATCCATTCGAGAATTCACACCTCGTCACCCTTCGTTAATTGGCTTAGCTAGCTTCGCATCCCAAGGAAAGGCTTCGAAGACACATCCCAACGACAGATAGACTGACTAATCTTACCGTACGACAACCTTCTTCTCTCCAATCTTTTGACCTCGAATCGGACACAACGGATAAACACATCCGATACATCATATCCTACAATCCAATAACATACCGTAGCATCATGATTGCCTCCCGATTTGCCATGGACAAGCTCGTCCGAAACAGCACCACCGTCGCCAACAAATTCGTGTTCGGCCGCGGAGCAGCTATCCGAGGAATGTCCGCCAAGGTCGAATTCGAACACGGACGAGGAATGTGGCAGACATACGGCGACATCGACAACTACGAGCAGGGAAAATATCAGATCAAGACCTTCAACAAGATCTCTCCCATTGGTTTGGCGCGCTTCCACAAGGACCAATACGACGTCCGAAGCGGGGATGCGGCCAACGCCCACGCTATCTTGTTGCGATCCCACAAGCTCCAAGAGGAAGATGTCCCCCAGACCGTGCGAGCCATTGCGAGGTAAGTCGCGAAACGAAACGTGAAGTATCACTCTTGACCGTCCAATCCAGGCCGTACGTAAGGTTACTTACTCAACGACGAACTCCATTATCTCGAATTTACGTACGTGCTTTTTTCGGTCGTTGACGTTGTTGTCATCGAATTCATGCAATCAACAAACAAACAAACAAACATACATACATACAAACATACAAATACAAACAAAATAGATGCGGTGCCGGTACCAACAACATTCCTGTCCCTCGCATGACAGAATTGGGAATTCCCGTCTTCAACACCCCCGGAGCCAACGCCAACGCCGTCAAGGAATTGGTCTTGTGCGGTATGTTGTTGGGATCCCGTAAAATCGTGGATGGAATCAACCACATGAAGGACCTCGGGGCACAGGGATTGGCCCGCGAGCGCGTCGAAAAGGACAAGGCCATGTTCGGTGGACAAGAGATCAAGGGAAAGACCCTCGCCGTGATCGGATTGGGACACATCGGAGCCATGACCGCCCGCGATGCCGAGGCCTTGGGAATGAAGGTCAAGGGATACGATCCCGGTCTCAGCGTACAGTCCGCCATGAAATTGCCCCGCGACATGAACCTCGTCGATTCCATCACGGCGGCCGTTTCGGGTGCCGATTACATCTCCATCAACATCCCTTACGTCAAGGGAGAGAATGGAACCCACGGAATCATCGGAAAGGACGTCATCGAACACTTCAGTCCCAACGCCGTCCTGCTGAACTTTGCCCGTGGCGAACTCGTCTGCTCGGATGCCATGAAGGAATTCTTGGACAGCGGCAACGGAAAATACGTGACGGATTTCCCCGAGGACTTGCTCTGGGACCACGAAAACTGCATCGTCTTGCCCCACCTGGGTGCCTCCACCGAGGAGGCCGAGGATGCCGCCGCTTCCATGGCCGCGGACACCATCCGAAATTACTTGGAGAACGGCACCATCGTGAACAGTGTCAACTTCCCCGATACACACCTGGACGACAGACCGGAGGAGACGGTTCGTTTCACCGTGGTCAACAAGAACGTTCCGGGAGCCTTGGCCGCCATCACCGAGGCCATTTCCAGCGAGGGACTCAACATTGTGCAACAAATCAATCATTCGCGGGGCGATATTGCTTACAATGTGTGCGACATTGACACCAAAGGAAAGGACGTTATCTGCTTCAAGAATGTTCAGGAACAGATCACAATGGTGGACGGAGTCATCAGTACGAGAATTATCTATGGACAACCCGGAGTTGGTTACGCCAAGAACCTCGATGGTGAATACTTCGTATAAACAAAACGAAACGAAACAAAACAAAACAAAAATACAATCACACGAATGAATCAATGAATGGGCGAATACTAGAGTAACTGGATTGAACGTTTCGGATAACAAAACTTAAAAATGAATACATTTTTGCATCCATACCTATCGGTTCATAGTTTTTCCTCGGTTCAAAAAATGAGCTTGAAGTTGGCCTGTCTCACTTAAGTTGTGTTGGATTTCCCCGTGTAGCTTATTGTTTCCCTTTCTTGCCTTGTTCCACTCGAACTTATTTCACACACCTGCATTTGAATAGCAATCTCCGTAGCAGCAGGGGTTTAAAAGCATGAATTTCTCTAAGAAAAGTCTTTCAATCAAAATGAATCAATGAAAATAATAATGAACAAGGAAAACTAGGCTTCTACAACATTATAGTGCCACACCACTCTATTTACTAAAATACTGTCAAATGACAACAAGCGAGTGTGTCACAGTACAACTTGGTTCCGTAGTTCCTTCCTCCAACTTGTTTTGGAACAAAAGCCAAAATTGGCTTTCGTGCTAAGATACAATGCAGTCGTAATTTCACTCCATTTAGCGGGCACCACCGTCGTACTTCTTTCCGTCTGTGTCGGTATCGAAGCTGTACTTGGTCTTGGCCATGCGGTGTCCCCGGTTGGGGTCCTTGTACCAGGCCTGCTTGGTGTCGGTTCCACGCTTGGTGTAGAACGCAGTGTAGTCCTCAAAGACACCAGCCTTCTTGGCGTTTCGTTGGTAGTTGGCTTCCTTCTTCTTTTGCTCGTCGGCACGGAGCTTGGCGTATTCGGTCTTGCTCAAGCCGTCGGGGACGTAAGACTTGGCAGAGAGTTCTCCGACCTTGAGCTGTGTAGTGATTGCAGGCATTGGTGGTGGGTTCCAAAAGTCGTACGAGTGCAAGCAAGAGTGAGAAATTTGATTTTGTGGATGGCATTGGAGCTTCCACGCGTTGCGATTAGTCACGAGTCACAGCCCAACGAACAATCACTACTCACTCCCTTCTTCTTGTATTGGCCATATTCATTTTGGTCGGCCTTGGGAGCGAAAAGATCCATATCGAAGATCTAATACCCGGAAAAAGTTTCGGAAGAAAAAAACAGAGAGAAAGTTAGAAAAAGTCCCGATCGAGTTTCGCATTGTTCCCCTCGTTAAGGGCAGCGCTCGAACTCACCTTGTCGAAGAGGGACTCAGAAAGCTGGGTGTTGACTCTGCCGGTGGAGGCAGGAGCGAAGGCATTGGCAACGGCCAAGAACGCGAAAAGAGTGGCGATGACTTTCATTGTGAATAGCTTTGGTTCTGTCTGTCGAGAATAAGTCGAAGAAGGAATTTATGAGGCAAGTCCGTGGGGGTGACTGGAAAAGGAGCAAAAGGAAGTTCAGAAAGGACGAAAAAAAACAAGGAAAAGGTATCCTTTGTCCATCTGGTCGCTTTGACACACCGTTCTTCTTTCGTCTCGGAATTACGTTGTCCATATGTCGATCAATGGATCAATTCGAAGGATTGGTTCAACCTTTTCCCGACTCTCTCGACCTACCGTACAATTTCAAAGACTCTAATAGTCCTTTCAATGGCGCACATTTCCTACTAGTGACTAGTGACAAGTCACAATTCACGCAGAACAAAGAACGAAGAACGAAGAACAAAAAACTGTTTCTGTATGTATTCATACGTACCATACATTCTATGGTATGTTGTATGTTAGGTTACCATGAGGTGCAACATATTTTTTCTACTTGTCTCCATTATCCATATTGTTTGCAAAAAATAGGAGTAATCATGATACACTACGGTAGCAGTAAAGTTTGACTTGACTCAATCATTTCCAAGAGCTTCAGACACTCCCTTCAACACACTTTGAAGTCATTGTTTCATTGATTAACAATTGGGTCTTTGTGTCAATGTTTTCCATGCATCCTCAAAGGTGCTGGGCTTGCAACTTCAAACAAAAGATCTTTCGGAGACACTGCGCCTCGACCAGCAACATGAATAGAAAAGTCTTGCACTGGTCCTTGGCGAGAGAATTTTGTTGTCATTGCTGTTGTTACTGTTGCTGTTGGAGGATGTTCCTTCAACCATGACGAATCCTTCCTTGGCGTCAACCAAGGATACCATACAAACTTCTTCTTGACCACTTCGCAAAACTATGGAAAGATCGAAACGAAAAACGATTCAAAACGAAACGAGTGCGACTGCGAACGACAAGAGATTGGCAACACGTTTCTATTAATTCATTTCCTAGAACCAAAGAACATCAACAGCAACAGCAACTAAAACTACAACAATTGCGTTTACACCGACGTGTCGATGGCCTTGGCGGTTTTTCGAATGTCGTAGGACTGTGTGGCCTGTCCGAAGAAGTAGTTTTCGTATCGGCGTTGCTTCTCGGCTTCGTCGACGTGCACGATTTCGTCGTCGGACCCGTCCATCTTTTCGGCGTAGTAGTGAATGTCGAGCGCCGATTTCAGGGAAGCGTCCCGCAGGGAGGGAACCTCCGAGTTGGAGATCTCCAGCTGGTGCATCTTGAGCTTGAGGCTGGCGAGGGTGTGTTCCTTGTTTCCAAAATTGATGAGCTTGGAGGTGGGGATCGATGTGTACAGCTTCAGGTACGATCTCAGCGTTTCAAAGTTGGGCTGGTCCTTCAATTCCTGCTCCAGGAGGTAGATTTGTTGCTTGTAGGCATTGTCGATCGATCCGGACGTGACAAAGTCGGGGATGGCCGGGGTGACGAATTTGGGAGCGCAAAAGACAAAGAGCTCCGTGAAGCTTTCCTTGGACATTTGCGCGCCGTGTTTCTCGCGAATGGTCTTGGCGATCGACTCCTCGACCAGGTTGAGCTGCGGGCAGATGTGGGTGCAGATCGCCAGCAGGGCGATCATTCGGTCGTAGTTTTTGTAGAGCTGGTCGACGTTGGGCATGGAACGGAGCTGCCCCGTCTTGAATCCGCGCTGCATGTACGTGCACAGGTCACCGACCGTCGTGGCGGCGTCCTTGTACCGCCGGAGCATCAGAAAGGAGATGCCCGCGTGGTAGGTCAGACTCAACCGGGCCGGAAAGACGCTCTGGATGACCTGCGTGAAGGTCTTGGTCTCCTGGTCGTGCTTGGTGATCTTTGTGGCGGAGTTCTCCAGGACGGGAGCGAGGGCGGCCAGGGAGGACGAGTAGTCGGTCAGCAGGCACTCGAGACGGCTGAGGGCGACGCTGGCAAAGATCCCGAAATACTGGTAGGCGGGAACGGTGCACCGGGGGCTGGTTCCGATCTCGACCAATCGGTGCAGGTAGTACATGACCGTGTCGACGCTCCAGCACTCGCTCGCGCCATCCTCCTGCATCACGGCCAGGTTGTCGACGACGTGGTGGGGGGGTCCCCGCTTTCCGCTCGGAGCCGGGGCGGTCTCCCCGCCGGGAGCCTCCGCCGACTGCAGCAGCTTGTGCTTGTTGGCGGACGCGTACAGGGTGGTTCGGAACTGGCAGAATCCCTGGAACTGGTAGACGAATTCGTGCAGGATTTCGAAGGCCCAACCCGGAAGGATAAAGAGCTTGGGCTGGTCGGAGGTCGAGTCCTCCTCGGCGCCCTCGAGCAACTCGTCGAAGAGTTCTCGGTAGACGTCCCAGCCCTCCATTCGCTCGCGGAGCGATGGTCGGCTCACGGCGTGCCAGTGGCGGTGTGTCAATTCGCGATAAAAGGCGAGGAACAAGGGATCTCCGTTGCACTCCCTCGCCATGGCGGAGGGAGATGGCCACGGAGTGGACGAAAAGTACTGGCGACGAAGGAGGGAACCCGAGAAAAGAGAAAAAAAAGTACACACAAACACGCAAACACACACACACGCAATCAAAGAATTGCGAACCAAAGAGCAGAGCAAGATTCGGAACAACGTGAGACCAACCATGCAATCGAGATACGCGTTTCGTTTCGACACCATCGCCTCGCTATCACGCACCTTCCCGCTCAAGTCCTGGAACACATCGTTGTAGAGACGGGTCTGTTCCTCGGTCAACTGGGAGAGCGTGACGGAATCGTAGAGATCGAAGACGAAATCCGTCAGCACCTGTGGGACAATATCTGCGTCGGTGGCCATGGTGGTTCTCGTTCGACAATCCAGAAACTCGTGTGGAGATGTTGTTCGCACTGCTATGCTGCTTCTACCGCTGCGGTACCTGTAGGTAAGTTAGTGTTGGTGGATCACGCCGTTTCGTGTTTCGGTGGCCATTGCGGTCCGGTCCGGTCCGGTCCGGTCCTTTCCGCGTCGTTCTCGCAAGTCGTTGCGCGTAATTTTACGAGTAAATCGTGATCGATTTGGCTCACGCACCGCACCGTAACGCGGAGGAGACTACCACAGCGCACGAAACCACCACGGGTTGTGGGGCTGTCGAGGACTGTCTGTACGCCTCCCGTTCGGAAACTATCATTGAATGCAAACAAATTGATGATTGAACACTAAGGTCTTACTAACAAGAAAAAGTGCAACTCAGACAACAAATAATAGTAATAATGATAATGGCTTGTTGACGTGAACAAAAGTGTTGTGTTTTGCATCACATACACGAACAAGAATTGAGATGGAAGACAAAATATATTGCAAAGAAGAGTGCCAACTGGAAGAAGCCTGCTGCATTTACTAGTACTAGTAGTAGTAGCGTCTTGGTGATGTGATGTAGTACTAGTACTACTATTAAGAGTAACAGCAACAAGGACAGAACTAGCACACAGAGTGCTGCCCAACAGTGAGTCTACAGGAGATCCTGTTCAGACTTTGTTGCATGCACTAAGACTACAGCAGGATACTCCCCTAGAGAAGGTGGTGCAAAAGGAGCACCAATCAATTTGGTGGTGTTTGCTGATGGGCATGATGATGGGTGTCTGAATTGCAAGGCATCAAAAAATAAAAGAGTGAACAGAGCAGCCACTGACCACTGAGCACTGTATCCATACAGTAGCATAATTGCAAGGTGTACTGTTGCACTGTTCAATTGTGTTTGTTGCTCTGTGCTTCTTACTGCAGGGCTTCTTGGTTGTGTCGGTTTGCTGTAGTAGAAGTAGTAACACCACTAGACAACCATCTATACAAACAATCCCCCTGGATGACACACTTACTACTGCTGTAGCATGCAACATAATCCAATGCAATGCTGGATGAAGTTGTACAGTGTGCTATTCTGTGTAGATTGCTAATAGTAAGGATATGTAGCTCTGGTACACCAGATTCCTACAATGAAATGCAGCACCCTATCCAGCATCCTGCTCCATAGCATCCTGCTCCTCCATAGCATCCCCCATAGCATCCTCCATAGCATCCTGCTCCTCCATAGCATCCTGCTCCTCCATAGCATCCTCCATACCACCATCATAGCATCCTCCATAGCATCCTCCATAGCATCCTCCATAGCATCCTCCATAGCATCCTCCATAGCATCCTCCATAGCATCCTCCTCCATACTACCATCATAGCTCCAGTCAATATCTCATACCTTGTTTGTGGTGTTTTGCTTGTGTAGTAACAACACTGTTGTTGTGGTGCTACAACTGCTAGTACTGGTAGTACTAGTAGGCCTCACCAGCAGTGTTCTTGTTGGATCGTAAAATGCAAGACCAAGCAGCTTGATTCTTTGTGCAATCCTTTGTGCTATTGAGTCATCTTTTGGAAGACATGAAAAGTATACACTGGTGATATACTATATATATATATATATATCAAAAAGTTTTGTCACACACAAATAACAACACACCTCTCTGTTGTTGTTGCTCGATTTGTTTCTGTGCTAGAGTACTTGTTGCATACCAGTACTACTATCTTCAAAAAGAATGTCTTTGAATGACAAGCTTTACATTTTTTTATAAATGGCATGACCTAGTAAGAGCTTCTTGCTGTGCACCTGAACAGTCCCTGCTAGTACTAGTACTTGTCCACTTGGGACTGGAATACAATTAGCAAGTCTCCTTATCGCCAATAACAGGAGACTGTTGGAATCAATCAATAGTAAGTCTTACCGTAGTACCAATAGATCTTCTCCGCCCCCCACCGTAACCTTACCGTACAAAGCATTACTTTGTGGAAGAATTCCCTAACTTAACTTACCGTACAAGACGTCGGACACCAACAGTTTTTTTTTTAATCCCATTTTTCTTGGTTCTTTTGATGGCGATTTGATGGATTTTTCATGATTTTGATCGATCGATTCCAAATATCGATGAATTCTCGATGATTGAGATCGATTGATTGATTCCTTCGTCGAAACCAAAGATCGTAATATGGTAATTTACCGTATCTATGATTTTTCGGACGCGAACCGTGGCGAAGGCAACGAGCACACACAAACCCTCACCGGGAAAACAAAACCACAAGTCGGTCGCAATCGTTGAGATGCCACCCATTTCCGGTAACTTACCTGTAGAGGACGCATTAACACAGTAACAAATTGAGATTTGTTCCACCGGAATTCGGGATTGCGGTATTCGGGAGGTGCGGAAGAAGAAAACAACAATGAATGTTTCCGGCGGGAGGTCAAGCACGAATGGGCATTGGCCGCTTCGCCTGTCACTCCTGGTGATTGGTTGTTACTGTCGTTGCTGTTGCTGTTTTTGTTGGAAATTATTGATGATCTCGTTACCGTCGGCGCACTGCTGGTCGGACTTTCGAACGCAATTCGTTTCCCGCCAACGGCCGCAGCGGAGTTTGCCGCCCGGAAACGATCGATCCCCGTTCGGTTCGTTGTCCCGTGCGCGTTTCGTTCCGGCGACGCAACTCTTTGGAAAAGACGAGGAAGAGGAGGAAGAAGAAGACGACGAACCGCCCGAGGTCGACATTCGGAATTTCAAGTACCCCTCCTCCGGTGCCGACAACGCGAGCGGAAAAGGAGGTGCCTCGTCCTTTGGGCTGGGCCGGGGGAGATCGAGTCCCTCCCAGCGCAAGGCCATGGGAACCTCGTCCAAGACCAGCACCACCGTCTACGTTTGTTCGAATTGCGGCGGCGAATCCGTCCAGTGGCGGGGCCGGTGTCCGACCTGCAAGGAATGGAACACCTTTCGGGAGGTCGCGGTCCAGCGGAGCACCGGCAGCGGCAGCGGCATCGTCGGGGGGCCGTCGCAGAACCTGTTTCGGGGGCTGAACGCGAGGCCACGGCGGAAACCGTCGGCGTCTCGGAGCGACAGCGAGTTCCATTCCGATAACGATAACCATAACGACTATAATAACGACTACGACTACGACTACGACTACGACTACGACAGCGGGAGCTCCGCCCGGGACTTTTTGGGGGGACAGTCCTGGCTGGACGGGATTTCCGCGGGCGGGGGTTTCCCCTACGACAATCCGAGCGGCCGGCTCGTCTCGATTGCCGACGTGGACCTCAACGCCCCGGAATCGGCCCGGTTGAAGATTCCCAACGACGACGAACTGAACGAGGTTCTGGGGGGAGGATTGATGAAGGGATCGCTGATCCTGCTGGGAGGCGATCCGGGCGTCGGAAAGTCGACACTGGCCCTGCAGGTGGCGGCCGGGGTGGCGAGTCTCTCGAAACCTCCCGCGGGGATCGGCATGGGACCGTCTCCGTCTCGTTCGGCATCCTTCGGCGACGAAGCGGTGGGACCCGTCTGGTACGTGTCGGGGGAGGAAACACTGGAACAGATCGCCACCCGGGCGCAACGGTTGGTCGCAAGCGGCGGCAACGACGACAACGACGAGATCGATGCCGGGTGGACCTCGTCGCTCGCCGACCGGAGCCGAATGGAGACTCTTCCGAAGCAACTCTTCTTGCTCTCGGAAACGAATCTGAACGTCTTTGCCGATGGGGTCATCCGGGCCTGGATCGACGGGAACCGCGAACCGTCGTCCCTTGCGGGAGGAGAAGATCGGGGCGGATCGGATCCGCCCAGGGGCGATCTGCCCCCGAGCCTGATCGTCATCGATTCGATCCAAACCATGGTCTGCGAGGCGGGCGGATCCTCCAGCGCCGGCGGCATCTCGCAGGTTCGCGAGTCGATGGCCCTCCTCTTGCGACTGGCCAAGACGACGCGGATCCCCATCGTGACGATCGGGCACGTGACCAAGACCGGGGACGTCGCGGGCCCGCGAATGGTCGAGCACATGGTCGACGCCGTGCTCTACCTCGAGCACTCCCAATCGTCGGCGTCGTCGTCGGCCTCCCGGGGCGGCGGCAACTTTCGGTGGCTCCGCGCGCAAAAAAATCGATTCGGATCCTGCCAGACCGCCGGGCTCTACGACTTTCGGGAGGGGATCCTGGTCCCCCTTCCCGAGGGAACGGAATCCTCTCTGGCGCCCCCCTCGGAAGATCTGGAGGGGTGCGCCATGGGGATTTGCGTGGAGGGTCCCCACCGAGCCATGACCGTCGAGGTTCAGGCTCTGGTAGCCTTGCCGTCGGGCTCCTTTGGGAAAAAGACCGTCGAGGGCGGCCTGTCGAGCGCTCGATTGAACCTGCTGCTGGGGATTCTGCGGAAACATTGCCGGCTTCCGATTGCCGGAAGCGGAAAGATGGGTCGGGACATCTACGTCAACGTCGTTGGATGCGACGGAGCCGTGAGCAAGAGCCAGCTCGCGCTGGCCACCATGTCCCTGGATCTGGCGGTCGCGGTGGCCCTGACCAGCAGCTATCTGCGGATCCCCGTTCGGGGCGATACCGCGTTCCTGGCGCAGGTCGGCCTGCTGGGAGAATTGCGGTCCCTGTCCTCGCTGGAATCGCGGTTGCTCCAGGCCCAACGAATGGGGTTTTCCCGCGTCGTTGTGGCGTCCGCGGCGTCGTCTCGAAGCAAATTCCGGCGAACCAACACGAACAAGAGCAGCGGCAAGAGCAAGAACAAGAGCGGCGGCAAGAACAAGGCGTCGTCGTCGTCGTTTCCTTCGGGTTCCGGCGGAACCGACGGCGAGTCGGAAGCGAGACGCACGCGGAAGCACGATCTCGATATTTACGAGTGTTCCAATCTCGAGGAGGCCCTGAATCTCGCGCTCGTTTCGCCCATTCCGGCGGCTCGCCGCGGATCGTCTCGGCGGAAAACGAGCGAGGACGGCTCGACCTCTCCCGCCGACAAAGCGTTCGGAACGCGGGGGGTCCCTCCCGGATCGATCCGCGAACCGAACCCGGACGAGCGCGATGCCGGTGTGATTCTTGACGACGGGGACGACGAAGACGACGAATACGGTCTGTGGTAATCGTGAGAAGTATTGTGTCCCGTTCGCGCCATCGAATACTAAAGATACAATTGGGCATTCGGGGGAAGGAACAGAACGCAAGAATCACCGAACAATCGAACTACCAAATTCGTACCGAACGTCAACTGTACACCAGTCATCATCGTAGGAATGGAGAAGAAAGGTGCACTCGCTGGGAATTCAATTTGCGAGTCGGATGGAAGAACATGCCATCGATTTCGTACGATCACTTTCCGCTGCAACGAACTTTCGTTCCATCCAACAATGAAAAGAAAATATCGATGGTTGCGTTCATGCGAACGCCGAGCGAAAATCACGTCCTTAATGACGGCATTGTCGTGAAACGAAAAACAACATTTTTCTTCCCGTTCATGCTACGCAGACTCCGGATTGATATCACGAGAACATCACAAAACAATAGTTTGATGCCGATCCACAGAATAGACCCATGTCGAACGTCACTACTGTAGTTTTTTCTTTTTCAAACACAAATCCATTGCTTCTCTATGCGGTATTCGTCTAAAATTGCCCACCAATTTCAGTCTCGTTCTCCCGTTTCCAATTGTCGCATGCCTCCTGAAATTGTGTCATCAGGTGATCCGTCTCGTTCGATAGATCGTCGATGGCCGACGATAGAACTTCTACCGGAGCAACGGTGGAATTGTTGGTCTGGATCTTGAGATCGATGTAGTAGACAAGAGGGTGGGGGTGCAAGTATCCGGCAAATCGAACCGAGGGATCTCTCAATAGTTGCATTCGGAAAAGGTTGCCGACGGTGTGGTCTTCCTTGTTGAAACGAAAGGTACCGGCATTCGTTACCTTTTCGTTTCGATGGATTGGGTGGAGATGAGAGGGAGCGAGGGACCGAAAGAAAGAAAGGAACACGCCGAGGGCAGCGAGCCGTGGATGAGAAGAGAGCCGTGGCAATCGAGACTCGACAAAGTCGAACCGGAGTGGAAACAAGCACCGCCACATCGAACAACGAACAACGACACTGTTCCTTGATCGTCACCACCGCCATCGCTGCCTTCAACGCTCACCTTGGTATCCGCTGTGTATACAATCTTGAGCTCCCCGATGTCTTCGTCGAGGAGAAACGATTGTGTTCTTTCTGGCGCGTTCATGGTGTACGGGGTTGATTGTTTGGTCCTCTGTCCTCAAGTCGCGATTTGGTCCGGGAATCCTTTCAATCAATCAATGAAAACGGTATCGCTGCTTCGAAGACTTTGCTTCGACGACTTTGCTTCGGAATGAGATGATGTTGCTGTGTCGGCGTCGAGCATCATCATCTGTCACGAGAGCGGGCCAAGAAATTGAAAAATACCGGTACGAGGCTCTCGCTCCGATTTTTGAGACGTGAGCGGTGTGAAAGCAGGAGGAGGTTTTTGATCGAGTCTTTTCATAATTGTAGTCGAGTTGGTCAATTTTTCACCCACGACTCAACAGTGAACCGTTCTTTCGGCTTTCCTGTTTTTCTGTTTCGCTCACAAACGATACGGTACCCGTCGAAAACTAAAATGAATCACGTTTACCATAATGAATCATGTCGAGTGACAGCATCTTTGCTTTTTGGAATATCTCCTTGCATACACCACCTCTGTTCAAAGTAAAGACATCCTCTGTTAGCTAACACTCTACTCTACAATGCTCTATATTCACTTTTAAACAACTTCGCTTCCTCTTCCCTTAGTAAGCTCTCGAATACAGAAATTGGGCCGAAAATTGTGTGTTTTCGAGTGACAGCATCGAGACGGCATAGTTTTTCGGCTTGCGCGCATAGGACATACTAATTAACCAATCATGTTACTTCGATTTGAATATTGTCTGTCTTTCATCACGTCATCCGGCCTAAAATTTTATTCGAAACACAATTTTGTCGATCTTCCTTTCGGTTGAAGTCAGTTCAGATTCTCTTAGTGACGTATTCCTTTTTTTTTTTTTACTCCTTCCGTTACTCAAATTGACGGAAACCGTCTACAATGTAATCAGTCATATTCCAGAGAATGAAACCTGGTGTCACTAGTAATCATGAGTTACCGTTACAACGACAGATATAACAAATCTAAGGAAAACCACTCTCTTTCAGATGATGTTGTACAAAATACATCTTCGAAAAGGCCGGGTGGATGTCCTGATTCTGGTAAGGTTACAGCAATCGAAAAGTCATCAAACACTTCTACAAAATTAAAGGATAATAACAAGAGCAGTCATGTAAATGTCAAATTTACTAAACCTAATGCTGGTGGTAACTTTCCTGGAATAATTAAAAAGAGAGATATCCGCAGACCATACACCAGATCGTTTAGACAACCGAAGACTGACAAAGCAACGCAATTAAAGCAACCTCCGAATCTACTTGGTGACTTGAAATCACGGAAAGTACCTCGTCAAAAGCCTACTCATGACAACACTATTCTTCGATTTGTGGACATCAAGACAGCATCACCAAATAAACAAAATGCTACCTGTATTCGTGGTGATAAGAGTTCTCTGACAAAATCAAAAATATCCGGTAGAGATGTTGTATCACATAACGAAAAAAAGGTGATTCCGGGAGAGAATCTGGACTCCATTCGTGACGACATGTGCCTTGCTCGCAAGCAGTTGCGTCAATCTTGTGGAGCATTTGGTGTTTCTCTTAACCCCGATGATGTTATGAGGGCATTTAATGTTTTGAATCAAAAGCCCTCCGCAGTTGCCGATGAATCTAGTTTATCTTCTACTGAACCTTCAAGTCTTTTTCCTGTTGTTAATTCAAACGTCGATGTCAACCCTCCATCGAATATCTCAAAAATAAACCAAGCTCATTGTTCATCCGACAAAGATCTTCGATACTATTGCATGAGTTCGGACGGTGTCCTTCGCCCATGTTCTTTACCACCTTCTCTTGATACCGATAATACCCTTCCCAGTTCGCAAGAGTCAAAAAATACACAAGAAAGTGAAACGTCGAACAGATCAACGGGTGATGTCATCAACGCGTACAGTCCCTTTCGGCAAATTGAGAAATACTCAGAAAAATGTTTAGGGTGTGATAGAATATCTTGCATCCATAAGCGGAAGATAGAACATGCTTTTCTTGATACGTCCAAGCATTTCAATAAAAGATGTCATGACAGTAAAAAAGAATTGGACGAAAATGCGATGCGGAGAAGTTTCTTCTATCGAATCTGTCGTCTTCATTTCGGATTGAAAAGTTCAAAGGCTTTACCTCTCTGTGCATCTATTTTTGCTTATAAATGGTTTCCTTCTAATACTTTGAAAAAAGTACGACGATTGGATGGTCCTGACCGATTCAAATTACAAGAGAAATACGATCTCAACCAGATGCGTTACCGTCGTTCTTTTGATAACGACACTACGTCCAGTAAATCTTCCAAAGACGTTCGTGATAACATCGCAGATCGGTCCGTTTTTGGAAATTCAGTTGGTGCTAGTGTTGTTACATGTCATGCTAACTGTGAAGAAAAATCTCCAGGGCAATCCATTCCTTGTCGAAAAGTGGCTCCAATCTATTCTGAGTTTCATGAATCTGCTAAAAGTGATGATACACATTCTCCAAATGATTTGTCTACTACGTCATTTAAAAATGAGGAAGAAGTAACAGAAAACAGAAACGAGTGTATGAAGAAAACTCCTCCGTGTTTTCTTTATCCATCCGACAGTAGTACTTCTTCCTGATTAACAATGATATCCATATATGGGTTAGAATTGAATCTCCAATGTGAATCGTTTCATATCAATAACTATATTATAACTCAACAATTACATACACTGTTATGTCGGTTTTGTAATTTTTTACTACAGTGACAATGTGGGTTCATTACCGATTCGATCCGTTAGAGTGATTTAAATGAGAAGTGTCGGTTATTTTCTGTTGGTTTTCTTTTTTGAGTTTCGCATCTTTCCGTTGTTGTTTACGTAACCGGTTCCTTTTTTAAGTTTTTTTTGGATTGTTGTTATTCTGGTTTTTTCCATTTCTGTCATCCGTGAACACAGACTACCCAACTGTTTTGGTCTTTGGACGTATTCTAATCTTTGATATATTGTAATGAGTTTTCCTTCATTGTATCACAATTTTATCCCAATATTGTTCGAAGAACGATATAACATGTACAGAGCTAACAGAGGTCGGGTGAGTGGGCGGGGAAGAGGACGTCATTCATCGTCTGTGACAAGTAACTCGGCTGAAGACAGCCACGGTCGTCGACTTCGTCAAGCACATAAGTATCCATCTCGGAATATACCACGAGTCGATTATAAAGAATCGTCATTGATATGTCACGATAATGAACGAGTTATCGACAGTTTCGGTCAGAATCATAACTCCGCTGAGGATGATAAACTATCCCATTATGATTTTTTTTCATCCGGTAACTCTTTTTTCAGAGATAATCCTCCTCCTTTCAATCTACGTTCATACGAGAATTCCTTCATGAAACCACCGTCAATGATTCATTCTTCTGTTACCGACGATTCTCTTAGTTCCGGAAGATTATCCTCAACGAATACCGGGAATCAAATTATGTCTTCAACGGCTGCAAACGCCTCTTGAAATTCGAAAAGGAATTCACCGTCATATGAGGAAAAGAAACCGGCACCAGTATATCCGTCATCCGCTACTGCAAAGGCCGCTCGAAGTTCGAAAAAGAGATCACCATCCGGTACCGAAAAGAAACCGGCACCAGTATATCCGTCATCCGCTACTGTAAAGGCCTCTCGAAGTTCGAAAAAGAGATCACCATCCGGTACCGAAAAGAAACCGGCACCAGTATATCCGTCATCCGCTACTGTAAAGGCCTCTCGAAGTTCGAAAAAGAGATCACCATCCGGTACCGAAAAGAAACCGGCACCAGTACATCCGACCGAAAAGAAATCGGCACCAGTATATCCGTTATCCGCTACTGTAAAGGCCTCTCGAAGTTCGAAAAAGAGATCACCATCCGGTACCGAAAAGAAACCGACACCAGTATATCCGACCGAAAAGAAACCGGCACCAGTACATCCGACCGAAAAGAAACCGGCACCAGTATATCCGTCATCCGCTACTGCAAAGGCCTCTAGAAGTTCGAAAAAGAGATCACCATCCGGTACCGAAAAGAAACCGACACCAGTATATCCGTCATCCGCTACTGCAAAGGCCGCTCGAAGTTCGAAAAAGAGATCATCACGATCTGTTCTAATTGACAATATTATCACTTGGAAGATTTTTAGAGTTACGAATGATATCCTCGTCTCCGTCCCATATAGCTGCCTGATCATAACCAAAAAATTCGTTCCAATCCAACACGGACGCTTTCTTGATGATAACAACTGCTATTACGGCCTTGCCACTTAACGTTGTCCAACCTTGAACAGTCCATCTCGTGTCTGTTGTAGACGACTCGCGTTCTGAACGGATACCCTTTTCACCAAAAACAATCTCTCCAGTTTTAGCATCCTCAGTAGAACAGTCTCCGGTATCACCAGTTTCATCCATAGTCATTATACGATCCGGATGTATCAATTCATGATATACCATTTTTCCATAGGAATCTTTAATGTCAACCTCCACTCCATACATATCCTGCCACTGGGGTTTATCTAAATGACGAGCATAACCGAGAGAAACAAAAAGCTCATACACCATTTCATACATATCATTCAAATTTGAATATGTAGCCCATGACACTCTGTAATGCTTCGAGTTTTTCACATAGCTCGTTACAATTTCAGGGTAACGGGATCGGAAACCTCTCAACCACCCCCATCCCAATTTTTCGTTCAACCAACATTTATCGGATTCCTGATAATCAATGATTTTGGAATAAATACGAGACTTACGAAATTCGTACAATTGCTTTTGATACAGGGTGCCTTTTATCAAAGTATTCATAACTTGGATACATTGACGCAAAGAAACACTTTGCTTCATCCTTGATGAAAATTTTAGAAGGAGACATAAGATGGGTTCGACATCTGTGATTGGTGAATTCACTCCGCGGCTGACTTTTACCAAATTGTTACGTCGGATCCTTGATCTAATGGTGGTCTCGGCAATATGAAAATCGTAGAGACCATATTCATGCTTCTTGATGTTGATTAACTCCCACAGACTCATATCATTGTCGGGATCAATTGAAAGTAAATTCCAACAAATACACACATCGTCGACAAATTGTTCACACTTCTTCTGGTATAGACGTTTATTGTTAATTGTAGTACCATTTTTCCTACCAACAACAACACCAACTTTTCTCCCAGCGGTATAATATGGAGAAATATCAATTTCTGTAGATTGCTTAGAATCGAAGGATTCGTTGTCAGTATCATAAGGGTGATATCCAGTTTTATTCAAATGCATCTTAGAATCGTTTTTCCGGAATAGAATAAGTTCTGTCTCACGACAAGCAATTTCTTTTTTGTTGTCATTTTCGATAACTTTTCGTCGTTTACGAAGTGCGTATATCTGGTTTGCTGTGATAGACGATCCTGCATTTTGTTCTTGTCGGACAATGTTAGCAAGAGCACCGTACGGTAATTTTCCATCAACCTCAACAGAATCAATCTTGTTCATGATTCTTTCCAAATCTTCTTCATGGTGACAACGATGGAGTAAGGTCATACGTTTTGGACCTCGTCTCCCACTTTCGACACAAGATTTATGAATGGATACAGGATGCCCCCTTTTGAGAACGGAGTATGGATCAATTTTGTTCAGAGTAGACTTCAAACTCTTGAGTCGATTCTTTGTATGATGTGATAACTTATGGGGTTTTTTTTTTCCGGACATCACGAAAATACCGGGTGTAGTCGACAAACAAAACAGAAAAATTGAATCAAATAGACGGAATTGTATCGGTGATAGGTAGAAACAAACCTGGGCGACAGCAGAAATACGTCACCAAAAGAGACTACGACGATGAACAAGAGTGGTTGACTAAGTTTGTCAACGTCAGGAAGTTACGAGTTGAAGATTATAAAAGTTTTGCAACAACCATGTAATGAACCGGAAAAAGCCGAATGTGATGAAAAAGAATTGAAAGAATTCCGACGTCAAGATGCTGTCACTCGATTGTATGGTCGCGTGTAGAAAATGTACCAGTGTCTACATTAACCATGATGAATCAATTTTTGGCCATTTTTCGAAAAAACCACTAACTACAGGGGGCCAAAGCTATGGATGTAAGTCACTGATTTCAACAGGAGTTGTTGCAAACAGTCGGTTTATAGTGTTTACGAATAGGTTGTAACTTTCGTTGAGGAGGTTTCCGTTACTGGGAGGAGGTATTTGGTCAGATAGTGAGGCAAAGATGCTGTCACTCGACGTGATTCATTTTAGTTTTTGACGGGTACAATAAATTCCATCACGGAATTGCGTTTCGATTGATTTGATTGGGATAGAAGACCCTGAAAACAAACACCCCGCATTGATTGAACATCCACCCCATCACTACGGTAGAATGCCGATATTGAAACAATGATTAACGACATCTTATCGCTTTCAGACAATAACAAATTCTCTGCGAACAATCGGATTGCACTGGCGGAAACGCACCCACTTTGGAGATCCAAATTTCCTCTGAAAGAGCGAACACCGCACCATCAACTTGGCAAAAGTGGGTGTTGAGTTGTGGACTACAATATTTTTTAAAATTTTGCGAGGTACCTTAATCTTGCGTGTTGTAATTGGCAATGGAACTCGCAGTACAATACTAATCAGAATCCAGAGTGAATTCGAATTGATGATCTTTCGACCGCAGTCTCATTGTTTGCGAGGGAATACCGTAGATGACGGAACAGATGCCACAAAAGAGATGCCACAAAAAAAAAGAGACTCGAATGAAACTATTGTGTTTTCTACTACAAATACTTTATCAACTTATGAACGGTTGTTGTGATCCTTGCCTCGTGCGGATCTCTCCATTACTTTACAGTCATGTTGTGTTTGCTGACAAGAAAAGCGATTTGCTAGTTCAGCACTGACTGTTCGTCGTCATCAAAATCTAAACGATGTTTGGACGACCAATCTCGCCACTATTCAATTCATCGTCGTCAATGTAATCGACAACAAGATCTACTGGATCTGGCCTTTCATCACTGTATGGTTTTATATCACCGTCTCCCAGAGCACCAGGACTTAACCTATCTAGGTTGGATTGACTAATGTTCTGTACATCACCTCCGCCAAACCCCTGATTTGACCAAACTCCAGCAAATCCTGCCTTGCGCCCTCTGCGTGGAGGAGTGGGTGCTTCACGGTTCTTGAAATCAGCAACATCGTCCGACGGTTCAGATTTGTTCCACTTTCTCCTCACAACGAACCAGTAAATGGCGCCACCAAAAAAAATAGAAGCACCGAGCACGGAAAAAATGATTGTGACGATGGGTTGGAGAAGGCGGTGGTGGTGATGGTGCTTTTTCTTGTGTGAAAGCGACTTCACGAGCTCCGTGTTCACTTCACAATGAGGTCCGGTGTAGTTAGCGGGACAGTCACATCCTGGGTCGGGATCTCCTGCCCCGGCCAGGCTTTGGCATTTACCGCCATTGACACAAAAATGAAGAGGCTCTAAATTGTCTTCCTTGGTGCAGATATCGGTATCGGTGTACTCGCAAAACTCTCCTGCAAAAAAATGAAACTCGTCGTCCTTCCCAACCTTGGCATCGGCAAAGGAGCAGTCGCAAGTATATCCTCGATCGGTGCTGGCATCGGGGATGCATTTTGAACCATGGAGGCAGACGTGTTCATCTTCTCCACAAGTTTCTACTTTGTGGTCGCAAAACAGGCCAATGAAGCCTTCCGGGCAGACACAATGAGCAAACTCGCCCGTGGCATGCGTTTGGTTCAAATGTGAGACATCCCCAACGACTTCATGCAAAGATCCGTGGACTTTAGCACCTTGGGCACAGACTCCACCATTTTTGCATTCCAAATCGCAAACCACGAGATCATCATCGGAGCCATCATCGTTCTTCTTGAGCAGGTCTGATGGCCCAAGGGGATATTCGCAATGAATGCCTAGCCATGGAGAGTCACACTTGCAAGCATCGTGCTCTTGACATGTTCCTCCATTGACACAAAATGGTGCTGTTTTAGAATCAGGACAGATTGATGTTGACTTGTATTCGCACTGAGAACCAGCAAAAGAGTGCACTCCATCTGTAGCAGTGGAACAGTCACAATGCCCAGCTTCCAAAAAACCACCATGGCCATCTGGCAGATCTTTTGTGATACATTTTCCACCCTGTTCATTCACAAAAAAGAAATGGTTCAAAGTTGATTAATATTCAGTGATGCCAACTTAACACTCCTACATCCCCAACATCCAACACAGTCGTGTATCAACTTACATTTTGGCAGACAAGATTGCCGCAAATTTCCAGAGATTCCTCACCATTTTTGCCGGTATTCACAATGTCCTTCAAAGATTGCTTGAACTCACAAGATTTACCAATGAACCCTTCCAGACAGTTACAGCCTTCTGATGGATCCTCCTTGCAAGTTCCATGATTGACACAAAACTCTGCAGATGATGCGGGTTTTCCACTCTCTGCAGGTGTGCAAACTTCTGTGGATGGGTATTCGCAATAAGAGCCAAGGAATGCAACATCGTCCTTGTGGGCAGTGGAGCAGTCACATTTGTAAGTGGTTTCTGACATGCCTGATTCCTTGTCAATGATTTCCGTCGTGATGCATTTTCCCCCGTTGTGACAGATCGCATGTCCACAAACATCCCACGTAATTTCTTCTTTGCTGTCACTCTCAAGTTTGAGATCAGCTGGATCAACGGGATATTCGCAATGATTGCCCAGCCACGGGGAGTCACATTGGCAAATATCGTCCTCTTGACATGTTCCTCCATTGACACAAAATGGTGCTGTTTTAGAATCAGGACAGATTGATGTTGACTTGTATTCACAAGATGCACCTGCAAAAGAGTGCACTCCATCTGTAGCAGAGGAACAGTCACAATGCTCGGCTTTCAAAGTACCACCATGACCATCTGGCAGATCTTTTGTGATACATTTTCCACCCTGTTCATTCACAAAAAAGAAATGGTTCAAAGTTAATTAATATTCAGTGATGCCAACTTAACACTCCTACATCCCCAACATCCAACACAGTCGTGTATCAACTTACATTTTGGCAGACAAGATTGCCGCAAATTTCCAGAGGTTCCTCACCACCATTGCCGGTATTCACAATGCCCTTCAAAGATTGCTTGAACTCACAAGATTTACCAATGAACCCTTCCAGACAGTTACAGCCTTCTGATGGATCCTCCTTGCAAGTTCCATGATTGACACAAAACTCTGCAGATGATGCGGGTTTTCCACTCTCTGCAGGTGTGCAAACTTCTGTGGATGGGTATTCGCAATAAGAGCCAAGGAATGCAACGTCGTCCTTGTAGGCAGTGGAGCAGT
The DNA here is from genome assembly GCA_037355855.1 of Pseudo-nitzschia pungens. NCBI lineage: Eukaryota > Bacillariophyta > Bacillariophyceae > Bacillariales > Bacillariaceae > Pseudo-nitzschia > Pseudo-nitzschia pungens. Next base: position 5,269,048 of record CM074760.1, on the reverse strand, counting down.
CACACTTGTAAGTAGTCTCAAGATTGCCGGTTATCTTGTCAATGATTTCCGTCATGATGCATTTTCCACCGTTGTGACAGACCGCATGTCCGCAAATATCCCACGTAATTTCTTCTTTGCTGCCAACCTCAAGGGCGCCACTGGTAATGTGGAGATCAGTTGGATCAACGGGATATTCGCAATGAATGCCCAGCCACGCAGAGTCACAGTTGCAAGAACCCATCTCTTGACACGTTCCTCCATTGACACAGAAGGGTGATACTACAGAATTAGGGCAGCTTGATGTTGACTTGAATTCACAAGATGCACCTGCAAAAAAGTGCACTCCATCTGTAGCAGTGGAACAGTCACAATGCTCGGCTTCCAAATTACCACCATGGTGATCTGGCAGAAGTCGTTTGATACATTTTCCACCCTTTTGATTCACAAAAAAGAAATGGTTAATATTCCATGATACCAACTCAACATTCCCACATCCCCAACATCCAACACAGTCGTGTATCAACTTACATTTTGGCAGACGTGGTCGCCGCAAATTTCCAAAGCTTCCTCACCACCATTGCCGGTATTCACAATGTCCTTCAAAGATTGCTTGAACTCACAAGATTTACCAATGAACCCTTCCAAACAGTAACAGCCTTCCGATGGATCCTCCTTGCATTTTCCATGATTGACACAAAACTCTGCAGATGATGCGGGTTTTCCACTCTCTGCAGGTGTGCAAATTTCTGTGGATGGGTATTCGCAATAAGAGCCAAGGAATGCAACGTTGCCCTTGTAGGCAGTGGAGCAGTCACACTTGTAAGTAGTCTCAAGATTGCCGGTTATCTTGTCAATGATTTCCGTCGTGATGCATTTTCCACCGTTGTGACAGATCCCGTATCCGCAAATTTCCCAATCCACTTTTTGGTCTGAATCATCGAGCTTGTCGTCGTCAGTGGTATCCTCGTCATCGTCATCGTCCTCGTCCTTGTCGGTGCTTTCGTGCTCGTGAGCCTCGTATTCGCAAGAGAATCCAAAGAAACCCGAAGGGCAGTTGCAACCGAGCCGGATGTCGTCCATGCAGGTGCCGTGGTTTGTGCAAAACGTGCTGTCCTGGAGCCCGACCTGGTCTTTGTGGCTCGAGCAGATCGTCGTGGAGGCAAACTCGCAGGTCGATCCGGCATAGATGTGATGCTCGTCAAAGGCGGTCGAACAATCGCAGTGCTCGGCCACCATTTCGGTGCCGTCGGCCAGCTTCTTTTCGAGCGTGACGCACTTTCCTCCGTTCTTGCAATACGTGTCCCCGCAGAATTCTATCTTCGGTTCACCGATGGTGGTGCCGGAGGTATCTTTCGGGGGCATTTCCAGGCTCTTGACCTCGCACGAATCACCGGCCCATCCCGAGCGACAGTCACATGTTCCATCCTCTTTGCACTTGCCCTGGTGGACGCAAACGCTTTGTTCCACCTCTTTCGTCTGGGGGTTCTCTGCGAAGCACAAACTCGTGGACCTGTATTGGCAGTACGGTCCGATGTAGAAGGCACTTGCATCGAAGGCTTCGGAGCAGTCGCATTCTTCTGCCGTGATTTTCTCACCTTCGACCGTGTGATGCTTTTCCACGCAACGACCACCGTTCAGGCAACGTCCTCCGGCGCACAAAGTCGATGGCTTGTGGTGATGGGGTGGTGAATGATCACCTTGGTTGTGTCCGTTGTTGTGGTCGTTGTTGTGTCCGTTGTTGTGGTCGTTGTTGTGTCCGTTGTTGTGGTCGCTGTGGTGTTCTTCGTTGTGGTTTCCGCCATTCTTGTCGTTTCCGCCTTGGTGGGAACTTCCAGTGTCGTCCTTATTCTTGTCAGTTCCGCTGTTGTCGTCTTTGTTTTGGTTCGACCCGGTATTCGAGTGCGACTCGTCGTCGGTGAATTCGCACTTGTATCCGATCGTACCCGCTTGGCAAGAACATCCCTCGATCGGGTTTTCCTTGCAGGATCCTCCCTGAACGTGGCAACGAAGCAAACGCGAACGAAATCAATCATAGTGAATGCAAAGGGCGAGTGAGTGGAGCGCTGGTGGGAGTCGACGCGACACGGTGCAACTCCGAAACAGAATAATAATCATAATCATAATCATAGTCACGATAATGACAGTGGAAACACTGCGTCCCCTAACGTCCCGGACCGTCCACCGAAATCATTTGCTGCGCACGCACCTGGGTACAGAACAGATCCCAGTTGTCGTCGCTGCAGACAGAGGTCGCCTTGTGCTCGCAGTACTTTCCGGCAAATCGATCGTTGTCGCCGTTGGTCGCCGTGGTACAGTCGCAGTGATGCTGGGACTTTACGGTGCCGTCTTCGTTGGCGACCCCGGTGGTGACGCAGGTCCCTCCGTTCAGGCAAAAGTGGCCGTCGCCAACGCCGCATTTCTCGGCGGGTACCTCGCAGAGGGGTCCCCCGAAACCGTCGGGACATTTGCAGGACATGTAGTCCTCCGCCTTGACTTGGGACCACACCTTGTCGCTGGGTAATTTCCCGAGGATGCATTGACCCTCGTTTTGGCAGTCCAGGTTGCAATCGGGGACGGTTCCGGTTTCGAACTATTTTTTTTGTTTTGTTTTGTTTTGTTTTGTTTTGTTGTTGAATGTTTGGTTGGCAGATACAAAGGGGCGGTGAGGGACGACGATTCGTGCACCATCGGAATGTGACGACGATTCGTGCACCATCGGAATGCGCTCCGACGACAATCGTCGCTCGGGAGGAATGAATCGCATGCATGCTCATCCGCGGAGAACTCACCTGGCAATGGCTTCCCTCGTATCCAGCGTCACAAATGCACGGCTGGGCAGACGACGATCTGAGAATCACAAAAGGACAATCAACGAGGACCGGGATACAGACAAACAAAAAAGCAACACCGTGAGAATCAGTGCCCGTCTACCTCCTCCACCTCCTCCACCATACCACGGCAACTCCGCTCTGCGGTATCCCGTATCCCGTGTCATCCTAGTGTGGTACTCACGGATAGTTGGGATTGCAATCGGCCCCGTTGACGCAGAAACTATCGCCACACTCTCGTTCCTTGGGCGTTTCGCAAAACTTTCCGACGTAGCCGTCGGATTTGGAGCAGTCGCAGAAGAGTTGGTCGTTTCCGTACTTGTCCTGGAGGCCCAGGATGCACTCTCCTCCGTTGTAACACTCGTGGCCGTTCTGGTTGGAACAGGTTTCGAATTTTTTGTCGCACGTCACGCCCGTCCATCCTGGGGGGAAGGGGGGAGGAAAAGCAAGAATACCGCAACGAAACAAAACAAAGCATCCAGAGAGTGAGTGTATCGATCGCAGATCATCGCGAGCAGAAGCAAAAAAATTTGTTCCTCCCGAACGAACGAACCAACCGCTGCGCAATTCGTTGCGTTGCGTTGCGCCGCGTTTGTTTGTTTGTTTGTTTGTTTGTTTGCTACTAGTACGCACCAACGGGACAGTCGCAGTGCATGCCGTCGCGGTGGGTTTCCGCGAAGAGCGTCCCGGTTTCGACGCGTCCCGTGAAATCGGCGTGACCGAAGCGACACGGCGCGTTGCGGGGACATTCCAGGTCGCAGGTTCTCTTGTTGTCGTTGTTGTTGTTGTGGACCGTGCTGCTGTCGAGTGCGGCGATCGCGAATGGTCCGGTCGCTGCTAGGAACAGCGTCAGCGATCGAGAAAGAATTCTTGGATGCACCATCGTTGCGATGCAAACCGGATTGAATTGAATTGAATTGAATTGAATTGAATAAAATGAAATTGAATTTGATTCGATTCGATTCGATCAAGCGATGAATGGACCGATGGGCGGGTGGACCAATGAATGAATTTAGGAATATGAAGTTGTGCGATTGCCAGTGGCTAGCTCTTACGACGTTGGGTAGATGGAAAGGTAGATAGATTGAATCAAAAAAAGTCGTGAATTTTGGATCGTAGGTGCCAGTGGTCCTTCGGATCTTGTTGCGTCGTGAGCACAGTTCTTGAAATTATGGGAGGAACAGGTGAGAGAAATAAATTCCAAGTAATACTTCTAATCATCATCATTTCACTCATTCCGTCGTCGCCCAACGTGACAGTACGTAAGTAAGGTTACTGAGATACGATTATTGTACTATCCAAAACAACGTACGAGCAGGAATTCAACGCCAGCACTCGTACCGGTGCGAATACGAGTAGAACCAGAAGCAAAAATAGATCTGCCTAATTAAATCTTACCTTTCTTTCGACGCACTTCTTACGAGAGAAATCGTTTCCAAAAAATTATTAAAATATTAATATACGTATTTAAATAACTTTAATCACCAAAGGTGAAACTAAATTACTCAATCGTTTCCAAAAAAAGCATGACCTACGGTAGGATTTCTACCTGACAAATCACCGTACGAGGAATATCAGATAAGATACCATGAGCATTAGTGGTCTGAGGACAGCGAACTTTATTACTGCCTACGACCTCACCAGCGTTTGTATAAAAATAGTGTACAATATTTATATATGCCCATTATGTCGTGAATGTCTTCATTCCGCACCAGTCTTGCTTTACACTCCATAGTCGCACGCTGCCGGTTTAAGATAATGAGAAAGACTATCATGGAGAGTTGTTCATTTTGCGTGACTTGCATCTGTGAGAAAAAAATACTAGACCGTACGTAATGCTTCGTAGTAACGTAACTTACTCGTACCCGGTACAAGTAGCCGACTTTCGTTCATTCATGTTGTTTTCTTTGTTTTTAGACATGACGCCGTTTGAGCGACGGTTGAAACCGAGAGGCATAACAATCTCAAACAAGAACAAGAACACTAAACCACGATTGACGGCTTCCGCATAGATGGACGGGGGTGAATCTTGGGGCGCAAATAATGTTCGATCGAGGAGGCCATCTTCATGACCTACCGTAATTTACGTCCAGTACTCTACGATACCGGTAGGTTTCAGAGCCATTACTGAAAAAACTGTCGCAAGTTACGTGTTGATTTGTTCGTACCGGTAGAGCAAGATTAACCGTAACGGTACGGTACGAGTAAAATGAAAGTCAACATAGCTGGTAACTCCGTACCAGGTAGCGTATTCCATACGAGGAAGTACGAATTACGATTTCGTACAAGAATAGTGTAATTCGTCCGACCTTGCACGCTTCTGTCCCGCTCATCGTCTAAGCCCACAAAGACCGGCATCCTTTTCGCTCTGTTCCACCCAGAATTGAACCTACCGGTAGATATCGGACACGTAACGTACGTGCTGAAACTACTTACTAGTCGTGGTTGGAACTTTGGCTCGTAGTAACTACGGTAAGACGGTCCCAACTATTGCGATTGCAACCACTACCCCGGAGTGCTGCTGAATGGAATTCCAATGAGTTGCCGTGTCGTTGCGGGTAGTCTCACGAAACTACAACTACAACGATAACACTGGCTGCGAGGGACAAGATATTAGAATCCATAGTTATGCATTACCAATTCATTGACTTTGAGGACTCCTCTTGTGTCTTTGGCATCAGAACTTATATGATTGCATTCTTCCTTCATTTCTTTTTGATTCAAATTGCAACTTCATTTGGGTGTGCATGTTGTCATAATCACAAGAATAACATGAGTCCATTGATCATTGGAGAGATTGAAATGCCCGTGTTTGGTTGGGTTGATGGGAAATTCAATCCACTGAAGGTCTCAAAAATAAGAAGATCATCAAGGAGGCCAACTTTTGTTGCATTAGCATTTTGCATTCTGAAAACACATTCAGGATTATTGTTCCTACCTCCACCCACTGGATTCAATTGTTATTTTTGAATGTTATTCAAAACAAAGAAAACATTTGACTAGCACCAGTAGCTTGTTGAATGCTCAACAAACTCAAGAATAAAGTGGAGACATGCTGGTATGATAGTAGGACTACTAGTACTAAACATTGACCTATTCAATAAGCCCTGCGCATCAAGAACCTCCTCACTTCTAATGACAACAAGTGACTTGTTCCATCAACTATTTTGATACAAGATAGTAGTAAACCTTTTGGTTGGATGTGTGGGCTCTAAATGGGCTCTAAATAATCCCATACAGGCTATTTTCGTTTTGAAAGATGATGGTAAGACCCACATGAACCCAGCAGTCAAGATTGTGAAGACAACAGTGACCTTGTAATCAGCTTTAGAGCTTCCTCTCCCCCGTGAGGACCTACCTGCAGTCATCAACAAAAGAGAATGGTCAGGCATCACTTTTTGAAATTATGAAGAATAAATATGCTGGCTTTCACTGCGTGACAAATTATTTTTTGCCAAGGGACATCAGTCACCCCCTTCAAGGTGAAAAGATTAATGGAATGAGTTTCATTGTGATCAAAATAGCTGTAAATTGTTTGCTGATATTCATAGTGTACGAGATTCAACTCACTGAAACCAAGAAAAACACCAACTACATATATATACATATATATGATTTCAAATGTCAAGTATGTGTAGTAATGTATTAGTATTTCAAATACTACTATGTGTCAATCATGCTTATTTTGTTTCATTGGTCCAAATCAAGAATGTAGAAGTTAGTTGAATCTGCCCAGCAATGCATCATCTTACAACAAGAAAAAATAAAGATATGCTTTTTTACAAAGTGGTAATTGGATAGATATGCTTTTCCTAAAGCAGTAATTGTTTTTGCACAGTATCCTTTGTGTGGAAAGGCACCATAACAATAACAGAAAGTTTGCTTTGTCTGTCCTCTCCTCCCCTAGTGCTATCACAGGACCAACTCATCACTACTAGTGTTTGGTTGTACTCATGCAAAGCATGATAGTAGTATGATGCTAGTAAAGCTCTTTTAACCTTCATCCTAGTAATAATATTGTTTTACTACTACTAGTACTAGTAGTGAACTGCGGCAGCTGCAGAAGACAGTGGTGGTGGGTCAAGGCCACATGAAATAACTAATATTATTGCTGTTGCTCCATTGAACAAATCATGTTTCATTTTCGATGGAACTGAAAAGCAGCAGCTGCTGCTGCAAGTTCAGCTTGCGAAGTGCGATCCAAAAAATAACAATGGTCAATCATCCTGCTGTTCCACTTCACGGGCACTAGTAGTACGTTATGGAAAATCTATGCCTCTGGTAGGGATAGGCACATGTCGAAACTGGTAAGATCTTGTGTACCGGTAACTGTAATGTTACGGTAAGTATGTGAGTGAGTGAGTGCGTCGCCGTCGAGCCGTTACGTCGTTGCTTTCTGCGGTTACGACTGATGGTTTTAATTTAGGGGTCATAATTTCGACCCCTGGATTCAATCAGAGAGAATTGAGTCAGGAGTATTTTCGGCTCGTTTGACTCGTGGGACTGAGGTGATGCTCGCTCGCACGGGTTGAAATGTGCCAAAGCAACTCCATGTTGTGTTTTGACGAACTCGCAGTCTTTTTTGATTTTTTGTCTCCAATGCGTCCTGCGCTAAGCAGATAGCGGTTTCGGATCCGTTTATGCCAGACACAACGTATTGCTTCATACTTGTACCGTAACAGCGTGCACCCCAATTCAAAGTGAGGCTCCTATCACCGCAGAGTCGAACCCAAGTCAAGAATCACATCGAACAAACAACATTAGTTCAGTCGGTGAAACACAACATCACTAGACGACTTCGACGATGTCAACTCAGGCGAGAGGATTGCAAAATTTCATCTCGGACTTACGCAATGCCAAGTCCAAGGTAAGAGACGGAAAGAGCGATCCGTTGGATGCTCGAGTAGTCGTTCCGCGCCTTTTGTACTGAGGTGTAGAGTGCTTGTTCCAGCGTTAAGTCACGTGATTGACGGAACATGGGAGGTATCAAAAAATGATGTGTCGAGAATTTACAGCGTCGGAATACAGTGTGTCTCGCTCATAACACCTATTATTTCTATATCCTTCTCAATGGCTCTGATTCATTGTTCACTTGTTATCCCCGCTCTGATGTCACCCGGTTCTCTCTCCCTCGAAAAACTTAATTCGATGCAACACGATTGAATCTCTACCCCTCACACCATCATAGGAGGAAGAGCAACGGCGTGTCGATAAGGAATTAGCGAACATTCGTAAAAAGTTCACAGCCGGCAAGAAGAATATTGGCGAGGACGGAAGCAACACGTCCCTCAATTCGTACAACAGAAAGAAATATGTTTGGAAACTTGTGTACATTCACGTCTTGGGGTATGACGTAGACTTTGGCCATGCAGAAGTATTGGCATTGGTTCGATCCAATAAGTATGCGGAGAAACACGTTGGATATACAGCGCTGAGTTTGTTACTCCGAAGTGACGATCCCATGATGAACTCGATTCTCAATACCATTCGGAAAGACATGACCACTCCTGGACCGACTTCGGCAAAGAATAACGCACCCACGACCGATACGGCCCAAGCGTTGGCTCTCTGCTCGATCGCCAACATTAATGGCCTCGCGTTGATTCAGACGCTTCATTCGGAAGTCCAGCACACCTTGACGGCGAAATCGTCAACACCCTGTGTCAAAAAGAAGGCGGCCTTGTGCCTGTTGAGATTGGTTCGCACCAGTCCAAAGCTCGTAACGGGACGTGAGTTCGCTCCACACATGGCACAGCTCTTGCAGGACAAACACCTCGGAGTCTTGACTAGTAGCGCGAGTCTGCTGTACGGTCTCGCTTCCCAAAATCCTCAGGAATACCAATCCTTGCTTCCGTACGCTGTCCACATCTTGGGAATGTTGGTTTTGAAAAAGGCATGTGCCCGCGAATATCTCTACTATCGAACTCCCAGCCCGTGGCTACAAATCAAATTGCTCAAATTTCTACAGTTGTATCCGCAAGCTATCTCTTCGGGCGAACAGGATGGTCAAGATCCTCACATCCAACAACTAGTCAGCGTCGTTTCCAAAATTCTGACCGAAACAGATGTGTCGGACTCGATCAACAAATCTAATGCCGATCATGCTATTTTGTTCGAAGCTGTTAATTTAATCGTCACTTGGGGATCTGCTGGGCCGTCACAACTGAGAGAAGGGGCAATGAAGTTGCTCGGAAAATTCATCTCGGTGCGCGAACCTAATATTCGGTATTTGGGTCTTTTGACCATGGCCAAATTGGCACAATTGGAAGGAACTGCAGATTCCATCAAGAAGCACCAAGCAACGGTTCTAGTTTCACTGAAGGATGCAGACATTAGTGTTCGCCGTCGGGCTTTGGATCTTTTGTTTGTCATGTGCGACACGGATAACGCGGAGCGAATCGTGGATGAGTTGGTGGCTCACTTGGCATTGGCAGACGCTGCCATTCGAGAAGAAATGGTATTGAAGATTGCGATTTTGGCAGAAAAATATGCCACTGACTTGCGATGGTACGTCGATACCATCTTGAAACTGATCTCGATTAGCGGTGATCACGTAAGCGATGCCATCTGGCACCGAGTGGTTCAAATTGTCACAAACCACCCACAAGGAGACTTGCAAGCCTACACAGCTGCTACTTTGTTGGTAGGGGCAAGCCCTCGTCGATGCCACGAGACTACGGTCCGCGTCGCTGCGTATGTGCTCGGTGAATTCGGATTTTTGGTAGCAGAACGACCCGGTATGAGTGGGGAGGAACAATTCCGAATTTTGCACCAGCACTGGGCCACATCCGATGCCAAAACTCGGGCCATTCTCATTAGTACGTACGCAAAACTTGCCAATCTTTACGAGGAATGTCGACCCCTTGTAGCTCCAGTATTTGCTCGCTGCAAGAACTCTGTCGATGTTGAAATTCAACAGCGTTCTGCGGAATATGCAGCCATGAGAGAAGCCTTTAGTCCAGAAGCTGTCGAAGATTTGCTGCGTGAAATGCCTCCGTTCGAGGACAAGAAGCAGAGCGCACTCGAGCAGCGACTGAGAGAAAAGGAGGGAGAAGGATAGTGCAGCGGTCGCCAAGGCAATTCGACCGAGTGCTGCACAACGACAGCGTCAAGCACAAAGTCAAGCAGCGGCTAGGGCAGCCGAAGAAGTAGCTGCCCAGCAAGCAGCAGAACAAAACGCAATGAATGATCCGATCAGTCCGATCAGTGGTAAGTCGAGAAGGGATTCGTTAGGAGTTGCCGTAATGCATCACGTTGGTCTGTGTCAATTTGTTTCCCTCACAATATTTGATCTTTTCTATTGCAGATGGCAGTCCGGAACCAATGGAACGCAAAATTATTGGGATTCCCAAGGATGTCATTCCGGCCATGCGAAAGGCATTCTCAAATCTGTGCACATCGGCGTCTGGTGTCTTGTTTGAGAATTCTCTCTTGCAGGTTGGGGTGAAACACGAATACGTTGGTGCTCAAGGGCGTATCTCTGTTTTCTTTGGAAACCTTAGCAAGGCACCGTTGCTTCATTTCCGTGCCATCGTTGATGAGCCAGATCATTTGAGAATCCAGAAGCAGGGAACGCAGGGTCTCCTCGATGACAGCGACGAAGGAGGTTGCACTGTACAAGTGAGAACCCAAGCCAAACTCCTTCTGTTAGTGGAGGTGACTGCACCGTTCGACGATGCTCCAGCAATGCGCGTGATGTTCGAAACAGAAGATGGTGAGGTCCATGAATATCCACTGCGTTTACCAATTGTTGCGACTTGCTTTATGGAACCAGTCACTCTTGAACCCGCTGCATTCATGCAGAGATGGAGAAGTTTGGACGGCGAAGATCGAGAATGTCAGGAAGTTGTGAAAACTCCTGCCAGTGCACCCGATATCGACGAGGAGTACATGAAGCGAATTGCCTTAATAATAACGGGAGGTCTCAAGTTTGGTCGGTGTCAGGGTTGCGACCCAACACCCTGGACGGTATCCGGTGCTGCAACGTTCCGCACTGGATCGAAGGACAGCAACGGAAACAATATCAACGTTGGTTGTCTCGTCCGTGTAGAAGCTAACCCACAGGCCAAAGCATTTCGGTAAGTATCACAATGTATCCAAGCTAGACCCAAATTGAATAGACTGTGGGATCGGTCTTATACAAATTGTTTTCCTGTTTTTGATTTCTTGATATTTGGTGTGACATTGAACAGGGTGACCACAAGGACACTTCACCCTCTTTGCTCCAAAGCAGTGAAAAATGTTGCTCTTGTAAGCATAAAGCTTGCCTGATCCTGAATTAAATCCTTGATGCATTGGTAACAGAGCAGCATCGTCTGTGCTGTTTTAAATCGTTTCCGGTGGGATTGGACGTCCGCCTTCGAAGATTGACTAGTGTGTTCAATTATAGCACGAAAAGATAGCACCGTGGCACGAAAAGGCGATTCCATCTCACATTTTCTGCAGGATAAAAAATCACACCACCGACTGGGAAACAAGATCGTGGGGATTTGATTTTGCAGCTATTCAATATTTTGGTAATCTGTAGTGAAATCCATTATCTACAATTGTATTAATTTTGATGTTATTAATATGTGACTGGAGAAAATCAAAATACGAATTATCTTTTTTAAAAAATTAAGTGTCACCAGCATTCAAAGCTGATGCCTATTATGAATGATGGCAGTTGAGAAGGAAGAACACAAGTTGAAAAGGTCGATTTTTTCCGCAAAATAATTACGATCGTGTGAAACTTCGAGTGCTTTCTCTTAGCGTTAGGGTCATGACAGGATCCAGGAAGATCGCATTCCTTTCCAACCGACAAAACGGGTTGACAGTTTTTTGTTTTCAGCATTTCCGTTCGATAAAAAATAATTTTGCTTCTTCTCGGCTTGGATGTTCACAATTTTCGCTTCTCAATCGCTTCTTTCCATTCAAAATTGCGCCGGGACCCTCGTTGGTCATTGTTTTTGTTTTGAGAGAGATGATGATGACAGAATCCAACCCCTTCGGATCGTTCAGAACAGAACTTCGTAAACGGATGATTCATTCTCAATTCCATCGACCTCTTGTTTCGGTCACTTACTCGTAGGAATTATCATCGGCTGCACCGCAACATACATCCACTATATCGGGTTCTTGGTTACTCAAATCGCATCATTGCCATTTTGAACAGAACCATCATGCCCCTTCCCATGCACAACCGCTACGCCCGTTCCGACGCTGGTTCTGCTCTACGCGGAGCAACATCGACACAGTCACAGCATGCCCACGGGAACTACGGTGTCTCTCTCCACCAAAGCCGAAACACCAATCCCCAAGCAAACGTTGCCGCCGGCAAGGAGGGGATCGTTCAGAGGCTCCAGCGCGCCCTGGTCGATGTTCGTCGCGATCGAGATCGTGAGCATCGGCTTTGCGAGATTGCCAAGGAAAAGCTGCGTGCAGCGAGAGAAGCCTTTACGGAGCAAAAATCGACCCTGGACCGAGACCAGGAGAAACTAGCCCAGTCGCAAACCGAATCGACCAAGACGCAGGAAGAAATCTTGCGACTGGAGGCAAGGATCGAGCAACTGCAGGTAAAGGTAAGCAAAGCGATGCGATGCGACGCGATGCGAAATATAATGATTTGCTTCTCAATTCCAAAGAAAAGATTGTCGATTGAAGCTATCCAGATAATGAATTATGCATTCTTCTAAATGTTCCACGCTCCTTCATTTCTCAATCTGTTCTTATTCTCTTCCGCGATCTTTGGTCGTTTGCTTCTCGATACGCGCCACGACTGTATGCTATTTTGTGCCTACACTCTTTCTGTTTCTTTTTTGGGATGGTTGCCATGTTTCCTCATCTCTCTATCTACAACTCGACCTCTCTGTTGGATGCATCGATTGTCTCTTTCCTTCCTTCCTTCATTCCCGGTCTCCTTGCTCAGTATCGATTCCAACACGAAGACCTGATTCGCAAGCGCGAAAAGATCCAGCAACAAAACAGTGCCCTAACGGCTGCCGCATTGCGCCGGGAACGATCCATCCTCGACGTGCGCCAGCGCCTCGATCACCAGCGAGACAAGTACCAGAAACTCGAACGCAAGCACGGCCGAGATGCTAGTCTTCTCCTCGAGGCAATCCTTTCCGACGCCAAGACTCATCATCATCATCATCATCACCACCGCCACGAAATCGAATCCGCTTCTTCCGATTCCGGCACTGCAAATGGATCAGCCAGCAGCACCACTCCCGCGACAGGAACAGCAGGCACCGAGAAGGGAAAGGTGACAACCAACAAGAAATCCGATGGGTCAGACAGCAATGCTGCTTCCGATCTTGGCTCTGATTTCGAGCAACACCGGAAAGCCGTGGAAAAGAAGAACAAAGAGGCATTGGCGAGGGAATTCAAAACGATCGAAGATTACGCCGTGCTTCCCAAGATGATTTTCCAAAAGGCCAAAACCTTGGAGATGGAATCCGAAGCTCTCGAGGCAGAAATCACTCGGTTGGAAGAAGTCCTGGCGGCACAGCAGGGATCGCCGGCAAACACCAACTATTCCCACCCGCACTACCAACCATGGAAGCGACAGAGGTGCGATGCCGATACGGCGGTTGGTGGAGGCAGAGTCGGTACTGGCACTCATTTTGAAGATGCAGGTGCGAATGCGGCAATGATGGGCAATGGGATGCTCGAGCCAATCAATGAATCTCGTGCCATCTTCGACAGCACCATGGATGCAAACGAATCGAACCTCGGCAATCCTTTTGTCGAAGAAACAAAGAAAAACAATGCCGCGGGGGCCAGGTGGTTGCAACCGAACTCCAGCGATGATCACAAGGCAAGTAGTGACGCACTGAACCCGGTCGATGAAAATGGGAGTGACGAAACTGCTCGTCCCGTCAGTGTTACGGAACACCGAGGTAGTGCGGACATCGAATCGGAACCGGGCGATGGATCGGAAGGGAAGGATGCAATCAGCCCCCCAAAAGCCACAATGGCTACCGAGCTCAATCTGGGGGGCAGCAGGCAAAGGTCAGGATACCACAAACAAGACAAAGATGGTTCCGCAGCAACCGGTTTGGAGAGCGATGTTGGTGCTATCGCATCGCACGAGGGCAGTCGAATCGAAGGGAACGAGGGAAACGCACAAGCTCCGTCCGCCGCTCCTGGAAAGACCATACAGCTTTCCGTCTTTCCCCATGATCCGGGCACTCAAAGCGAAGAGAACGATGGAAGGACAGAAATATTTCCAACTCCATTGGACCACAACAAGAACGATAATTGAGCAAGTGGCCTATCGCCCGGTCATCTTACCAGACCTGGTAAGGAACGGCGAGCATTCCAGAGCGCACGGAGGGAAATCGACACGAGTGTAGCCACGGGGTCCACTTTGATCCCCGCGTCGGTGCTCGAATAGGAAACCCCTGAGGAATCATGGGACAGGAAAATTGACTCTTTTCCGCGTTTCTATTTAGTAAACATGCCCTATCTCTATTTTTTGTAATTTCGGGCTTGCATTTAATATTTGAATTGCAGTTTAAAAAAGGACCGCATGAAGTTATACTTTGCTCGACTGGAAGTCAACGGAATCAACTCATCATGCTATCTAGACATGGCAGCTCTTCCCCTTTCGAGAGCGCGTTGGCATTGGGAGTTCATTGCATTTCAACGTTTGTCTCGAACTCTTCTTGTTTTTCCAAGGTTTTGGCTCATAGCGATTGTGGTCGATGTTTCTGAAATCTTATCCGATCCAAGTGAAATTTTACTATATTTTCATTTTCTTTCTCCGTTTTCGTTCTTTTTCTAGCTCCGCCTCAAAGTCTACACCGTCCTTCCATGTTTTCCCATCTTCGTTGAGCAAACCCTTGATTTTCAACTTGCGCTTGACTATACCCCGGATCTCGCGTTCTTCGTACTCCTCGTCCAATTCGGGTGGCCGCTTTGGAAACTGGATGGTTTCGTAGGAACAAATTTCCTCCTCGAGTGGACTCGGGTGATCCTTTCGAACCCAGACACTAGAATTTTCGATTCGTTTGAAGTGTTTGCTAGGCTTATAGCTCCCCGTTGCACGATACTCAATCACTTGTTGCTCAAATTCTTTCCTTGCATCCTCGGCTGGAAGCGAGTAATACCAATCAATCATCAAAACAATCGATCAGAGATGCACGCGAGTTACAGACAGAAGCATCACCGGAGTCGTGCCCGTTGCTGGCGCCTGACACGAACTGTGATTCAAAATCCAAGAACGGATCCGATCGAGATACACATGTACGTACCAAACTTTGTAAAATATTCTCGTTCGTCTTGTGACATGCCCACCCTCCATATTTTCGCAAGCTGTTGTACGACTGTTAAGATCATAAATAGTAGTCAGGGTCGGGAAAACTTCAGATTCTGTCGTCGAATCAATCAAGCGTCCTCAATGTCTTGTTCGTGGAGCTGTTATACGTTCTTCCTTACCTTTGGTTTGATCGTGTCGTTCCTTTGGTCGATCATGACGCATCTTGACCGTCATTTGATTGATGAATACACACCTAATAACAATCAATTTTCGTGTTGTTTGATAGATCTCAACAATGTGAGTATTAAATTGTGTTCCAATGGACCCTTGGCAAATCTACCATGATCAACAATACCAGTACAACAGTCTTTTTGAAAGCATCCGAAAATCAAAAACGACAATCGAATACAAAATGGAAATGAAAATGCGAATGCGAATGCGAATACGTACCAACCAGAGATCGGTGGTTCGGCTGGATATTCGTCCTTGTCCTGTTCCCGTACGATCCGACGTCTGCGCTCTCCCGGGAGTTTTGGCTTGTCCCATCGATCTTCTCCCCGATCTTCTGGTTGCATGGCTCTGTGCCGCCTCAGAAGATTGCGTTTCAGTTCGGCGATCCGATCGACACGGGCGTCTCCGGACGTGACGACGATGTGGTCCGTATTGGAGTGCCCGCCCGTGAATTCGTTTGCCCCGTTCGTACTCGTTGCTGGATTGCCGCCTTCGGCCGCATTGGGTTCTACGGGCTTGACGATGGACGACTCTATAGAGAGACCCGCCTTGCTGGCGAGCTCCCTTGCTCTTTCCAATTCCTGCACACTTTCTTGGAGAGAAACATCAGAGTCGATCAAGATGGCCACAGCTCGTTCTTTCGCGGTTTTCAGTGCATATTCCGCATCCGTCGCCATAGCACTCATGCCTATCGTATGAGAGAAGTTTGTTATTGCAGTTTGGTTATTTTGTCGGTTCAGGTAGTGTCTTCAACAAAGAGTTCAAGACGATCAGGTACGAGTAACGCTTTTAACCAGATAACTTCCTCACATCATTCAGTGTTTGAGAACGAGAGACTAGGGATGAGGGAAGAGATACCGTAAAATAGGACCTACGGTAACAGATTACCGTAGGGTAGTGCGGTACGGTGGTCATGCTTCATGCCGAGTGATTCGCACAAATGCGAGTGTTGTCCCCTCTCATTATTACGTGATGAATGCTGTACGGTACCGTACGGTAACCTTAACGTACGAAGTAAGATTTACGATTTACGGTACACGTACATACCGTTCCGGTAGAGGTACAGGAATGAAAGAGGGGTCAGAAAAGGAGTCGACATAGGAAGTTTTAGGGGAGTTCAGAATGGAGAAACTTTTTTTTCGGTTTTTCTTAGACCCGTGGTGAAACATAATTGTCGAGAAGTATTCGATACATCATGCGAGTGTGCACGAGTAGGTCATAGAAAACAAAGAGGTCATCGATGAGATATGAGATTCCTATCGTAACAATTACGAAGCACGAGAACTCGTACCAACTATTTAAGCTTTTTACCTCGTAGGTCGTACATACGCTTTCCCCTTTACACGTTCGATACTCATTGTTCCAGGATGAGCTTACTCAACGAAACGGGTATCTTACTGTTAGGGCCAGGATTCACTTCTTCAGTATAACTGTTTTTAACCGGTCGGAATAAAGGACTATCTGATCAAAAGAACCCGCAAAACGCGCATCAGTCGTATGCCCACGCGCCGTCGGCACGTCGACTTCAATTTTTTTTATCCACATCGCCACTTCGAAATGGCGATAAAAGAAAATTCCTGGATCATCGCTAATCCCACTTGCGAGGGGGAACTCGCAGCGTGTCGGGTGAAACCGTGACATGCCAGACTCGACATTTGCACATCAGTTTGTAAGTGACAGTAAGGAAATTCAAAACTGTAAGAAATTGTACATTTCAAATTAAAAAGCACAAGCATATGGACACGATGGGAGAAAGTACGAATCAAGACGAAGCACGAAGCTCTCGTAGTGAGACTACTGCAATCATCGATGGTCGCGAAGGTGCCCTCGTCGAGGAAGGCACAGCGATGTTCGCAGATACATTGCCATATCCGATTTTGAAGTCTGCGGTGGCTCTGAACGAATTGATATACATCGGCTGCGAGAAAATGGAATGCGCACCGATCGGAGACGATGGTGACTTTTCAATGGTCCAGGATAAGAGCACTTTCGACTCTTTACTTTTCGATTCAAGAACATTCGATTCCAAAACTATCGATTCAAGAACGCTCGACTCCAGAACTACTACCGAAACATGCTCGATGTCTGATGCGAATGGCACCGCTTCGTCGAAAACCTGGACAGAAAATGACGCCGAAACCCTTGCTTCGTGGAAAAGCAATGCGCAAAGCGTAACGAGGAATCCATCATCCACCCCAACTGATATGAACTTACGATACGATAGAATGAAGGTCTTGCCACCGCACTATACGAGCCCGGCCAAGTCATCAGATTCGGTTTATGCTTACACACCCGGCAAGATTGGTGTATCTATAAAATACATTTCAAGAAGTCAACAAACGGGAAACATCGACGACCAGGCAACTCTCGTGGAATCTCACGTGGAAAGTTTACTGTTCACTACTTCAACGGAAACCGAAATCTCCGAGAAGCCGGAGAGGCCCGTGGAGGGCAGTGGCAGTCTCCGAAGCATGGGGCGAAGCCTGAAAAAAATAATAACTCGACCTATCAAGCACAAGGAAATCGATCCGGTTGTGGAGATACTGAAGGAAGAAGAACGAAACTTCTCGAATTCACCAAAAGCTGTGGATGAGCAACCAAAGAGCACCAAAACCGATGGCGATTCTTCTTCCCATCGCTTCCGACGAATGCTTCATCTCAGTCGCAAGGAGCAACAATCTGCAGCTGCGGCTGGGAATGGAGATACCGGGGAATCTGATTCTTCCAAGAGGTCGTCCCATTTTATCCTAGAGTCTCCGGCGGAAAAGGACCGCAACGGCAGCGTGATAAGTCCAAGTTCCTTGCGCACACGAAGCATTCTCGACAAATCTAAGGTGTCCGGCGTCAAGAATTGTTCTCGGCGAATCATGGGTCGATCCGTGGGTTTTGCACCAGAGGACTGCGTGGTGGACAAGAACGACGACGACAAGGATTGGTCTCGGCGCTCTCTGAAAAGGTCCATTATGAAGAAGGCATCGTTGATTGGTCGTTTGCGTGGCCGCGGAAGGGAGGGCCTGCCACCCACACCCCAGTCCAAACAACCATTGAAAATCGATCCGGAAGCTTGCGAGGACGACGAAAGCGAACCCGGATTGGACCTCAATTCCACGACAAGCAAAGCGGTCGTCCGGTCACCGATCGTCAGGTCACCGACACAAGCCACGACATCACTGTCCGACACGAACTCCCGGGAACGCGAAGAAGACAAAACGAAGACGACGAAAACTACCAAGACGAAAAAATCGTTTGTCTTTCTCACCCCCAGCGACAAGGGACAGGAGATCGCTCTCGAAGACGACAAGTATTTTTTCCACGACCCTGCCCAGGTGCATTCGTTGCTGACCCTGCCGACATTTGATGACCAGCAGGCACGTCAGAATGGTGCAACGAAGGAAATGCCGATCAAGTTAGACATCAAGCTGTAGAAGGAATATGGGAATGAGATACACGAGGAGAGATATACGAAGACCGAGGGCGGTTGCATGTATATTTGCTAGACCAACGAACGAGTTGTCGAATGTTTGAAATGAATCGTGGTGATTGTTTCAAACTGTTGTTTTATGACGCAGTTCATTTTTTCATAACATTGCCAAACAGTCAGTGCTTGTCTATGTTTTTTTTGTGTTCAGAGTTCAGTGTTCAGTCCATGGCAATGAAAATAGAAGATTCTTGAATACACTTAATATTACAGTCTTACTTTAATTTTAGGCCGGTCATATTATACAACAAACCAACAATCAATGCAGTATACTACTTCTTATTCTATATGCAAATGCACTATTGAATGCTAACACTGGGAATGCATGTAGAAGGGTTTTTTCTTCTGCAAAACATTTCATGTACCCAACTGATGAGACTTGCAAACGAGGGAAGTATTTGCAATCAACCTTTCTCCGGCTAGGTATGTCGTGTACTTCGACATGAGTCTTGCAAACTAGGGCATGGATAGTGATGAAACATGGGCGACTCTGAAAACTGCATGCGGGACATTTTGTGACTATCATATTTTTATATGATTAATATTGTTCTTGCATTATAATGTAATATTATAGGAACGCCTATTCGATCATCGACGAGATGGAGAACAATCGACGATCGCTTCATTCCATGCATTTTGCTTCGAACCACAATAGTCCCATGGACGGCATGGAAAGGTAACTTACTGTAGCTGCCGAGCATACGCATTCCCGGGATTTCCTCGGCAGACACGATTGGTGCGTGAAGTAGGATTATCCCGAGCCCTTCCACAACCATAACCGTCTCTGGCCGCGCATCCGCTTCGGGCGGCTTTCGACTGCATGGTTGTTCCATCTCTTGTTTGTTTTGTTTTGTTTTGTTAGGTTTTTGCTCTGTGTTTCTCTCCGGATCTGTTGGACACCGAGACAGCCGCCGGAAAGACGCATCGCGAGGATTCCCTCGAACGATTGATCGCAGGACTCACCCGAGCTCTTCTGCGTGTGCTACCCTTGTTCTCTCTCTCTCTCTTTCTTAATTCGTCTTTGGTCACGCATCCGTTGCGAGCAGCGAAGCGAATGCACGATTGCGCTATCGTTTCGTTTGGTCCCCGCTGAACGGTATGTACGTGTACGTACTCTAGTACAAGCAGCACGAAATTCATGGTCACGACCGCAAAAACCGTGCGCCGCTCCTCTCCGAATCGCGATTGCGGCGTGTTGCCTTGCGTTGCCTTGCGATTTGTGTTGGCTTGTCTTGTTTTGTTTCGCAGTGTCTTGCTTTGTTTCGCATTTTTTGTATAATAATACATTGTTGCAACTGTTGCTTGCTTGCTTGCTTTCTACATGGGTTTCATCATGATGCCGTCGGGAGCGTCGGAGAGGTCCTTGACGGCCAGGACGTGGTGGAGGCCGTACGTGTACAGGCCCCACACGCCCTCGACCTGGTCCTTGTACACCTTCCGCCGGGCGCGCTCGATGTTTTCCAGGGCCCGGCGTTGCCGCTCCTCCGCCGCGGCGTATTCCTCCAGGTCCACGGAACGCATCTCCACCACCACCGTGCTTGTTTTTGTCTTTGCTTTTGATGATTCGCTTGGTTCGGTGGTGGCTCCACCGCCGTCCTTGTTTGCGGTTGCGGTTGTGGATGAAGATGAGGATCCGGACGATGATTCTGTTTTGATTTTGATCTGCAAAGGTTGTGCGGAAGACGATTTATCTCCCTCGGCGTTCTTGGAATTCGTAGTCGTTGTAGTTGTCGTCGCAGACGTGTCCTGTTTGTTTCCCCCCTTGTCGTTATTCTTGTTGTTCTTTTTGTTGTTGTTGCTTTCATTGTTGTTGTTGTTGCTTTCGGCTTTGGAATCGCCTCCGACCGATTCCGATTCCGAGACCGAAACGATCGTCAGTCGATCCCTGCGTCGCTTCCAAGCATTGCGAATGGGAGCAACCCTGCCAGCTCCGCGGGACGCGTACGCACACGGTCGCTTGCGACGATTCGCGGAAGTCGAGACACTCGACGTTTTGGCCAGGAGCCTCAGTTTTCCGTGCAGGCTGTTGCTGTTGCCGTTGCCATTGCCGATGTTCGTCATGCTTGCTTCGGATGGAATTGTGCCGTATTGTATTGGTTTCGTGTCCTCTGGTTGTGATGACGGTGTTGTGAGCACTCCGAACTTTTTGTTGTTGTTTGGTGTTGGTGTGGAGAGTGAGTGAGTGAGTGAGGGAGTATGGATACGAGTAAGGTTACTCAATCAATACTCATCAACGGTCCATGTTGCTTTTTGCATGCCATACATGCCTCAACGTAAGACCTTACTTTTCATATCTTCCATGTCAATAGTTTGGTATGTATCGAATAATCGAATAAGTTGGATGTTGATGGATTTTGTTTTCCCGTTTGTTCTCCTTCCTCTTCCAGCTGCTGTAATCTTACCATAACAGTAGTGCACTCTACTGTACTTTATTGGCAGAAAGGCTTAGTCGCGCGATGATGTTTCATTACTTCGTGCATCTCGCGCAGGTGTACGTAGTTTTTAGTAGTATTACTATGACACGATGGTCATGTGTTTCTGGCGAACTATTCTCTGCTTGTTCGCGGCGCAGGGGACTAGGATCCGGATCGATCATTATTTCAAGCGAGCCGAGGAATCATCCAACTCGCTATTGTCCATGTCGTACATCCACACTACAGTAATTACCAGTACAAGTAAAAGTACGAGTAACCTTAGTGGTATGTTGTAATTGCGAATATGAAGTAAGAGTACTGTAAGGACTTACTCGTACGAATACGAGTACGACGTTTCAACATAACGTACCAACGGTAGTACTTCTATTATTGAACCTGATGCCGCTTCGCGAGAAACAACGGCAACAGCATCGTTCTCCGGCAGCTGTGGGGCTCAACCGTAACTACCTACCTAAGTTACCCCAAAAAACTCGTCCGGTACGAAACTGAACGGTATCTCTACGTTGCGAACTAGTACATCGGCTGTCCAGCAACCAAAGGCGTGCCGTACCGTACAAGTAGTGCTTGTTGTCCAAGATACATACCGTACTGCTCTATTGCTGCTACTATTATCTCTATAACCCAAACAATGTTGTCGATTGTTGCCCGAAGGGTAGCCAAGCCCGCTGTAGCGAGAACCGGTGAGTAGTTTTGTTTGTTTGGTTTGGGACGGGGAGGGGCCGAGGCGAAGGCGAAGGCGAAGGCACCGATCATCCATTCCGATCCGAATTGTCGATGGAATTCTGTGCCCAACAACCTCTAGCACGGACGAAAGACGGTTGAGTGGTCGATGTCGCAATCGGGAATAACTTACGTATTGGTATTGTCGGAATGGAAATGCTTGAAACCATGGAGTGTCTGTCGCTCCAAGGATAGAGAGAAAGAGAGAAAAAAAAGGAAACAAAACAAACCAAAAAACGTCGCTTGGGTTCCGTTCCTGGCGATTTCGCTGCCGGTGCTGCCGCTGTAGTTGCTGTGGACCGTGTCGTTGTTCTCCCGTAGTCTTCTCATGATCGCTCGCTTTGATTTGATTTGCCTTGTTCCGTTCCAATGTTCTAATCCAATCCAATCCAATCCAATCCACTCTCCCCCTTGTCGGGTTCGTTCGTTCCCCCAGCCGCCCGCGCCTTTAGCAGCGCCGACCTGTCGTCCGGGGAGAACGTGGTCGTTCCGCTGATTGCCAACTCGCTCGAGTGGGCCCTCTCCTCCCCGCCACCGCTGCATCAGTTCACGGAACCCCCCCTGGTGGTGGAGACGGACCACCTGGACCTGAGCCCCGGCAAGGAGGTCGAGGAGGTCTTGTCCTCGCAGGGCCACGAGGTCACCGATGTCATTGGCAAGGAAAAGTGGGTCCTGAACGATCCGGCCAATTACGAGGGATTGATCCCCCAGAACGCGGAGTGGACCGAGTTTGTCGACGAGAAAACCGGAGAGTGGGTCTACCTCGACGAGTACGGAAACAAGGTCGCAAAGCCGGAATAAACGAATAATCAAAAGTAAGGTTGATGCGAACGAATGAACAATTTGCGAGCAAGGACTGTGCAGAGCGAATTGATGGATTTAATGGATGGATAGATTTACGGATGGATGGAATGGTGTTGGACGGTGGATGGGTGGGTTCGGAAAATCCTACCGTTGCCGCATGGTTTGGTAGCACGCTTCGTTGCGTTGCATTGCATTGCAATGCATGCGAGCTGCGGAACGAGGCCGGTGGTTGGGTTACCGTGGGATGACACGACATCAGGCTCGTGGAACACCCATCGACCTCGGCGACAAGGATCACAGCATGGTTCTTTTGGAGTATTATTATTACTACCGTATTATTATTATTATGAATAGGATATGGATTGGAATAAAGTAAGAAACCCATGGCTGCTGGAAAGTTTTAATATTCTATTCTACACTGCAACACAGTATTATTGGTGGTTGTACTTGCTGCGACCTGGCCGGAATGTGTGTTTGTGATGTAATGTACCGGTAGGTGTAGTTCTAGATTGTTTATATCATTATTTTTTGTATTCTCATGTTTTAGATAATGTTTAACATGGATCAATACACGCCCCTTGTGGCTTCTGGGATCCCTTTGGTTGGCAAAAGGTACAAAACTCCCAACCAGCACAGCACACAATAATACAACAGGTTTGGTGGTAATAGCAAGAGTTCAGTCCGGTCCAGTCCGGTCCAGTCGCTCTGTCGCAACGTAGTTTTTGCCCGCAGTCAATCACTCCCTGACTCCCTGACTCACTCACTCATTTTGAGTACTCGTACAGTATTGGTCCGCGGCATCCATCTATCTACCTACCACGAGGACGCACCCTCCCACGAGGCACCGCTATCCCCGCTTCCGCCCTCCGTGTTGCCGTTGTACAGGGTCTGGTCGATGGTGACCTGCTCCTGGAACATTTCTTCCGTGGGGGTGGTGGAGACGACGTTGCCGAGTTTTTCGTTGATGCTCCGGGTCACCTCGAGGCAGGACTCGCCCTGGACGCCCTTGACGGTCTCTTCGACGCGGCCGTCGGGGTAGATCTTGAACTCGATGCGCTCCAATCGGCCGGTGGGTTGTTGCTGCTGCCCGTCGGAGTGCAGTCGGGAGGACGACGAAGAAGACGACGACGAACAGGAAGCAAAACGGCTGGAGGGTGCCACAAAGGCTTCGGTGGCGGTGGAAGCCAGGACGAGGCCCGCGACGCTAGCGCGAATCATTTCTCTGGAGAACAACATGATGGATAGATTGCAGTGGGTTGTGATTGGTCTGTTCGGGTTGGTGCAATCCGCAAGATCGAACTCGTGTTGTGGTTGGTGTGTTTCTTCGCCGACAATGCGCTCGATGAGAAAGAACTGTGACTGCAATGCGTGCGAACAAGAAGCACAGTACCGGTACAGTACAGTAATTACTTCTACTTGGAATGCGTTCGTTTTTCGGTGGAGAAGACGAAACGAAGTAAGTTAGTGAACAAGCGATGGCGATGGATGATGAAATCGATCGAGTGAATCATCAAAAAAAATTCCGACGAATTCATCTTTTTTCGTGTGCCATGCCCATGCCCACGCCCGTTCCCATCCCCAAGCTTACAGCGACTGCATCATCATACCGTTTTTAGCATAAAAAGTACGAAAGACTTTGATAGCATCAAAAATCTTTGGCGTGGCGCCAACCAACACGGTGGAAAACATTTGCGGTGCGCTGTTGCGCGATGAAAAAAATTACCTATGCGTGGCACAACTAACAAAAGCTGTCCCCTCTAGAATTTTTTATTTGTTTTTAACAAACACTAGTTAAAATACCTTAACTTCAGATAGTAGTAACTCAATCAAAAATCAATCCTAATCTTTGTTTCCAATACCTTCATTATTGTTTAAGCTGTTTTAAACAAGAATATTCAATAATAATGAGGTTTTGAATGAGTCTAAAGTCATCTATTACCGATACAAGGTCATAGGCCGGCCAGGATCATCATGTAGTAAAAGTTTAGTGGTTTAAGACACTGGGTTTTTCCTGACTGGTTATGAGCCAGAGCAACATCAAAAGCCCCGCTGTTTTTGCTAACTGTAACCACTCCAACACATCCCATTTGACACTAATTTATACCCGATGACTGAAATGGCAAGGTCACAAGCTTTCGAATAGTACCCAACATGACTTGTATTGCGCGCCAGGCCTTTTCTTACATCGGGCCACAAAATAAGGTCAAAAATTCGAAAAAAAACTCCATTTCAACAACCACAGCAACAAGGACCTGTCAGCCCCCCCTATCTCCACAACCAGCCCCAGCTTAATTCTGATACTATACCTCCTCCATCTACACTGTTAGAGGAAGAAGCCCTGCAAGTTTCAAATCAATTGCGCTCTTTGGTTTGGAGAATCGAAGCGTCCAAGCAGCAGCAAAATTGGTTTGGTTTTTTGGACAAAAAACTTCCCGGTCCAAACTACGGCAAAAATTAATAACTCCTCCCCCTCTTCACCGATTTGAACAGGAACGCTTCGAACAGCTCTATTATATAAAGTAGGAGCGCTTGTAGTTAATGTTGTTAGTGGTTTAAAGTTTTAAGAGATTTATTTGTTACAGAGCAACTTGCCTTTATTATTGTTGCAAAAGAAAGACATGAGCAAAAAAAAAGTGATTGAAATTTTCGATTTCGTACCTCTATCGATCGAAAAAACGGTAGAATGATGGACGGTCTGACAGGATGGGTGTTTATTGGTGTTTCAGTGTTAAGGACACCGGCTGATGCACGTGTAGAAAATGTACTGAGTTCTACGGTGTCACAGTGTCTTAAACCACTAAACCCTTAGTTGATTCTTTGCATTCCTGATGTTTTTGTTTCTCCCCACTGCCCACTGTAATATGGTTGGCTAAATAGATCCACCCTGTAATATGATTGGCTAATTAACATGTCCTCTACGTGCAAGCCAAAAGCCATGCCGGTTCGAAGCTGTCGCTTGAAAAGCATCCAATTTTTGGCCCTTTTTTCTATTTGGGAGCTTCTTACTAGTAAGTGTGACGGGCTAGCGTAGCTAGCAGTCACGATCGAATAATTGATCGAATTCCATATGGGAATCGAATATTATTTATATTCAGGGATGTATACATTTTTATATATACCCTAATTAATATGGTCGAGTCCCAGAAGATAACATAAGCCTAATCGTGGGAATCGACAATGGAATAACATTTATGGCAGAGCATGCCAAAATGTGGCTATGCTCGCGACCTCGAATTTTATATGTTTCCATTATCAATTCGTGTAACAAAATCCCGTAAAGTATCTAAACATTCACAAACTTCATACTACTCCGAAATTTCTACTTTAGACCGTAACAGTAAGGGAAGAATAAGCAAAGTTGTTTAAAAGTGAATATAGAGCATTGTAGAGTAGAGTATTATCTAACAGAAGATGTCTTTAGTTTGAACAGAGGTGGTGTATGCAAGGAGATATTGCCAAATGCAAAGGTGCTGTCACTCTATATGATCCATTTTGGTAAACGTGATCCATTTCGATTTTTGACGGGTATAACAGGAAATACCGTAGCACCCGGTTTTCTATCTGATTTTCGTACGTACAAGCACTTTTACGTAGCTTACAGGTAACCTTACGCGTTCCCTTATCGTGACTTTCCATGTGGGTCCGAATTGTTCAAATTGTCCGAATTGTCCGAATTGTCCGAATTGTCCGAATTGTCCGAATTGTCCGATTTGCGTAAGGTTACTGTTGGGCAAGACACAGGTCACCGCAACTGCAGGATGCGGGTGGGGACACGCCCGCACCTCCATGCGCACCACCTGTGAACTTGCCGCACGCGCCGTGACAAGCACTACGACGTATGTGAGGAAGGTCCCAATGGTAGGTAGGTAAGTGTCACGAGAGGGCCGACAGCGCGCGCACCATAGACGGGCACAACGCGGTGCCCGCACGAGGTTCGCAGCCACTGCCGGGCACGGAGGTGCGGGACGATGCCTTCCCCATCTGCTCACCTCATTGTCCCTTGCCCAACACCAAGCCGACGACAATGAGGAGTGCTGTTCCCTGTGGGAGCGGATCAACAAAACTTCCCACCCGCCCACCCGGCAAGGACTCTCTGTGCACTGTACTAACCCTGCATACCCCTATTACATAGGGATCCCACCCCGATTAGGGTTCGGGTTAGTGACTAGCTAGCTACCGCGCGAACGCTACACCACACATTCGCCTAAAGCTTCGTCAATCCGCCACCACTACAGCGTAGACATACTGTATACGGTGTATGACCTAGCGTAGACAAATGTGAGCACAGAGTACGTGCACTCCGAAGTTGACGTACACCCGAGACGGCGCCGGTGTATCCCATAGGATACCGGTACAAGTTCAAAGTACGAGTAAATCTTATTGGTACGTATGTTCTTCGTAGAACGATAAAGTTAGTGGTAGTTAAAAATGACATAAATTTCAGTCCCTTGAGAAACAAAACGACCAATGGGCGACTAAGGTACACCTTAGTGCGTAATGTTCATGTGCCACTGTGCGTTCATTGCCTCCGTTCAACGTTGGTGCATGCAGTGTTCGTCGCAACACACAGCAATCACGCAATATGGATTGATCATGAAGCACAGAACGAAGTAAGGTAAATTACTGTAGTGAGAACGGTGCCAGATAAGTAAACTTCCTTGATGGTAGTGCCGATCCCAAATGCCATCGACGGGGCGGAAGACTGACGAAGACAACTCTTTCATCACGGCTTGGCTGAGACAATACATCAAGGACAACATCATCGTTGTCGTCATCGTCATAAACAACAGAGAGACGAACGGGCGCACTTTTCGTGGTATTGCTGATTTCTTTGTTACGACGAAACGACCCCACTTTTTACTGACATGATGACAATGGCAAACACATCGAGAGCACTCTACGAATTTCCTCTGAGGTTATATCGGGAGATCGGCTTTGTCTCTGTCTTTCTCGGCATGTTTTTCAACGTTGCATCCCTGATCTTTCTCTTTTGGTTTCGAAGCAAACCAATCGTTGCGATGGGACAACCTCGACTGCTAGCCGTGATGTGTGTCGGATCATTGCTCATTCTGGTTTCACACGCTCTGATTCTGTTTGAGTTTGATGTTGGTAGTAGGAGAAAAGACCTTAGTTGCAAACTCGCATTCTGGTGTTTCTCATTCGGCGACTTTGCTGTGCAACTGATCATGTTTTTCAAGCTGTATCGGGTCTACAAAGTGATGCAATTCCGTCGCCGCCAAACTTTTCTTCCCCGGCACGTCATCCTTCCCTTTGTGGTGTGTCTGATTGTGCCAATGGTGTTTGCCACTTTGAATACAATACGCGCACTCGGTATTGACCTCTGGCATTGACTCTGACGGTGTGGATCGAGTTTTTTGCAGCATTGTGGATACCGTCTTTTACTGGCTATACGTTTCTAGCTCCTACTTGGTGAGCGTCGCAATTTTGGTTTTTGCCTGGAGAATTCGACATGTGGAGGAATCTGTTGGAGACGCACGAAGAATTCTGCGTTGGGAGGTTTTCAGATTCTTCAGTTACGCTGCCATGGTTTTTAGACTTGCAGTAGAATCCTTTGAAACGTACGTCGCAAAGGGACTTTTGCTAGTGCCTTATCTTTGGTTGTGGTTGTCGTACGTGGTGGTTCCGGCAATCTTTTTGGTATTCCCAAGGATGTATCTTGTGTGGTACGAGCGACATCACGGTCATCTGCCCGATCATGTCCGCGTATACGGCGCCGGGAACGTTCACGTCAACACAAACTCTGGCGGCAACGCGGGTACCACCACCGCGACCAACCCAAACCGGGCGTAAAATTGCGGAACCGGGAACAATGGCGCTCCGAAAGTCTGAAAGAACCTGTTCGTGGTCTGGTGTCTTGTCATCCGTGCGGCGCAAACCACGAAACTCGCAGTGGCGTGGCAAGAAGAAGACCCACCCGACAAGAAACGCTCAATGAATAAAAAGTGATATGACTTGCGGATAATTTGTTGTTACACGTCGTAATTACCTCATGTCGGTACCAGTACATGTGACGACTACGATGTGCAACTGCTGGAATGTCATTCTCAACAACACGAAGGCAAGAGTCAGAATGCTAATTCTGCAATATGGCAATAGAATTGGAATCATTCTCAATGTTTTGTACAGGGACCCATACTCCTGCAATACGAAGAATGATAATGTTAAGGCCGGAAGCGACTTCTAAAGTAAAAGTTCAGTCCTCATAAACATCAATTTCACCCCGATCCCTGATGGACGACTATTCATACACGTCTTCCAGTTATGATTTTCGGTGCCACGTGCTACTAGTACTAGAACAAGAATCCGAGAGTTGATTGCAGGGCTGTTCGAATCCAAAACCGTCAACTCCCAAACACCATTAGTGGCAAGAACACGACGAAAGCAATTAGTTGAATTTCTACGATCCACGCCCGTGTACGGGTACTTGTACACACTCGTCTTGCAAAACGAATGCGCAAGTGCCGTCGACACTACCAGTAGTAGTACGTGTATGCCGCTTCGCTCTGATATCACTCTACAGGTCAACCAAAGTGCTGGTCAAACCCAAGGACTAAACATATGCGATACAGAGCGCACTTCTTCTTCGAGACGACAACAAGAGAAAATGCTTTCATTCCTTCAAAAGGGACACTTCGTATTGATTCGTTTCTAACTCTGCATCGGTTCGTTCATTCTAAGGACAACACGACAGACTCCGAGTTCGCTGGTCCTGCTGCATCCCCTCAAACTCGTCCAATGTCTGGTTGCAGTCCTGATGCAGTCCTAATGCAGTCCTAATGCAGTCCTACTATTGTTATAGTTTGTACCACCCTATCCTCCGCTATGACGACGCCGACGATTGCTTCTTCTTCTTCTTCGTCGTCTCGCCATCCTTTTCCGTGTCGTCGTGGCCGTCGTCGTCGCCGTCGCACTTTCCAAAGATCGATTCGAAGGCCGACCCGGCCGCCTTGGCTATCCGACCGGAAATCCCGCGCCCGTTTTCTCGGGTTTCCTCGTCGAATTCCCGCAGGAGCTCCTCCTGTCGCTGGGTGATCTCCTGCGGGATCTCGATCTTGAGGTGGACGACGTGGTCTCCCTTGGACGCCCCGTGCAGCTTCTGGATGCCCTTTCCTCGGAGCATCAGCTTCGTGTCCGGCTGGCAGCCCTTCGGGATCTTGACCTCCACCTCGCCGGTCAGCGTCTTCACGTCGACCGTCCCTCCGAGAATGGCCTGCGTGATGGACACGAGGGCCTCCGTGTGGACGTTGGACCCGTCCCGGACAAAGTAGTCGTCCTCGTCGACCAGCACCTGGACCAGCAGGTTGCCCCGGGGGGCTCCCGGATCTCCCTCGGCTCCCTCCCCGCTCAGCCGCAGGTTCATGCCGTTGTCGATTCCGGGCGGGGTGTCGACCGTCACGTCCCGCTCCTTGATCTCGATCCGGCCGTTCTCCCGGTTCATCACCTGGTACCGGAGGTGCAGGTTCTTGGAGGCCCCTTCCACGGCCTCGCGAAAGGAGAGGCGCACGTGCATCTGCAGATCGGCGCCCCGCTGGGGGCCCCGCCTCCGTCGGGCCCCGCCGCCGAAAAAGGCGTCGAAGAGTTCCTCCGGATCGATCTCTCCGCCGCCTCCCGAGCCGTGGAAGTGGAAGCCGCCGTCCTGGAAATTGAATCCGCCAAAGGGGTTGCCCTGCTGCTGCTGCTGCCGAAAATTGGGATCGGTGGCGGCGTGGCCAAACTGGTCGTACATCGTTCGCTGATCGTCGTCGCTCAGTGTCTCGTACGCCGCCGTGGCCTCCTTGAACTTGTCCGCGGCCGCCTCGTCGTCCTACCCCGCGGAGTGGTCCGTGCGGAAGGTTCACGGATGCGACACAGACACAGACACACACAAACACACGTCATCCGTGGGAATGCACATCATTAGTGTTTTTCGAACAGTGATGGAGCGGTGAGAACAGAACACACACACACACACACACACACACACGTTGCATCCCGGTGCACCGAACCAAAAACGTCAAACGTCAACCGCAACCGCACGACGCTTCTTCTCGCAGCAATCTTTGCGGCACGCTGTAGAACAGCGTGAATCCAATGGTTTGCATTGCATTCCATGTCGAATTCGAATTCGATTCTATTGAATTCGAATTCGATCCCGGTTCATTCATTCATTCGACCCAACCAAAAACCTACCTTGTTGGTGTCGGGGTGGTATTGTTTCGCGAGCTTGAAATACGCCTTTTTGATCTCGGCCTTGTTTGCCGACCTCGGCACTCCCAGAACCTCGTACAGATCTCGCTTCGCATCGGACGAAAAGAACCGGGTGCTTCTCGCCGCCGAGCGATGGCTGCGGGGGGGGAGCTCCTGCGCCTGCGCCTGCCCCCGTGGGGCATGGAACCGACCGTTGTGAGGCATCGAGTAACCGCGTCGGGAATGGGAATGGAATTGGAATTGGAATTCGTGACCATTCGTGCCGCGCGCCAGCAAAGAATGAAACTCCCGTCTCGCGTCGCATCTCTGGGATCGGTTTGTTGCGTCGGCACTCCTACTGCCATTGCCGCTGCTGCCATTGCCGCTTCCCGACCAGGCTCCTCCCGCGACTCGGGCAGAAAACTGCGCTCTTCGTGGAAGCAACGAAGCACGCACGGTGGATGGAAGGGCGGCCTTCATGGTTGCCAGCTGAGACGTTTGCCCGAAGCTGCTTTAATTTGTGTGTGTGTGTGTGCGTGTGCGTGTGTATCCTCGTGTGGAGTGAATTCTCGCCTTGGAGAGAACGACCGCAGCGTGAACAGTGAACAGTGAACAGTGAACAGACCTTCTCGGATGTGGGATGTGCTCGCGAAAGGAAGGAGGACGGAATACAGAAATAACTCCATAAAAATTACGATACCGGTACCGGTACGATAACCTTACTCACATCATGTTGTAAATTACGGGATGCACACTGCACTTTACCGCACCGCACTGCATTCCATCGACGAGCAATTATTGGTCGTCATCGATTGCGAAAGAGAAAATTTTTCGAAGAGCTTCCCTCCCGTTTTTCCTACCGGAAATGACGTGGGATTCAACCGCGAACACAAACGTTACTGTAGTCGAGTGAATCAATCGTATGTACTCGTACATGTACCTGTATTCTTAGCATCAACTACTACGATTAGTTAGAAGTAAGTTACTTCCTCGAAAACCATGATTGATCAGAAGATGATAGCTTCAACTATCAATCATAAACATGGAGAAATAAATGTCAAAGAAGTCTTCTTGAGTAATTCTAGTAATGATACTACTAGTAGTGCAGCTGACAAGAAACAGCACCATCAACTGGTGGTGGTGAGGAATTCCAAAGTCCTCAGCTTGCTTCTGCTTCTTGTTTGCTACTACTACTACTATTGACGGGGTATGTACTAGTCACAGTAGTACTTTTCATGCACCAACCTTTTGACAGAGTAGGACCTACTACTAGTATTAGTATTATCATTTCCTCGAGGTGGAAGGGCTCTGAATGGCAAAAAACTGCTGGAGACCATGCTCCAATTCTCGCAAGCCATACTAGTTATCCATATTATTTGTCAAAGCAAGACTGCCTCTCTTGCAGACATGGTTGGGGAGGAACTTGGTTTGACTTACTAGTGTTTTGTAAGTACCGGTAGCCTTACTAGTAGTAGTATTTTAAGTACGAAGTATTCTGATTTCCGTCGAATGGTATTTTCATACGTACGACGTACGTACATTCTGTTTTCAGTCCTAAAAACACGGGCACAAGAAGCGATGGATCGGTCTACGAGTGCCGTTGTGGTTTCGCTTAGGCGTTTCTCGTTATTCGGTTGATCGAGTGTCATCCCGTACCATACCGGTATGTCCTGTACCCACGAGTACATTACAATAAATTACCGTACCTCGCGGTTATGCTTACCCTACCCATAACCTTACCGTACCGAAAAGGCTCAGACGAACAAGCGACCTTGTACCGTACCGGAATACGAGTAGAAAATAAGGTACGAGTAACCTTACTCGTACCGTAAGTTAATCCGTTTCGAACCATTGCTGCCAACACTCGGGCTCCGCTCCTTTCCACTCCACTCTACCGTAACCGTACTCTGCCGGTTGGCAACCACTTTGTTCTGTTGCATACGATACCCTTTCGTCCCTTCTCCTTAGCATCGTACCGCACTGCATCGCAACGGCATCTTCTCGTACAGATTGTGTCTCCACTACCGTATTGTTTGATTGAGGAGCGAGCCAAGAGTGGATTGGTTTGGGTCGGATTGGATTTGATAGGATTGGATTGGATTGGATTGGATTGGATTGGGTTTCGTTGGTGTGATTCATTTGATTGATTGATAGAAACGACACTCTACGACACGACACGACACGATGACATCCGCTGCAGGAACTTCCGCGGCTACCACGAAGCCTCCCGCCGCCCCGACCAGTTCGGCGACCGAACCTGGCTCGAGCTCCGCGGCTGCTGCCACCGCCAAAGCCAAAACGGCTGCTGCTGCCGGTGCTGCTTCTGACGCTTCCGACGCAAAAGCGCAAGCACAAGCACAAACCAAAACTCCCTCCGCCGTGAGCATCACCGACCAGGCCGTCATGGACTATCTGAAATCAAAGGGAATGGGCAATGCCGTCCTGGAACTGGCACAGAAAATCAAGGAAGAAAAGGAGCAGCAGCAGCAGCAGCAGCAGCAACCGAAACCGGAACGGCAAGCGGGAACGGCTTCCGCGAGCGCTGCCGTGCCGGCCTCCGCCTCGGCGTCTTCCGGAGCAACGCCTCCGGCCACCACGTCCTTCTTCGGCAGCGCCCGAACCAGCCAAGCCGGCCGTCCCGAAGATCACCCGCGAGCAGCTCGAATCCGAGGAGGAAGCGGCCCGGACCCAGCGGACCATTCTGATGAAATCGACGGGCGGGGGCTTTGGCTACGACCGGGACGCCGCCGCCCCGATCGCCCAGTGGGGCGTCCCGGACAGCCTCGTGGTCCACAAGGACAGGCGGGCCGCACTCCAAGCCGTCGCCGTCTCTCCAGGGGCGGCCGCCAGAAGTGGGCCGCGGGAACCATGGGGGAGCGGGAGGCCAAGTCCTACCTGGACGCCTTTGTGGCCCTGCAGCTCTGGATCTTGTCGCTCCCCGACGACAGCGCCGGGATCGTGGGGTGGCAGCCCAAGACCACCAACGTGATCGCCCGGGCCAAGGCCCTCATCGATGCCTCCGCGGCCGCCGCTTCCAAAACGAAACGGGCCGCCGCCAAGGGCAAGGAGAACAACGCCGGGGGAGGCAACCGGGAGGCCGCCGGGGACGCAGCCGACGAATCCATCAAGAGCGAAACCGACAAGGGTTCCTCGGCGGACGGAGCCGCGCCGATGGATGTGGATGACGCGAACGAAGCTTCCGGAGAGGAGGGGAAAACGAAAACGAAAACGAAGGACGAGGAGGCGCCAAATCGGGAGGGCGCCAAGGATGGCGGCGGTGCTGCCCGCCAAAGATTCCCCCACCGACAACGACAAGGACCCGCGGGTCTCGGCGTCGGACACCAACATCTTGTCCACCGTCATTTCGGAGATTTCCAACCCCGGCAAGACCCGTGACGACGACGACGACGATCCGGGCGGCAGCTCGGCGTTCTACCCCATCCCTCCCTCGGCCAAGGCCGAGCTCTTGTCGGTGTCCTTTGCCCTGCTCGTTCACACCTACTGCGAGCTGCTGGAGGTGGGCATGGAATCGACCGCGCACGTCCTCCGGGACGCCTTCAAGCCCGTCTACGAGCCGCTGCCCAGCGGGTACGGAACCCAGTACAAGGACCTGTATCGGTGCGTCACCACCGAGGACATGGTCAAGCTCAACACCCACAACTCCCAGCACATGGATGCGCTGGGACAGGTCAAGTCGATACTGATCCAGGTCGCCGCCTTTCAGGCCAAGAAACGAGAACTGGAACACGAGATGGCGACCGCGGTTTCACGCGGATTTTCGTCGAGCGGCGATCCGGCCCGGCAAAAGAGGCTGCAGGATCTCGACGAACACATCCGCGTCCTCCGGCAGAAACACGCCGATTCGTCGGCCCGGGCCTCGGTGGCCTTTGACAAGATGTACGACCTGCCCTTTCTGCGGCGGGCCCGGGCCGTGCGGTGGCAGCTGACCCTCAGCACCACGTCCTACGGGATGCTCTGCCAGTTCCTCAACTCGAGCGTCGGACCGCGGGGGGGCAACGACACGTCGCTCCTGGCCATGAGCACGCTCCTGCAGACCAAGTGCGAGCTGCACGTGGAACAGCGGGATCCGCTCCCCTTTACCCCGGTGGTGGTGCTGCTCGAGGACGACTTCTCCTCGACGCTCGGGGCGCTGGAGCCGAGCAACACCAACAAAACGGCGGCGGCCGGGACCGCAACGAGGCACCGAAAGGCCGAGGCCCCGCCGGTGCGATGGGCGGCTCCCGTGAAGGGATTGTCCAAACAGGATCCGGAGCGACCCTTCCCGAAGTTCCACCTCGAGGACGAATACGAGAACGAGCAGGAGGCGAAAAAGGGCAAACGATCCGTCGAATTCAATCGGGCGCTCCTGGTCAACGGCTTTCGGCGTCTCGAGGCCCTGGAACGCAAACGGGATTTCCAGGCCATGTCGTCCAAGGCCAGGGACAAGTGCGTCGCGGAAGCCACCGTGCGAGCGAGACGAACGCTGGCGAACCCATTGGAACCCTCGATCATGTTTTCCACTCTCTGCGCCAACCAAACGCGCCGCCGGGACGATGCGGACCGCTCCTCGGGCGACGGCGGAAGCAGCAGCAGCGGCAACCATTCCTCGGGTTTCTTGTGGGAAGAATCCGGAATCGGCATCACCTGCGCAAAACTGTGTTCTCCCGACGGACGGAGGATAGCGGTCGGCTGCGACGATTCGGCGATTCGGGTCTGGAACCTGATGGAGGATCGGCAACCAAAGGCGAACGGCACCGGCGGCGGCAGCGGTGGCGGAAAGCAACTGTCGGTGGGGGATGCCGGCCAGGTTTTGTTGGGGCACAAGAATGGATTCCCCGTCTTTGACCTCAGCTGGAACCGCGACGGGCGGTGTTTGTTGAGCGCCGGAGGAGACGGATCGATCCGATTGTGGGACACATCGGCGCAGGGACCATTCGGAGAAGTCGTTCAGTCGTCGAGCATACTTGGTGCCACCGGGCCGGTGGTGGGGATTCCCATCGTGGCTTCTCCGACCGTAAAGAAGCCACTGGCCTCCATTGCGGCAGCGAAGGAGATACTGACAAAGGCAACCGAAAACCTGGAAAAGAAACCCGACATGAGCGTGCACGGCATACGACCCGAATCCAATTCGTACACCAGTGGTGCCGCTCTGGCTGTGTACCGTGGACACACACCGAACACACCAATCTGGTCCGTTGCCTTCTCACCCTCGGGATACTACTTTGCTTCGGGAGGATCCGATGCCACGGCGAGACTGTGGACCACCGACAGACCCGTTCCGGTTCGTCTCTTCACCGGTCACACCTCCAATTGCATTCACTCGGTGGTCTTTCACCCGAATTGCAACTACGTGCTGAGTGGAAGCGAGGACAAGACCGTTCGCCTCTGGGACATTCAAACCGGACAGTGCGTCCGGTTGCTCAACGGCTGTCCGGCGGGAATCTACAAGGTCGAGATCGATCCCTCCGGACAGCACGCGATCGGTGCCGATCTGTTGGGCACCGTGCACGTGTGGGATTTGGCCACGGGGAAAAAGGTGACCGAATTGCGCTCTCCCCGGCACGGCAACGCCATTGCCCCGCCGACGCCGACCCCGAACCATTCGCTGAGACAGAGCGTCGACATGGTGCACAGCTTTGCATTCAGTCCGTGCGGCAGAGCTCTCGCGACCGGCGGAGACGATCGAACGGTTCGCATATGGGACGTTCGCAAGGCGATCGAGAGTCCCATACCGGTTTTGGCCGATCCCGTCAAGAGTTTTACGACGCGACGAACGGTGGTCATGGACCTTCAATACACAAAGCGGAACCTTTTGCTGTCGGTTGGAAAGTACATTTCGGCGATATAGATCAACGGAAGTCGCATCGAGTCCCCCCTCTTCGGTGACAGTTTGTTGGAAGCAGTTTGCAATTTGTTAGATCTCAAAAGAGCGGCGGTGTCGAGAGTTCAGACACTATCAGTCGAGCGGTGATTGTCTAAAAAACCCTCTCAACAATAGAAACTCTGTCTTTTTTGGTTTCCTCATTTGCACATTAGAGCTTGGTAAATCTTCCTAAAACTTTTTGGTACTACAGAAAATCTGCCTGGAGGAACTGCATTGCTAGTAGAACTAGGAAGATCCAATTATAAGAGATATTCACCACGATTGGGAAGTCATTTTTTTGTTGATCATGTTTAAGGCATATTGTAATGTACGAAGTACATGCGTACCAACAATTTTCAATAGGATTTAAATCAGGTGAATATGTAGGTAAAAAAGTCTAGAGAAACAATAAATACGGTAGAGTAAAAAATACGTAGTACCGAGTAAGAGTAAGGCTTAATTACCGTAACCTTAACGTTACGAAATACAATGACGATGGACATGAGGGATGAAGATATCTTGCCGGAACCTACGGATTAAAAAAAACTGATCGTGACACTTTTTCGTAATGACCCACAGTACCGGGTACTTTATGAATACCTCGTACGAGTAAGTTAGTTAATTATCGCA
This sequence comes from Pseudo-nitzschia pungens, assembly GCA_037355855.1. Classification (NCBI taxonomy): domain Eukaryota; phylum Bacillariophyta; class Bacillariophyceae; order Bacillariales; family Bacillariaceae; genus Pseudo-nitzschia; species Pseudo-nitzschia pungens. The sequence goes on along the minus strand of CM074760.1, from coordinate 5,231,646 downwards.
CCCTTTCGATTATGATGTCACAGCAGAGGACAAGGAATTGATTTTGATTGAGAACTGAGAACACCACTTAGATTTGCGAAGTTGCTCGTAACCTGACAGGTCACATTGCCTCAATCAAAAGCAAAATACGCACGAAAAAAATAAGAGTGCAGCAATATTCAGGGAAATTCTTATCCCCCAAATTGGATTTTAGTTTCGTATGGCATTTTCTGTAGCTGCGGTCCTGTCGATCGAAAGGATTTTTTTGTTTTTAACTCTGATATTCTGCATCCACCTTCCAACCACCGTTTTCTCTCGTCGACGACAAACGAGAACATGACACAGGACGACTACGGGTACAAGTAAACTACTCGTACTTATGCGCTAGTCCTTCTATCAACAAGGACAACTGCACTATCGATAGAGCCGAAAGGGAAAGCAAGTCCTATCAACCCATCAGAAGGACGAGCATGAGAATAGAATACAATAAATAATCGATCGACTACTGACCGAAAAAGAACGCTCAAAATCAACAAGCGTTGGTAGGACTGACTACTACCAAACCTGGCTAGTAGAGGTAGTGGATTGCTCTCTCGCTCGGAGTTGAGATCTGTCGATTGAGTGATTGATTGATTCTTCATCCAGAGTTGGGTATGCCATTTTGGTTCTTTGATCTTCCCTCTCGAGGAAACGAACAAAGAAAAAAGTGGCTTATTGGAATCCTTCATCTTCTGCGCTCTGGAGTAGATAGTGAAACTGAAACGGCGGTATCCAATCAAGTATAGGCCTTCGAATACTACACAAAATCAAAGCATCGGAATAGGAGGATATAAAGGAGTTAATCACTGTTTTGTGCACTTGGTATCGTGGTTTGGATCGGCTTTAGAACATTTGAGCATTATCATCTACAATGGACAACTATCTGTCGAACGAGTTCGGAAATCTAGGGCTTTCGTCCAACGCTCGCGAGTGGAGACCCCCTGGGGCTCAGCAGCAACAACAACATCAACATCAGCAGCAATCACGCTCCAATCAGCAGCATTATCAGCCTCCACAGCTACCGATGACTGATCAGCGACACCAGCAGCAGAACTCGCAGTATATGGCTCGACCCAGTTCCAGCGATTGGCAGCAGCAACCTCAGGGTGAAACAGAATTGAATCATTCGGTAAAGGAATTTGTCCCCGGTCGCGGATGGAGTACCCAGGGTTCTGGAATTGCGAATCCAATGGCGGATGGTGAGATTTGTGAATCTTGTGGATTGTGATTCGAACTTTCGAGCCAACAATAGTAAGTTTGTGGGCTCGCTCAAAATGTTCTCTTTGATTCACAAATCGTTCCTCTTGTTTTCGTCCCGTTCATCCTACAGCAAAAAGAGACCCTTCCTACACGGACATTTTCGGATCGAATCCTTCCCGGGACAAATCTCAGAATGATCCCGATGGCATGGGGCGACTCCTTTCGGGAACCTCGACGGTCCCCTCGGGACCAACGCCTCCTCCTTTTCGGAGCTTGCATTCTCTCGGTCTGTCCGACGACAACTGGAGGTACTATCGTGATCTAGCCGCCGAGGAGACTCGCCAAATGGATCCTTCCGATCCAAGACACAAAGCGATTCCCCTTCCGTACTGCAATGCATTTTGTTTGGATCCTCCCAACCTTCAAAATTCGCGCTCGTCGTTTGGTTATCCCGCTTCCACCTACCAAGTGGTCAACCGAGACGACGGCCACTTGTATTGTCTCCGGCGATTCGATAACGTCAAATCCGTGAATCCCAAAATTGCCGCGTCTGTGATGGAGCAGTGGGCAGGCCTTGAGCATCCAGGGATTGCCACTCTGCACCAGTGTTTCGTGGCGCAGCGCGCCGTCTTTTTTGTCCACCAGTACATTCCCGGAACCCAGAGTTTCCTCCAGATTGCCAACCCTCCATCGCTGAGTGAGCCCGTGATTTGGAGCGCCATTTGTCAGATGGTCACGGTCATCCGGCGAGTCCACGGTGCCAGATTGGCCGTGCGCACCCTCGACTTGCGCCACACCCTGTTGCAGATGGATGCGTTGCGGTTGAAGGTCTTTCTCAACTGCCTGGGCATCGTGGATGCCCTGGAATTCGAGGCGCGCAAATCGTTGCAGGAGTTGCAGGCCGAGGACATGAGAAAGTTTGGCCGCTGGATCTTGAGTATCGTGACGGGCACAAACATCACGGCCTCTACCGATGCGCAAACCGTGCAGAATTGCGAACGATACTGCATGCAAAACTACTCGCGGGATTTGAGACACTTCATCCTGACCCTGATCCGCAGTCAGAATCCACCATCGATTTTGGACGTCAGCCGGGCATTGCCGGGCCGTCTCATGGACGAGCTGGACTCGACCCAGCTCTCGCTGCTTCGCACCGAAAAGGCCTTGTCCGGCGAGTACGAGTCCGGCCGAGCGCTGCGCCTCTTGCTAAAATTAGGGTTTGTGAACGAACGACCAGAGAACGGCGCCAATCGCAGATGGTCGCAGTCGGGAGATTGCTACGTCCTGACCCTGTTCCGCGATTACGGTAAGACTAACCCGCGGTTGCTTCGTCTTTTGTTTTGGCCTTGATCGATCGATCGCACACTCGCTCTGTTGCTCTCTGCTTGTCTGCTTCTCACACCGTTGGATTCGACCACGGCAGTCTTTCACCAAGCCGACGGCACTGGAAACCCGGTCATGGATTTGGGTCACGTTGTGACGGCTCTGAACAAACTCGACGCGGCGGATGAAGAGAAAATCGTGTTGAGTTCTCGCGACGGAAAATCGTTGATGGTGGTGAGCTACGCGGACGTGGCTCGCTGCTTGAATTCGGCCTACCACGAGCTGTGCTCGGGGTCGACCCCGCTCCAAGCCCTTCAACACGGAAGACAAGGACAACCCTACTGATCGGAAAGAACGCTGCACACATACACATACACATACACATACACACATCAACAAATGAACAAACAATCGAAACTATCATCTCGGCAATCCCGTGTTTGCTACTATCCTTATGATTCCTTCGACGGATGGGGAAAAAAGAAGAGAAGCAATAGAAATCACGTTGTCATTGAATGGTAATGTGCAATTGACCATTGTTTCTCTTATAAGGATAGATAATGAATTTTCATGGTTATTTCCTAAGTCTCTTTGTACTGATTCAACGCTGTAGTATCACGCCAGTATTCATTAGGAGTGAAATATAGTAGTGAAAACTTCTCACCTTTAGACTAAACACACCATTTACTACTAAAGTTGGGGCCAAATCTTGTCGTCCACAATCCACGGGACAGAAGTGTTTCAATCAGTGCCTGGGTCATTCCAAGTCTAGACTATGAGACAAAGCTGCTTTCCTATGCAAAGGAGTGGCAAGTGCATCATCTAGAATGGCTTCTACTACTAGTGCTTCGTCTCATCCCATCGTACGAGGGAAAGATCATCGCAATGATACTCCACCATTGTTTTCCAGTGTCAACGTGCGTACGGTACTTTTGTACGGTAGGATATGGACATACGAGTACGTTGCGCGAATGGTTGAGGCACGTGAAACAAATTATTTTTCTCGTGCCGAGAAGAATCGAATCAATCCGAGAGAGGAATTGCGGCCGGTTGTTTGTTTGCCCGTTTTCGAGAAAGATGCGCTTTTTCGAATTTCGTGTCGTTTGTTGTTTCAGTTTCCACCTCACTGCTCACTGCTCACTCACCGCTCGCTCACTCGCAATCCCTCCTCTCTCTCTGTCACTGCGGTTTCGAACAACCAAGTCGACGTCGACGAAAACTATAGAGGTGCGACTCGTGAATTAGTTCCAACCCTTGTGTCGATTCGGACAAGGAAACCGTCAAAAGCTCGAGCTTTGAGCTGCCGCAAGGTTTACTTGTTCGATTCTTTCGTGCAACATTCATTCCTCCGCATCGGTTGCTCGAGACGACAATACATCATGAAGCCTACCTGTCTTGTTGTCCGCGCGTCTTTTTGGATGGGATGCTTGGTTCGGTTTCACGCTGGTACGAATGTCTGCCTCGTCCAAGCGTTTGTTCCGAACCCGCACTCGCGGCTCGTGCAACCAGCGAGGATTCACAAAGGAAGCCGAGGCAATGACGTGTTCCTACGCAGCAAAACAAACCCGACCGAAACAAATTCGGTGGTGGAAGAAACAATCATCAATCGCTCCTCCACCAGGACCAATACGACACTCTTTTTCCCTTGCTTTGGCGATCTCATGGATGTCCGACCGGGGGAGTTTGTCGCATCGGAGGCCTTTGCGTGTCGCGCCCCGATCCGGGGCGACGAAAGGTCGTCTTCCGCGAAACAACACCGATTCCGGGTCAAATTGTATCCGCGGGGAGGGGGAGGGGGCGGCGACGCAAACGGATCCGTGCTCCGATCCAAGCCGCAGGAATTCTTCGGCCTGTACCTGGAGTATCTGGGATCGATCGGAGAGCAACCAATGGAAGAGGGGGATTCCGTCCGAGCGACGTTTGCCCTGCGACTCAAGGGTCGGCAGCAGCAACAACAACGGCGGTTCGACGTGGAGTGGAGGGCCGGCATGTGCTTCGTGGCGGATCCCGAAAACGCCAATCTCAAGCAGGGCTTTGCCACCGAGTTCGGGGCTCCGCTGATGCAAACCGGTCTGCTGCCGGAGGTTCTGGGGATCACCAACCGAGATCGGGTGTACAACGATGCGCGACCGGTACTGGTCGAAGCCGAGGTCTTTGTCCACGACACGGACCTGGAAAATTCCCTCTCATCGAACGAATCGTCGCCGCCCGGAGATTCGGAGGCGTCGTCCCCGGCCGCACCCGGCAGTGGATCGTCGTCGTCGTCGTCGTCGTCGTCGTCGTTCTCCTGGAACAGAGACATACGACTCCGAACCGACGGTATCGCGGACGCACACGACACCGAAAGCGTCCGGGTGGGCAGGGTGGTGGTTCCCGTCCTGTCGCGTCTGAGCCAGCGACCGAAAATGTTCGAACAGGGAGCCTATCCCGGGGTCGAGTACCGGATCTTGCGGATCGTCGATCGGGAGGGCCGGGATCGGTTCACCAGCTGTCCCGGAGCCGACTACGAGCTCAAGCCCGTGTATCCCCTGGTGGCGCAGCTCGAGAGACAGTGGCCGGTCCGCGTGAACGAAAAGGCCATCCCGAAACTCTTCACGCCCTCCATGTACAACCTGCTCTCCGCGCTCGGGTCCCTGTTAACGGCCGCGACCGGCCTGTTCACGGCGTTTCTCCTCTCCCAAGCGATTTCCTTGTTTTTCATCCCGTCCAAGTCGATGGATCCGACGCTCAAGGTGGGCGATGTCTTGCTGGTGGACAAGGTTTCGTCCCGGACACCCTTCCGCAAGAACAACGTCGGAGACATGGTTTTGTTTTCTCCGCCCAGCAAATTACAGGACATTGTTGCGAGGAGCGGTGGCAATCTCAACAGCCGCGATTTGTTCGTCAAGAGAATCGCTGCTTCCCCGGGTGACAGGGTAACGGTCTTCAAGGACGGCAAGGTCGAGGTCAACGACCAAGACGTCGTTACCGGACGCCGGGATTTGTGCGAAGCCGAACCCCTACGACTGATCGAAAAATACATTGAACCCAGCAACGACCAAATCATCGACCCAAAAGAAGTATTTGTTATGGGAGATTGCAGTTCGGTTTCGGTTGACTCTCGAGTATGGGGCCCACTAGACTCTGAAAATATTGTCGGCAGGCCAATTATACGGCTCTGGCCCTTGGATCGTTTTGGGAAAGTGGAATAGAATAGCATTGTATTATTATTATTTGAAGTTTTGATTCTTAAAATTACAGCCGAGTTTTTTTTCTTGGCATTTAAAAAAAAATTATTGTGCCACGTCGATTCAAGATGATTGGAATAGAATGGCTTCGATGTGCACCGAGGACAGGTGGTTTATTGAGAAAGTGTGCGAATCGAATCGTTTCAATTGAACGAATGCCTTTGTCCCTCGACGTCAAGGTATGTCTGCGCGGCGCTATTTTGCATTTCAGTTTGGTCATCATTATTTCTTATTCTGCGGGTAATTCTGTAAATTACACCAGCAAGGATTGCCACCGAAGCACCAAGACCAACGAGCAGACCCAATCGGAGACCCTTATTGCGAGGTTTTGGACCAATACCTTTGTCAACTCCGTTGTTGGGATTGTCGTTATCATTAATAATGTTAGATTCTGTGGTTTCGGGCGAACTATTCAAATAATGCAATTGAATGATGTCCTCGCTCACGTAATTGAATTCACCAGAATTCATTAGCTCTCTGATTACGTTCACCATACGTTCTTGCTCTTGATCAACTTGATCTTCTTCGGTATACATAGTAAGTTCCCCTTTTACAACATAACACTCGCCGTCGTCGCCACTCGAATCAATAACATCACAAGCTGGATCAAGAAGATTGGAAATTAAGGAGGAAAGGTAACGAGGTTAGCTCAAAGCAATTTGGCGGAAGTTGATTAAGCGAAATGAAAGTATTCAGAAAATATCATTCGTAAACTTAAACGACGACTTACAATGAGCTGTGACGTAGTCTGGAGGGTACATAGAAACACCAACGACTTCGAGACGTCTCGTGTTTCGAATTTCTCGAAGTTGCCGCTTTCCAATAGCACTGGTTGCGCATTTGTCAGGGAAGACCTCTTGGAGAATACTGTCCACAACCGCCTTTTCCAAATTTGGAAGAATTTGGGCATCGATCACCTGCTTCTCCGTGCCTGTGACGACTTTCATCTCATAAAAGTAGAAAAGAGGAATAGACTTCTGTGCGTCTGAGTCCGAAATTTCTCCAAATGTACCATCCGTAGTGAAACAAGGCGCTGCTGCTGGTGCCGATCCTGGTGCCGATCCCGGTGTCGATCCTGGCGCCGATCCTGGTGACGATCCTGGCGTTGCTACTGGTGTTGATTGTGGTGCTGATGATGGAACTAATGATGAATCTCCTTCTTCCAATGACGAAGGCGCTGAAGCTGGCGATGCCGACGGATCGGGATTTGGAACTGGGAATCGCCCGGAGATCGGATCAGGGTTTATGATTATTGGTTCAGACACAACGTTTTCGTCGCAAGGGAGCTCATGGTGCCTCGAATTCCCCTGTTCACAGTTCGAAGATGGTTCTGTTCGACCCTGAACGATTACTCTGCTAGCAATACCATACTCGTCTTCTATTTCATCATTGCTTTCGCTGTTGCTGATGTCCATTTCGTCAGGAGGAATGAAGTGCGGACGATTCTGACCTATGCGGTCCTTTTCGGCAGATGCGCTCGACGCGATAAGAAGGAATAGAAACGAATTGATCAACATTGATTTCATGGTTGGAGGAATGATTTCAACTGAACGAAAGCACTGGTATTGGATTATGAACGAGATCGATTTTAGTTTCGATGGTTGTTTTTTCTATCACCCATGTCTGCCCACGAAACTAGTTATTTTGATTTTTTGTCGTTAATCGTTAGTCGTATTTCTATATACTGGTATTTCTTATTGATTCCCCACAGTTCCACATGAAACTAATCATCGCCAGGCGCGCTAGATCCAGAAAACTGAAGAAAACGGGAAAGCCAGCCCTGTAACGAGATTTTCATTGGTGTTTGATCTTCAAAATAACGTTCCTAACGTCCGCTATCGCAACGAACTCGAACGAATTCACCATGAAAAAGTGGTGCAAGTGCTCTCGTACGTACGAGCATTACGATGTGCGACGTATTTTTTCTGTTGAATTCCGTTAACTTCACGTGTAGGGAGAATGTCAATGAATGTTCATGCGTTATTTTTTGTTGATACTTCTGTTATTACTTTTTTAGGATTAAAGGTATGTACAGTTACGTGTACAAGAAGGACGAAGGGATAATAATGCTATGGAGCAATGATGTATTATTATTATTGTTTGAATGAAGAGCAAAAAATATAGAAATAGTTCACGGCGTAAGAGCCTCAAGAATTTTTTAGTGTTTTGTACAATGTGACTAGGATAAGACTACATCATGTACTGAATAGGATTACTACTAGTAGTAGGGTCTCGGAGATAGATGATTGCAGTGCTTGCTTTGCTGCTAGTGATGCTCTCATGTCGATGGAAGACCTGATAAGCAATTTGATTTGAATTTGGAAAAAAAGCATAGTTGCCTCGTGCTTTGCCATGCCACTTTCAAACCTTAAAAGCTTCAAACATTTTCATGCTGAGTGCTCTTTGCATCAAATGAAACAGGGTATCATTCAATTATGGTGACTCAATGGAGCTACACAGTGGTAGTTACTTATTTGAATTCCTTACACTACTTCAAATACCAACTGCTGTGAATTATTACTACAAAATTGTGGACAATATATGTAAACAACAAAAATGTGTTTCAATGAACTGCAATCATTAGTCATATATTGATACTTGCCCATTGTTACTTGAGAGTAACAACAGCAGCAGCAACAGCATCAGCATGCCAAGTCCTGGCAAACAGTGGTGAGTTTACAGAAAATACTGTTCAAGCAGTATTGCATACACTCAGATACTATAAGATACTCACTTAGAGGTACAATGGGATGGATCAATAGGGAGGGCATGATAGAGCGCTGAACTCAAACGAGATACAAAAGAAGTGGGAGCTAAGCTCAGCTCAGCTCTTAATTTGTGACAGCAAGCTCTGTAGTGTATGCTATAGGGCTGGTGTATTATTTCCATTCAATCCTGTTGCTTGCTTGCTTTCATGCTTGTTACATTGCTGGCACACTCACTAAGTTGCTTGTGCTAACCGCAGGGCCAGGTGTACGGTTCCAGTACATACTTTACCTACTACTGACCAGCATACCCCAGAAGTAGCATTGGTACTATAGCGTGTAGTAGCTCATAAATAGTATCCTGAAACCTGTAGCACCATACCACTGCATGCTATGGGTGCTACAGTTAGGGATCTGCTACTGGTACAAATCCTACACAAGGACCCAGCACACTACTAGCTGTTAGCCACCCCATAGCATCCTGTTACAGTATGTTACTAAGCCTGTTGCTCAGTAACCAGTCTAGCACACTGTAGACTGTTACTGGGAGCTAATGTACTATGAAGCTCTGGAAGGGATCCCTACACAGGGACCCAGCATCATAGTTAGCATCCTCCACACCACCACCATGGCAAATATCAACATAGTTACCATTGCGTTGATAGTATTCATGCCCGTCGGCACTTTCGATTCATAGAATAAATTGTCGATAATTCGTAGGAATAAACTGTGGTGAAACAGCAACAATAAGGGCATGTTGTGTGCTGGCAAATTGTGAGTCTACAGAAGATACTGTTCAAACGCTATTACACGCACTCTAATACTACAGAATACTCCCCTAGAGGTACATTGGGATCAATTGAAAGTGAAAGGCATGATGGTGTTTTATTTTAGATAAAAAAGAGAAGAGTGAGCAAAGCGCTCAAGCGCTGAGCTCTGGATGAAAAGGACTTGCTGTATCGTACAGTATCTTATCAGTACTGTAACCACGTAGAATTGTACAGAGTAGTGTAGCGTACGGAGTAGCATAGCGGAGTATTGGTTAGCGCTAGCATACGAGCGTTAGCGCTTAGCGTACGAGCATAGCATACAATCGTAATAAGGAGTTAGCGCTTGCTTGCTTGCTTGCAACTGTCTGGGATGGGTATCCAGTTATAGTACAGATCGTACAGTACTGACCACACCCCAACGGTAGCATAATAGGGTAGCATGGTATGTTAGCACACCAGATATCTTGTAATTGGTTAGCATTAGCAACCTTAACCTTGTAGCACTATGCTACAGCGTGTACTAGCAGGTGCTGTGCCCGGGTTTTTGTAACTGGTACAAATCCTACACAATGACCCGGGTCACTTGGCTGTAGCACCCCATAATACTTCTGCTAAGCCTGTTGCTAAGCGCTGTTGCTAAGCGCCGTTGCTAAGCCTGATGCTAAGCCTGTTGCTAAGCCTTGGACCTTGTAGATAGCTCCCGTTGCTACCTGTAGCTCTGGTACAGATCTCTACACAATAGCTTTAGCATCTTGGAAGAAGAAGGTGGTGGTGAATAATCAACATACCATAGTACTCCTCCTACTACTACCCGCACCAAGTGATCATTCTTTGAAATTTGCTGAGCAACTGGCAGGGAGTGTTTTATCAAATATTATGTCAATCCACCACTATAAAAGAAGCAAAAATATAAGAGATGATATGCTGTCACCAAAATGTGCTTCATTTTAGTTTTTCACTGGTTAGTCAACCTCACCATGAGGTTACCGTATTCAACTCTTTCTTTCTTGGATTGTTCGGGGATGAATGAATCGAATGAATCAATCATCCTTGGTGATGGTGTAAAGTAAGGTTACGGTAAATCTTACACCCAAGAGTAAGTTAACTTACGAGACCTAGAATTCGGAACTGGATCCAAATCTGTGAGCTTAATAAAACCTTACTACTACTTCGCATAATTCATTCTGGCAATGTAATGGAAGGCCACGTATCCCTCTAGAGTGAGAACAATGATATGTACGTACGTATGTGAAACCCAGAAACTTTAGAACTTTGACGAAGAAGCGAACAGAAGAACCATGTCCTGGAATGATGTGTGCTTCTTTGATTTAAGCTTCTAACCGTAAAATAACCATTAAGATGTCTGCTTTGGGTTTAAGTCCCGCTATCCACACAAATAAATTTTGTCGCAAGTCCGTTCGCCAAAACGACAATAATTACTTGTATGATACGAAGTACATTCAGAAGTGGCGTCAACCAGACACCGCCTCAACCCCACACCCACCCTTCACCGGTGACAACCAAATTATTCTTCCTTCCGACCTTCCATACCGGCATGTAGTTTTTATGGTTGTACGAACCAAAACTTTCAGCCATCACGGAAGCAACATTGTGTCACGAGTGCAAGCAAAGCACATTGCTGTCTCGAGTTGTATGACCGCAAGCACAGCGCATTGCTGTCTGGAGAATTAGAGGAGAGCAAGTGATTGAATCAATCGTTTTGTACAGTACAAACGGAGACCCGCCAGTCCTTAGAACTCGAACATCGACGCGAGATTATTTTGCAGATCTGTAAAAGTGCGTTCATCATGAATCAATGCAATAGTAATGCAAGCGTCGAGTCTTTATGTCGCACGGAAAAGGAATCCCTTCCATTTGCTATCGAGGAACACTTCCCTTCGAGTGAGGAACGTAACCGTCACGATCGATTTCATGAATTTTCTGAAGGCGACTCAAAGTCAGACCCGATTCAATCAGGCACCGCGTGTTTGGAATTGAACTCCAGTCAATCCAACCTAAAACACTCAGTGATAACACCAATTTCAAAAAAATCGTTGCCTTCATCGCCACCTGATCTCGTAGAATCTGACACGACAGATGCAATGAGTTGCTGCTCGGGGGTGATTCCGTCTGGCACGGATGTAACAAAATCAATCAATTATCAGATTCCATGTACGTCAACAATGTTGCCTTCCAGTATGGTTTCAATTCAAATGTCATCATTTTTTTCTGCGGCATCCGTAAATAGTATTCCGTGCGATCCGACAGAAGGTAACCGAATTCCTGACGACGACGAATATTGTACCAACAATCACGAAAATAATGGAAGGAGTCGCCAATCGCTCTATGATAGTAATCATGCGATCATTTCGCAACCTCAAGAAAGTTCGAGTTCAATTGGATTTTCGGAACTGATGAGGGCCGCTGATGACTCTGACACACAGCTCGGACAGTCTCGGATGGCGACTTCAAATTTGACACAATGGGAACCGAATGCGCGATTATCTCCCCTGCTGGAAAATCAAGGATTTGAGACCGGCGCCTTGATTTCAGCTGCGACGGAGTACAATTCTTCATCCAACACCAGAGCAGTAGAAGGTAGAACGATAAAGGATCGTGCATGGTGGCGTAAACTACATTTACTCGGTCGCGGGTCGAACATACCAAATCGGGAGCTTGACGCACCTCTTTTGACCAGGGTCACTGGATCCAGTTCAGATTGCACCAAATCAAATCAACAAGATATCACGTGCCTGCTTTCTTCGAACAACTCTTTCCAACAAAATCATGAGAATTGGGGATTGAACCGAACCATTGCAAACATTCAAACAAACATTGAGAGTGATGATTCATTCGAGGTTTCTCTTTCTCTGGCAGAGAATTCACGATGTACAGTGGATGATGTGATCGAAGTTATAAGCAATACGGAGTTGCTAAGTCTTTGGTGCGACCCGGTAGGGACACTTATTGTGACGTCGAATAGCAACAGTAACTCGTATTCGAATACAACAGTGGATGAAATGAGAAGTAACATGGGGCAAATTATAAGTTCTGGTGATGGTGAGGAAAGGACAAGAGAATATGAAGGCGAGTGGATCGAAGCAACAACTTCAACGCTAGAATCTCCGTCCGGTACTTTCACTTCTATTCTGGGCCTTGGGCAGAATGTTCTTGAGAGCCTGGGATGTGCATCATACGGAAGAGTGACAATTTTCACGGAGCGTAGACGTGGCCATATTTCCCTCACCATCGGCCCTTTTCATGGTGGGATTTATGCATCCCACTCTATTTTTGTATCATCAGATGGTGCGGACAGTGATGGTGGCAGAATTCGAATTGTAGACCGGGTCAGGCTTACTCGTGATGACGACAATGAGGAGCCTTTGTCGATAGCAAAAATTTTCGGTTGTTCAGTGATATCCAGTGTGAGTCAATGTTTTTTTCCATCTGTTGCGGGGTATGTGGATCAAGTGACGACAAGTTTGGGACGGTTGCGGATTCTTCTAGAAAATAATAAGAACTGCATCTCTGCAGGTCGTCGTCATTCGTGATTGTGATTGTGATTGTGATTGAAAAGGATATCATTTCCTGTCTGGTGGAGAGTCGTGAAATAAGAAAAAGTTTTAAGATAGATAATTCTTTACCACATGTTACTATTCCGTTACATATCTCCCTTGTTTGTTGCAATGAAACAACTCAAAATGGAAACTCTAATGATTGTCTCGAATCATTATTATTTATTATTTTGTGTTTCTAGTTTCTATGTACCGGTATTAACTTACTTCGTATTTGTTTGATTTGTATTGTCGCAATTTAACACGTCGGTAAAGTTCATTTTTTTATAATCCAAAATTTGGCTTTCGCAGTAGCATACAAGTGTTGCCTTGATAGCTCAGTTGGGAGAGCGTCAGAATCCCTTTTAGAATTTTTTTCAGTCAACATCTTTTCCCCACATTTACATAGCAACCCATGAGAAAAATATGGTGGTGCAGGAAAGTGCCAAGCCCCTACATCTGTTTGGCCTGGACCTCCATACCTAGCGTGTCTTAAAATAGTCATGCTGTTACCACAAGTAAGAAATTAATATGGAAATAGATTGTTGCCAAAGATGTTCTGCTACTAATAGCAGGTTGCTGCTGTTTTAACCCACGAACCGCAGTCAATATGGGTTGCCAATGTCCAGATGATTACTTCATAACTGCAATCACTGGCATCACTCTGTTCCTTCTTTAGCACTGGGACCTATTGAGGGTGCCAAAGAAAGTGCTAGGTGTGATCATAGGCATCTATTGCACTGATAGAGCTACATACAGTATCAGTGCCAGCAGAAAATTCTTGTTCAATAAGATCTTCTTGTGTATTTTACCAGATTTGTATGATTGCTGGACAGAACTGTGAGCTGGCCTTAGATCTGAACATGTGTCCTACCCCAACTTCCATCACACAAATTGTCATACTAACTTTTCTCATTTCAAGACAAAAGAGTTCATTGTTCTCTCTCATTTTAAACAGCAGCAAGGGTTATTCATTTTTTCCTGTCAGGCATCAACATATCATGTGATTGCAACTGTCTCAGCAACCTGATAGTTAAAGCCACTCCATAGGCATAGAAGAAATTTAACAAACAAATAGCTTTGGGAAGTGTAGAAGAAGAAGGTCCGGAGCCCCTTCTTACAAGCTAGTGAGGAAATCTCTGCACCTAGTAGTAGTAGTAGTAGTAGTAGTACGATGCAACTAGATTTCACAAACAAGCACAATGATCACCCCCCACTTCTTGTTGTTGCATATCACCAAAATAATCCATTTTTGCCAGCACTAGTAAAAGATGACCAAATCAATACACCTTGTGTCTAGCCCTGCAAGCGCTGTCTTGTATCAATAATAGATGTCCTGATGAATGTACACATGGATACGACAAAGGTACTTCGTAAGTTACTTACCAGTGAGGTTTTACGAGTATTTCAAAACTGCAACTAGGGTGGGTTAATCTTACCGTGTAACGTTTCTCGTACGGTACCGTACCGGGGAACCTTATTTCGTAACCTTACGAAGTTACTTTTATTCTTCGCCGTAATAATCAAAAAGAAATTTACTGGCCAAGTTCAATCACGAGTTTGAATTGCCGTTGCCGCTCTCTTTGAAATTTGAATTTAACCCGAACAGAAAAACGTTGGAAAAATCACCGGAAACAACATAAACACGGTGAGATCTTACTCCTCGAGTACTCGTACTCGTACTCGTACTCGTACCGGTAGGGGTATCACCAGGTAGAAAGTGGCACATACGGTACACACATATCGAATGACAATCAATCTTTCGTAATTACCATTTTGACCAAAGTATTTGGATCTCCCTGCCTCTACGTTGGACAACCCCAGTCTCGACACTTACCGTAAATCTCGTTATTAAAGGCCAGATAGCAAAGTTACATTCTTCGTTCAGGGACAAAAAAGAACAAAAATGACACGATCCGGAGACAATGTCGTCGGCATGATGGACAATGCTTACTTTGTTGGGAGACAGGAGCTTATCTCGTTTTTCAACGATCTGTTGGGTCTGCAGCTGACGAAGATCGAACAAACAGCGACGGGAGCCGTTGCCTGTCAACTAACGGAATACATCTTTCCCGGCAGCGTTCCAATGTCGAGAGTCAATTGGGAAGCCAGGTCCGTAATAAAAACGCTCGACAGTTTGCAAAAGGCACAAAAGGAAGAGACAGCGAAAGGTTTCGAATGGATCCCTATTTCTCATGCTCAACTGCACCGGGCTCGAAAGAAATCACCAGAACAGTGCCTTTCGGTTCTCGCAAAAACCGAACGGTCTCCAACATGTACACATTGTGTTGTCACCTCACGATTCTTTTCGTTTTCGTTGCAAAAATTCAATTCGCCCGCCTTTCTTGCTCGCAACGATTGCATCAGATCCGATTACGAATTCGTCGCCAATTACAAACTACTCCAGGCAGCATTCGGAAAGAACAACGTCCAGCGCCATGTTGATGTCCCTAAATTGATCCGTGCGAAATATCAAGGTGAGCGAAAACGATTAGAGTTCGATATTATTTCGTTGAGACGTACAATGAGCCATTACTACGAATGAGCGCTGCCGCTTGCAAAGTGATTCCGCAACAACTATGATACACGATCGCGTCTACAGCATTCCCAACACTCAGCGACAATGTTTCTGCCTCACTTTGCGAACTAAAAAATGGTTCAAAAACAAAAGACAACCTCGAGTTCTGTCAGTGGCTGAAAGCATTTTACGATCAGTCGGGTGCCTATCGTGAAGAGTACGATGGTGCAGCTGTTCGAGCTAGGGGAAAAGGTGGAAAGAAGTACAATGAGACGATGAGTAAGATGACGTCAAAGGGTGGGGCATCCAGGCCAACGAGATCCAGTGCCGCTCCAAGGCCCAGGGCAACCACTCGTCCCCAAAGGCCGGCACCGGCGACGAAAAAACCGCTAAGGGCATCGGAAAACAAAGCGCAGCCGGCTCGCACCGACACAACTTCTAAAGCTGCAAGCAGCAGAGCGAAGACCGAGCCCGACTCGATGCTTGTGGCCAAGAACGCAGAATTAGAGAGACAAGTCACCGAGCTGGAATCTGCTGTCACCGAAATTGAAAAAGAAAGAGATTTTTACTTTGGAAAGCTAAGAAGCATCGAACTCTTTTTACAAATCAAACAGGATCAAGATTGGGAAGGCTGTGAGAAGGAAGATATTGTCGAAAGCTTGTTCAAAGTACTCTATGCCACAGCAGAGGACGAAGTTGTCATTGGCGAAGATGGAGAAATTGTTCCAGCAGTCTCACAAGACAATCCTGAAAAGGATGATGTCGATGCTAGCCCAGTGGCAGAATTCGAAGAGTCTGATGAGCTTTTTGCAGATGATACCGCAACGCCTGTCGAATAAAAAGAGAAGCACTCTCAGCTGATCATTTTTATTTTTTGAAATGTTCCTCGACAGGAATTTGTCATACTGAACTTCGATCCATCGTTCTCTTGCCGGTAGCATGTATTTTCCCAGATCGATTCCGGACAAGAAACGTTACATTAACTTTCTAAACCGGTAATTATTTAATTCTTCTCATCATTCATTGGTACAATCAAAACTGTAATGGTTGTAGGAATGGAATGGAATCGGCGACTTTGTTCTGGATAGAACAACACTTGTTCAGTAAAGAACATGATTCTCCATAGAAGTAGCGAAAAGCAAAGTGGTGTTGAAGCATCACGTCCTTATTTGCTTCGATGAATCGTGGTGCCTCGTTCACAGTTGAAACGATATGTGTCAATAGCACGCGAACGCTTCATTTGTACTTTTGTCCGTTCATCTCTTCAAATGCATAGCAAGGATTCAAACTCGATACACGATGGAAACTAACACGAAACTCCCCAAGTTGTCGAGACGACGACTGTTCACTTGGGCCTATGAATCAAGGTGATGCCACGCCAGCCATTCGAAACGAGGCAGTTAATTGGAAGTAAGAAGAGAAGCAATTGGATTCATCCTAGAGCGTAACAAGTTGGCAGAAGTATAATAATTCATGAGTTACGTATTTATTTATTATCACATTAAAATTATTGTATGGTATTGCATTGTTTTGCACGGGAGTTATTATATGCAACAGTTGTGATCCCCTCGACCGTTATATGAAAAGATACATCAGTATGTCGAAGACTCGCTGGCCTTGCAAGGATCAGATGATATTCCTTCGACTTGAAGAGTTGTCCACTACAAGTCAAAGTCCATCGTGTCCAAGACCCGACTCCACCCAGTAGACCAGAGCCGACTTCCCGTGATAAATACCAAATCCCATTTCTCTGGTTTGCTTCAAGCTTCGCCCCTCAAACCAACACAAGTAATGTCGGCTCTAAACTCGTGCTCGGAGAATTACTAGGAGCGGGGCTTGGATCGAGACTTTCAGTTGGACTATTGGATGGAGACGCGCTTACACTCGGAACGACAGACGGCATATTGCTTGGGAAGTGACTTGGATCCGTACTCGGTAAGCTGCTAGGGATTCCGCTTGGTTGGTCTGACGGCGTATCCGATGGCCATTGGCTCGGAGCTGCAGATGGATTCATGCTTGGGACTTTGGAGAAAGAAGGGGTAGTGCTTGGTGTCTTGCTAGGCAATGAGCTTGGCATATCACTCGGTCTGATAGACGGTGGTTGGCTGGGTACTGCAGATGGACTCCCGCTTGGAACTTCAGAGAAAGAAGGAGCGAAACTTGGTGTTTTGCTGGGCAATGAGCTGGGCATATTACTCGGTGCTGCAGATGGATCTGCGCTTGGAACTTCAGAGAAAGAAGGAGTGAGGCTTGGTGTCTTGCTGGGTAATAAGCTGGGCATATTACTCGGTAGTGCAGATGGATTTGCGCTTGGGACTTCAGAGGAGGAAGGAGCGAGGCTTGGTGTTTCGCTTGGCAATGAGCTAGGCATATTACTCGGTAGTGCAGATGGATTTGCGCTTGGAACTTCAGAGGAGGAAGGAGCGAGGCTTGGTGTCGTGCTTGGCAATGAGCTAGGTATATAACTCGGTAGTGCAGATGGATTTGCGCTTGGAGCGAGGCTTGGTGTTTTGCTGGGCAATGAGCTTGGCATATCACTCGGGCTGATAGATGGTTGTTGGCTGAGTACCGCGGATGGACTCACGCTTGGAACTTCAGAAGAAGAAGGAGCGAGACTTGGTGTCGTGCTTGGTAATGAGCTTGGCATATCACTCGGGCTGCTAGATGGATTTGCGCTTGGAACTTCAGAGGAAGAAGGAGCGACGCTTGGTGTTTCGCTTGGCAATGAACTCGGCATATCACTCGGGCTCCTAGATGGAATTACGCTTGGACTTTCGGAGAAAGAAGGGGTAATGCTCGGTGTTTCACTTGGCAATGAGCTGGGGACATCGCTATGTCTATCGGATGGTGAGTGGCTGGGTACTGTAGATGGAATCACGCTTGGACCATCCGAGGGGAAGAGCGAGATGCTCGGTCTCATGCTTGGCAATGAGCTGGGGACAACACTCGGTCTGATAGATGGTGATTGGCTAGGTGCCGCAGATGGATTTGCACTTGGAACTTCGGAGAATGAGGGAGCGAGGCTTGGTCTCATGCTGGGAAATGAGCTGGGGACATCGCTATGTCTGTCGGATGGTGAGTGGCTGGGTACTGCAGATGGGTTCGCACTTGGAACTACGGAGGAAGAAGGAGCGATGCTGCGAGCAACACTGGGAGCATTGCTTATAATGCTTGGTGCATTTGATGACGATGGCATGCTCGAATGTGATGGAACAAAGCTGGGTTCATGTGATGTAGTTGGAATGCTCGAATGTGATGGCACAGTACTGGGCACAATACTTGGGTCTTCACTGATGACAGTTGGAGCAATTGATGCAGTTGGAATATTCGATTGTGACGGTGCAATACTGGGCACAGTACTGGGTTCTTCGCTGATATCGCTTGGTGAGTGTGATGCGGTTGGTATGCTTGAAAGCGACGGCAAATGACTGGGCGCAACACTCGGTTGTTCACTAGTAATGCTGGGTTTCGTTGATGGAACATTACTGGGTGGCATACTGGGCGCAATACTTGGTTCCTCACTAATGAAGGTTGGAGCATTTGACACTGTTGGCGCGCTGGAGTGTGAAGGCATAGTACTTGGTGCATTTGATGTAGATGGCATGCTTGAAAGCGACGGCAAATGACTGGGCGCAACACTCGGTTGTTCACTAGTAATGCTGGGTTTCGTTGATGGCACGCTACTGGGTGGCATACTGGGCGCAATACTTGGTTCCTCACTAATGAAGGTTGGAGCATTTGATACTGTTGGTGCGCTGGAGTGTGAAGGCATAGTACTTGGTGCATTTGATGTAGATGGCATGCTTGAAAGCGACGGCAAATGACTGGGCGCAACACTCGGTTGTTCACTAGTAATGCTGGGTTTCGTTGATGGAACATTACTGGGTGGCATACTGGGCGCAATACTTGGTTCCTCACTAATGAAGGTTGGAGCATTTGACACTGTTGGCGCGCTGGAGTGTGAAGGCATAGTACTTGGTGCATTTGATGTAGATGGCATGCTTGAAAGCGACGGCAAATGACTGGGCGCAACACTTGGTTGTTCACTAGTAATGCTGGGTTTCGTTGATGGAACATTACTGGGTGGAATACTGGGCGCAACACTTGGTTCCTTACTAATGAAGGTTGGAGCATTTGATACTGTTGGCGCGCTGGAGTGTGAAGGCATAGTACTTGGTGCATTTGATGTAGATGGCATGCTTGAAAGCGACGGCAAATGACTGGGCGCAACACTCGGTTGTTCACTAGTAATGCTGGGTGATGGCACGCTACTGGGTAGCATACTGGGCGCAACACTTGGTTCCTCACTAATGAAGGTTGGAACATTTGATACTGTTGGTGCGCTGGAAAGCGACGGCATAGTACTTGGTGCATTTGATGTAGATGGCATGCTTGAAAGCGACGGCAAATGACTGGGCGCAACACTTGGTTGTTCACTAGTAATGCTGGGTGATGGCACGCTACTGGGTAGCATACTGGGCGCAATACTTGGTTCCTCACTAATGAAGGTTGGAGCATTTGATACTGTTGGTGCACTGGAAAGCGACGGCATAGTACTTGGTGCATTTGATGTAGATGGCATGCTTGAAAGCGACGGCAAATGACTGGGCGCAACACTTGGTTGTTCACTAGTAATGATAGGTTTCGTTGATGGAACATTACTGGGTAGCATACTGGGCGCAACACTTGGTTCCTCACTAATAAAGGTTGGAACATTTGATACTGTTGGTGCGCTGGAAAGCGACGGCATAGTACTTGGTGCATTTGATGTAGATGGCATGCTTGAAAGCGACGGCAAATGACTGGGCGCAACACTTGGTTGCTCACTAGTAATGCTGGGTGATGGCACGCTACTGGGTAGCATACTGGGCGGAACACTTGGTTCCTCACTAATGAAGGTTGGAGCATTTGATACTGTTGGTGCGCTGGAAAGCGACGGCATAGTACTTGGTGCATTTGATGTAGATGGCATGCTTGAAAGCGACGGCAAATGACTGGGCACAACACTTGGTTGCTCACTAGTAATGCTGGGTGATGGCACGCTACTGGGTAGCATACTGGGCGCAATACTTGGTTCCTCACTAATGAAGGTTGGAGCATTTGATTCTGTTGGTGCACTGGAAAGCGACGGCATAGTACTTGGTGCATTTGATGTAGATGGCATGCTTGAAAGCGACGGCAAATGACTGGGCGCAACACTTGGTTGTTCACTAGTAATGATAGGTTTCGTTGATGGAACATTACTGGGTAGCATACTGGGCGCAATACTTGGTTCCTCACTAATGAAGGTTGGAGCATTTGATACTGTTGGTGCGCTGGAAAGCGACGGCATAGTACTTGGTGCATTTGATGTAGATGGCATGCTTGAAAGCGACGGCAAATGACTGGGCGCAACACTTGGTTGCTCACTAGTAATGCTGGGTGATGGCACGCTACTGGGTAGCATACTGGGCGCAACACTTGGTTCCTCACTAATGAAGGTTGGAGCATTTGATACTGTTGGTGCGCTGGAAAGCGACGGCATAGTACTTGGTGCATTTGATGTAGATGGCATGCTTGAAAGCGACGGCAAATGACTGGGCGCAACACTCGGTTGTTCACTAGTAATGCTGGGTTTCGTTGATGGCACGCTACTGGGTAGCATACTGGGCGCAACACTTGGTTCCTCACTAATGAAGGTTGGAGCATTTGATACTGTTGGCGCGCTGGAAAGCGACGGCATAGTACTTGGTGCATTTGATGTAGATGGCATGCTTGAAAGCGACGGTACATGACTGGGTACAACACTTTGTTCGTCACTAATGGAGCTTGGTGCATTTGATACCACAATACTGGGCAGCATACTGGGCATGACGCTAGGTTCCTCAGTAATCGTACTTGGTGAATTAGTTGTGGATGGCATGCCTGAATGTGATGGACGATAACTAGGTACCTCTGATGCTGATGGCACGCTGGAGTGTGAAGGCATAGTACTGGGTGCATTTGATGTAGTTGGCGCGCTGGAATATGACGGTGAAACACTGGGCTCCTTACTTGGGGAATGAGACGACAAAGTGCTTGGTGGTTTGCTTTGCAGCGATGATGGCGAAAATGACGGTTCCAAAGATGGAAAAACACTGGGTTCAGACGAAGGCAAGATGCTCGGAATTTCACTATGCATTACACTTGGAACTTCTGATGGGGTTTCTGATGGGGTTTCTGATGGGAGAGCCGACGGAACAGCCGACGGAAGAGCTGACGGAAAACTTGAAGGAGTTGCCGATGGCATTTCTGAAGGTATGCTTGACGGCACTGGGGATGGCGCAGATGAAGGAAACAAAGTTGGTTCCACAGAAGGTGATTTGCTTGGTTTTGCCGAAGGTGTTTCGGAAGGCCTCTTTGTTCCAGACAATTCACATACCAAGGCAATTATGCGATTTGTTCTATTGACTTCGACAGTGAAGATGCCCATCTGAATAGCATCCAAGAGTCTTTTTCTGAAATTGTAAACATCCACGCCAAGTTCATTGGTTGTAAGCTGAATGACTGTTCTTGTACAACCCCCATCGGCCACGCCTGCAAATGGATATGAAGCAAGCGTGGAACAAGCCACAGATGAAGTATCTGTGGAAAATGTTGTTCTGCCAATGGCTCCCATTTGATTGAAAGTGAAGCCAAGGATAGATTCTGAAGCTTGGAGATACGCTGCATTTTCGTCTATCATTGAGCTCTGCATAGCCTTCGCAGTGTTGAATATCAAGGATGTGGTATACGTGGGATTGTAAGGAGTAGGGCTGGGAACGGGGTTCACTCCTGGAAGCTCACATACCAATGCGTTGATACGGTTGGTCCTGTTGACTTCGACAGTGAAGGTCCCCGCCTGAATAGCATCCATGAGTTTTCTTCGTAATGTGTACACATCCACACCTGGCTCATTGGTTGTAAGCCGAATGACTGTTCTTGTACAACCCCCATCGGCCACGCCTGCAAATGGATATGAAGCAAGCGTGGAACAAGCCACAGATGAAGTATCTGTGGAAAATGTTGTTCTGCCAATGGCTCCCATTTGATTGAAAGTGAAGCCAAGGATAGATTCTGAAGCTTGGAGATACGCTGCATTTTCGTCTATCATTGAGCTCTGCATAGCCTTCGCAGTGTTGAATATCAAGGATGTGGTATACGTGGGATTGTAAGGAGTAGGGCTGGGAACGGGGTTCACTCCTGGAAGCTCACATACCAATGCGTTGATACGGTTGGTCCTGTTGACTTCGACAGTGAAGGTCCCCGCCTGAATAGCATCCATGAGTTTTCTTCGTAATGTGTACACATCCACACCTGGCTCATTGGTTGTAAGCCGAATGACTGTTCTTGTACAACCTCCATCGGCCACGCCTGCAAATGGATATGAAGCAAGCGTGGAACAAGCCACAGATGAAGTATCTGTGGAAAATGTTGTTCTGCCAATGGCTCCCATTTGATTGAAAGTGAAGCCAAGGATAGATTCTGAAGCTTGAAGATATGCTGCATTTTCGTCTATCATTGAGCTCTGCATAGCCTTCGCAGTGTTGAATATCAAGGATGTGGTATACGTGGGATTGTAAGGAGTAGGGCTGGGAACGGGGTTCACTCCTGGAAGCTCACATACCAATGCGTTGATACGGTTGGTCCTGTTGACTTCGACAGTGAAGGTCCCCGCCTGAATAGCATCCATGAGTTTTCTTCGTAATGTGTACACATCCACACCTGGCTCATTGGTTGTAAGCCGAATGACTGTTCTTGTACAACCCCCATCGGCCATGCCTGCAAATGGATAAGAAGCAAGCGTGGAACAAGCCAAAGATGAAGTATCTGTGGAAAATGTTGTTCTGCCAATGGCTCCCATTTGATTGAAAGTGAAGCCAAGGATGGACTCTGAAGCTTGAAGATACGCTGCGTTTGAATCCGAAAGGGAACTCTGCATAGCCTTCGCAGTGTTGAATACAAGGGATGTGGAGGTTGTAGGATAGAAGTTTGGAGCTGAGACGGGCGATGGATTGATTCCTGGAAGCTCACATACCAATGCGTTGATACGGTTGGTCCTGTTGACTTCGACAGTGAAGGTCCCCGCCTGAATAGCATCCATGAGTTTTCTTCGTAATGTGTACACATCCACACCTGGCTCATTGGTTGTAAGCCGAATGACTGTTCTTGTACAACCCCCATCGGCCACGCCTGCAAATGGATAAGAAGCAAGCGTGGAACAAGCCAAAGATGAAGTATCTGTGGAAAATGTTGTTCTGCCAATGGCTCCCATTTGATTGAAAGTGAAGCCAAGGATGGACTCTGAAGCTTGAAGATACGCTGCGTTTGAATCCGAAAGGGAACTCTGCATAGCCTTCGCAGTGTTGAATACAAGGGATGTGGAGGTTGTAGGATAGAAGTTTGGAGCGGAGACGGGCGATGGATTGATTCCTGGAAGCTCACATACCAATGCGTTGATACGGTTGGTCCTGTTGACTTCGACAGTGAAGGTCCCCGCCTGAATAGCATCCATGAGTTTTCTTCGGAACGTGTACACATCCACACCTGGCTCATTGGTTGTAAGCCGAATGACTGTTCTTGTACAACCTCCATCGGCCACGCCTGCAAATGGATAAGAAGCAAGCGTGGAACAAGCCAAAGATGAAGTGTCTGTGGAAAATGTTGTTCTGCCAATGGCTCCCATTTGATTGAAAGTGAAGCCAAGGATAGATTCTGAAGCTTGAAGATACGCTGCGTTTGAATCCGAAAGGGAGCTTAGCGCAGCTTTGGCAGTGTTGAATACAAGGGATGTGGATGTGGTAGGATAGAAGCTTGGGCTTGGAGCGGAGACGGGCGATTGATTGATTCCTGGAAGCTCACATACCAATGCGTTGATACGGTTTGTCCTGTTGACTTCAACAGTGAAGGTCCCCGCTTGAATAGCATCCAAGAGTTTTCTTCGGAACACGTATACATCCACACCTGGTTGATTTGTTGTAATTTTTATGTCAGTTCTTGTACAACCCCCATCGGCTATACCTGCAAATGGATATGAAGCAAGTGTCGAACAAGTCACGGTTCTTGTGATTGGTATGAATTTGGTGCCGCCGATTGCACCATTGTCGCTAAAAGTAAATCCCAATATCGCTTCCGCGGCTTTTACATACGCATCGTTTGCCTGCCCAAACGTTGCTGTTTGAGCCAATGCAGTTTGCAGCACCAAGTCAGAAGAACTGCTTGGGTAAGGGATTGGTTTGGGAGTTGGATCCCTCGTGGGATTTCTTGTGGGCCTCAGTGTCGGAGATCTCGTCGGATTTTGCGTCGGACGGACTGTCGGTGTTCTCGTCGGTCGCGGTGTGGGACGGCGCGTGGGTGTTCTCGTCGGTCGTATTGTGGGGGTGCGTGTCGGCCCCCTGGTAGGAGGCTTGGTTGGGCTGCGCGTTGGCCTCGGGGTCGGTTCCACCGATGGACGACGGGTGGGACGCTTCGTGGGGCTGCGTGTGGGTCTAGGAGTTGGTTTCTCGCTCGGCCCTCGGGTTGGTGTTTGTGACGGTTCTCCTGTTGGGCCGGTCGGTGCCGACGATGGAACTGCTGTCGGATTGAGTGGTATGAATACCTTGTCGTTGCTATACGGGTCATAAATTTCGCGCGGAACTTTGATCGGGTTTGCATTGTAAGAATTTCCTGAGTTTCCTCCGTTCCACATAGACCAAAAATTGTATCTCGGCTGACTCGGTGGACCGACATATGTCGGCGTCGCTGGACGATAATTCCAAGGTCGTGCAGCATAAGTTGGATTGGGATCTTGAAACCACAGAATCGGTGGAGATCTATACGACGATCCAAAGTTACCGTTTTGCTGGCTACTTCTCGATGGTGGAGGTCGTGAAATGATCTGGCTGCTCCCACTCTGCTGGCTACTTCTCGATCGCGGGGGTGGTCGGCTGTTCCCACTACTTTGCTGGCTGCTCCTCCCTCTCGAGGACTGTCGGGAACGCTGAGCATTTTGTTGGCTAGTTCTTGGCAAGGTATGCGAGCCCTCGCTGCTACCGTAAGAGTAGGTTGTGCCCCATCTCCAGTTTGCCCGCAGAAGATCGCGATTCCTTTGGTCTTTCCCTTCGAGGAGGGACGGATCTATCGTATCTTGTTGCTCTGCATATCTCGTCCCATCGTCATCGTACAAATCATCCTCAGAAGAATCATCATCGTCTTCCACCCAAATGCCGTGAAAAATAATGTCGTTGTCGTTGTCGTTGTGGTTGCTTTCGAAATTTTCGTCGCTGTCGGTGTCAAAGTTATGTTTTTGCATTATTCCACGACTTGTATCGTTAAATTCATCTGTTTTCCCATTAAGGTTATCGTTGTTGTCGTCGTCGCCGTAAAAATCATCCGTTTCGTCGTCCCCGAAAATGAGGTTGTTGTTGACCGGTTTGTCATCCCCGTTTTTTTCACTCATCATTGGATCCTCAGATACGGCATCTACAATACCGAGGTCATTCTGTTCCATTGAATTGTATTGGTTGTTGTAAAAGTGATATTCATTTTTTTCCGCAGAAAAGCCCCCCTCGTCATCGTATTCGTTTGCCTCGATCGCGATAAAATCTTCCATTCCGACAGTTTTTTCCCCCATGCCAATACTACTTGTGATTTTTTCTGCGTGTTCTTTTGCAACCTTGTTATCATTGTTATGCAGTGTTAAATGATTTTTGTCGTATCGAGAATGATTGCCATCGCTACGATCGTGTGCGTCGTTGTCTGGGCTCTCGTCAATCCCTTCTTCGCTTTTCCCAAAATTTGTGTCACGATTGCCGTATGTTTTGTCGAGGTCCGACGATTTCCGCAAACCCTTCCGAAGCAATTGTTGTGTCTCTGTCGGATGACGCTCCGTGTCGGGTCGACCTTGGATTCTGTCGGTAGGCATATCCCCGTCGATGCCAGCGGTGTTGCTTTCTTCTTTGTACTGCTCGTCGCTGTTGCTGTCCTTGTTGTTGTCGATGCCGTTGGTTTCGACCGCGCGTTTGCGCTCGTTGCGAGTCGGTGCGGATGATCCATCTTCGATTTCGTTGTCCCCGGAAAATAACGATTCGACCAGTCGCTTCACGTCCGCAATCCTCTTTTTGCTTCCGTGTCTCAAGCCAACATGGGTTTCCGAATGGTCGGTTTCGATCCGTTCATCGTTCGTTCTTGCTTGCGCGGACGACGGAATCAACCACCGATCGTTTTCCGCACGACCGTTTCCATCGGTGTCTATCACCGGAAAAAACCTGAATTTCGTAAACAACAGCACCGAGCCGACGATGAATGTGGACAGGAACGCTCGGGAGAGTGGATTGGGCGCCATGATGTTGCCGAGTTGTGTGTTTGTTGTCGGTCGACAATACAATGCGTGCGTGCCGATGAGTGCGTGTAGTTAATCGATCGCGATCGAGTGTCGGTTTCTATCTGGCAGGTAGGTATGTATCGGTGTATTCAGCGATAGCGTTTTTGTGACGAAGATTTGCAAGGCTCCCGATGATCAGTCACATCCTCCGTGAATGGGAATCAAGACATATTATTTCGTAATAAAAAAATACTTCGTAACAATAAATAATTGTGTGGGTGATCAGAGAATCGGTGACGGGTGACAAAACCTGGAAGAAAATGTTTTCGGTGGGATGAAATTTATTCCTACATGTGTGACAATAAAGGACCAATCGGATTCGGGACATCCTTTACTAGTGCTCGACAATTCAGTTGATTGGAATTGGGTGAACTTTCAACACATTCTATTTCTAAGTTCCCTCATTTAAGGTTACTTCGAAAACTGAGCATGAATAACTTTTTGGGATCTTAATCTGCTGCATTTTGGTTAGATCTATATTTTCAAGGGCAATAATATTTTCTACAATGTCATGCCATCGTAATTCCGTAGCATTTAATGTTACGTCAAAATTGCAATGTTCATCCTACCGCGAAGCAATATCACCATGTTTTGAGCGTAAAACCTTACTTGTACGGTAAGTTACACTCGTACTATTAAAATTATTCATACGGTAACTTACCACTACCAAGAACCACAATGTCAACTATTGGTACGGTATTATTTCTTTCGAAAAGCAAGATCTTTAATATTACCGCAAAGTACGTGTGAAGGAAAGAAAATCTCTCTTTTGAGATTACAAGTATCCCTTTTAATCGGATTGAAATTATACGGGAATCGCCGTAAAAAAAAAACTCATTTTTTCGGTGACCAAATCGTCAACCGAGTTCTGTCTTCTAGAGACAATAAAAGCACCTCTATCTGCAATAAAGTAACAAACAACCACCAATACTTGTAGTCAATAACATAGATATGGGTTTTTTATTATTTACTTGGGGAATTTTGATAAATTTTAGTGGATTTCGGCTGATTTTTGTACATCGGGCCGTGATTCGCCGTGATTTTGCACCATTCGTCCTCCACCATTCGGCCGCCCAAGCCCTGAATACTCCAAATAAAGACACAAGAACACTTTCAAAGGCCCTGCAAACACCAAGGGGTGATGAATTTGTATCAGTACTTGCCGTCATCAAGGCACAGGCCAAACAGGAGTGCGAACGACCGAATCGAATCGAACGAACCGAATCGAATCGAACGAACCGAATCGAACAACCGAATCGACCACCACCATCAGCAACAGCAGCAAGACGCTCCCCAGCAAGCATTAGGCCTACTTCATCTTCAGTTTCTTCTTTCTACTTCTTGCTGCTTGTTCTTCCAAGTTGCGCTTCATCCTTTTCTTTAGAGCCAGGATATCGGCCGACCGATGGAATCTTCCATAGCACTCAATGCAAAGATGGACATTGCATGTTACACATCTCATTAACTCCCCCTCTTTTCTTAGTCCAAGCCAACCATGCAAAGCACATTTGGTGTTCCTCACTGCTTTAGAAGGATAGTGATCCAAATTCTTGTCCAACCTACAACTCAGAGCACCATTGTCTGCAAGCGTCTTGTCAGTTACTCTAGCTGAATTCTTCTTACTGTCGAACGAGGAATTGCTTGAAGGTTCAGTCAAAGGCGATACAGCACCATCTTGTTCAGCAGCACCACAGGATGAAACATGAAACATCCTGACTTCAGCTTCACATGAAACAGTCTCAGGGTCTACCCAGTACTCTCCAACTGCTCTCCTGAAGTCATACTGGGATGCAAATCTGGGCGTCACTCCTTCTTCTTTACAGACCTTCAGGTACAGCTTGTAGGCATTTGTAAGGAGTACTCCTACACCCCAAAACATAACAGACCACCACCACTTCCTGTTACGTACCCAGCGGTCCAATCTGTACACACCGCGGAGCTGATCAGCAATATCGACGTCGCCCATACCATTGTTGTATGTATCTAACTGATTAAGACGGAGGAATTTCAGCTTTTCTTTCGAATCGGTATCCACGTTGTAGACGATCTTCTGCTTCTCCACCCATTCAATCTTACTAGTGACCATACTCAAGTAGTGTACTGGCTTGGTGTCGTAGACACTAGAAGCAATAAGAAAGGAACAGGCGGGATCCCCTTCAAGAACAGCAGCCTTCACAGTACCACGGGCAGCTCGCTCTTCGCGGATATTCTTGAGCTCTTGTTGAAAGACGCAATCAGGGATGCCACGATTTGCCTTACGGGCAACTCCATGACAAAGGACTCGCTTTGAATGCAGAAACGCCGCCTTGCAGAATAGTACTGAGTTGTACAGGTTGTCCATTCCCACATGGTGGTGCTCGTCCTTCAAGGAATCAAATAGGGCCATCGTACGGGCATGCAGCGTAGAGAGCTTCCAGTTCAAGTACTTTTTAGGTGCAGGATCATTCCTCATGTAGACTTGGTAGCAGTATCCATCATCGCAGAGGGCATCAGCTTGAAATCCGTCACCTTCCTTCTTGTACGTGATCCGTCGCTTGTCTTGGTGGACACCTTTGAACCGCATGGTCATTTCATCCACCGCAATTTGACGAGCAAACATCCACGCCTGGGGGGAACGCCAGTTAATCCACTGGATTAAAGGTCGTATCTTCCAATTTGGAAACGCCCTACGAGAAGGAACTTCCCTGCAAGTCTGTCATTCCTCGTAGAGCGAAGCTTGTATTCAACACGAGCCGTAGGAGCAAGTCCATGCAGTACATAAAGTCCAAAGAACCGGCGCAGCTCCGTCAATTCAAATGGCTTGAAGTCCTGGTACACCTGCTCTCCAGCTCCTGCAAGCGACGCCTTGAGGTTTGTCCACTGCCGAATTTTCTCAAAGCTGAAGTGATTACTGTCCTTTGCATCGTTGCTTAGCGGAAGGAATACCTCAGCAAAGTCCCATGGTAGTGACTCAGCAGCAGATAGACCGTACTTCTCCTTGAATCCTGGATCGACGCAGCCTTCCTCCCTGGGAGCACTGTTAGTGAGTGGCTTGCCATCAGCGTCCCTCCGCAACTTGCCGCGGCGATCGAACTCGTAGGTTGTACAAACTCCCTTGAACACAGGAATATCAAAGAGCTCTGCATAGTTGTACTTCTTTGGGGGGGGAGCAACCCTTG
Source organism: Pseudo-nitzschia pungens (assembly GCA_037355855.1). Classification (NCBI taxonomy): domain Eukaryota; phylum Bacillariophyta; class Bacillariophyceae; order Bacillariales; family Bacillariaceae; genus Pseudo-nitzschia; species Pseudo-nitzschia pungens. Next base: position 5,201,814 of record CM074760.1, on the reverse strand, counting down.
CATCAACTTCTGGCACAGTTGGAGCCCTTGCAATTGTAAAGGATGGATTCGCTGGTTCAGTGACCGCCGTGGCGTCTGGGTGGAGGACTCGCCAGTACACAGTATCAGGGAACAGACGCAGCATCGCCGACGAGTTCTTGTTGTTGTTCTTCTTTGTTGCTGCTGCTGTCGTGGTGGGGCGTCCGATCCGTGGCTTCTTGCTTGCTCTTGCTTCCTCCAGCGTATTGAATCGACGTTCCTTCCGGTCTATTGCCTTCTTCAACCGGTCGACAAGATCAGTCTTCTTTCCAGATGTTGATTGGCATCTGAGCTTCAGCTCTTCCTTGATCCATGTCACTGTTTTGGTTTGTAAATCGATATTTTCTTCCACCACCACCACTTCTGCTGCTGCGTCCGCTTCTGCTGCAGCGTCCGCTTCTGCTGCTGCGTCCGCTGCTCTGTTTGGTGGTTCGGCGTCTCCAATATTGTAGTCTTCTCCTCCTGCTTCCTTGTATTGATCTCCCTCAGCAATTATTGCATCAAAAAAGGGGCCTTTTGCCCCATCACTGTCATAGCCATCCTGGAATTTTTGAGCTCTCTTCACAAGCTTGCTGAGGTCCTGGAGCCTTGGGCTATTAGCAGGACGGCTTTCGCTGCTGTCTTCGGTCTCTTTAGTACCATCTGGGCTCTCTTTGGAGCAATCGCCTCCATTTGCGGCGTTTTCGCTCATGATGGAACGATACCGAATTACAAAATCAGTTCGAATCTCGTCAGTTTATGGAGGAATCGAGCCGCAAATGGCTCAGATTGTAGCCCTTGAGTAGATGGAGAGAATGGTGTCCTTGGATCCGTAATTGGTGGCCAGGAAGTGCCTCGTTTAAATTAATTCCCATGGTGATATGAATATTTGAGTTTTTACGGCTATTGCCAAAATAGTGATTAGCGCGCTGCTGCTGCTGCTCGTAGAGCACCCAATATTGGGAGTTCGGACCCCTGACAAAGTGTTTTCTAGACCAAAATTTTATGCTGAATAAGAATATAACATCAGATTAAATATTGGAGAGAGTTAAGACTTTCTTTTGAACCCCTGAAATATGGGTCGAAATACGGCTGTGGCCGTAGGATCCGATTAAGGGATATTGCCATACAGCTAAAGGAACGAATACACGCATTTTCACGAGTAAAAGCATTGATAAGTGGCTCCAGCAGCAGTCAATCATTTTGAGATGTGAATTGATTGGAGAAACAGAACTATGACCACTACTACTACTACTACTATTCCGTAGTAGAAGTTCTATTTTTTGTTCTTACAAGTTGAGGTGTAGTAGTAGTACAAAGAAGGCTTCCTGGAAATTATTCAAAAAATGCCAAATAGGAGGCTCATCACAAAGTATTGTGAACAGTGACTGCAACTACTAATACTACTACTGTGTCCTACTAGTAGTAGTCGTACTACTACTACTACTACTAGTAATAACCATGTATTTCCAAACACCAGAACGATCGAAGTCATACGGTAACCTTACTACTACTATTCTTAGAATCTAGAATGACAACAGATACTAGTAGTAATTTACCGTAACCTTACTACCACAAACAGTTTTTAAACTCCTTTTGAGGGGAAACGGACTCATCTGCCAATTAATGTGCTCTCTTCGAAGTCGAAAAGAGAATGCTTTCTTCAAAGTTGAAAACAGAATAGTCAACAAAACATTGTTGCTTCTTCTTGTTGCTTCTGTTGTCGGATGCTCACCGACACACACCAGCAGCAACAACAACAGCAGCATGATTGTTCCTCATTGTTGTCGTTTCGAAATTCTTTCGTTCATAGGATGCGTACCGTACGTACCGTACCTACAAATACCAGTTCCGATGACTGGGTATGACTATCGGTGCGTATTTTTTTAGTCACGCACTTTCAAACAAACGATCCCCGCAGGATCCGGCATGTTCGATTTTGATTTTCGATACCGTTCCATGCTGTAGCGTACGGGGCCAACGGTATCGGTACGTAAGATTACTGGGAGACGGTTGATAGTTGTTGATGATACGCGATAAGATTAACTTACTCGTACAAATACTCGTAGAACTTCAAAGCGCGACTCTCACCCAAAACGGAATACTTCGGTAAAGCCTAATTACTCGTAACCTTACCAACACCGTACACAGGTTCGGGTAAGTCTTTTAAGGTTACCGACGACGAGCACTTCGTCTACCATCGTCGATCTCTCGTTCCCTCGTTCCGAGAGATTCCGAGAGACACGAATCAATCTCAACCAGAATCGGAAGCATCGCAACGAAGATGGTAAGACATCTTCCGTGCCATCCCGTTGAACCACAACTATAGACAGCTTTGCAGTGTGATTCTTGATTCTCGTCGTTCGGGCTCGGAGCCCAAAAGGTAGTCCAAAGTATATCGTACGGTACATCACGTTATCCGTATCCAACACGGCCCAAAAACGGCGAGGAATTGTTGAGATAGCGGGCGGGACAACGCAGCACGACACGACACGACACGCATTCCGACAGAGAGGATGAACAACATCGGAAACAACCATGGCGGCGGCGGTGGCTTTCGCGGTTTCGCTTCCAAGCTGCGCGAGCAGGCCAAGGATGCGGTTCAGGTAGCGGGGAATCTAAACAATTACAAATTGCCCAGCTTCGACGACATGGCGCAGAACGACCGATACATTCACTCTCCCGACTTTAATGTTCGTGGCAGCGCGAGCGGTGCAAACGCTGCGGGAGGAACAGCGAGCGCAACGGAAGCGACAAAAATGACGGCGAACCACGGCGTCGAAACCGCGACTGCCGACGATGTAGCCTCTTACTATTCCCATTCCACCGGTTCCTCTTGGTCTTTGCTGGATCGAACCGGTTCCTCTCTTTTGGACCGAAGCAACATCAATACCATCAATACCAATAACATCAATAACAATAACAATAACAAATCGGATGCAAACGAGATTGTCTCGACAACAGTAAAGCCGACCAAGCAAGGCGAGAGCGATCCTGCCAAGATTGCGAGGACGCAGCAAACCGCAAAAACCTCGTCCGTCTCGTTGCTATCGGTCGTAACCGATACATTGCAGCAGCAGCAGCAGTCTACCCGCCCGGGAATCGGAGCTGGGTCCACAAACTATGATACTAGTAGCATCAATACCATGAGCAACTCAAACGACAACGGCAGCGACGACGACAGTTCGGAAGACTTTGACGAGGAAGATCCGATTCTCTCCATGATGCGAAACAAAGACAAACGAGTTGCGGGGGGTTCGAACGACAATGGAAGTAGCAATAGTGATGACAGTGGCAATGGCAATGGCAATGGCAACGATGCACCGACGTCGGTGATAACGATACGCAACCCCAAACCATCCAATCGGTTCATGGAAGACGTGCGCCTGCAAACTCCGCTGCACCAACCCCAGCAAACCATAGACGAAATGCTAGCAAACAGTGCTTTGCAGGAACAGAGTCGAAGGGAACCCGAAGATCCGAACACCGGCGACGACCGAAGCAGCGGTCCGTTTGGTGGGTACTTCAAAAACATGGCACTGGAAAGCCTGGATCGATTCAAGCGCGGTCTCAACGGCAAGCAGCAGCAGCAGCAGCAACAGCAACTGAGAACCCCTCCGCTATCCAGGGGGCGCAAAAAGATGCAGCAACCAACACTTTCCAGGGAGGACGAAGAAAGCGACTACGAAATCACGACATCGGCCGGGATGCTGGGCGAGGACGACCTCGAACACCTGAAGCAACTGCAACTCGGATCGGCGTCCGCGGGACCGTCCAAACTGGCGATGATGCTCCGGGCCGGGTTTTGGAACGAGCGCAAGCGCTTTCTCTTCGTTGCCTTTACGCTGGGGCTGGCCATTTACGTTTACTTTTTCGCGAATGCCGTCGAAGACGATTTGACGTGAGGACGGAACGAACGAACGAATCAATGAATCGAAGGAATCAATCCTGTCCGATGCAGCACGCGCGAATGGTGCCAGATTTGGTTCGCGGGAACCGAAACGAAATAATAAAAATAATAATAATAATAAGGCTCTTGTTGTACACTAATGGTCATGTCGTTGTTTCGGAATGCAATAGTCGCAGCACGATTGGTTCCACTCGTGTTTCTCATTTTGCTTCTCAATCCTTACCATCGTGGTCGTTATTATTATTATTATTATTATTATTATTATTAATTGCGTCAATTCATTTCTCCATTCACATCTGCTTCCACACCCTCGGGTGCGTCGTCATCGGCATCTTCACCATCGGCATCTTCACCATCAGCTTCATCGTTGTCGCCGTCGTCGTCGTTGTCGTCGTCTTCCGAAAAGACGGCGTCTTCCTCCGCCTCGAACGGGAGGGGATCCTTCACCGGATATCGATTCATCTGCGCGACGGCCTCGCGGCAGAGACGGCGGACGTCGGGATGGATGCCCCGAGCCAGCGGGTCGACCGCGCCGCCCGCCGCCGGATTCATCAGATCGTTCCTCCGGATCGGGTTGAATTTGAGGGCCCCGAGCTGCCGGACCGCATCGGTCGCCCGGCCGATGATCCGGGTCAGGTCGCCGGGAGCGGCGCCGGAAATCTCCAGCGCCTCGCTCCACGTGCAACCGTTCGCCCAGGCCGTCACCACCTCGGCGTGGGACAGATCGAACCGGCAGCCGCAGGTTGTCTCGTCCAGGAGACACTTTCTCTGCACGTCGAGGAGGCGTTCCGTCCCGTCCAGGAGGACCTGGATCGATCGCTGCAAACGGGGTCCCAGGCGCTTGAAGATGCCGATCGAGTCCACGCGGCCGCCGCGCGCGGTGTCGCCCGTGACGAGGCAGCTCACGTAGCCGGCCATTTCACCGGGGGACAATTCTCGGAGGTGGTAGAGCAGCGTTTCCGCTTCTTGCTGCGACCTGGACGGACCGGCGTCCTCGGTCTCCGCCGAATCATCTCGACCGGTGGCGTCGGGGAGGTCCTCGTCCTCGTTCTCGTCCTCGTCGTAATCGAAGATTTCCATGGATTCTTTCATTCGATCGAATTCGGCGGACGCGTTGGTAACATCGTACGTGCCACCCATTGCCAAGAAGCACCACAGGGAGTTTTCGAAGCTCAGCATTCCGACATCCGTGCCCGCCGGAGTGACCTCAAACGTTTCGTTTTCGAGATCGGCGTCGGAGTAGTCCTTGGTCACACCCGAAGCGGGAACCAGACATCCAAAGGCAATCAAAACTTTTGTGATCGCTAGCATTTCTTTCCAAGCGGAATCCTCGAGCTCATCGATTGGGTTCTGCGATTCCAGAAGCAGCAGCATCTCGGGATCAATGTCGGGATTGGATTTTGCGAGTTTTTTCAGCTTTTGTTTGACCATAACGGTGGACTTGGCAAATCGAGCGAGGTCTTCGGGATCGAGACCTGCCATACCACCGCCCATACCCTCGATATTCCGGAGGCTTTCCACTAGTTCTTTCGTGTCGTCAGATTCATCGCCCAAAAGCTCATTTGTAATCTTCACAATGGATGTGTAAGGGTGCCGTTTCAAGCTCTTCTGCGCTTTCTGTACTCGTTCTCGTTGCTCCTTTACTTGCTGGAGGATTTCATCCTCTTCAAAAAGACTCGTTTGATCTCCAAGGGAATCCGTCATTTCCATTTCGAGGCAGCCTAAAGTCGTTGATTCTAATTCAAACGCCAGCTTTGCGGCCTCGAAATTCTTCGAGGATTTCTTGAGCAGCTCCCGATCCCTCAGAATCTCCGTCAGGTGGCTCAGAAACGCAATGTCGAATTTTGCGCTTCGTCTCTCGATCATGCGGTCGAACACGCGAATCAAGGTCTTGATGAATTTTTCTTCCGAGACCTGGACCAAGACATCCGCGATTTCGCTGGCTTGCGACGAACCGTTGCGAGCTTCTTCCATTTGCTGCCTGCCCCAATTCGCGAAACTCCTGCTCACGAGTTGCTTTGCCACGTCCAGTTTTCCGTTCCCTCTCGCAATCAAGTTGACGGCAAGAGAATACGAGGGGCGGAATTGCGAAGATATTGGCTTGATCGGGTCCGTCAAAATCGATGCCGCGACGTCCTCGCCTTCGAATGGAGTTGCCACCAGAACACACGTTCCCGTGGTATCCATGCCCCTCCTTCCCGCTCGCCCTGCCATCTGAAGCAGATTCGATGTTTCGAGAGTGGCCATGGCACCTCCCCCGCTTCTCTTCGCCAGGGAGCAAATGACGGTTGTTCTCGCGGGCATGTTGATTCCAGCACTCAGCGTCTTGCACAGTTTGGTGATAGAAAAAAAACGGATATCCCGAAAACACACGACGCACGATGAGTTCAAACATCTCCGGGTAGACAACGATGTGATTTTTTTGTCCACCGCGTATTTCTCGAAAGCGGCCAGCTGTGGTGACGTACCTCCGTGGCAAAAACGGCTTTCATCAGATTCATGCGAAAGAGGCTGATCGGTGGATCGTGAAAAACAAGCATTGTCAACGTGAGTCGATCGTCGATCCCAGAAATCCGGACACAGAAATGCACTTACGTCTCTACGAGTATCTTGTGGGCAGGAAGCATGCCGGCGTGGTGACAACCGAGTCCGAACAAGAGCTGTTCGACAACATTCTCCGCCAAGGCAATCTCGGGGTTTTCTTCGTTGAATTGAGCTACTCGCTTGGCCACTTCCCGAACTTCGTCGTACGCAAGCAAGCCGGCAGAAGCGTAAAACTTCCAATTCTCCGACGAAAGCGGGGATCCGGAGGTAGAGAAATAGTCTTCCGAAAACGCACTGTTCGCATCCAGGACGGAGTTGAAGGCGTTCTCATCTATGTTGTTGCTGCTCAATCGGAACGATCTGCCCTGGTTGTCTTCCAGTACGCTGCCGCCGCTGGCATCTTTTCTTCCGACACCCTTGTTTCTTCTGTTTTTGGGGGCATCGTTCTTGTTTTTCCCGTATCTTTCCTTTCGACGCGGTTTCCGAAAGTCGTCATCGATGTCGACGTCGACGTCGATGTCGAGGTTGGGGTCTCTCGGTCCCTTGAAGGCATTGCATATCGTTTCCGCCGCCTGGTCGCAACCGGCCCTCGAAAATATGAAGAAAATGGCCGGCAGCAGATTCTTTTCCTTCAATCGCGTGAGAAGAATCGTCAGAGAGGGGACCGCCTTTCTCATCTCTCTCCTCGTCAACCGTTCTCGTTCCTTCCTCGATTCCCGATTCGAAAATTCCGAGTCCGGAAACGAGCCGCGACCGCGCCCGCGGCCTCTCCCGTTTCGTTTGTTTCGGAACCAATCGTCGGAGTCATCGCTGTCTCGTTTGCTTCTCTGGTTTTCCTTTTGCCGCTCGATCATTCGGTTCACCTTCTGAACCCTCCTCTGCGCGAGCCCGCTCAGAGCGGGATTGATTTTGAGCCCTTTCGGGAGTTTGTCCGGGGCCGGAAATCCATCATTCCACCCAGCGTCCGCGTCACCGGCCATCCACCCATCACTATTGTTGTTGTTCTTCTTCTTGTTCTTCGTTTTGCCGGCATTCGCTGCCGACGACGGGATCCCGTCGCCCCGGTATCCGAGCAACCCCAGCGGCGACCCGGGACCGGCGTCCGGGTTGCGAAACAGCGGAAAAATACCCTCCCGCGTCGCAAAGAGGTATTTCAGGGGGACCGGTCGCGCGCCGGGAGCTTCGATCAGCTCGGTGTGTCTCCCCGTGACGGTGGTCATCCAGTCCGCCAGCTCTTTCGCGTTTGCCAGCGTCGCCGATAGACCGATGATCTGCGTGTGAGACGGCGACGTGATGACACACTCTTCCCAAACTCCTGCGAACGTGTGTGCGCAAGAGCGTGTGCGTGTGCGTGTGTGTGTGAAGCGCAGCAACCGTCATTGAATTCCCGGTGTCGGACGAGCACAACAAGGTGCAGCATCAGATTTCAGTGCGTTACAGACAGAACGAATACAAAAAGACGGAGACACTAATTGCCGGTGTGTTCTTACCTCCCCTCCCTGGTTGTCCCATGTAATGAAACTCATCCAAGACTACCACGGAATTTTTCCTCAAATCGTTGCTGCTGGAAGTCTCCGCTTGTTGCTCTCGTTGTTGCTTTTGTTGCTGCTGCATCATCCCTTGCGCGTTGATATCCTCCTCTCCGTCCGTGCCCACGCCGCTCGATCGCCAGGCAATGTTTCTGTAGACTTCCGTCGTCATGACCGTGAGCCGCGCCGCCTCTCGGTTGATCGAAATGTCCCCCGTCGACAGGCCGACGTGGGCGTTGCCAAATATCTGCCGCAGCTCGGAGAACTTTTGGTTCGAGAGCGCCTTGAGGGGCGTGGTGTAGATCCCGTCGAGGTCTCGGTCGAAGGCGGCGTGGAGCGCCATTTCGCCCACCACGGTTTTCCCGGAACCGGTCGGTGCGCACACGATCACGTTGTGTCCCAGCAGTATCGATCCGCCGGCCTGCAGCTGCCAATCGTCGAGCGGGAATCGAAAGTACGCTTCGAATTCGGACCTTCCCAATCGAATGGCTTCCGCGACGCCCGCGTCGGCTGCTTCCGCTTCGGCCTCTGCTTCGGAACCCGCATCCGTCGACGTCGATTTCTGAAACGTCGAAAACGTTCTGTGTGGACTTGCTGCGTGGGGTCCCCGTTCCAACGAAAAGAGCGGAAAGGAGGAGATTTCTTCCACCAGCACCACGAGGATCAGCACACAACAAAGCACGGAAGCGGTGGTGATGGCACGAGTACGTGTCGTCATGGTCAACCTCATCAAACAGCAGTCTCGACGACGAGCTACTACCGCATCATCGCGCAGCCCGTGCATTTTCTTGGGATGATTCGATTCATTCATTCCACATCCCAATCCAGACGCAGATTCCTGTCGAGGGGTCGGTCGAACTCGGCTGCTCATCAACAAGTACGAGTACCGGTAGCGGTACGGGTACTGATACTGATACTGGTACTGGTACTGGTACTGATATTGATATTGATTTTGATACTGATACCGAATGATGGAGGGCTTCCCAACATCGGAACGCGGCACACGGCTTGCTTTCTTCCATCGTTCGTGCTCGTACCTCGTACGTACCACTCGTACAAGTCAGTCAGTCCATCACGAAGAAAAAGTTTCAAGTTTTGATGGACAAGGGTGAAAAATGAAACGTCGTGCGTCAAAAGAATCAATCCATCACAATTGTACGTATGAGGCCTGAATTCAGGTTCCTATGGATTCATCATGAGTAGAATAGGTATGTTTGAATGACACTAATCAATTTACAATCATCATCATCATCTTCTATCGGTTCTGGTAAGTTACCGGTACTAGTACTAGTAATTACTGGTTAGTTGTAAGGTTAACCTTACTCGTACTCGCACAAAAAAATACCTACTTCGTACTTGGTAGTAAGGTTAAGATTACCGTTACTAGAATACAGTTTTCGAATCCACCTTCACAATGAATGATCAACGTTTGACCAGAGATTGCACAGCAGCTCTTTTCATAACCCTCTTGTCCTAGAGTTGCAAGTAATAACTATTTTTTGAAGGACGTAATAGGAAATAGCAATGTTCAAAAACATGTTGAAAAGACTCAGACATGTAGTAGTAGGAGTAGTACTACTACTACTAGTAGAAGAAGTAGTAAGAATACTACTAGTACTAGTACTAGTAGTACTCACCAAATGGGAATGAGAGTGCCCCACCCTGCTGCTATGATCTCCTCCTGCAACATCCTTCTTGGATTTACTACCCATAATACTATGAACTTGCTTATTCCTAGTAAGTATGAGTGACCAAGTCCTGATGGGTTTGCATGCTGTGGTGCAAGAGTTTTGCCATGTCTATTTGCCTTGTGATGTGCTCCAGTGCCGCAGGGAACAACATCATCAGCAGCATGATGAATTAGAGACAGGAGGTTCACAAGGTCCTGTACAAGACCCTTCAAACATACTACAATTATTTGATCAATGTGTGCAACCGCAATGAGCAAGCTTTCATCAAGTTGTGCATGAACACTTGGATTTGTCATTAGTAGTTTTTGAAAAAAATCCTCACACTATACTAGCCTCCTGGTGGCTGGTTGCTACAAAGAAGCCAAGACTACTACCGGTATAATGGTATAATATTATTCTTGTTTATTGTTATAAATAATATCGATGGCTGCTAGTTGAAGAAATGTTCGTAACTCTTTTCTCGCACCAGCGATTCCAGCTCGTGTTGGATCAGGAACAAGAGGGCCTTGGTGTCGGCATCCGTGTTCATGGTTCCCGAAGGAAGCCAGTGAACCTTGAGGTGCGACATGTTGTTGAAGAGATCCCAGTCCAGTCGTGCGGGCTTGCCCGTGTATTTGTTGCCGATCACCCCGCCCTCTTCCATGTAGTACATGAGGACACTGGATCCCTTGGGCGCAAACATGGACGTCACGGCGCCGCCACCGCAGGACGTGACAAAAATACTGGCCCGGCTGGCTATTTCGAGTTGTTCCGCCAGGGACAACTCGCTGAACACGTGCGACTCCACCGAAACATAGGACGGGGGAAAGGCTTGCTGCAAGTATTTGATCTGCTTGGCAAAATCCAGATTCCGCATCTCGATGCTGGAGCTGCTCGCCGAAAAAACGATCCGAAACGGCGGTTTGTGCCGAAAGTCCACCGGGATGCCCATGTTGGACAGCATGAAATTGCGGAATTCGTACAGCAACCCGCCCCTGCCGTGGTTTTGGGTCACCTGGTAATCCTTTTCGTCCCAGCCGTGCAGCTTGGACGTTCCGTGATCCGTCAGCGCCCCCATGCCGGCAACGCCGTGCCTGGCGCAGACCAGTGTCGTCTCGCTTGCATCGCCGCCGGTGCTCGGTCGAAAGTCAAAGTCTTCCGACGTGGCGAGGTCGTTGCGCACCGGGTATTTCCCGAGCATCAGCGGAAGAAACTTTCCGTACATTTTCCGGCAAGTGGATCGGTTCTCGTCGGTCCAATCGCAGGACGCCCACAGTCCGCGGGAGTCGTTTGGTTTTTTGTTTTTGTTTTTCTTCCGGCTCTCGTCGTCCTTGCCCCCGAGCACCTGTCGCATCAGGAGCAATTCCTTGGATTTGTTCTTCAATTGAAACATGCTCAGCAGGGTATAGATCGGCAGAAAGTCGTCCCACACCAAATGCCCCGGATTTCCACCGTTCATCGAGTGAAAGGGGATCATGACGACGCTCGACGGAAGTTCGTAGTAGGACAGGGGCTGGCCGGGTTCCATCGTGCGGACCTCCGGGAACCATTCGAGACGAGATATGTCCTGGTTCCATTTGAGATTGATTCCTCCCAACGAAACACTGTTCGTCTGCGAGGCCGACATTTTCAGAAAGGATTGCGAAATGTCCAGCATTTCCGTCGCATCCGCGCGCTTGTACAATCGTTCGTTTCCCGGTTGGTCGAACACGACGTAGCGTTTCGTGGCCGTATCGAAACAAAAGTAATCCCCGAATTCGCACGACTTTTTTTGCCACGAGTTCCCCTTTTGATAGTTTTCTCCCACGCAGTGGACGGTGGTTTCGATGTTGTTCTCTGGGTCCTTTCGAAAGAATATCGGATAGCCGTTGAAGGATCCATCCGCGGACTCGATCGATCGTTCTCGTTCTCGTTGTCGCTGCTGCTGCTGCTGTTGTCCTCGGATTTGGGAGGTAAAACTCTCCTTGGTTGGGATCGGCCCCGATTGTTGAACGACGACTTGACCGGCAGCATGCTTCGAATGCTCTTCGAACATGACCACCCCGAAATTGAACACCACGAGCTGTGCCGCCAACAAACCAATCGCAACAAACCCCGGCGAAAAGGGACACGACGAGGATGTCGTCGAAGACTGCCGGCTAATGGGCAAGCCGCGTTTGGCGGACCGTTTCCGCGTCCCGCCATGGAATTTGTCCTTGATCATTTTTTCTGTCTGCTTCGTATCTGTCTTGCACCTCTTCCGGCTTCCAGTTGCTTCCGTAAACAATGATCTCCCGCGTTGTTGCGACGGTCCACAGAACTGTAGTAATGGAATGACGAATATTGTTGTGTGCGGGCTGTCAAAACACGGGATACCGGTAATCTTACCAGAGAGTAGAGAGTGTGTCGTCGCTTCGGTTTTCGGTCACAACGTTCGTTGGCACAAGAGTTTCGAGGTGATTCTCGAGGACAATAATTATGAAGTGACAAGGAAGAAAATGAGTGTGGAAAGCATGGCTCGGCATAACTAATATGAAGTACCGATACTACTAGTAAGCTTACTTACCTGTAACCGTCGAGTACGACCGATTTCCCTTGCAATCACGCGCGCGAGATTTCAAGTGGTTCTCGCAAAATTCGAGCAGCTCGACACTAAGAAACACTAGTTAAATTTTTAGGTTACAAATCGCACCTCCCCTGATTTCAAATCGACCCCACCTAAAAAAATAATCTGATTAAGCTCTCTATAGGAATGTTCATTTCAGATTACAGCTCAACCAATGCACCTACGTAGACATAGTAGAAGAATGTTTTTTGTTTTCACGAAAGCAAATTGTAATCAGGTCTGTAATCTGATCACTATTTCGTCGCTTCTTTTTTTCGGTTACAAATGAAATCTGATATTTTTTATCCTCAACAACAATAGAACATCTCTCTGTAACAAACACTAAGACCATGTCGATGTGGAGCAACGACGACGACGACCGCCATCTTTCCTTCGAAGAACTATACAAGAAGAACGGATGGAACCCCGCCAGACCTCTTCCACCAACACCAGGACTTATGACTCAGGATGCTGCTATGGGGCTTCTTGGTATGACGACAATCAAACCAGAGAAACCTCGATTCAGAGAACATCCTGCTTTGAGAAATGTCGGCGCACAACTCACTATGGATGGAGACACCAAGGAAGCTCCACTTGAAATCGATCAACAAGATCCAGAACCTACTACTACTCCTGTTGTTGCCACACCCATCAGCACGATCGACAATACTCCTAGAAATACTAAGAAGCAAACCGAAGTCGATCGGATCTTAGAGCATGATTCTTACACACCAGCAAAATGTCCGGCAAGAGTATCCATAGAGCCAAACCCATCCTCTGAACCATCCAAGAAGACAAAGACGACTATTAGAAATCCATACAAAAAAACTTACAACCAGAACACACGATCACAAAGAAGAGACGAAAGAGAAGAAGCAACCAAAGAAGCAACCAAAGAAGCAACCAAAGAAGCAACCAACAGACCGACCGAAGAAGCAACCAACAGACCGACCGAAGAAGCAACCAACAGACCGACCGAAGAAGCAACAAATAACATCCATAAATACACAAAGAAGATATACAATGATCCTAATCACTTCAACACCTTTGGTGAAAAAGGGGAGATCTTAGGAAAGGCCGAAGCGAACACAGACAAGTATGTGAAAAAGGTGAAAAGCACACACGACCGCTTCGTTCAAATAGTTGCCGGCGCAACAGATCCTGGAAAAAACAATCCAGGCGATGAGATTCTATACGAGATGTTCACAAAGATGGTGACAATGCCAGATGGCCTCACTAAAGACTATTTATTCTATTTCAACGTTGCCGGCGAACCGAACAACCAAAAGAAGACGATTGTCGATCAAGCGCTGAAGATTTGGACAATGAACATCACCAATCTCAAAACAGGCAAGCCATTGGACACTAACACCCATGGTGTCTACATTCGACAGCTCTTTTCTGCTTTCCACTCGCATGGTATCGAATATAAACAAAGCGACTTTCGGCACACCGGTGGATTCTGCGCCGTTGTCAAAAAAGATTGGAATGACAAAAAGAAGGACGATCCAACGATTGGTACAAAGAGGACGAAAGCTCAATTCGATGAGTTTGTTGATGAGAAATTCAAGAACGTTGTTCTGAATGGAACCTACAAGCCTTTCACCGACATGTATGATCTACTGAAACTATTGACAATGGAGCTCGGACGCCAGTTTGGGATCCGTGGAAGAGTGGAACTTGTTTATCTTATGTGGGACTACATTAAAATGGGAACGTTCAAGTGGGGCGCCATGAAAGGCAAGAAGTATGCCATAATTGCGCCAGAAGGAGGATTCTGTAAAACGAACAAGCTCAACATCAACAATCCAACCGTGAATACTCAATATCCAATGGTGGTTGAAGACGACAAAAATCCAAATTGTATCATCAAGTTGCTCTTCTTTTACAGAAGTCGATGCCAACCCGATCAAAAAAGATTCTTTTGTCATGTAAACACCAGCAGACGCAAATCGAACATGTATTACTTCAAGCCAAGGAGCCCCGTCGGAGCTGATAGTATTCGAACGTGGGTTCGAGAGTTTGCGGAGGTTGCTGATTTCAAGGATTGGGAGAAGTACACCCCACATGACAATCGACACCGATGCTGTACTATTCTTGCTTCCGATCTGAATGTTCCTGAGAAGGTTCGAATGGACCATCTTAGACACAAGCATGCCAAGTCGTCGCATCCATATATCCATCAGAACTCAAGGGTGCAAAAGGAAGTACAAGGTGCTCTGAGTGGTGGTCTCCACAGACAAGACAAAAGCAAAGAAGACACCACCACTCCCACCAAACTCAACACCAAGAAGACGAATGTTGTACCTCCAACCACTGTAAAGAAAGTCGCCATCGCCTTAAATACCGACAAAGAGAACCTTCGAATCCCAGAAACTTCGAAGCCCTTGGTCGATCTTGCTGATGAACAAAAGAAACCATCACCTTCAAAGGGAATCCTGAAACAAGAGATTGAAAAGCGCAAAAAAGATTCAAAAGACCTCAAAAAGATGAACAAGAAGCAGAAGGCCGAAATTGACAACGCTCAAGAGGAAATAATCACCCTAAAGTACAATCTGAACAACGCAAACAACATCGTCAAAGAACTTACAAAAGAAATCGAACAGCTCCGAATATGTGAAATCACCATCAGAAAAGAAAACGACGAGCTTACAAAGAAGCTTGACCAACAATCGAAAGAAATCCAAACCAAGATTGCTGAAACGAAAGACTTCTACGCCAAACTTCTAGATGAGGAGAGGACCAAGGGCATCGCAACCGGAGCAAAAGAAGCACAGAATACTCACAAGCTCAAGCAGATGGAATGGAGGAACGAAAAGGCCCAGTTGGAAGCAGAGTCCAGGAACCAAATTGCATTGCTTGAAGCAAGAATCGAAAGTGAGAATCGTTTGAGGGAACTCGAGATGAAAGGGAAACAGAGTCAAATAGAACAGCTCCAGCACCAACTGAACCGAAGTGCTTGTACCATCATGTAATCGCGTATTTGAGGTTACAAAAATATCAACGAGTTCGCAAGATTCAAAAAACAAAATGTTTTCCAGAACCATATTTACAAAAACAAATGACATCTGTCACATGAAAAGTACAGTAAATAGAAAAATAAAAAACATCACTAAAATAAAATAATAAAAGTGCCTAGAAATAAAAGAATTTCTTGTTCCAGTGAGAGGAAGAGAACCTCACGATTAGAGCGAAGAGCGAAATCGAACAGCAGCACTAAAACACTACAGTTATATGCTTGACAAGAAGATCCCCCCAGAGCAAAAGAGCGAGTTGAGCAGATCGTAGCTGCGATGCTTGTAGTTCGGGCGCCGGAGCAAAAGAGCGAGTTGAGTAGATCGTAGCTGCCATTGTAGTTCGGGCGCCGGAGCAAAAGAGCGAGTTGAGCAGATCATAGCTGCCATGCTTGTAGTTCGTTTGCGAGAACCACTTGAAATCTCGCGCCCGTGATTGCAAGGGAAATCGGTCGTACTCGACTGGTTACATCAATAACTGTCGAGTTGCTCACGCCGAACGAACAGTAACCCTCCTTCGGTCTCAGCCTCGTTGCACTCGGCTTCAACCTCAGGAGTGTTACTGCCGCAATCCCCATTCAGTCTCAGCCTCGTTGCACTCGGCTTCGACTTCAGGGGGATTGCAGTGTGTAATCTCCTGTAACCCGGGCGCTAGTTGTGTGTAATCAGAAGTAATCACGCTCTGCCCCTATAGAAAAACTATTGTGTGCGCAGTCGGGCTCGTTGCACTCGCTCTCTTGCGTGCACAATAGTTTTTCTATAGGGGCAGAGCGTGATTACTTCTGATTACACACAACTAGTAGCGCCCGGGTTACAGGAGATTACACACCGCGCGCGAGCAACTCGACAGTTATTTAACATACCTGTACGTACGCTACGTAACTTACCTGTAACTGGTCCGTTGTGCACAAGGTTTGGTACTGTACCAGGTAACCTTGCCGCGGATTGCATCATAAAAAAATAACATAAGTGATTAAGGTTTACTCCTACCGGTACTACGAGTCAGTCGTAAGAGTAATCTTAATCTTATTGTACTTGTGTCTTACTCATACCGTACCGGTAATCTTACGGTAAGGTTACGTAACCTTTTTTAGAAATTTTAGAAAGTTTTCGGGAGAGGATTTAGTCTCATTTTAATTTTAATTAGTACTCTAGTAGTAACTTACGATTTTTAATGTGAATACAGTAAGGCTAGTGAATAACCTTACTGATGAGAATACTTCTCTACCTTTTCTTTACCGTTGTTACAGTAAATTACGGTATGTGTACTAGTAGTGAAAGCCGCAACTTCAAATCTACTGTATTGCTTTTAGCTCTTCGCCTTCAGAATTCTATTATTTTAATTTTAAATAATATTAAAATAAAAATATGGTAAACGTACATACTCCTACGGTATTCAATAGTGTATGAGTTGGATAGTAGTCCTACATACTGGTAAGATTACTCCTGAGAGTTAGCTCGAACTCCTTCGCGCTTTTTTGATTCATTGTCTCGAGATTCTATTCGGTGAAACATTTTTCCCACGAACATGTTGCTTGTTCAACCGTATCGATGTGTTCCTGTAGGGACCATTCGTATCCTCTCGACACGGTGGGGTGTGTTTCGTACGATCCTGATGCCAGCATTACTAGTCATGGAATATGCTGTACGGTAATTGGAACATTTTCTGCACAATGCAATGTTTGGACTTCTTCCGAGAGAAAAAACGATGACGGCGCACAAAAAAAAGGAATCCGGCCGAGTTGTTCGGTGTCTTTGTTCCTACACACCCACTCACTGGACCAGCATCCACCAACATTGCGGTCACGCGTTGTTGTTGTTGTTGTTGTTCAGCAACTCGTCGGCCAGCCGGTCGGTGGCCCGCACCAATTCGTGCTGGATTCCGGGATCGTACATGGAATGTCCCGAACGGAGCGGGATCCGGAGTTCCATGGTGGGTTGTTTCGAGTCGGAAGACGAAGACGACGACGACGACGAAGTCCGGATCGCTCGCAACAAATCCAGGGCCGTGTCCGGCGGGCAGATCGGATCCAAACCGCCCTGGACCCCAATGATGCGAATCGGGGGTGAGTCGTTTTCGGTGTCATCGTTTTCGTTGTCGCCGCAGTTGTCGTTGTAGTTGTGGTTGTTGTCGCCGTAGCTGTCCCGGATCAGGTCGCGGTGACCCATGGCGTATCGATCGTTGACCGAGTAGAAGCACGTTAGCATGGCCTGGGCCGGGACGTAGTCGGGAGACGCCCCGAACCGTCCGGGGGTGGAGTTTTGCTGTTGTTGTTGTTGTTGTTGTTGTTGTTGTTGCTGTTGTTGGTCCCGGATGGCTGCCAGCAGGGGGATCGATTCGTCGACGGGCCGCACCGGTCGTGGACCCGCCGGCCGATTCGTCGTCCCGTCGGCGTCGAGGCTGCCGCCGCTCTCGCAAATGTTCCGCCGCAGTCGCGAGGCCATCGTTTCCGGATCTCCCGGCGCATTCTCGTCATCATCGTTTCCGCTAGCGGACACCGGTTCTCCCTGCGGGGTCTCCAACCTCCAGGCTCCGTCGCGGATCTCGGGCGACGAGACCAGCACGGGGCTGACGGTGGCGTTCTCGTTGTTTCCGTTTCCGTTGCGCGACGACGACGATGCGGACGACGTCGCAGCCATTTCCCACATCATCCAGGAGCGGGCCGCCGCCAGGCGAAGGGAGTTGTCCGCGGTGCCATTGGCGTCGGTTCGGCTCCCGAGGAGGCAATCGTAGTAGGCGTGGAGAACATCCCGTCCCCCCCGGGCACCGTCGCTGACGATATCAACAGTGTTGCCGACATTGTTGATTTCGATATTGCTATCGATACCGACACCGACGGCGTCGGAAAAATTCTTCCACGCCTCGCCCAGGCTCCGGGCCGATCCGCCCTCCGAACTAAAGAGCCAATCGACCTCGGGGGTCCGAAGCGCGCAGATCCCCCGGAGCACCAGGCTCCTCATGGAGCGGGGGTAGCGCTGGGAGTACGCCAGGCCGAGCGTCGCTCCCCAGCTTCCCCCCAGAACGCAGTCCCAAGGTTTGGGTTCACCGCCATTGTTGTTGCTGTCATTGTCGTTGTCGCCGCCGTTCGTTCTTCCCGAGAGCAGGGCCTTGCGGACCCGCTCGCAGTCCTCGACGAGATGGTCCAGCGTGTTGTCCTCGACGCAGCCCCGCGGAGTGGACCTCCCGGCACCCCGCTGATCGAGCAACACCACGGTGTACCTGGAGGGATCGAAAAATCGGGCGTGGTTCGGAAAGCAGCCGGCTCCCGGTCCTCCGTGCAAAAAGAGGGCGTTCAGGGGGCCGCTCCCGTGGATTTCGTAGTAGAGCGTGTGGACGCTGTTGGCTCCCTCGATCTGGATCGTTCCGTTGCTGCTCGCGTTCGACGGGGGATACAGCGATCGATAGAAGCCTTGGCTTTTGTCATGGTTGATGCTGTTGTTATTGCTGTTGTTGTTGCGTTCGGTGGTTGGTTGGTTGGCAGCCGTTGGGGATGCCGTGGAATAGAGAGGATCCCCGCGTCGTCGTGGTCGTCGTCGTGGTCGTCGTGTTCCGTGCGAACGACGATCGGAACCAAGCGCGGGAGTATTCGGCACCATCCACGCCGAACAGAAGACGACGGGAAGGACCGACGCCGTCAATAGCCGCGGCAGAAATTCCGCAACCGAGCGAGCCGCGATGGAAGCATGCGTTGTTCCCCATCCCCCGAGAATCCACGAGGAGGAGGTGAAGAAGAAGAAGAAGGAGAAGAGCACTCCCATCGCGGCAACCCTGCTGGTACCGCGTCGGGGACGGCACCTGCCGCGCCGAGTTCGCGGAACGAGCATGGTTCCGATTTTTGCGCCGCGATCGGACGGGTGGTGGGGTGGATCGATCGATCGAGCGTTGGTACACCGGTGCGTTGGAGACCGAGCACACGAAATGCCGATGCCTTCCGATTCGGTACGGCAATACTACGAATGAATCCGTTTTCTGCTCGATGGCTCCTTCGGGTTCCTTCCAGAGAACAACACTCCAGTTTCGAAACCAGGATATTGTGGGTGGCAGTGTGTATTGGTGCCTACAAGATGAATAGAGCACTCTACGCGGAGACCGATTATGTAGCAGCGCGTTTTCTCTTCCTCGGTGTTGTTGATTGACGTGTCTTGGTTGGAGTTTTGGTTGATGCGGTTGATGCGTTGATGCGCGTGTCTTGAGAAACAGCGCGATCAATCTCAAAATCTTTTAAAAAATCATTACGAAGAAAGTTACTATGATCTTACCGTATGAATACCGGTACTATTTCTACCAGGTACGCTTTCGTGCGGTAATCTTAACTTACTTCGTATGTGGTTCCCCGTCGTCGCGACTCGTGACCAACATGCCATGGATCCCGTGCCACGAGTGGTGCCCGACGGAAAATCTTTTTCTGTACCATCACGGTTCCGTGCGAGCGGAAGAAAAAATTCCAACTCATAAATTCGGTCGTACCGGTACGAAGTAAGTTACGAGTAATTAACCTTAAAAGGTTTAATTACCGGTACAAAGTAGGTAAAACCTTACAATAATTACTCATATCATTCTTCTTTCTCGATCAATCTTGTCATGATTGATGCAGAGCTACCGTACTAGTCAGGAAGGAATACTAAGGTTACTACTATCCGAAAGAAGACGAAGGAGAAGGAGGAGGAGAAGAAGATGGAGAAGAATCTAGCTATGCAACGAACAAGCAAAATGGAACAAGTAACTTACTACTAAATAGTAGTAGTACTCCCAAAATTGCTATGGTCGTCTATGCATTTGTTGCAAGAAGCAGCACAAGAAGAAGTTACCACCAAGATCGAAAACATAACAAGGTATTGTTGGTTACGCGTAAAAGTGGCAGCAACGTTTTCTATTCCAGGAATTCGAATCCTCGTGGGTGGAGTATTCCATTTTTGTTTTTGCCCAATACATTACTTCGTACTACGTATTATTTATGAGTCCTCTGCTATGATTTTTATTGTTTGCTGTAACGAGTTGTACAAGATGATTGTCGCTACGTGTACGGTCGATGCATTCATCAAAAGAAGGCGAGAAAGATGCTCTCAAAATAGAAGTAATAGCCTTTCGTTGAACACATGCACCATGCACTTAGTGTACGTAGGTAGTACGTAATCATTTTTCGGACCTAGTTTACTACTCCTCAACTCTTACAACTCCTTAGTGAAAAAAAAGGAATCTTAACCAAAGGTAGTGTTCTCTGGGAACCGTCCAAATTCTTCTTCAGATCTAGAGATTTCGTGGATGATCATTCTTTCTTTTTCCCGTGCATCTCCCCAATGGCGGACGACTTACTACTCTACTACTTACTCGTTGCGGCCGGTCGACACTGACAAGATCTCATCATGCCGGTCTGGAACTCCACCTCGCCACGTCTTCGACCCCACCGGTTGCGCAACAACAAGGCGAATTTTCATGGCTTTCGTGCGTCGCAGTACGTCGATAGGAAAGTGCCAAGGCACGCACGGGAAGGAGGATTTGGGACACGGAATGACTCGTCACGCGTATCTTCTGCGCAACGCGAAAAATCCGTTGGTGTCTTTCTTGACTTGCGGTTAGTTGTTCCATATCAACGTCGTATAAAAACGGAGCATTCGGCGTCTCGCATCGAGCGGCACGGAACTGTTTCGTTTTGTGCCAAAGCGCGGCCCAACACTGCACTTCGAATTGGATGGAACTACCATAATAATTATGCAAACCAGTTTGCTGGTCGTCGGTTGGGTTACTTTCCTGGTGCATGCTTGCTTGATCCAGCATCCGCTCGATCCGATGATGTCCTCATTGCTTTCCCCGGTTCGATGTGTTGCTTTGCTTTGCATCGCGTCGCGTCACGTTGTGCTCGGCGTTGTTTCCCGGCCCGGTGCGCGACGCGAGCATCGAATTTCGATTCGTCGTCGAGGCTTGCGTTTTTGCGTCGTGCGGTTCGCGGTTCCGAAGCTTCGCTTCGCGGAGGTTCGAACCGCAGCGGTGTCGGAGGCGGCGTCGGTGGCAATGACAGCGGCAGCCGACGAGATCCCGCCCAATGCCAAAATGGTGGCAGGACGGGGATTGCAGTCTTTCCCTTTCTGCTTTGCTTGGTTCACCGGTTGGTTCTCCTGTTCGTTCTTGTTGCCATTGCCATTGCCCTTGTCATCATTGCCATTGCCGTCATCATCGTCGTCTTCGTTCCGCAGCAATCGCGACGCGGAAGCCACGACCCTGGCAATGTCGTGCTTTGCGGCGGACAACTCTTCGATCCGCTGCCGGCGCAGGGCATTCGTTTCGGACGAGACCGCCACGAGAGAAACTGCGTGGTTGTCATTGTCCTTGTCATTGTCATTGTCATTGCCGCGGTGCACCACCGCCTTCAGCCCGTCGGAATGCCGCAGTCCGTCCAGCCAGGCGGACAAACGGACCAGGTGGGTGTCGGAGAGCTTTCGAACGATGGCTCGGAGCCTGCGGCGTGCCCGAACACTATCGCGTGAGGCCGCTGGAGTGGCATCCCCGGGGACCGCTTCGTGCTCGTCGGTCCGGCGGTCAAAGTCAATCTCCAGGGCTCCCCCCTCGAACAGGGTCGCGCCGGACGTTTGTTCGATGGCGGCCATGGTTCGTTCGACGGCGGAGCGGTGCTGCCGTTCTCGATCCTCGGCGTTGTCGTTTTCTCGATCCTCGTTGCCGTCCTCCCAATCGATGTCGCTCTCGTCGCTATCGGTATCACCGTCACGATCCTCGCGATGGTGGTCGGCATTCCCACCGTGCTCGGTCTCGCCGGCCCCGTTCGTGTCGGAATTCCCTCCGTCCTTCCCGTCGGCGATCGTCCGGGTGGGAACAAACCGCGGCACCAGCACCAGAAAGCACTCCTCGGCCCCGTCCAGGAGCCGCTCCACCTTGGAGAGTTCTTTCGGACCGTGCAGGATCGCCAGGTCCCGAAAGGTTCGCCTCTGGGCCGCGCTGTTCCCGGACGCTGCCGCCCACGACTCTTCCGAAATCTCGTTCACCACCGACGACGAGCAGCGCTGGCGGAGGCTCTTGGCCGCCACAACGAGTTTGGAATAGTGCTTGCCGTACCCCTTTTCGAGGAGGTGGGAAACCAGGGCCATGGCCTCTTTTTGCAGGAGGCACCGCTGCCGGAGCGCGCGAGAAGCCGAAGCGGACGACTCCATTTTCGTTGGACCGTCGACGAGATCCACCACGCTGGACACCCAGTCCGCCAGGTGCGTCTCCCGGTCCAAAAACGAGCGGCACTGGTTCGATCGCAGGAGCAGCCACCCCGACAAGAAGAGGGCCGCCCGGCGGACGTGAACGCGCTTGTGTTCCTGCTGGAGTTCCCAGAGGTACAAGAACATGGAATAGGGAATCGGTGGGGCCTCGGTGCATTGCTGGCTTCCACCGTCGCTGCTCCGGGGAGTTTGGCTCGAGGGTTTGTTGCGCGGTTGGCTCTGCCCCCGGCCCTTGCCGCTCCGAGTGGCCAGAAACCGCACGTCCTCCATCCATTTCGAAACGGCCCGCACGAATGTTTGCTGCCGCTCTCGATCCGCCTTCGATTCCTCCCCGCCGTTTGCATCGGCGTTGGTGGCTGCCGCTTCCATTCGATTCATGATGGCGTCGTGAACGTTTCCGGCCGGATTCATGGAGGATTGATTGCGGCAGCTGTTGGCGCTGGCGCTCCCACTCCCACTCCCGTTTGCATCTCGATTGTTGTCTCTCTCGTGGAGCTTTTCCCAATCGACCACCGTGAAGGATTGTTTCATCTTTGTCGTCGTCGTCGTATTCGTCGTATTCGTCGTCGCCATTGAGTTTGTTGTTTGTTGAAAGAACTTGGCAGCCGCCTTGAGCGCGTGGAGGAAGACCGGGATCTCTCCGAACGGAACCCCCGGGATTTTGGGCAGGCTCGCCACAAAGGAGGCATTGGGATTGGAATTGGAATTGTTATTGTTACTGCCATTGCCATTGGCACCCGAACCCGAGTAAGCGCTGCTGCTCGCATCACCGGGCAGGTCCAGCGAAGCTTCCAGCGCTCCGCCCGCGGCAGACGGTCGCACGGTGCGCCTCCGCTTTCTGCTGGACTGGGGCATTCCGGACAGCACTGGTCCACGCACACGATGGATCGATGGATCGATGGATCGATGGATCGATGGATCGATGGATCGATGGATCGAGATCGGTCGATCGATATCGGTCGATCCGATGACAGCACAGGAGATGCAACAGATGCAATACTACAATGCTACGATCAATGCGTCACCTTGGGAAATGATTGCTTGATTCATTCCTGCTACCGGTATGGCGAAGTCCGGAACGTTGGTGCACCGTTCAACGAAACTACAAGTACGAGAGTAAGTTCACCGGTACCGTAGTGTTCCCACGAGTGATTGATGATTTTGACAACATTCATTGGTTGCATTTTTTTAAATTTTTTTTTGGATTTCATGGAAGGAAGTGGACGATAACTTACTCGCACCGGTACTGGTAAGGTTAACCTTACCGGCACAAATACTTAGTACGATTACGGAGTAAGTTAAGGTACAGTACCGGTAGAGTACGAAAGTTACCCTTTTAAAATTTACCCGGTATATCAATCGTATATATTTTTTGAAATCCAAACGAATCGATCGAGTCCGTCACGCGAATTTTACGTCTTTCCTTCTTTTTTGTTCTAGCGACCGTTGTCGTGATGTCTTTCGTCTTTTCAATCTCAACAATAATCTCCCATGACAGGAGACGACGACATGATACAGTATTATTATTTATTTTCTTCTGTGTTTTCGATCCAACATCCAACATTGAAACATACAAGTACTTTACGAAAACGGTGCCAAACTATCGGAGCGAGCGAAAACCAGCCAACCAACGAAGCAATCCAACCAACGACCATGGTTTCGACCGGCAATCCTATCATCGCACAAGCATTCGCCCCGTGGCTGTCGATATCGCTGCTGCTGCTGCTGCTGCTGCTGCTGTCGACAGTCTGTACTGTTACCAACGGCACGGAGATACTCTACCCGGGCGACGAAACCAAGTCGCACATTGTCAGCCCTTTGCCCCACACGTACCTAGAGAAGTCTTCGCTCCCAAAAAGTTTCGACTGGGGCAATGTGCAAATCGGCAGCCATGACAATGACAATGGCAACGGTAACGGCAACACCGACACCGACACCGACACCGACATCACCGCAACAAAATCCCTGCTGACCCGCATGCTCAACCAGCACATTCCCCAGTACTGCGGATCCTGCTGGGCCCACAGCAGCATGTCGGCCCTGGCGGATCGGATCAAGATTGCCCGCGACGGGAGGGGAACCGACATCGATCTCTCGATCCAGTTTTTGTTGAATTGCGGGAGCTCCGCCGGGAGCTGCCACGGCGGCTCGGCCATTCGGGCCTACGAATTCATTCACGGCTTGTCGACGACGACGACGACATTGTCGACATCGACGTCGTCGACGACAACGTTGCCGTCCGGAATTCCCTACGATACCTGCCTGTCCTACGTGGCCTGCTCGGGGGATTCCCTCCACGGGTTCTGCCCGCACATCGATACGACCTGCAGCGCCATCAACACGTGTCGGACATGTGCCAATCCGACCCATTCCAAGGGACAGAGCACCTGCGATCCCATCGAATACTTTCCGAATGCCACGGTGCGTCTATGTCTACGTTTGTGTATAATATACTTGTGTATGTATTTGTACATGTATTAGAAACGGCAACCGGTTGGGATGATACAATGAAAAATGACAATGACAATGACAATGACAATGGGGGTGATAGAAACAACTTTCTTGGATCCCATCCAATTGGACATTGCTTCTCGTGCTTGCAGTTGTAAAAATGTGTTGCATTTGCATTTGCATTTGTATTTGTATTTGTTGTATTGTTTTTGTTCCCATCCCACACCACACCACACTCACACCCCAAACAAACAAACAAACAAACAAACAAACAAACAAACAAACAGGTCGCCGAGTACGGGACGTATTCGCTCGGCGACGGACTCTTTCCCATCATGGCCGAGATTTTTCTGCGTGGACCCGTCAAGGCCTCGGTCAACGCCGGACCGCTGAAGGACTACGAGGGAGGGATCCTCCGAGATTCTCCCGCCACACGAAACACCACCCACAACCACGGGGTGAGCATCGTGGGGTGGGGGCACGACGAAACGGAGGACCTGCAATACTGGATTGTCCGGAACAGTGTGCGTAGCAGCATTGTATTGCATTGTGTTGTTTTGTGCCGTGCTGTGCCGTGCCGTGCTGTTTGTTTGTTTTGCGTGTTGTGCCCTAGTGTGTTGGAGTGTGTTACAGTGTGTTTTGAGTTGCATAATTTCTTTCGGCTTGCCGGAGCGAATCTCTCCTCCTCTCGTTTCGGATCATCGATGGCGGAAACCATCGTGCTTCACTGACTATCGTTTGCTGTTTTGTATTCGGTGGATCGCGTTCTCTCGGTTTTCTTTTTTTTCTTTTTTGTTTGGTTTGCGTGTGCCTTGCGATCGATGATTGGGGGGGGTTCCTGTTTGGGTTCATTCATTCATTCAGTGGTACGTCCGCACGATCCGTCTGCGTTCCGTTCCAGAATGGTCCCAAGCCCAATCAACGCTCTTATTTCTTACCCGATGCAATCGTCTTCTCCTCTCGTCTCATTTCTTCTCTTCTCTTCTACTCGTTTCCGTCCATGTGATCTTTCTTTTGCGTGTGTCGTATTTTTGACGGGTGTTC
This sequence comes from Pseudo-nitzschia pungens, assembly GCA_037355855.1. Taxonomy (NCBI): domain Eukaryota; phylum Bacillariophyta; class Bacillariophyceae; order Bacillariales; family Bacillariaceae; genus Pseudo-nitzschia; species Pseudo-nitzschia pungens. The sequence continues at coordinate 5,175,853 of CM074760.1, read as the reverse complement.
GCCCCTCGATGCGATTCGGTTCTCCTTGTCTATCGTCAACATCGTCGTCACCGACGCGGTACGTGTGCGCGTACGCACTATACCACACCAAACCATCGTGCCACATCACATATCACATGACATGACATCACATCACACCATACTATCATATTATCATTATCATATTACCCTATCATGTCGCAACAGGGGCGAGTACTGGGGCGAGCTCGGTTTCTTTCGCGTCGAACTCGGCAAGAATCTGTTGGGGATCGAGGGACACATTGCCTGGGCGACACCGGGGACCTTCAGCGACACCAATTTCCCCTGTCTCAAGGACGGGACCAATTGTCGGACCGAACGGGGTCGTCGGGAGATGGATTCCACGGAGGATACGGACAACATTGCGAACAGGAACACGGACACGGACACGAATGCAAAGGCAAGTGCAATTGCAAGTGCAAATTCGAATGCTTACACGACTACCTATACGTATAGGGATCCTTCCGAAACACCGGTGTCGTCGATCCGTCGAAGGCTTCGGCAAGCGGGGCTGCGAGCCACTAGCTAGCTGGCTGGCTAGTCGAGGGAGAACCCGGAGTCGTTGCCGATGGATGCTATAACCAGAGGTGCAGTCAGTCGGGTTTTTTGATTCTGAGAAAGCGAACTACGCACTAGTTTACGATGCTGCGATAAGATCATGATGTAATGCAAAAGTCTTCGATCTATTGGTGTTAGTAGAAGCAGAGTCCGTTCGCCTTATCCGTGATACTACCGCAGCAATCGATAGGAGGTGCGACGCCGATAGAGCATTGATCCGATACACATAATATGTTTAGTCACATATGCGTACATGCATATCGATCAAAAGAAATCGGACTCGTCCAGCGTGTAGCCAAAGTACGCAAACATTTGTTGGAGGGCTTCCTTGGACAGGCTCGGATTGTTTTGGGTGGCGTAAAGCATTCTGGAGAATTCGGGCGAGTGATACTTGTTTTGCTCCCACTTCCACAGCTGCTGTATGAAGGAAACGTGCCGCTTCGCCTCGAAGATCAGGCCCCTGCCGAGCGTCATTTCCAGTATTTTCAGGTGCGTCGTGTACGGTGGCAGCACCGAATACTGGTTGAAGTAATCCTGGCAGAGGGTGATGGCGTTCCCCACGTCCCCCAGATTCAGCAGGCCGTCGATGCTGGCCTCGATGGTTTCCTTGGTGGGTGTGAGACCGTTCGATAGCAATTGGCGAGTGTATTCCTTCATGGTCGGAACGTCGCCGACCCTTGACAGACCAATCAACAGGGTGTTGTAGGCGATAATGTCGGGTTTGATCTTGTTGGCGGGCATTACCTCGTCGAGGATGTGCATTGCCCTCCAGAGACTTCCCCGGTTGACACAAACCCGCATCAATACGGAATAGCTGATCAGGTCGAGTTCCACCGGATCGTGTCCGCACGCTCCCTGTTTCAGCGAGTCGGCAAAGGATATCGCGGAGGTGAGGACCGGGCTCCAATCCGGATCGGACTCTCGTTCTAGTTTGAGCTGCTTGATGTCCGATCCCGGTTTTCGTACCAGTTTCCCTCGAACCTGGGAGGGGATTTTGTGATACGGAGGTGGTGGTCGCATGTTTATTCGGACCTGGACGGGACGGTTTCGAAAGGTTGCCATTTCGTGACCGTTGTTGTCGCTTGTCGCTGAATCCGCGACAGTCCCAACACTGTCGTCGTCGTCGTCGTCGTCGTCGTCTACAGGCTTTCGGACGACTCGATAAAAGAAGTGCGTCAACTTCGCAGTCCTCCCGGTTCTTGCAAATGTATTCAGCATGCGATTCGCCATTTTCGTTGTCAGAGCGACATCGCGCTGGTTCATATTGATCAATATGGCATCCAGCCACCTCGTAGGATCGTCGATTTTTGGCTGCTTGTTTTCGGGCAAAAAGATGTTTCGATTGCGTCTCAGGTACAGACCGGCAGCGTCAATGGCCGTAATGGCGTGAACAAATTCCTGCTCTCTCGGTGGATAATCCCGAGATTTTCGGAGCGACAGCAGCTGGATTGCCCTCCCGACGTTGCCTGCCTTTCCGTTTGCTTCCAGCATGCTGAGGGACAAGGAGTCCGTCATTTTTGTCATGCCAACGCTCCCGATGTATCGTTCCCACTCCCGGATCTTTTGAGACAAGACGTGCGTTGGCAGCCTGCACCGCAACACAGCGACGAATGCCTGCTGTGTTGTCTCGGGAGAAAAAAACAACCGCTTCATTTCGCTCGAGACGGAATGAGAATCGTCCGTTTCGTCTTGCTTGTGGTAGAAATACTTGAGAAAGTATTCGTACCGATCGACCGTTTCTTTTACAAAGCCGACGTTCCATTTTTTCTTGGACGCGTTGTTTGGGCCGTTGGGGGCACCTCCCCGTCCCTGGTTGAAACGACATGCCCGATCCAGATCCTTGATCACCGAGGGAAGAGTTGTTGCAAAATTCTGGCGCGGAGCAAGCTCATCGTCCACTGCTGCCGCGTCGAAATCATCCTTCAAATGTCCGTCGTGAATGGTTGTCGTGTGGGATGCCGTGGCGGTGGAAAACGATTTTTTCAAAGACACCAACAATCCAGAATTCCGCTTCCCCGGTGGTACGAAAGCCTGCGGTGGAATTGTTATTATTGATTGCAAGGCGGAAGTTATCCGAGCCGAAGAGTCATCAGTCTTTCCGGTCGTTGTTGTATGTGCTGTCGTGATTGCTGTCGTTCTTCGACCGACTTGATTGTGAAAGAATTCCTTTCGTGACCCCAAAACTTGCTTCAAAATTGTCCGCGTTGTCGGCTGAATGCAACGCTGGCGTCCGAGTGCAAAAGAGGACATCTTTAGGGTTGCGTTCACGGTGGTGTCATCGATGGCAGCAACTTGACAGTTGCGGAGTGTGAAGTACCCGTACCGTACGCACTAGAAAGTAGCGAGTGTTCGATGTTCGGTGTTTGGTGTTTGGTGTTCGATAACTTTGCTGTGTTGTTGCATCCGTGCAATGTGCAAGCGATGATTGACGATGATTCGCGCTCTCCACCGAGTGAGTCGTCGTCTGCTGGGATAATAACAGTAATTTTTTTGTGGCCTCAAATTTGAAATCTCAGATCTAACCTTACCGGTAACCTTACCGGTACTGTATTTCAAAATCAAATCGAAAGTTTTTGTGGGGTGCAATACACCGCATGTTAAAAAATGAACGTTCACTTGCACCCACCAGCGCAACAGTATTCCACTAACTTACGATACGTACATACGTACGTATAAACAAGTACAGTATGAATGAATCAAAAAATAATACCGTACGGTAAGGTTAACCTTACTTCTTCCGTGGTGATTTCAAAATCTACCATGTTATGCGCTGCGAACGCAAATACCGGTACCTGTCTCACGACAAACGAAGTTGGAGTGTACGCAAATCTGGCATTTTGAGGTCAAACTAAGGTTAACCTTAAATCTTACTGCTAACCTGGTAAGAAACATAAATTGGGAAAATCCGACACGGAAATCTGGTAAGATCTTATTCAAAAAACACATACAGGTAAGATTTACTGAAGTAAGTTACGTATTTTCGTATGAAGATATTTCACCTCGGTGTCATTATCCTTGTGGTTAAGTAAGATTACTACGGAATTCCTATCAGCTGTCCCCCGGTTTCCGTAGAAATTGGTAGTGGAGGATGTAGAACCAGGGGACAGCTGATAGGAACTTTGTAGTAGTACGGTAACCTTAAGGTTACCACCGGTACATATTTTCGCACTGGTACGAGCATAACAAAATTTAAAAAAATGATTGCTTCCGATGATGATTCCTCTTTCTTTTGATTGAGATGAAACTCTAAACTTATAAAAATCAACATTGAATCAATTGCTACGGACGCGGCTACATTTTTGTCACAGAAAATTGCTTGTGTGATGTTTGAATCAAATGCGTCGTCGACAAGAAGCTCCAGGGTTGATGAGAACCAGCATTCTTGTTCGCTTCTTGTTCTTCTTGTTGCTCTGGTGGTGGCCACCACGCATTCTGTGCTTCCGAACCACCATCAGCAAGGATTTGAATGATAACACTGCATAGTACTACTATCAAAAATCATGACAAGAATGGTGTTGGCAGGAGCAACTCCAAATTCACATCCAGAATGATTCAGCACTGGAAGAACTCAGCAGTTAAAAGCTCCTCCTGATGGCGCGACCGGGCAATTTCTGTTTCCTTACGGGTTCATAAGAAACAGCATCGGCACCAGTACCTCCTGTGCTAGTGCCACTACTAGTAGTACGAATAGTCTTTTGAGTGCCAACCCCAACCCCAACTATACACGTAGGAATAGCAGCTGGGTTGTTGACACATGCAACTGGTGCAATTGTAGGAGCATTGGTCGGAGGTTTGGTGGTGGGATTAGGAGTAGGTTCAGGAGTGGGATGAGCAGTAGGAGGTTCGGTTGGAGGATCGGTTGGAGGATCGGTAGGAGAATTGGTGGGAGAATTGGTGGGAGAATCAGTGGGAGGAGCGGTTGGAGGATCGGTAGGAGAATTGGTGGGAGAATTGGTAGGAAGTTTGGTTGGAGGATCGGTAGGAGAATTTGTAGGAGAATTGGTGGGAGAATCGGTGGGAGAATTTGTAGGAGAATCAGTGGGAGAATTTGTAGGAGAATCAGTGGGAGAATCAGTGGGAGGAGCGGTTGGAGGATCGGTAGGAAGTTTGGTTGGAGGATCGGTAGGAGAATTTGTAGGAGAATTGGTGGGAGAATCGGTGGGAGAATTTGTAGGAGAATCAGTGGGAGAATCAGTGGGAGGAGCGGTTGGAGGATCGGTAGGAGAATTGGTGGGAGAATTGGTAGGAAGTTTGGTTGGAGGATCGGTAGGAGAATTTGTAGGAGAATTGGTGGGAGAATCGGTGGGAGAATTTGTAGGAGAATCAGTGGGAGGAGCGGTTGGAGGATCGGTAGGAGAATTTATGGGAGAATCGTTACGAGAAGCGATGGGAGAAGTGGTGGGAGAATCGGTAGGAGGTTTGGTGGGAGAAGTGGTGGGAGAATCAGTGGGAGGTTTGGTGGGAGAAGCAGTGGGAGAAGCGGTGGGAGAAGCGGTAGGAGAAGCGATGGGAGAAGTGGTGGGAGAATCGGTAGGAGAAGTGGTGGGAGAATCGGTGGGAGAATCAGTGGGAGAATCAGTTGGAGGATCGGTTGGAGGATCGGTAGGAGAATTTGTGGGAGAATCGCTACAAGAAGCGATGGGAGAAGTGGTGGGAGAATCGGTAGGAGGTTTGGTGGGAGAAGCAGTGGGAGGTTTGGTGGGAGAAGCAGTAGGAGAAGCGGTGGGAGAAGTTGTGGGAGAAGTGGTGGGAGAATCGGTAGGAGAAGCGATGGGAGAAGTGGTGGGAGAATCGGTGGGAGAAGTGGTGGGAGGAGCGGTAGGAGAAGCGTTAGGAGGAGCGTTAGGAGGTTTGGTGGGGGAATCAGTGGGAGAATCGGTGGGAGAAGTGATGGGAGAAGCGGTGGGGGAAGCGGTGAGAGGAGCGGTAGGAGGAGCGGTAGGAGGCTTGGTGGGAGAATCGGTGGGAGAAGTGGTGGGAGAATCGGTGGAAGGAGCGGTAGGAGAAGCGGTTACAGCGGCTAGAGTGGGATTGCGAGTCGGATTGCCTGTTGGATTGCGAGTGGGATTGCCTGTTGGATTGCGAGTCGGATTGAAAGTTGAATTGAGAGTTGGATTGGGTGTCGGATTGCGTGTCGGAGTAGGAGTCGCAGTAGGGGGATCCGTTACCACAGGGGGAGTACTCGCGCCTGCATCTGGTGTATCAGTTGGTTTCTGACCGGCTGTTGGACTTGGAGTGGGCTCACGTGTGGGCTCACGAGTGGGCTCACGTGTGGGCTCACGAGTGGGCTCACGTGTGGGCTCACGAGTGGGCTCACGAGTGGGCTCGCGAGTGGGCTCGCGAGTGGGCGTCTCAGTTGGTTCCCTGGTATTGCGTGTCGGATTGCCTGTCGGATTGCGAGTGGGATTGCCTGTTGGATTGGGTGTCGGATTGCGTGTCGGAGTAGGAGTCGCAGTAGGGGGATCCGTTACCACAGGGGGAGTACTCGCGCCTGCATCTGGTGTATCAGTTGGCTTCTGACCGGCTGTTGGACTTGGAGTGGGCTCACGTGTGGGCTCACGAGTGGGCTCACGTGTGGGCTCACGAGTGGGCTCACGAGTGGGCTCGCGAGTGGGCGTCTCAGTTGGTTCCCTGGTGGGCTTCCTGGTGGGCTTCCTGGTGGGCTTCCTGGTGGGCTTCCTGGTAGGCTTCCTGGTAGGCTTCCTAGTTGGTCTCCTGGTGGGTGGGCTGGTTGGGAGGCTGGCAGGAATTTCAGTACTACTACTGGTAATCGTTGCGTTGCAAGGAACACTAACGAATTCATCGCTGAATAACACATCGGTGACATTTGGAGTACACTGGCCTAGGCAAAGCTGTCTGACACCAGTGATGACTTGAGAAGGCAAGACAATTTGATCCGGCTGATTACTGCTTTGTAATGCGACATTGTACTCACTAACCATGAGGGTGTCGGATGGACCATGGCATACACAGACGGCATCTTCACTGGGCATGTACGGCTGGAAGGAAAATGCGTCCGTGTACAAATCTGGAACCGTTCCGGTGCACTGGAACTCCAGAGCATTGGTACGGATAACACTTCCAATCAAGAACTTATTTTCGGTCGTTTTGGAAGCCAAGATCAATGACAACTCGAGGATCTTGTAGGCGTTGTTGTAAATGTACTGACAACCAATGAGCATGTTGTACGAATAGGAAAAAGCTGTCTCGAGTTCCTCTAGAACAGTTACGTTGCTGGTTGAATAAGAATTGTCAAGAAGAAATTACGATGCACGTGAGAAATGAAGTGTATAAGAGGTATCAAAGAGATCCATGGTTGATGGCATGAAGTTGTGATCGTCAAACGGAATCGCGAATGCAATATTTGGATGATCGTCGTCGACGACTTATTACGAGGCACTCACGAAAAATCAAAAGCTGGTCCATCATATGATACCAAAGTGAAAACAGTGAATTTGTCATTCATAGGGTTTGCAGGAGTGCAGTTGAATAAGTGTTCGTCCATTTTACGTTGAACGACAGAATATTCGTTCCCATTGCCATCGAAAGAGTTATGTCGCGGAGGATCGAGTCGATTGCCCCCTGTGACAATGGACGCAGAGTCCCCATCGACAGAAGGAAGGGGTGACAAAAGAAGAAGTACGGGAAAGATGGAAAAAATGTCATGGCGACTTGTTTGTGCAAATTCCAGTCAAACGTTGAATTTTGCATAGAAATTGAAAACAAATTTATGAAAAGAGAAATCGGCGTCATTGATTGATGACATATCGGACGATGTTCGATAATATCAGCAGGAATCTCGCGATCTAAGTTTCTAAGTCATTCACTTCCAAAGAGGACGGAAGTATGGATCGGCATCGTTTCGGAACATCGGACAAGCCCAACTTTTCTTCCACATGTTCCATTCAATTTCGACCATCTTCAGGTATACGTGCCTTCGAGTTTCACTTTCTCAACGCGCAAGAGTCAGTGTATCTCGGAACCAATTGAATCTCCGATCATGGTTTTTGACATTCATGGGTGTTTCGGATTTTTCCAGGGTACATTCGACCGAAGTTGGAATATAGTACTGATAGTCTTCGGATGTTTCCTTCCTTGGCTTGTCCGTCGATAGAGGATCATCGAAAAATGAGAGAAGGCCGAATTGTTTTGAGACACATTCGGATTGGGACGTTCCTCTGCTGTACGGGTACCGCTGATTTTAAAATCTTTACTCGTAGGTCATCCGAAGAGAACCGTACGTGCTCGTAATCCACTGGGCGGGATTCAACCCAAAATCGGTTCTGCACGGTAATTAGTTTGTTTACTTTTTTGGGTAACCTCACACACACTAACTTACCGCAACAGACCAAACACTAACAGCTTTTTTTGCACCTCTATCTTGTCAAGGACAGAACCATCTTCACCTCTATCACATCGACCAAATCCACACCTTGATCACATCATCCAAGGAAAGATCTGCACCTCTATCCAGATATGCTGTCATCTTCGGCTGTCAAGGAAAAAACTGGATGAAGTCATTTGCTTGATCCAAAGATTTTCCTTGATGCAGTTACTTATTCAATCAGACAATTGTATCCAGAGGAGGGTCATGATTATCAAATTTCAAACCTGGGGCTATCTGTACGTCTCTGTGACTTGTCCTTGACAGTTGCAAAGTATTTCCCACATGTGAGCCAAAATTGGTTAGAATATCAAGCTCTTCTTGTCAATCTTGTTACTATGGTGTGTCCTGCTCTGTCACTGATGAAATCATGTTGAATTTGAGAGATGCTGGTTTTCATTTCAGAACTGATCCCCATCCCTGGTATGCTTTTGAGAAATTGTGTGCGCGGTTGCTTGGTGAAAACGCCTGGCAGGGTCAAATCAAAGCAAGGTTTCTTCAGTGGTGTTCATTTAACCCCAAGTGGGAGGCCTTTCGGTGCTTTGATGATGAATTCAACAAACACAAAGTCAATCAAAAGCTTTGCAGAATTGGGTATGTATGGTATGACCTGATCTGTTGGATGAATGCTTTGAACAGCAGGGGAGTTGCTTTTGCTGATGATATACCAGTTTGTGTCATCAATGGAAAGATGACTACTGTAATTGGAACAATCCAGGCTGCATCGGGTGACAACCTCTTTGATTATGGAAGATTTTTTCTGTCACAGTGGCTCACTTTCATGATTGGTCTTGCACTACTGGAGGGTGGGTTACACTTACTTCAACTCAATGTTCCAGTGAAAGGAACTGCTTCTGACAATCACTTCTTGAATGCAACGGAATGTGACTCTGTTTCTGACCACAGTAGGACAGGACAGCATCAGCCTATACCAGAATATGAGCTAGATGAAGTGATAAAAACGACTTCAAAAGAACTGGGATTTCCTATTTATCTGAGGACAGTGATGGAGGTATTGGGATGTGAATCAACAGGTCATCTGAAACTTGGGAAAAAAATGTATACATCAAGGGGAGGCGCCTGTTTGATATAGATAATCAAAATGGCTTTTCTATGAACAAAGATCCCGACTTGCCATATTGGGATACAACAGAAAGTCCTTCAGAAACGTTTGTGTCTTAAATCCAGAGAAATGCAAGGCAATAGCAAGGTAAGAAATGAGAACCGTGTGGAACTACTATTATGTGATCAATGTGTGGTTCCGACTTGCGCTTGCCTTTTATTGATTTAGGTTTTACCAAGAACATTCTGTCATTACAGACAATGTGATTGACCAATCCCTTTTTCTAGATTGAAGAAATAGTTAGTTCCTTTTTCAAGTTATATCAGTCTGGACATTGTCTTTGTTGCATTTTGTTTGTCACCCAACTAGACTCGTACTGGGATGTCAACTGGCGCAGGCATGATGCAATGACGAAGAGCGACAGCGCTAAGAAGGAAGCTATGTAAAGCATGAGCAGCGCGTTACGAACGCACACTGGATTGCTATTACATGGGCTTGCCATGTTAGTACCATGGAACCAGTACTGAAGAGCCAGTAGGGAGTGACAATCAACAAAAGAACAAAGAACAGCGTGTCAAGCAGACAGCTAGATTGCTGGAAGCAATCAAACCGCTGCTAGCGCCAGTAAGCAGTGCCAACGAACACAAAGCCACGCTAGATTGCTGGTAGCCAACGCACACGAAGCCACGCTAGATTGCTGGTAGCAATCAAACCAGTGACTATGAGCAACGTCGGGACAAGCATTCATTGCTTCTGGATTGTTCCGGCAATTGCAATGAATGCTGGGCGTAAATATGTTCGGGGGGAAGGAGGTGTTATTGTTTCAATTGCTCGTTGTGGCCCAGGTCGATGGAGGTTTCCCCGGCGATGAGGGATACCAACGAATTCGGAGACGACGGCTTCTCCGATCTCGACGAGGACGACACGATGAGTCCTCCCCTTGCTACGGGATCTTACCGGCAAATTCGGAGACGACAAAACAATAGTCCAGCAGTGGAATATAGTTCGGTCTCAGTGGGGCAAAGAATGAAGAACACGGGTCTGAAAGACCTACTACCATCAACACCGATAGAAAATCCACCAAATGTCTGAAAGGTTCTTTCCTCCTTTGCTATTATATGAACAAGAATATTATGGTACCTATATACTTTGATCACTCTGATTTATCCAGTAATTTGTAGAGATTTTTCTGCCGTGGGACGCACCAGATTTTTTTATCTCAAAAAAGATCAGCGCGCCGCTCGTCGGTCGTTTCCAAACCCGACTGTTCCGTTCCTCGTTGCTTCACTGCCTTCCAGAAACACCCGCACCCCCAAACAAGCTCTGAAAGTATTCGTCCGTGTCCAGGTTGGATGTATTCGGACGGGAAAGAGGAAAGGTAAAGTTGACCAGTTTGGGGATTTCTTTGTAACGGATTTTACGTCCCTTGCTCGCTTTCCGGTCGACGTTCTTCTTCTTTTTGCTGTTGTTGCTGTCGCTGCTGTTGTTGTAGTTGGTCGAAGATCGCAGCGCATTTGACGAAGCCTCTCCCGATCGTGCGGCGTTCTCACTAGTGGAATTGGCCACAAAGTCTTTCAAGAGTTGTTGGTACACCTTGGAATCGTCGAACAACGCTACCGAACCGGATGGCGCGGAGAACTGTTCCTCGTTGTTGTCGTTATTGTTGTTGCGGAGTTCCTCGTATTCTACGGTCGCTTCCACCTGTTCCCAAAAGGTGGAATCCATGATCCGGAATTGGGACTTTGCCGTCACGCCAGAGTGAAGTCTCAGGTTTTTGTGTTTTCGATTGAGAATTTTCTTCCATTCCTCCCGGTGTTTCTCGTATTCCGTTTGCAGCGCATCATGGAGGTCGGCACTGGCCGACGCGGAAGGACGAAGAAGGTCTCGGCAGTCGTACTCTTTTTCGTCGTCGTCGTCGTCGTCGTCATCTGATTCTGGCAGAGCCGAAATTCCCGACAGCTGGTTTCGTGTCTCCAGGAGCTTTTGTATGAGCGCATTGCAGCCATCACGGAACGAGGAGGAGTCGTTGTCGCTACCGGAGGAGCCATCGTTCACCTTGTTAATCGCTCGCTGGAGAAGGATGCGCGACTCCAGCAAGTGGTTGTATATTTTCGATTGGCTCTGCACTTCTTCTGCCCGTTTCTTTTCCGCGGTCGTCTCCTTCCGTCGCTTCCGTTCCGCCTTGCGGTCCTGGGTGTCCAGCTCTTCGATGGCATCGAAAATCGACAAATCTCTTTTTCTCCCCATGCTACTACTGCCTGTCGTTGTTTGTTTGCAATGGATTTAGATTTGGATTTGTTAGATTTCTCTTTTGTCTGCTTTCGGTTGACTGCTACGTGCGAGTGTGAAGAAGACTGGGTGCACTTCCTAAAATGCTTTTCTAGATATGAATCAGGGACGATAGGAAGGAAGACGGTCTTGACCTGCCACACAAAGTACAAAGTGAGCAGCTATCGAATGAGCATTTCTTCGGCATGTACGAAAAATGCTTTGTGTAGTTAAGATTTACCGGTATTACCGATGTGCTCTGTCCGAGACCAAAGAACAAAATCGGGTTGATTCAACCGAGTTGCTTACAACAAGTATTTTTTCTATTATTTTTTTCCAAAAAATAACAAAGCTTCGACTTCGACTTTCGTTTGTTTCGGTGGGTCTCGTTTGGTTGGAATAGCGTACGTAGTAGGACTGTCCATCCGTCGTTCGATATGCGACACGACAACTGGACCAGGAACCTTACCGCCTAAAAAGGTACGTACCCGGAAAAAATTATAATGAATCCAGTCGGAGTGACAGATTGTTGCCTCACTATCTGACCAAATACCTCCTCCCAGTAACGGAAACCTCCTCAACGAAAGTTACAACCTATTCGTAAACACTATAAACCGACTGTTTGCAACAACTCCAGTTGAAATCGGTGACTTACATCCATAGCTTTGGCCCCCTGTAGTTAGTGGTTTTTTCAAAAAATTGCCAAAAATTGATCCATCATGGTAAATGTAGACACTGGTACATTTTCTACACCGGACCATACGATCGAGTGACAGCATGTACATTTTCTACGATCAAGTGACAGCATGTTGAACCAAAAAAAAACGAATTCGAAAAAAATAAGTTCTGTTTTTTGCTATGCGCGCAAGCCGAAAAACTATGCCGGCTCGATGCTGTCACTCGAAAACAGATAATTTTTGACCCAATTTCTGTATTTGAGAGCTTACTAAGGGAAGAATAAGCAAGATTGTTTAAAAGTAAATATAGAGCATTGTAGAGTAGAGTGTTAGCTAACAGATGATGTCTTTACTTTGAACAGAGGTGGTGTATGCAAGGAGATATTCCAAAAAGCAAAGATGCTGTCACTGAACTGGATCCATTATAGTAAACGTGCTTCATTATAATTTTTTCCGGGTACCGTTCTCACAAAATAACATTTGTGAAAACGTAAATCACACCGTCTGTCATTCCACCCGATCACAGGGCGGTTCCCACTCCCTCCAAGAAGTCGGAAGCAGCAAAACACAGAACGTAAGTGTGAAAAACACAAGTTCGAAGATATGCATTAAAACACAAGACACGAAGACTGTCGCAACACCTGTGCAATTCAAACGATTGCATCATTGTGAATCATACATTAATTTTGTGAACACATAATATCAGTTTGCACCTATCTCCAGCTGCTGCAGTGACAATAACACGAAAACACGACGAACAACACGTACAATTACAAAAGACAACAACATCAACGCCGCTCCCCGATACGACGTCACGCTCGTTCTCTTCTCCTCAATGATATCAAATTTCTTTCAACGCAAGTCCAGCCCAGATGGGAATGAAGTTGGGGGAAAAAACAACAACACCACCAACAACAACAACGTGGAACAAAACACCAGTAACAATGTCAGCAGCAAGAACGTTGAAAAGAACACTGACAGCCGACACATCAACATCGAACAAAATGACAGCGTCGACGTCAACGTCAACGTGGAAGGAACCATTGAAAAAAACAATGATAAACAGCAGCATTTTACGACCAAGAACAACGAGCGACGACCGCATCCAAGGAACCCATATGTTAACTGCGGAGTTACGTACAGCGCTTCAGCAAAACGTATCAGCATCCCCAACACAACAACAAGAATGAACACCAATGCCAGCAACGCCAACGCCAACGCCAACGCCAACGCCAAGGGAACAGTTCAAACGCTCTGCAGCAGAGACATCCTAAATAAACAAAGCCACGATGCAATTGCAATTAAACTGTACAATCAATTAAAAGAACACACAGGAGATGCACATCTGAAGAACTTTGAAGATTTGACGTTTGATGATGTTGTCAACGATAATGTTGTATACATTATTACAGATCATTGTCGTAGATTGACAGCAAATCCCATTCCTAAGGGTTGGTGGAAGCAAGATGGTTGGGTAAAAGAAAAGCCTGATACATTGGGTTACAATACTTTGATTAAATATTTTGAGCCCCTTTTCCAAATTCTTCAAAGCTGCTTTCCACACCATCCCAAACTTCTTGGGCTCAAAGATGGTCAGCAATGGTGGATTAACGTCAGGAACAATCTACGAAGAGGATATACCCATGAAAGAATTAAAGGGGTGGAGGAAGAATTTGATCCCAAGTGCGCTTCTTTGTACATAATAAACCAACCAAAACTAACACGCTATCAAATTGGAGAGATGCATTATGTGGACAAAGCTGATCTGTTTCATATTAATGACAGTTTGATGCGAAACTATGAACTACGCGCACAGTTGTTGACAAGTGCCTTTGCTGTGAGTAGAGGGGGGGAAGTTAAGTGGAACAGATTCTCTTTCTTTGTTTTTGATCCAAGATTTCAGGTTACAGATACAGGATGGTGTGAGTTAAAGACTGGGAATTTCTATGCAATGCCCATGGTCAACTTTGCAGATCCGTCAAAATTTCAAGTTGACTGGTACAATGCAATGGCTTGTGCCTTTGCTGTTGATGACAGCATATTGAACAGACCTCCTGATGCAAACCATGATTTTGTGTGGCCTAGTTTGCATCGAGTTGAAGATTCCACTGTTGCAAAAATGCTTGGTAGGGAAGCAAGGAAGCAGTTGACATGCCAAAGCAGATGAAGGCTACTTACACCAGCAAAATGTGGAGGAGAGCTGGGGTGACACAGCTGACCTTTCATAAACAACTCAAACGTGAAAATGCAAATGCAAGATCTGGTCATAAGATGAGTGCCAATCAATTTGATACATATGTTACAAATGTGGGGGTTGGATTATCTTTGCCTGCAGCAATGGCTTTGAATGAATACAATGATTGTGATCAAATTCCAGTCCCACCAAGTTTCGATTGGATTGCTGATGACGACAAACCTGAGAAGGCAACCATTTTGAGAATTGTAACTGAGTTCTTACCAAGCAACCTTCCAGACTTTCAGGAAAAGGGAAGGCTCTTCCGAGTGTTGGAAATTATGACAGCCACCGTAATCATGCAGTACAATCACATGGTCAAACGCTTAGGGGATGGTGATCCTGTCATCCACAAGTTGCAGAACATTTTCAGACGCAACAATGAGCTATGTCTCTCCTTGCTTCGGAAATGGTCAATGACCCTCTATGAGCAATTCATTTTGAATAACTCTAAACCTCAAGTGATGGAATCAGCTCATGCTGCTCAGCTTATTGAAAGTGTGAATCACATGAACAGCAGTTTGGCAGTGATGAAACATGAACATCGACAGGCATTGAAGAGCAATGCTGAGGTTCACTCCAAGCTTGATAGTATGATGGCAAGGTTTGACAGACTTCAAGAAGAGAACAAGGAGCTCAGAGAGAGACTTGCCACAATGGTTGCAACGCCACCAAGAAAAAGGAATCATTTATGCCTAGATAATGATGGTGGTGGTGGTAGTACTGAGGATGAAACACAGACCAATTGCGAACGCCGGGTAACTGAGACAACAACTGCTCAACCTCCGTTGACAATTGTAGATCTTACAAGTGACAATCCAATTGCAAGGCAAGGGACCAAGCGTGTGTCCATTGCTGATTGCATTAAGCTTCTACATGAGTTGCGCTCCAATCCAATGAAGAACCATGTGAAAGCTGATGGTACTTTTCTTTATGGAACATTAGACCTCCATTTCCTTAAACGCACAGACAAGTCAATCTACAACTGTGCAATGGAGGTTGTTTTTCTTGCTTGCTTTCCTGAGCAATTGAACCAAATGAGATCTGTATTGCCAATGCAAACTGATATTAAAACACTTGCCAAAACAGTTGAAAAACAAGCCATGGACTTCATGTACCAAATTGAAGGGAGACACGTTCAAGATGCCAATGTTTATGCTGTACAAAAGAAAAAGAAGCACAAGAAGAATCCAAGTCAGCAACCAAAACCATTTGTACTTGGATTTGGAAAAAGAGCTCTTGACTATAAGAAGAAAAAATGTGGTGCAAAATCGTGGAAGGACAAAAGAATGGTTGACTGTCTTCGTATGGATCCTCGCAACTTAGCGATTCCTTTGATACCAACATTGTCAGCTGCTCCACCACCACCACCACCTGCTCAACAAGCTGTAACACCACCACAACAGCAACCAAGTCCACCAGTTGTAGAAGCACCACCACAGTCCCCTATTCAACGACTCTACGGAATGTCCCAGTTTCTAACATTTGGAGGACAAAAATAGAGGAACATACTAAATTACACAAAAAACAATTAATTTCATTATTCATTAATCCATTGTCAAGTCGATCACTTCATTTTCAATTGTGTTGGTCTCTGCATTGTTCTCAGACCAGAGTGCACGATAATTCATTGGGGGTTGCTCAGTAGTCTTTTTAATGCGAAACAATGTAAGTCCTTCGCCGCAGTTGATTCCATATTTTTTCAAGACGCAGAGATTTACAACCTGTCGATCATTTTGACAAACGGAACTCCCATTACTGTTTTTCAACTGCAAGCAATCCAGTAGGAACTTTGCCAAATTGTCAACGTCATTCTGGATGTTGCCGTTCCTTTGTGGGAAAATAAACTCAGCTTTCACTTTGATATTGCTCATCCCAAACGATTTAGGAGAATAACCATGAAGCGCTTGTGCTTTGGAAATTGCAGCAACGAATTCTTCTTGGAGTTTCTTCTGGGTGTTGTATCTGTAGTTTTTCCCACCTCGTCCACCAGTACATTTAATGGATTGTGGTTTACCAATCACAGTGATCACGAGCTCGTTGTCTTCTCGTTTGAAGGGCGCTGACTTGATGCTATCAAAGTGAGGGCGATTTTGTCGTGCTTTCAAACGTGTTGTAGGAGCCATTGTTGAAGGATCGTAGGGGTTTAAAGAAACAAACCACCGACTTGGATCGATGGATCGTAGGGGTCAAATCGATCGGATCGTGGCTTGGGATGAATCTTAGGGTTCGATTGATCGGATCGGGGCTTGGGATGAATCGTAGGATTCAATCGGTTGTGGGGGAGGAAGACACGGGCTTGGAATCTATGAATCGTAGCGTTCAATCGATCTGATCGTAGGGGAAAGACACGGGCTTGGAATCTATGAATCGTAGGGCGGAGAAGGAAACGAAGAACACTGACGTTCTCTTCTTAATCCTTCGTCACGAAAACAAAGAACTTGAGCGTGTTGAAGTCCTACCAATAGGTATTCCTTCTTTTTCCACCTCAAGGATGTTATTCGGACTAAAGTACAATGAGCCAAGAGCCTACCGTAGGGGTTCTCTTCGTTCTCGGGACGGAGTGCAATAAAGCAACTCTGCTCAAAGTAAGTCGGATTGTGAATCAAAACAGCAGTGATTTGTGTTATTCCTGAAGAAAAAAAGTGAGGAAATAGAAATACAGTGATTTGTGACGGAGGAGCAAAATAATTTGTTCGAAGCATGCAAAATACAGTGATATACAGTGATTTGCTCGTTGTGTTCAAAGCAAGCTGTCAAGCTTTTTTTCTACCTATATTCCTGTACAATTTGTACCGGAAAATCGAATTTTTTTGATTGGCTCATTTGATATCTTTTGCTTGACACCTTTTACTTATTGCACCTTTTTTGAATACTAATTAATATTTTTACTTAGAGCTCTCACCCTCGCTGAAAAAACAAGGAGGGTCAGCAGGAAATTTGTTGCACCTCGTGGTCGTTTTCACAATTCCTTGTGAGAAGGTATTTTTATGTGTGAAGCCGCCGGCTTTGCCGGCGTGAAAACGTTCACGCTACACGTGAAAACGAGGAAATTCCGGTAAGAGTTTACCGGTGTAAAATACTAAATTGGCGCTCCGGTAAAGCGTGGTCCCGTCAGCGTGTGATTATGGTGCATTTTATAGCTATGCCCTTCCAGTAGGATTTGTACCAGATCTACGTACCCCAACTCTTAGCAACCCAATATTATAAGTTAATTAATTAATATACTTATTTAAATAACTTTAATCACCAAAGGTGAAACTAAATTACTCAGTCTGTAACCAGACTTTAACGTCGCCTCCATCATAGAGTCAGGACCCCAAGTGGTAGAACGACAAATTTTTCAAACAAACCTTGAACATCAAGCAGGGAAAAAGACAACCAAGTCCCACAAAATAGGGACCTGAGAGAAAGTGAGATGGGAATGTGGATATTGGGATAAGATCCAGTATCAAAAGGTAAATGACAGGATGAGAAGCAGGAACAGAAGACAAAACCAAGGTACAAAGTGTAATCAACCCTGAGGTCCAGTAAGCCAGGCTCTGAGGAGAGCAGCCTCTTGTTGATATGGCTGCACTGGTTGGACAGGTGCTGCATATTGCTTCCTGGCAAGGTGGATGGTTGCAAGCCACTGCCTCTTGGCAGTCAGGGTGTAACCTTGTAGGACTTGGAAAGGGGTTTGTAAAAGGGAGTGTGACTGGGGAAGTGCACCAGCTGCACCAATTGCCAATTCAGAGGTGATGGAAGCATCAAGAGATTGGTGTTGTTCAGCATCAAGGGTTCCCCCAGGACCATGGAGTCGTTCATTCCTATAGGTCCAAAGATCCCAGGAGGTAAGAAAGAACTGATGGATGATAGCTGTAGCCCAACGTTTGGGAGAGCGCTTGCTTCCAATGTGGGAGTAGTAGGCAGCCTGGATTTGGTACCAGCGAGGAGACCACCTACCAAGAAGCCAGTTGTGCCAACCAATAGTCCTCTGTGCCCTGACAGCAGAAGCAATTGCAAGGGAGTAGGATGATGGATAAATGCTCTGGCCCTTCCGAACTCTGGTGAGAAGATCCACAATGGCAGCCACCAATGATGGATCAGTTTGTTCAACTTCAAGCCGCTGCTGCAGTGGTCCCGTGAAGGCAGACACACTGTGCTGTACTGCCCCAGTGTCCTTGCAGGAGAGCACATGAGAAACCTTCTCGTTGTCTGCATCACACAATGGACACCTAGAGTGATCCTGATACTGGCAGTGAAGTAGTTGGTTGCCAACACCAATACTGCCAGAAGCAAATTTGACAAACCACCTTTGCATGCCAGGAGGTAAACGCTTAAAGGCAGACAGATGGGCACACCAATGGATGGAACTCAAAACAGGTTGTGGAATGGGGATATCATGGTGGGTCTGCCAATATTGAAGAAGAGGAGGACCCGAAATGGCAACATGCAAAGCATTCTGATCAAACCTTGAACACTTGCATCCATTGAGAGAAAAAGCCCAAGGCTCAAACACAAGTCTGGGATAGTGATGGGCAGAAGCTCTATGGACAGAGAGAAATGCCTTGGCCATGCTGTCAACCTGATGATTGCGAAGGGCCCACCAATCAAGAAAGATTCCAGCTTGATGTCCCTGAACCCACTGAAAGTGCACAGAGATTGGCAGGGCAGAAATCATGTTTCTGATGACATAAACATAATCAAAAGACTTCTGGGAAATAACCAATGGCCATGATCCTTGAGCCTGTTTGAGAGCTGTGTCACCATCCAGGGCAATGGTGATAGAGCCAGAAGCAATATCAAAAAGACTCACCAGAGCAGTGCAACAGGTGAGAACCCCAATGATGCCTGCCAGTTCACTCCTGTAGGATGACTGATCCTCAGGGGACCCACTGACAAAATTATAGCCTGTGAGGAACAATGTGTGACGGGCTGACGTAGGTACCCTACGAGAGGCTCTTAATGATTATTGAATCCCGCATATGCTCCAATACACAAGAATATATATGTAATATTCATGTATATATACCGAATATTCAACGTACAAGAGTACACATACAATTCAAACAAAGATTCTCATGACTCACCGATTATTGATATTATGCCCGACGAACAATTATATCATTGTTCGATCGTTCATCCATACTCAAGAAATCATTCCCATCTCGTAAAGTATTCAACCATTCTCTTTAATAACACAATTTATTAACCTTTCATCTTTAAAATACCTCTATCCCGTATTACGCCATCTAATTCTACTCTAGACCGTAACACAGTAATTACTGTTTGTGCTTTAAAGTAGAAACAGAACCAAATCAGTACTGAATCCAAAACAACCTTTATCCTAAACAACAGGGATACATCGATACCCTGACAAACAAAATACTACGGAACAAGAACATCCGAACAATTTGCGCGAAGCGCATTTTGTCCGACGTTCCGATGTTCCAGTACTAAAAATACGTAGATTTCTACACAACTTTACCATGCGATATCTCGCTCCCTTATACACCCCCAATCACAACCCCAGGACCTACATGTATTAACCAAGACCTGCGCTCTTCGTTTCTGCTATCGGTTCAGTTGCTGGATGCTTCGTTTGGTTGCTTTGGTTGCCAATTCACCACTCGGCGGCCGATCGAGCAGCAGCAGCAGCAGCAAACCGACACATAATTTTCTACAGCACTTCCAGTACAGATTCTACCGTACAGCAAAACCGACAACAACGTTGTATTTCTGCTTCGATCTGTTTCCCAGCTCCATTCCAAGGCCCTTAAGTATATCTTATACTTAATGTTCTACACTGTTTCCAAGCTGCTTAAGTGATTCTCACTTAATGTTCTACATTCTTCGAAGTTCCTTGCTGAGTCCTCTTAAGTCTTTTCAAGTCGAAGTTCACGAACAGCCCCTTCCACTGTAGGAATCTTTTTTTCTAAAAAGAAATTCTGTCATCTGTTTTCAAGTCCATTGCCCTGCTGGACCCTAAGTGTTTTCACTTATGGTCCTACTGTTTCTTGACCCAAGCCCCAAAGCCGCTAAGTACAGTTTGCTTAAGGCTCCACCACCTACATAACCCTCTCAGGTGTACTGTATAAATGTCATCTGTTTCCAAGTCTACTGCCCTGATGGACCCTAAGTGTTTTCGCTTATGGTCCTACTGTTTCCTGACCCAAGCCCTAAAGCCACTAAGTACAGTTTGCTTAAGGCTCCCCTACCTACATATACCTCTCAGATGCATTCTTCAACTGTCATCTGTTTTCAAGTCTACTGCCCTGATGGACCATAAGTGTTTTCGCTTATGGTCCTACTGTTTCCTTACCCAAGCCCCAAAGCCGCTAAGTACAGCTTGCTTAAGGCTCTCCTACCTACATATACCTCTCAGATGCACACTTCAACTGTCATCTGTTTTCAAGTCTACTGCCCTGCTGGACCATAAGTGTTCTCACTTAAGGTCCTACTATTTCCTGACCCAAGCCCCAAAGCCGCTAAGTACAGCTTGCTTAAGGCTCTCCTACCTACATAACCCTCTCAGATGCACACTTCAACTGTCATCTGTTTTCAAGTCTACTGCCCTGATAGTCCATAATTGTTTTTGATTATGGACCTACTGTTTTTATGACCCAAGCCCCAAAGCTTCTAAGTACATGTTACTTAACGCACCACCACCTACATATACCCCTCCAGTTCACAGTACAGCAGAGACCTGTTTTCAAGCCTACAGCCCTGATGGTCCATAAGTGTTATCACTTAAAGGCCCTGTTTCCAAGCTACTACAGGAGAGCAAGTTCAAGTTCGAACAGAAGGCCAGCTGTTACGAATTTGAATTTGGTAGTAGGCTCCACCGCCTCTACGTGTTGCTACTACTAAGTTCGAACAGAAGGACAGCTGTTCTGAATTTGGTAGTAGGCTCTGTACTTTATGTACCATACAGTGGTAAGGAATGTGGTTCAGGATGTGTTTGGGGATGACTACTCGCATTACTGGTGATGCTGCAATCCAGCATTCAGAGAGGAGTTTTGCTTTTGTACGCTGACCACTAGCATTACAGATACCATGTATCTAGTCAGGGTTTTGCTTGTGTCAGCTGACCACTAGCATTACGGATGCTGCACACCAGCATTGGAGGGACAGTTTTGCTTGTGTCTTTCCCTTTCACGTTCTTGTTACCCCGTTTCCTGTACGCTTTGCAACAGCAGTGTCTGTTGTGCTCTGGACTGGTTCGTTTTTTTTTTCCTGTTTCTTACCAAGGTTCGTTTGCAAAATAGCCGTCCTTACAACCTGGGGCCTATTCCCCATGGTTGAGGCGGCGCGTCGTTCTACAACTTGGGGCCTAACCTCTCTTCGATTGAGGCGACGATAAAGTCTGGTTACAGACTGAGTAGCTTTTAACCACCTTCGGTGGATTTTCCTACTTAAATAAGTATATTAATATTAATATTAACAAGAACATCCGAAACGTCGATCGACATCTACGAATCAATCGAACAAAACGATCGATATCTACAAAACGATCGATACGATCGATCGAACACCGAATCGATCGAACGCCCTACAAGCAATTCAAATCTCCAATCGATCGATACGATCGAACGCTCTGAACCAAGAAACAATGGCAGGACTATACAGAGATCCTCCAATCCCTTACAAGAGAGCCTTTGATAGCTCCAATCCCAAACTTGTTACACTAACAGTTTACAATCAAGACCAAGAAGACAGCGTCAAAGTCCCTCTATTCACAGACGTCGATTTAGAAGAACTCCTACATACCGAAGAAGCATTTCTGAACGCAGCAGAAGATCTGGATCTATCAGCAAATAAATATATCAAATACTTCGGCCGATGTCTCTCTGTCAATGCCCAAACCAAGTGGAGAGCTTTAACAAGAAGCCAACGTGATTATCCAACTACAAGAAATGGATACACGCGAGCAGTTTCATCCTTCATCAAAGAATATTGCAGCGCTGAAGATGCAAAAGACATCATGCACACTTATCTCCGAACTTGTAAAAAACCAAGCAATGTTTCATGCCAAGATCATGCGAACCGAATGGAACAGCTCTTCAAATACACTGCAAAGCTACAAGGCTTCACAGCTGATCTAAACCATCTACAACAAATGACCATCTTGCTCCACAGCTTTCCAACTGAATGGATTGAAGACTACTGTAGAATCCACAGAGGAATCCGACCACAAACCACTATCCAGTTTATAATCGATCATATGAGCTCTCTAGACAGACTCAGCAAGAGCAACTCCATCGATAATACATACGATTCTGATAACAACAGCGCTAGCAACCAGTCCTATGATACAAGCGTCGAAAACAACAGCTCTGATTCGGACGCTGAAAACAACAATGGCTCTAATTCAGACAGTAACAGCGACGCTGAATCTGATGACGAAGAACAACAAACAAGCAATACCAGCAAGCGCAAGTACAACAACCCGTGCAGAATTGCAGGACACGACCATGATTGGTCTGAATGCCCAAGGAATAAATATTCCAAGAGAAATAAGAGCAATAGCAGCAACAACAGTACTGCTTCAGCTCCTAGCAATGAAACTGGAAGCACTGCTTCCAATGAAGCCTTCCAAGCTTACATCAAGCGAGCAATGGAAACTTACTGCATGGAACATGGCGGACGCGTCGAAAGAAACTTCGATGACAGTCCTACTTGGCAACTATAGCCAAACCAAACAACAAACAAAAGGATCACGCATCCAGGATCATGATATCCACCGCACCGTGCCTTCAGCGCCACAGGCCCTGATTGCCAGTACAGCACTGCTGTCTGGGATGACACATGGAGGAGAACTCCCAAAGAAAAAAGGGAAGGAACCTACAGAGATGAGCCCTGTTGCAAACAAAATGTTCGAACTAAATCAATGCGCTCAAGACCGATCCAAAAAGTGACGGCAACAACAATCAACCAAATAAAATAAAATAACAGATTCAATGGCAAATAAATAACGCAAAAGGTTCGGACGCGAACTAATTGCAAGGGTACAGACGCTTATGCCAAACGAATCAAACAATCGAATCGAATCATATGTATCGATATCAATAAGGGTACAGACGCAAAACAAAAAATAGGGTACAGCAGCAGCAATAACAAGGGCAACGTTGCTCTGGACAAACAAATAGTCCACAGGGAGCTCCAAAGATAAAAGAGCAATCCCACAAAAACCATGTTCAAAACCCACAGAGGTGCTCTGGAGTTACAAAATTCGAAACTCCAATCGACTGCTGCAAACACCCCAAACGAATAATAATATACGTATTTAAATAACTTTAATCACCAAAGGTGAAACTAAATTACTCAGTCTGTAACCAGACTTTAACGTCGCCTCCATCATAGAGTCAGGACCCCAAGTGGCAGAACGACAAATTTTCAAACAAACCTTGAACATCAAGCAGGGAAAAGGACAAACAAGTCCCACAAAAGAGGGACTTGAGAGAAAGTGAAATGGGAATGAAGATATTGGGATAAGATCCAGTATCAAAAGGGATGGGACAGGATGAGAAGCAGTAACAGAAGACAAAACCAAGGGACAAAGTGTAATCAACCCTGAGGTCCAGTAAGCCAGGCTCTGAGAAGAGCAGCCTCTTGTTGGTATGGCTGCA
This sequence comes from Pseudo-nitzschia pungens, assembly GCA_037355855.1. Taxonomy (NCBI): domain Eukaryota; phylum Bacillariophyta; class Bacillariophyceae; order Bacillariales; family Bacillariaceae; genus Pseudo-nitzschia; species Pseudo-nitzschia pungens. The sequence goes on along the minus strand of CM074760.1, from coordinate 5,152,041 downwards.
CTGGTGTGACAGGCGCTGCATATTGCTTCCTTGCAAGGTGGATGGTTGCAAGCCACTGCCGCTTGGCAGTCAGGGTGTAACCTTGTAGGACGTGGAAAGGGGTTTGTAACAGGGAGTGTGACTGGGGAAGTGCACCAGCTGCACCAATTGCCAATTCTGAAGTGATGGAAGCATCAAGAGATTGGTGTTGTTCAGCATCCAGGGTACCCCCAGGACCATGGAGTCGTTCATTCCTATAAGTCCAAAGATCCCAGGAGGTAAGAAAGAACTGATGGATGATAGCTGTAGCCCAACGTTTGGGAGAGCGCTTGCTTCCAATGTGGGAGTAGTAGGCAGCCTGAATTTGGTACCAGCGAGGAGACCACCTACCAAGAAGCCAGTTGTGCCAACCAATAGTCCTCTGTGCCCTGACAGCAGACGCAATTGCAAGTGAGTAAGATGATGGATAAATGTTCTGGCCCTTCCGAACTCTGGTGAGAAGATCCACAATGGCAACAACCAATGATGGATCAGTTTGTTCAACTTCAAGCCTCTTCTGCAGTGGTCCCTTGAAAGCTGACACACTGTGCTGTACTGCCCCAGTGTCCTTGCAGGAGAGCACATGAGAAACCTTCTCGTTGTCTGCATCACACAATGGGCACCTGGAGTGATCCTGATACTGGTAGTGAAGTAGTTGGTTGCCAACACCAATGCATCCAGAAGCAAACTTGACAAACCACCTTTGCATGCCAGGAGGTAATCGCTTGAAGGCAGACAGATGGGCACACCAATGGATGGAACTCAAAACAGGTTGTGGAATGGGAATATCATGGTGGGTCTGCCAGTATTTAAGAAGAGGAGGACCAGAAATGGCAACATGCAGAGCAATCTGATCAAACCTTGAACACTTGCATCCATTGAGAGAAAATGCCCAAGCCTCAAACACAAGTCTGGGATAGTGATGGGCAGAAGCTCTATGAACAGAGAGAAAGGCCTTTGCCATGCTGTCAACCTGATGATTGCGAAGGGCCCACCAATCAAGAAAGATTCCAGCTTGATGGCCCTGAACCCACTGAAAGTGCACAGAGATTGGCAGGGCAGAAATCATGTTTCTGATGACATAAACATAATCAAAAGACTTCTGGGAAATAACCAAAGGCCAAGATCCCTGAGCCTGTTTGAGAGCTGTGTCACCATCCAGAGCAATAGTGATAGAGCCAGAAGCAATATCAAAAAGATTCACCAGAGCAGTGCAACAGGTGAGAACTCCAATGATACCCGCCAGTTCACTCCTGTAGGATGACTGATCCTCAGGGGATCCACTGACAAAATTACAGCCAGTGAGGAACAATGAAGCAGTCTTGGTGGAGGTATTGGGTGACAAAATGAAAGCAGAAGTTCCTCTGAGAAGGTCCGGATCAAATGAACCATCACATACAGCACTGGCAGTACCACTCTCAATAGCATCAACAAGGTGCTGACAGCCAGCCTGTGGTAGGGAATATTTGTGGAGAAGTACTCTTGGAGACGCACAGAGTGCATCAAAGGCATCTACTGGGGAGTCTGGAAGAGAATCAAATGGATTGTACTCCAGAGGATCCATGTCAGGAGGTTCAGAAACAAAAGCAGAGGACCCAACAACGCGTACAACTTGTCCACAAATAACAGGGCAGACAAGCACATCAGCACAGGCTGGTTTGTCAGAAATGAGTTCAGAAGTGACCCTGTATCTACCCCTGCCCTGGGAGGTGCTCACAATCCAGCCAGTAGAAGTTTTGAAGAATATTCTGTTGGTGGATGGAGACAAAAACCAAGGCCAGAGAGAAGCTGTCTGGGCAGAGAGCCAATGCCCAAGATGGAAAGAAGGAGCCAGTGCCCTGGCTGCAGGGGGTGGACAGGGGGGAAGAAAACATGTCTGAAGAGCCTTAGTCCATAAGCGCTTTGCTGCTGGAGGCCAAGATGGAGGACATCTCGGCCAGTCAAGATGATCCCTCAAGTGATTGGAGGAGGTCAGCTGGAAAGCCATGGGAGAGAGTCTTTTTCCATCTGGAGTACAAATGTCAGCAAGGGAAATAGCCTTGAGGGACATGCGCATGTGATTCAAGAGGGACAAGTCAGCACCTCGGAAGCCAGAGTTGACAAAGGCTTGCATGAGATAACAGTCATTGGAACGTAACAGAGGAAGATCTGGGAAGTCTTCAAACAAGCTCACAGGGTGAACAGAGAAAAACTTCCACACATGTTTGTACCAGCAAGGAGTGACGTAGGAAGCAAAAGGATGATATGGGGTGACACCAAGATGGAGAGGAATGCCAAGTTCGAGCCGTAGAGACTCAGCAGTTAGCCTGAGAATCCTACCAGTTTGTGAGGACCTGACAGATTCCTGAAAGAGGGTGGCAATATGACTGAACTCTTGGAGGAGGTATGGATGGATGAATCCAAAGCCTTGATAGAGGGAAGGACCATAGAACACATGTCTGGGAAATGTCCGTGACATCCCTGCTTTATTCAGCACAGGAACAAGAGCTGGGTGAATTATCTTAGTCCAAGTGGCCTCATCAAGTTGCGTGACAGGCATGGGGTATTCAACAGACTTCATGAAAGAATACTTGAAGGTGTAGAGGGATGCGCGCTTCTCACACTTGGAAGCCCTGAGTTGAGAGCCAAAAGACTGAGACTGTGACTTCAAGTGAGCAATCTGTGCTTCCTCATTGCCATCCATGGAGATAAAAACCCCAAGAGTCTTGTCAGCATGGTCAACTTCAAAACGATCCAGGGTAGCGCGATTGCCATTCTTGTCAGCAACTGAGAAGTCACCAGGCATGTCAGCAATGGAGCGATAATCCCAACCGGATCCATTCCATTTGAAATCAATCAAATAACAGAAGGATTTGGCAGGTTCAATAGCACCACCAGTGGCAATAATCCCACCAGCCCACCGGTCAAGAGCTGCCTGAAAGTCAACAGCTAATTCCTCACCAGATGTGGAGGAATCAGAGCCAGCACAAAACAAATCTGTGTCATCCACAAAGGCAAAACCCACAAGAGAAACAAGTTGCAGTGACAATGAAGTGATAAGATGGACACCATGCCCAGCCTGTTGCATCATTCGGAAGACAATTGTTGACACCAAAGCCCAAAGAGTTGGACCAATACCATTGCCTTGGCCACAACCACTGAGAGGAACAGGTTCATCACCATACACAGGACCTGACCGACCAAAACCAGTTTTGATGTGGTGCTTGGCAAGTTGCAAAGTAGACAAAAGAACCTCACACACATGTGCAGGAACCCCAAAGCTTTGGAGAGTGAGACCTGCAATGGGATGAGAGATCCTATCATAGCAGCCCTTAGCATCATTCATAGCAACAGCACCAGATCTGCGCTTCTGCCTCAACACATCACAGATGAGCTTCTTGTTCAGGCAGGTGTTGATGGCCTTGTGGTGTTTCCTGCTTCCATGTTGATCAACAGCCACGGCATTGGCACGTTCAGCATGGGCAAGAATGCGTCTGCCAATCATCTTGTTGTTGATTTGGAACTCAGGAGACATCAGCTAAATAAGCCTCATCTTATCCACTCTATATTCACCAGGTTTCTTGAAGATCTCAACATCAGTGATGACCTGCCAAGCAGAAGGAGAGAAGCCAACAATCAATGGGACGGATCTCAGGAGAGTGTCAAACTTGTTCAACTGGGGATCAAGGGCAAAAGCCTTGTGGTGGGCAAAACTCAAACAAGAAGGTTCACTTGCTGTGCGTTCCCTCTGACGTTTCCAGGCAGCAGCATTGTCAGCTGGACACACTGAGTAGTCAAAGGGGGGCAAACTCAGAATAGAGTCAGGGACTTTGAGACAGGCAAGAAATTCAGAAAGGTATTTGTCAGTGGCAGGAGGAGGGATGTATGTGCCATCAAGGACTTGGGAAGCAGCATGGGCAGTGCCTAGGTAGCCAAAGTCTTGAATGAAGGAGGGAGTCATGGAAGGAGTGCCAAGACACTGCTGTTGACGCCGGACATTGGATGCAGCCATAGCTGGTACCATAGTAGACTGGGACTCCAAGACCTGTTCAACACCATCATGGCCAACTGCAATAGCGCGCAAGACTGCTGACTTGTTGACACGTCCCCGAATAGACCGAGCAGCGAGACCGTTCCCTACGCATCCTGGCACGAATCTGAGAAGCATGCTGGTTGTGAGGCTTGCCTTCAGCAAGAAGTGCATCCACCAGGCCTTGATTGAAGGAGTCTCTCCATGAGGGGGCCAATTTCTTCACTGCCCGGTATTGCTTGTAAGCTTGTTTCAGATGGAGGAGAGCACTGGAAAGGTCACTGTGTTCTCCTTTGTAGAGAGAAAGCTTGCAGGCCAACCTTTTCAAAACAGTATGACTGGTGGACACACCCTGTCTCAACTTAACAACACGCCGCCAAAAGTCAATGGTATCACGATAGACTTGCAGCTTAGGTGACCATGGAACCAAACCAGCTCTAGTGGGGCAGAGGTTTTGTTCAACAGATAGCCTGAGAGAGGTAGAGGTTTCATGGAGTACTTCATATGTGGTGATGAGATCAGTTCGCACAGAAATATCCCCAGACTGAAACTGAGCCAGTAGGTGCTCCAGCTTAGCTTGGAGAGAAAACACTCCAGCCTTGAGAAAGCAGTGCCTCACTCGCTTGAAATACCGTTGTCGCAGATGAGGATGGGAGGACTGGAGTTTGGAAAGAGAGAATCTCACAGGAGGTGGAATATGTTTGCCCATGAGGCTGCAATTACAAACCTCAATCCAAAGCATTCTATGGTCAGATTCCATACCATGGGCACCTCCAAAGGGACAATACCCAGCCCTGAGAACATCAACATTCTCAGAGACCCAAATGGCATCAATTGGTGTTCTGGTAGTGTTTCGGTTGTGAGTGGCAGGAGGAGAAGACGTACTATGAAGGGTAAGAATGGCATCTCTGAAACCAAGAGCCTTGAGCTCAAAAGACAAGCCATCAGTCCTGACATCAGCATTCTGGTCAATCCCAACAATGACTTGATCACCTGCACCCAGGCAGACCTGAAGGGCAGCAGTCAAATCCCTGTGAAAGAGAATGCATGGATTGGGACTGAAAAGATTTTCAGCGGCCTGAAAGTATCGGTACTGTTGATTCCAGACTGAGCCAAGATCCCTATCATTTTCAACTGGGCAGTAGGCAGAAAACATGGTGACATTGTAGCCATCCCTGCCCTGAAACTTGACAAAGGACCATCTACCAAGACCAGATGGATCAGCTCCATGTGCAACCTTGTGTGAGCTGAACAGCTGGTCAATGGAAAAACCTGTACCGCCAGGCTGAAGCCAAGAGCAGGCAGAAGCTTCATGCTTGTTGTTAGCAAGATAAGAAAAACTTGAGGGACTGACATGCTTCATGCGCCGATTGAAAAGGTCACAGGGCAGGAGTTTGGATTCATTCAAACAATGTTCAGCAAAAAGAGCCACACTGGCATTGCTCTTGACAAATTGACGGGCGTTGTGCTTGGACATGGACATAAAGGCAGCTCTGCGCTGTGGTCCAATGTTTTGGAATGTGATGATGGTGGAGTTAGAGGATGGAGCTTGAGGGAAGGAATGACCAAAAGTGTCAGAATCCTTAGCAGCAAGAGAGTCTCCATGAAGAGTTAATTGGACAAAATGAGGGACAGGGGAAGAGTCGGAGGGGGAAAAAGGAGAAACAGGAGAAGCATTGATGGGATTTGGATTGAAAGGCATCCCATCACACCTCATATCAGAAGAGCTAACCATGATCAGAAGGAAACCGAGTCTGTCGCACGGAAGAAAGAGTTGCCGGAGCTGATTTGGTGGAGACATTGGCATGGCTCAAATCACTGACACTAGCATCATGACTGGAAGAGAAAGCAATTGCAGCAACTCCAAGCCTCAATGCAGAGGCTGCATCTTCCCCACCACCGGCAGCAGGAACTGCAGTTGAGGACTCAGGAGAGGCCACAGGGAGGTCACCTGCCATGACATCATGGGGAGGGTCAGGAACTTCAGGGGGAACAACAGGAGAGATACCAGGGGAGGCATCAGTCTTGGCCACATGGGTAGGATCACCGCCAGGAGGAACAGCACCTGCAGGCGCTGAGGCCTGGACATCAGTGAGATTGGAAGTGCCGGTCACTAAAGTATCCATAGATTGAGAGTCATCAAAGCCTCCACCACCACTGTCAGCACGGGCTTGGAGGTTAAAGTGCAAATCCAGATCAAAAGTGAGGTCTGGGGCAAGGTCAACTGACAAGTCATCATCAACAAGTTCCCAATCTCGTGCATCCCCATCACCAAAAAAGGGAAGAGAGTCATCCTGCATTGGATCTGCAGCAGGTGCAGTTTCCACAACACAATTGACAGCAGCATCCCAATGGTAAGCTTCCATTTCAGTCAAGCACTCAGAAGAGAACCATTGTCTAACACAAGAACCATAATGAGCTTCCAGTATAATAGGCAGGAAAGACAACATGGCCATTGCTTCAGCCTTGGTAGTGATATTGTACAAAGCAAGGATCTCGCCTCGGTATGAACTGGTATCAACTGAAAGAAAAAGAGGCCATGACCAATTGTCACGGGTTCTGATGCCCAGAAGCACACTGCGCAGTGTCTTCAAACCCAGCCCTTGGCCCAAGTCAACTGGAAGATCAAGATCAACTACCCCCAAAACAGGAGCAGTTTCATGGCTCTCAATAAATTTGGCTTGGCGGTGCTTAGCCTGGCGAACAGTCTTGAGCTTGGAGGGGGGAAGAGGTCTGTCAGAAGGATTGGTAGCTGTCTCAATAAACTTGTAGAATTTACCATCAGGTAAAGAGGCAATGTCTGAAGGTTTGCAACGGTTGAACTGGGCTTTGAGGAGCTTAACAGTGTGGGCGCGCTTTGTTGCATCACATAAAACATGAGCAGCCAGAACCGGATTGGGATCAGGAGTTCTGGAGTTGTCAAGACTGATATTCTTCCTGATAACAGCAATAGGACATGCCTGAAACCTGGGATGAGTCTGAAGCAATTCGTTGTAGTGGTCAAGATCAAAACTCTGCATGTAAGATCCAAGGAGAAAGCCACAGGTGACAACAACTGGGGCCTGTATGTGGTCATATTTCAGCTCCATGTCACGGTCTCTGAGCCTCTGGAGCAATTGTGCTGAAAAGAGTTTCTCCAGGGAAGCACTGTGGCCCACAAAGAAGCGTAGATGAGGGGCAGTTCTACTGCGAAGCCAGAGCTGAGCAACATACAATTCCAAGGTCTTCCTGTCAGGAAGTGTCGTCCAAAACTTAGTAACAGGCTTGGCCTTGGGGTTGAGCCTGGCTCTGGAGGGAAAAACATACAACACCAGGCGCTTGTCAACAGTCCATAGAAGATCCAAAGCTTCCTTGAGAGACTTGAGCAGCTCATCATATAGTTCCCCAGGGCGTTGTGACATCAACCTTGGAAGGGACAGAGTGACATAAGAACTATGAGAACACTTGGTGCCAGCAGTGACATCCACTGGAGCTCTAGAATCACTGGAGCAAACCCCTCGGCGTTGGAGGAAATGCCCAGCAGAGGAGGACAAGACAGTAGCATCACCACCACCAGGAAGAAAGGACACTGATTTGGAAGTGGAAGCATCATCAACTGCAGTTGGCGCAGGTGTAGGAGGTCGCTTCTTGAAATGCCAGTGGGAGCCAAGCACCTGATTGGCTGCCAACCAAACTCTTCCTTCAGTGCTGGGCAAAAGGTTACCTTCACAATACAGGTCATCAAAACACTCAGGAGACATCTTGGCCAAACCAATAAGACATCTCTTCAGAGCATGGCCTGAAGGTTGCTTGGTCCAGTCTGCAGAGGCTTGAAAGCAGAGAGAAGCAAGGGAAACCAGGGACTCCACAGAAGCAGTTCTCCACTCAGGGTTGTCAGGAAAAGCTTGAGCATATGCTGGAGGGATGGCAGACTGACAGACATCATGGATGGATTTCTTGTCATTCCCATCTTTCTTGCTGAAGAAGTGAGTGGGGCTAGGACACCCAGTCCATAGCCGGGATCCTGCTGGAGTTTTACGAAGAGTGTGGATAGGGGTGGGAATGGAAGCACGACCAGTAAAAGGCCCCTTACCGTAGAAGCACCAGAGGAAGGAATCTGAGTGAGCTTTGTTGGCAGCAGCCAGGGCTTTCTTGCGCAGGGCATGTCGCTCTGCAGACGGTGTGTCAGAAAGAAATGCAAGAGTAGCTTGTTTCAGACTAGACTTGGAAGGAGAGACCTTGGAAGGAGGGTGCTTAGAGTCTGAGTGCTCAGAGCCTGGCTGGCCATCCCTAGACGTCGCACTGTTGGACTTTCCACTGTTGGGCTTCCCACTGTTGGACGTCCCACTGGTGGAATTTCCACTGTTGGACTTCCCACTGTTGGACTTCCCACTATCAGACGTCCCACTGTCGGACTGCCCACTGCCTGAATGCCCTGTGTCCGAATGCCCAGTGCCTGACTGCTCAGTGCTCATATCAACATCATCTAGTGCACCAGTAGACACAGCAGAAGTGAAGGACATATCATCATCAGAAGGGAGTGAATCCCTAGCTGTACGGGGAGAGGGAGGGGGAGAGGGAGTAGCCTGAAGAACGGAACCAGCAGGTAGTCGGCGGGAAGGGGTCCCCGTAAAGGCGCGTTTGTTTGAAGGAGTGTTAGCCAAGGTAGACCTTTTTCGCCTGGAAGCTGGCGGGGGGGGAGGCATGGTGGGGCTAGGATCGTCTGAATAGGCGTGTTGGCTCGGGCGCTGGTAGGCTGTCAGTGTTAACCTGTATGGATATATACAGATGGGTGTAGCCTGGAAACAGGGTACAGCAGCAACAACAAGGGTAACCTTGGTCTGGACAAGGAAAAGGTCCCTGGGGATCCAAAAAATATACTGGAGCACACCCACAAAAGTAACCAGGGAACTTGGAAATTTTTGCTAAAAAACAAGCAAAATTTGTCTCACACTTGGAGCCCAAAAAACTCTGCGCGCGGAAGAGGAAGAACTCTGCAAAATGTGTAGGCTTGTACTCTAGGCTTGTACTCTAGGCTTGTACTCGTACTGTATTACTCGTAGCGTGAAAATTGTGCAAATTTGAACAATTTTGCACCTACTGCAAATCTGGTACTCGTACTGTACTCGTAGCTTGAAAATTGTGCAAGTTTGAACAATTTTTCAACCACTGATTGAAGTCGTAGTAGCTTGCACTAACACTGCAAATTCGAATCGGATACGGTTCGAATTGAAATACAGCAGCCCCAGGGAAGCTTGGACCTTGAAAACAGGGGCTTTAGTAGGAACACTTAGGGACCGGGAGATATCAATGGCAGGGCACACTTAAAAGGCTCAGGAGGGAACTTGAAGTTCAAACTCGCAAGTACTTATAAGTGGAAACAGTATCCAGGGGCAATTGGCTTGAAATAATAATAATATACGTATTTAAATAACTTTAATCACCAAAGGTGAAACTAAATTACTCAGTCTGTAACCAGACTTTAACGTCGCCTCCATCATAGAGTCAGGACCCCAAGTGGCAGAACGACAAATTTTCAAACAAACCTTGAACATCAAGCAGGGGAAGGACAAACAAGTCCCACAAAAGAGGGACTTGAGAGAAAGTGAAATGGGAATGAAGATATTGGGATAAGATCCAGTATCAAAAGGGATGGGACAGGATAAGAAGCAGGAACAGAAGACAAAACCAAGGTACAAAGTGTAATCAACCCTGAGGTCCAGTAAGCCAGGCTCTGAGAAGAGCAGCTTCTTGTTGGTATGGCTGCACTGGTGGGACAGGCGCTGCATACTGCTTCCTTGCAAGGTGGATGGTTGCAAGCCACTGCCGCTTGGCAGTCAGGGTGTAACCTTGTAGGACGTGGAAAGGGGTTTGTAACAGGGAGTGTGACTGGGGAAGTGCACCAGCTGCACCAATTGCCAATTCTGAAGTGATGGAAGCATCAAGAGATTGGTGTTGTTCAGCATCCAGGGTACCCCCAGGACCATGGAGTCGTTCATTCCTATAAGTCCAAAGATCCCAGGAGGTAAGAAAGAACTGATGGATGACAGCTGTAGCCCAACGTTTGGGAGAGCGCTTGCTTCCAATGTGGGAGTAGTAATCAGCCTGGATTTGATACCAGCGAGGAGACCACCTACCAAGAAGCCAGTTGTGCCAGCCAATAGTCCTCTGTGCCCTGACAGCAGACGCAATTGCAAGGGAGTAGGATGATGGATAAATGGTCTGGCCCTTCCGAACTCTGGTGAGAAGATCCACAATGGCAACAACCAATGATGGATCAGTTTGTTCAACTTCAAGCCTCTTCTGCAGTGGTCCCTTGAAAGCTGACACACTGTGCTGTACTGCCCCAGGGTCCTTGCAGGAGAGCACATGAGAGACCTTCTCGTTGTCTGCATCACACAATGGGCACCGGGAGTGATCCTGATACTGGTAGTGAAGTAGTTGGTTGCCAACACCAATGCATCCAGAAGCAAATTTGACAAACCACCGTTGCATGCCAGGAGGTAATCGCTTGAAGGCAGACAGATGGGCACACCAATGGATGGAACTCAAAACAGGTTGTGGAATGGGAATATCATGGTGGGTCTGCCAGTATTTAAGAAGAGGAGGACCAGAAATGGCAACATGCAGAGCATTCTGATCAAACCTTGAACACTTGCATCCATTGAGAGAAAATGCCCAAGGCTCAAACACAAGTCTGGGATAGTGATGGGCCGAAGCTCTATGAACAGAGAGAAAGGCCTTTGCCATGCTGTCAACCTGATGATTGCGAAGGGCCCACCAATCAAGAAAGATTCCAGCTTGATGGCCCTGAACCCACTGAAAGTGCACAGAGATTGGCAGGGCAGAAATCATGTTTCTGATGACATAAACATAGTCAAAAGACTTCTGGGAAATAACCAAAGGCCAAGATCCCTGAGCCTGTTTGAGAGCTGTGTCACCATCCAGAGCAATAGTGATAGAGCCAGAAGCAATATCAAAAAGATTCACCAGAGCAGTGCAACAGGTGAGAACTCCAATGATACCCGCCAGTTCACTCCTGTAGGATGACTGATCCTCAGGGGATCCACTGACAAAATTACAGCCAGTGAGGAACAATGAAGCAGTCTTGGTGGAGGTATTGGGTGACAAAATGAATGCAGAAGTTCCTCTGAGAAGGTCCGGATCAAATGACCCATCACAGACAGCACTGGCAATACCACTCTGGATAGCATCAACAAGGTGTTGACAGCCAGCCTGTGGTAGAGAATATTTGTGGAGAAGTACCCTTGGAGACTCACAGAGTGCATCAAAGGCATCTACTGGGGAGTCTGGAAGAGAATCATATGGATTGTACTCCAGAGGATCCATGTCAGGAGGTTCGGAAACAAAGGCTGAGGACCCAACCACTCGAACAACTTGGCCACAGATAACAGGGCAGACAAGCACATCAGCGCAGGCTGGTTTGTCAGAAAGGATTTCAGCAGTGACCCTGTATCTGCCCCTGCCCTGGGAGGTGCTCACAGTCCAGCCAGTAGAAGTTTTGAAGAATATTCTGTTGGTGGATGGAGACAAAAACCAAGGCCAAAGAGAAGCTGTCTGGGGAGAGAGCCAAGGCCCAAGATGAAAAGAAGGAGCCAGTGCCCTGGCTGCAGGGGGTGGACAAGGGGGAAGAAAACAGGTCTGAAGTGCCTTAGTCCAAAAGCGCTTTGCTGCTGGAGGCCAAGATGGAGGACATCTCGGCCAGTCAAGATGATCCCTCAAGTGATTGGAGGATGTCAGCTGGAAAGCCATGGGAGAGAGTCTCTTTCCATCTGGAGTACAAATGTCAGCAAGGGAGATAGCCTTGAGTGACATGCGCATGTGATTCAAGAGGGACAAGTCAGCACCTCTGAAGCCAGAGTTGACAAAGGCTTGCATGAGATAGCAGTCATTGGAACGTAGCAGGGGAAGATCTGGGAAGTCTTCAAACAAGCTCACAGGGTGAACAGAGAAAAACTCCCACACATGTTTGTACCAGCAAGGAGTGACGTAGGAAGCAAAAGGATGATATGGTGTGACACCAAGATGGAGAGGAATGCCAAGTTCGAGCCGTAGAGACTCAGCAGTTAGCCTGAGAATCCTACCAGTTTGGGAGGACCTGACAGATTCCTGAAAGAGGGTGGCAATATGACTGAACTCTTGGAGGAGGTAGGGGTGAATGAAACCAAAGCCTTGATAGAGGGAAGGACCATAGAATACATGTCTGGGAAATGTCCGTGACATCCCTGCTTTATTCAGCACAGGAACAAGAGCTGGGTGAATTATCTTAGTCCAAGTGGCCTCATCAAGTTGCGTGACAGGCATGGGGTATTCAACAGACTTCATGAAAGAATACTTGAATGTGTAGAGGGATGCCCTCTTCTCACACTTGGAAGCCTTGAGCTGAGAGCCAAAAGACTGAGACTGTGACTTCATGTGAGCAATCTGTGCTTCCTCATTGCCATCCATGGAGATAAAAACCCCAAGGGTCTTGTCAGCATGGTCAACTTCAAAACGATCCAGGGTAGCGCGATTGCCATTCTTATCAGCAACAGAGAAGTCACCGGGCATGTCAGCAATGGAGCGATAGTCCCAACCGGATCCATTCCATTTGAAATCAATCAAATAACAGAAAGATTTGGCAGGTTCAATCGCACCACCAGTGGCAATAATCCCACCAGCCCATCGGTCAAGAGCTCCCTGAAAGTCAACAGCTAATTCCTCACCAGATGTGGAGGAATCAGAGCCAGCACAAAACAAATCTGTGTCATCCACAAAGGCAAAACCCACAAGAGAAACCAGTTGCAGTGACAATGAAGTGATAAGATGGACACCATGTCCAGCCTGTTGCATCATTCGGAAGACAATGGTTGACACCAAAGCCCAAAGAGTTGGACCAATACCATTGCCTTGGCCACAACCACTGAGAGGAACAGGTTCATCACCATACACAGGACCTGACCGACCAAAACCAGTTTTGATGTGGTGCTTAGCATGTTGCAGAGTAGACAGAAGAACTTCACACACATGTGCAGGAACACCAAAGCTCTGGAGAGTGAGACCTGCAATGGGATGAGAGATTCTATCATAACAGCCCTTGGCATCATTCATAGCAACAGCACCGGATCTGCGCTTCTGCCTCAACACATCACAGATGAGCTTCTTGTTCAAGCAGGTGTTGATGGCCTTGTGGTGTTTCCTGCTTCCATGTTGATCAACCGCCACTGCATTGGCACGTTCAGCATGGGCAAGAATGCGTCTGCCAATCATCTTGTTGTTGATTTGGAACTCAGGAGACATCAACTGGATGAGTCGCATCTTATCCACTCTATATTCACCAGGTTTCTTGAATATCTCAACATCCGTGATGACCTGCCAGGCAGAAGGAGAGAAGCCAACAATCAATGGGACTGATCTCAGTAGAGTGTCAAACTTGTTCAACTGGGGATCCTGGGCAAAAGCCTTGTGGTGGGCAAAACTCAAACAAGAAGGTTCACTTGCTGTGCGTTCCCTCTGGTGTTTCCAGGCAGCAGCATTGTCAGCTGGACACACTGAATAGTCAAAGGGAGGCAAACTCAGAATAGAGGCAGGGACTTTGAGACAAGAAAGAAATTCAGACAGGTATTTGTCAGTGGCAGGAGGAGGATTATATGTGCCATCAAGAACTTGAGCAGAAGCATGGGCTGTGCCGAGGTAGCCAAAATCTTGAATGAAGGAGGGAGTCATGGAAGGAGTGCCAAGACACTGCTGTTGACGCCGGACATTGGATTCAGCCATAGCTGGAACCATAGTGGACTGGGACTCCAAGACCTGTTCAGCACCATCAGGGCCAACTGCAATAGCTCGCAAGACAGCTGACTTGTTGACACCTCCCCGAATAGACCTAGCAGCAAGGCCAAGCTCTCTGTGAAGACGTTCCCTGCGCATCCGGGCACGAATCTGGGAAGCATTCTGGTTGTGAGGTTTGCCTTCAGCAAGAAGTGCATCCACCAGGCCTTGATTGAAGGAGTCTCTCCAAGAGGGGGCCAATTTTTTCACTGCCCGGTATTGCCTGTAAGCTTGTTTCAGGTGGAGGACAGCACTGGAAAGATCACAGTGTTCTCCTTTGTAGAGAGAAAGCTTGCATGCCAGCCTTTTCAAAACAGTATGACTGGTGGACACACCCTGTCTCAGCTTAACAACACGCCGCCAAAAGTCAATTGTATCACAATAGACTTGCAGCTTCGGGGACCATGGAACCAGACCAGCTCTTGTGTGGCAAAGGTTTTGTTCAACAGAGAGCCTGAGAGAGGTGGAGGTTTCATGGAGGACTTCATATGTGGTGATGAGAGCAGCGCGCACAGAAATATCCCCAGACTGAAACTGAGCCAGGAGGTGTTCCAGCTTAGCTTGGAGAGAAAACACTCCAGCCTTGAGAAAGCTGTGCCTGACACGCTTGAAATACCGTTGGCGCAGATGAGGGTGGGAGGACTGGAGTTTGGAATGAGAGAAGCTCACGGTAGGTGGCAGGTGTTTGCCCATGAGGCTGCAATTACAGACTTCAATCCAAAGCATTCTGTGGTCCGATTCCATACCATAGGCGCCACCAAAGGGACAATACCCAGCCCTGAGAACATCAACATTCTCAGAGACCCAAATGGCATCAATTGGTGTTCTGGTAGTGTTGCGGTTGTGAGTGGCAGGAGGAGAAGACTGACTATGAAGGGTAAGAATGGCATCTCTGAAACCAAGAGCCTTGAGCTCAAAAGACAAGCCATCAGTCCGAACATCAGCATTTTGATCAATCCCAAGAATGACCTGGTCACCTGCACCCAGACAGACCTGAAGGGCAGCAGTCAAATCCCTGTGAAAGAGAATACATGGGTTGGGACTGAAAAGATTTTCAGCTGCTTGAAAGTATCGGTACTGTTGATTCCAGACGGAACCAAGGTCCCTGTCATTTTCAACAGGGCAGTAAGCAGAAAACATAGTGACAGTGTAACCATCCCTGCCCTGAAACTTGACAAAGGACCATCTCCCAAGACCAGAAGGATCAGCCCCATGGGCAATCTTGTGGGAACTGAACAGTTGATCAATGGAAAACCCTGTACCACCAGGCTGAAGCCATGAACAGGCAGAAGCTTCATGCTTGTTGTTGGCAAGGTAGGAAAAACTTGAGGGACTGATATTCTTCATGCGCCGATTGAAAAGATCACATGGCAGGAGTTTGGATTCATTCAAACAATGTTCAGCAAAAAGAGCCACACTGGCATTGCTCTTGACAAATTGACGGGAGTTGTGCTTGGACATGGACATAAAGGAAGCTCTACGCTGAGGCCCAATGTTTTGGAAGGTGATGATGGTGGAATTAGATGGTGGAGCTTGGGGAAAAGGATGTCCAAAACTATCAGAATCCTTAGCAGCAAGAGAGTCTCCATGAAGAGTTAATTGGACAAACTGAGAGACAGGGGAAGAGGCGGAGGAGGAAAAGGGAGAAACAGTAGAAGCATTGATAGGATTTGGAGTGGAAGGCATCCCATCAAACCTCATACCAGAAGAGCTAACCATGATCAGAAGGAAACCCAGTCTGTCGCAGGGATGGAAGAGTTGCCGGAGCTGATTTGGTGGAAACATTGGCATGGCTCAAATCACTGACACTAGCATCATGGCTGGAGGAGAATGCAATTGCAGCAACTCCAAGCCTCAATGCAGAGGCTGCGTCTTCCCCACCACCGGCAGCAGGAACTGCAGTTGAGGAATCAGGAGAGGCCACAGGGAGGTCACCAGCCATGGCATTCTGGGGAGGGTCAGGAACTGCAGGGGGAACTTCAGGAGGAATACCAGGAGAGGCATCAGCCTTGGCAACATTGGAAGAATCACCTCCAGTAGGAACACCACCTGCAGGCGCTGAAGCCTGGACATCAGTGAGATTGGAAGTACCGGTTGCTAAAGTATCCATGGATTGAGAATCATCAAATCCGCCACCACCACTGTCAGCACGGGCTTGGAGGTTAAAGTGCAGATCCAGATCAAAGGTAAGGTCTGGGGCAAGGTCAACTGACAAGTCATCATCAACAAGTTCCCAATCTCTTGCATCCCCATCACCAAAAAAGGGAAGAGAGTCATCCTGCATTGGATCTGCAGCAGGTTCAGTTTCCACAACACAATTGGCAGCAGCATCCCAATGGTAGGCTTCCATTTCAGTCAGGCACTCAGAAGAGAACCATTGTCGAACACAAGAACCATAATGAGCTTCCAGTATAATAGGCAGGAAAGACAACATGGCCATTGCTTCAGCCTTGGTAGTGATATTGTACAAAGCAAGGATCTCGCCTCGGTATGAACTGGTATCGACAGAAAGAAAAAGAGGCCATGACCAATTGTCACGGGTTCTGATACCCAGAAGCACACTGCGCAGTGTCTTCAAACCCAGCCCTTGGCCCAGGTCAACTGGAAGATCAAGATCAACTACCCCCAGAACAGGAGCAGTTTCATGGCTCTCAATAAATTTAGCTTGGCGGTGCTTAGCCTGGCGAACAGTCTTGAGCTTGGAGGGGGGAAGAGGTCTGTCAGAAGGATTGGTAGCTGTCTCAATAAACTTGTAGAATTTACCATCAGGGAGAGAGGCAATGTCTGAAGGTTTGCACCGATTGAACTGGGCTTTGAGGAGCTTAACAGTTTGGGCGCGCTTTGTAGCATCACACAAAACATGTGCAGCCTGAACAGGATTGGGATCAGGAGTTCTGGAGTTGTCAAGGCTGATATTCTTCCTGATAACAGCAATAGGACATGCCTGAAACCTGGGATGAGTCTGAAGCAATTCGTTGTAGTGGTCAAGATCAAAACTCTGCATGTAAGATCCAAGGAGAAAGCCACATGTGACAATAACTGGGGCCTGTATGTGGTCATATTTCAGCTCCATGTCACGGTCTCTGAGCCTCTGGAGCAATTGTGCTGAAAAGAGTTTCTCCAGGGAAGCACTGTGGCCCACAAAGAAGCGTAGATGAGGAGCAGTTCTACTGCGAAGCCAGAGCTGAGCAACATACAATTCCAAGGTCTTCCTGTCAGGAAGTGTCGTCCAAAACTTGGTAACAGGCTTGGCCTTGGGGTTGAGCCTGGCTCTGGAGGGAAAAACATACAACACCAGGCGCTTGTCAACAGTCCATAGAAGATCCAAAGCTTCCTTGAGAGACTTGAGCAGCTCATCATATAGTTCCCCAGGGTGTTGTGACATCAACCTTGGAAGGGACAGAGTGACATAAGAACGATGAGAACACTTGGTGCCAGCAGTGACATCCACTGGAGCTCTAGAATCACTGGAGCAAACCCCTCGGCGTTGGAGGAAATGCCCAGCAGAGGAGGACAAGACAGTAGCATCACCTCCACCAGGAAGAAAGGACACTGATTTGGAAGTGGAAGCATCATCAACTGCAGTTGGCGCAGGTGTAGGAGGTCGCTTCTTGAAATACCAGTGGGAGCCAAGCACCTGATTGGCTGCCAACCAAACTCTTCCTTCAGTGCTGGGCAAAAGGTTACCTTCACAATACAGGTCATCAAAACACTCAGGAGACATCTTGGCCAAACCAATAAGACATCTCTTCAGAGCATGGCCTGAAGGTTGCTTGGTCCAGTCTGCAGAGGCTTGAAAGCAGAGAGAAGCAAGGGAAACCAGGGACTCCACAGAAGCAGTTCTCCACTCAGGGTTGTCAGGAAAAGCTTGAGCATATGCTGGAGGGATGGCAGACTGACAGACATCATGGATGGATTTCTTGTCATTCCCATCTTTCTTGCTGAAGAAGTGAGTGGGACTAGGACACCCAGTCCATAGCCGGGATCCTGCTGGAGTTTTACGAAGAGTGTGGATAGGGGTGGGAATGGAAGCACGACCAGTAAAAGGCCCCTTCCCGTAGAAGCACCAGAGGAAGGAATCTGAGTGAGCTTTGTTGGCAGCAGCCAGGGCTTTCTTGCGCAGGGCATGTCGCTCTGCAGACGGTGTGTCAGAAAGAAATGCAAGAGTAGCTTGTTTCAGACTAGACTTGGAAGGAGAGACCTTGGAAGGAGGGTGCTTAGAGTCTGAGGGCTCAGAGCCTGGCTGGCCATCCCTAGACGTCGCACTGTTGGACTTTCCACTGTTGGGCTTCCCACTGTTGGACGTCCCACTGTTGGAAGTTCCACTGTTGGGCTTCCCACTGTTGGACTTCCCACTGTCAGACGTCCCACTGTCGGACTGCCCACTGCCTGAATGCCCTGTGTCTGAATGCCCAGTGCCTGACTGCTCAGTGCTCATATCAACATCATCTAGTGCACCAGTAGACACAGCAGAAGTGAAGGACATATCATCATCAGAAGGGAGTGAATCCCTAGCTGTACGGGGAGAGGGAGGGGGAGAGGGAGTAGCCTGAAGAACGGAACCAGCAGGTGGTCGGCGGGAAGGGGTCCCCGTAAAGGCGCGTTTGTTTGAAGGAGTGTTAGCCAAGGTAGACCTTTTTCGCCTGGAAGCTGGCGGGGGAGGAGGCATGGTGGGGCGAGGATCGTCTGAATAGGCGTGTTGGCTCGGGCGCTGGTAGGCTGTCAGTGTTAACCTGTATGGATATATACAGATGGGTGTTTCCTGGAAACAGGGTACAGCAGCAACAACAAGGGTAACCTTGGTCTGGACAAGGAAAAGGTCCCTGGGGATCCAAAAAATATACTGGAGCACACCCACAAAAGTCACCGGGGACACTGGAAATTTTTGCTAAAAAACGAGCAAAATTTGTCTCACACTTGGAGCCCAAAAACTCTGCGCGGAAGAACTCTGCAAATCGTGTAGGCTTGTACACGTACTGTACTCTGTACTCGTAGCGTGAAGAGTTGCAAATCGTGTAGGCTTGTAGGCTTGTAGTCTTGCAAAGTCGAATCGTAAACGATTTGAATCGGAATACAGCAGCCCACCAGGGAAGCTTGTACCTTGAAAACAGGGGCTTTAGTAGGAACACTTAGAGACCGGGGGATATCAATAGCAGGGCACACTTAAAAGGCTCAGGAGGGAACTTGAAGTTCAAACTCGCGAGTACTTATAAGTGGAAACAGTATCCAGGGGCAATTGGTGTGAAAACAGGAACCTTGAGCGAGACACTTAAGGACCAGGGAAGCAGTGGAAACAATATCCGGGGGCAATTGGCTTGAAAACAGGCACCTTGAGCGAGACCCTTAGGGACCAGGGAAGCTGCTTGCTTGAAAACAGGGGCTTTAGTAGAAAAACCTAGGGACCAGGGGGAGGCTTGTGTCTTGAAAACAGTGTCGAACTTGAAGTTCAAGTTGGGGTTGCTTAATAGCGAAAACACTTAGGGAGCCGGGAACTCGCGAACACTTAGGGACCAGGGAAATTGTAGTCTTGAAAACAAGGGGCTGTAGTAGCTGTAGTCTTGGAAACAAGAGTGCAATAAGTAGGAGGTACTTAGGGATCGGTTGGTCTTGGCTTGAAAACAGGTGTAGTAGGGAGAGCCCTAAGCGAAAACACTTAGGGACTGGGGGGCTTGGCGAGGAAACAGGGTAGCTCTTAAGTGATTGACACTAGTAAGAGCAGAGGGCAATTGGCTTGAAAATAAAGGGGAACTGGAAGATATGCTTGCGCGAACTTGCAGATACTTAGGGATCAGCAAGTAGGAACCTTCTAGAAGGGGGGTGTATATGTGTTCAATCTTGAAGAATGTAGAACGTTAAGTAGGTTCGACCTTGAAGAATGTAGAACGTTAAGTGGATATCACTTAAGGGGCTTGAAAGACTGTATAGCGTTAAATAATAAGGTAGCTTGAAAACAGATCGAAAAACAAACCGAGCTCGGAGACAAAGCGAATCAGCTGTAGAAATTAGTACTGGGAGCTCTGTAGAAAATTATGTGTTCGTGTTTTGCTTGCTGCTGAGGCTTGCTGCCGAAGCGATCGAACGACCGGCAGGGAAACAAGCAACCAAAGCAGCCAAAGGAAGCAAAGAGCAACCAAACAAATAGCAGAAGCAGAAAGGCGAGGTCTCTGTTAATAGGTGTAGTGCTTGGTGTTGTTGGAGGAGCTTTAGAAGTGAGGGAGATATCAAAGGGGAATTGTGTGTAGAAATCTACGTGTTTTAAGTACTGGAACATCGGAACGTCGGACAAAATCGCGCGTCGCAAAATTGTGGGGCAATTGGCTTGAAAACAGGTACCTTGAGCGAGACACTTAGGGACCAGAGAAGCTGCGTGCTTGAAAACAGGGCTTTAGTAGCAACACCTAGGGACCAGGGGGAGACTTGTATCTTGAAAACAGTGTCGAACTTGAAGTTCAAGTTGGGGTTGCTTAATAGCGAAAACACTTAGGGAGCAGGGAGCTCGCAAACACTTAGGGACCAGGGGAGCTGCTTGCCTGAAAACAGGGGCTGTAGTAGAAAGACCGAGGGACCAGGGGGAGGCTTGTGTCTTGAAAACAGTGTCAAACTTGAAGTTCAAGTTGGGGTTGCTTAATAGCGAAAACACTTAGGGATCAGGGGACTCGCGAGCACTTAGGGACCAGGGGAATTGTAGTCTTGAAAACAAGGGGCGATAGTAACTGTAGTCTTGGAAACAAGAGTGCACTAAGTAGGAGGTACTTAGGAAACAGTTGGTCTTGGCTTGAAAACAGATGTAGTAGGGGGAGCCTTAAGCGAAAACACTTATAGACTAGGGGGCTTGGCTAGGAAACAGGGGTACTCTTAAGTGATAAACACTTAAGGAGTAGTGGGCAATTGGCTTGAAAATAAAGGGGGAACTGGAAGATATGCTCGCGCGAACTTGCAAATACTTAAGGATCAGTGAGTAGGAACCTTCTAGAAGGGGGGTGTATATGTGTTCAATCTTGAAGAATGTAGAACGTTAAGTGGGTTCGATCTTGAAGAATGTAGAACGTTAAGTGGGTATCACTTAAGGGGCTTGAAAGACTGTATAGCGTTAAATAATAAGGTAGCTTGAAAACAGATCGAAAAACAAACCGAGCTCGGAGACAAAGCGGAATCAGCTGTAGAAATTAGTACTGGAAGTTCTGTAGAAATTATGTGTCCTTGTTTGCTCGTTGCTGCCGAAGCGATCGACCGACCGGCAGGGAAGCAAGCAACCAAAGCAACCAAAGGAAGCAAGGAGCAGCCAAAGAAACAGCAGAATCAGATAGGGGAGGTCTCTGTTAATAGGTGTAGTGCTTGGTGTTGTTGTAGGAGCTTTAGAAGTGAGGGAGATATCAAAGGGGAAAGTTGTGTAGAAATATACGTGTTTTAAGTACTGGAACATCGGAACGTCGGACAAAATCGCGCGTTGCAAAATTGTTCTTCAGTGTTCTCTTCAAGGCTTCCTTGGACGCGTCTGTGATCTCCAGGTCATCGACCATAGCGTCTATATCGACTTTGGAGTAATCTGCATCCAGAATTTTGGCTTGCCTTTCTTCCTCCTGCTGGAGGATTGGACTCTGCGTGTTGGCAAAGAACACTGCCTCACATTTGTCCGGGTCAGCAAGCTCCCCCATTCCCTTCATGGGAATGGAGTCACCCTGCCATTCGATTGTTCGGGAGCTGTATTTTATATCCAGTCCCAGTTGTGCCATCAGGTCGGATCCTATGATCATGTCATAGGGCACTTCCTCATGGTGGTGATATTCATCCACTTGGAAGGTCCATTTGATGGTCTTGGAGTTTGAGAATTCTATCAGCCTCAGTCCCACTGAAGCCGCAGACCTGGTTTTAAACTTGCCCCCATAAGTATTGTAGGTGACAGATCTTTGGTCTCGGTTCGTTAGTTGACTTCGGTCGACAAATTGCCTTAGTATGATGGATTTGGAGCACCCAGAGTCTAGTAGGCCCCGAAGCATCTTCCCCCTTCCCTTGTGGTCCAATACCTCCACACAGATGTCCGCGAATCTGTTGATGATCCGGGGTCCGGTGTGGATGGTATCAACCATTCAGTTGTGGGATCCTTTCTTTTTAAAGGTCTTTCTGTACTTTCTTCTGTACTCTTTGAGGTCTCGTTCGGAGATGTCGATCTCGTCATCGGAAACGTCATGGTCAGCTTGGGCCGTGGCCAGTACATAGGAGTACTCGTGGTTCGATAGGTTTCTTCCCCAGTGGGGTTTGGAGTACTGCTCAGAGTCTGAGTCTTGTTCTTTTGCCACAAAGTGCTCCTTGAGCAAGTTGATGGTTTCCCGGTCGAACTTCCCCTTCTTGTGGGGACCACCGGTTAGTTTCCAGCATTTGCCGGCATGGACCTTGCCACAGGTCTTGCATAGTTGTTTGTTGCTGTTGTCCGCAGGTCGCTTCTTTTTGCCAGGGGACTTCCCGTGGTGTCCTCCCCCAGATGCGGCCTTGGGGGTCTTCTTGGTGACGCCGGTCTGCTTTTCGAGATCGGTGATGCGTTGTTGCATTATTGCTTCCTTCCGGATGGTAATTTCCTGGATCTTTTTCTGCACGCGTCTGGTGTGATGGACCTTATGGGTTGGTTCGGCCAAGTAGGTCCGAGCGAGCGTTCGCTGGACAAGTGCGAGTGCCTCAGTGGAGAGGATTCTCTGTAAAACGTCCAGTTTCTGGTCTCCGTGGAGTTTGTCATTGCCAGCAATTTTCTGGTCAAAGTCCCTCTTCCAGATAAGGAAGAGTTCTGGTCTTTCAGTACCATTGAGAACCTTCAGGTAGTCGCTGAATGCGATTCCACCTTGTTCACTGTCTACGTTCATCTTTACGGCGGTGGCGTCTTCCGGCCAGTCCTCCCGTGTGATGTTGAAAGGTTTCAGTTTGGTTACCTTGGTCGCCATGGTGAGTTAATCAGTTTTCTATTTAATTTAGTTACACTATTTCTGTTATCTTTGTTTGCTTTGTGTTGAAACTGAGTAAAAGTGATTGCTCATTTCCTCCAGTTCTTTTGCTGGATTTGCACTGTTTCTCGTGATAACTCGTGTTATAACTGATTTTCCCCCTGGTTTGTCCAGTGGTGGGAGTTGTTTCTCTCTTTAACTCGCGGGAATCCTGTGGTCCCCCGGAGTTGTTTCTGTTTTTATTTCGTGGGATTCGATTCCCGTGGTTCTCCGGCGTTGCTTCTTTCTTAAGCTGTCACCGGGCCGGTCCCACTTCCCGTTTCCCGTGGGATTAGTGGTGTTCAGGTGTTTATTATATACCTTTCCGTATACCCGTATATTTCGGTTTTGGTTGGCATACCCTCTTCGGTCTGCCCATCCACTCAGTGTTGGTCCAATTAGTCCACTCACTGGATTATGTGTCACTTTTTCAGTGTGTATTTTCGAATTTTTCGATTATTCTTGCTGTCGACCATGGTCCTGTTTGGGTCCTTAGGTGTCTCTGTTGCTGCTGTTGCTCCCTCCTTTGGGGCTAACCACTGCTGGGGTCGGTCTTCCTTGTGCTGCAGACACTGGATATCCTTCTCCCTGTTTTGCTTCTCCGTGCCTCCATTTTCTGGCAGTCTTTCGATCTCGTCGGTCCCTTGGCCGATCGATTTCTTTCTGCTCATGGTCATCAGCACTCAGCTTGATTTTAAAATCATGCCATACCCCGGGTCTACTAGTGATTAGAAATAGTAGTGATATGCAAATTGTGGGCTCTATCAGTTAGTCTATATGCTACAGCTCTAAGAGCCCTTTGGTAATCAGCGATTCTATCGGCTCGCCGATTGTTTTCTTTTATCCTTATCCTTAATCCAGTCCCGATTGGACTCGTGACTGTCTTCCGGCGCACGGCATTCTTGCTCTGATTGGTATTCGTCGTCCCTCCTTGTTTCGATCACTACTTTTAATCGTATTTTTTGTTCATCCTTGCTCAGATCAGTATTCGTCGGTCCTCCTTGTTTCGATTGCTACTTTCAATTGTATTCTTCCTCCCTCCTTGCTTCAATCGGTATTCATTGTCCCTCCTCGTTTCGATTGCTACTTTCAATTGTATCCATTGTTCCTCCTTGCTCTGATTGGTATTTGTTGGTCTTCCTTATTTTGATTGCTACTTTCAATCGTTCTTTGATGCGCCGTTCTTTGATTTGTCATTCTTTGATCCGTCATTCTTCTTTGATCCATCGTTCTTTGATCTGTCATTCTGTCTAACATTTTTTGTATTCCAGACTTAATAATGGGGGTCAGTATCTGCATCTGATAGAATACTGAAAAGGAATAAGCTTGATACCAGTTATACTTTGGATGTGACAGCATATTTCTCAGAAAACTCTCAGTAGCCCGGAATACAAGACAAAATATGCTTATTTCCTGTGCCTGGGTCATACTGTCCCACATTTTTTGTATTCCAGACTTAATAATGGTCAGTATATGCATCTGTTAGGATACTGAAAAGGAATAAACTTGATACCAATTATATTTTGGATGAGACACCAGATTTCTCAGAAAAATTTTCAGTAGCACGGAATACACCACAACAATATGCTTATTTCCTATGCATGGGTCGTTCTTTCCAGCATTTTTTGTGTTCCAGTGTGAATAGTGCACAATGGATGCATCAATGATTATATAAAAATGAATTATGCAAAGGGTAATTGTTGATTACTACGTCCCAGATTATGTGAAAAAATAAACATGATTGATTTCTTGAAAAATTTAGTAGTTTAATCAAATGAAGTTCGTAACAGATGACAATCAGGCAAAAGCAATTATGAAGAAAGCAGTGGAGTCATGTTCCGTGGTTCCACCCCCTGATATTTCTTTTCAATTTTTCTATGAGTTCAACAAGTGTATGGTGAACCAGGCATTTGCCAAGCTTAGGCATAATGCTCAAACTTTGGCTAGAAAACATTATATGGGTAAGTGCTAAAGTGATTGAAGTGGCTACTACTAATACTGCTGGTGTGGTAATTGATAACCGACTCATCTAGTACTCTAACAGTTGTGAAATGCCACAATTTTTCTACTGCAACTACTACTAGAGGACAAACTCAAACATGATGGAGTTGTGCCAGATTCATTTCCGGGTAAAGTGGAGATTGTGTTGCAAGAAGGTCATACTAGTGGAAGAAAGCAACTGGGAGTGAATCCGCAGTACAGAAGGTACAGCGATAGTAGTAGTGCTGGTGGTGACAATGAGGATTTGTATTATTTTGTGACTCAGATTTTATCAAGCATCTGTCCAACACAAACAGACTATAGAAACAAAAAAAAGAGTGCTTGATGAGTGAAATTTTCACAGTTACTGACGAAGCATTTGCATTGATGATAATTCATAATGAGTATCATGTCTGGGTGAATCATGTCAAGCAGAAGAGGAAGGATGACGGGACCATTTTGAGACAGAGGAAGAAAAAGAAATATTGTGATCAATACAGTGGAGACCACAACAAATCATGGTCGATTGAAGGTCTAGCTGTGTTCAATAAGTTGTGCAGGGAAGTTGCAGAGCTGAGGAAGGATCCAACGACCAGTCAAGAATGTGAGGAAAAACTGAGAGAAAGGTTCCATTGGGAGGATGAGAACTATAATAGCAGCAACAGTCCATCTGGTGAGCAAGGACAGGTGGAATGTGTTGAGGAATACAGTAGTCCAGAATTGAGGGCTTTGCTAGGTGTAAATGAAGACGACGCGAATCCAGGTGAAAGTGGCGTCGCTGGCAATTTCAACTCTGCCTTTGTTTAAAAATTGCTGGAGAAAAGTTTGTGTGGTTCATAAAATAATTCATATTTGTCATAAGATAGGCTTTTGTTTCGCATCATAGTGTTGATAATTTTTTTGGATAGGGTTGCAATTCTTGTGGTTCTGTCACAGGATTTCAGATTCATAGGATCACAATTCTGAATCCATGTGGGAGTAGGGGGGTCGCAATTTTTAAAGAAGAGTCCATAATTTTTGTGAGGAATTTCTTCAATGTATGATGGGAAATAATTGTTGTGATGAATTTTGCGACAGGTATGCTGCAAAATAAATTTTTGTAATGACGAGTTTCTGCAACAGTGTCATAATAAGTAAAATTGGTACGGTCGGGAATAATAAATCAAATTAAAAACATAGTGGAAGGGGGGAATTCATTCTGAGACAAAAAAATAAATTTGGTGACAATAGCATGAGAAAGTAGAAAGGGATTGATTAATTTGATTAACTGTTTTTTGGCTAGTTGAGTGCATGTGGTAGTTATTACGTCGCGATTGGGGTAGGGAATCGCGAGGGTGCTACAGGTCAAGCTACACAACAAAAAAGCAGCCAGGAATTTGTCCCAACCCCCCAAAAAATTTCTCAAAAAGGGTCGCAAACCAGTTTTTGGACGCTATATCTTCTGCTGTATTTAGAAAAGCCTCTTCTGTATGCAGTAGCTCTTTTAAACCTCCTTTGTCTGTAAACAGGGGGACTTTAACGCTGTCGGAATGGTCGTTGTCGTTATCGTATACTGAGAGCGTGACCAGTTTTGGTTTAGGGCTGTCAAAGGAGCTCTTATAGGAGACCGGTGGGTCTCTGTAGATACCTGCCATGTTGCTTATTAGGGATACAAGGTGCTTCTTTTGTTGAGGCTATTGATGGTTTTAGTTCAGTACTGAATTCTACTGTTTCTATTTTGAAGATAAACAGTAATTACTGTGTTACACTCTAAGGTAGAAATTTTGGAGTAGCGATAATGAATTGCGTGTTTAGATGCTTTTAGGAGATACTATCACTCCAAATGTTAAGAATAGAAATACATAAAATATTTGATGTCGGCGCATGCTTGGGATATTGCCAAAAATAGGCATGCTCTGCCATAAATGTTGAACCATTGTCGAGTCGTAACATTAGGCATATATGATGATCTGGGACTCGTCCAATTGCTCATTGAATTGCAATGACTCCATCAAACGTATATATAAATATATACATTCATGAAGCTTTATATTTGATCCTAGTATTGGATTTGGTTAATTATTCATTTGTGCGCATACTAGCTACGCTAGCATGTAACACCTTTATATTGCAAAACATCCTTTTAATTTTCCTCAAAATACTGGTGGTGGTACGTTACGGACATTATTTTTACAACTCCAGACGCCTAACCGGAGCGCCAATTAGCATGGTGCTACAGAGTGCTACAGGGTTAGGGTTGCCACTGTTAGGAGATACGAAGTACTTGGTATGCTACCGTATTATGCTACCATACTATGCTACCATCGGGGTACAGTCATTTGTTTATGATAAGTAGTAGTACTATAACCAGATACCCAACCCATACTGTACAGTTATTAGCAAGCGTGCTAGCAAGCGAGCTAGCACTAGCACAGGAGTGGACCACTTGCTAATACGTTACTCCAAGTGCTACCTGTACACTACAGTAATGAACCTACAGAGCTGTACATACAGTGCTAACTGTTAAGGATACGAGACAGCGAAGCAACAAGCTGTCACACTACAGAGCTGAGCTGCGTTCAGCTATTACTCTTTCTTCTTCCACCTTAAAATAAACACCTATCATGCCCTCCCCTTCCAATGATCCTTTTTGTACCTCTAGGGGGGGGGTATCCTGTAGTAACTGAGTGTAGTATGTAATAGTGTTGGAACAGTATCCTGCTCTGCAGTCCTGCTCTGCAGTCCTGCTCTGCAGTCCTGCTCTGCAGTCCTGCTCTGCAGTCCTGCTCTGCAGTCCTGCTCTGCAGTCCTGCTCTCCAGTCCTGCTCTCCAGTCCTGCTCTCCAGTCCTGCTCTGCAGTCCTGCTCTGCAGTCCTGCTCTCCAGTCCTGCTCTGCAGTCCTGCTCTCCAGTCCTGCTCTCCAGTCACCAATTACCAGCACTCGGCGTGCTGCTGTTGTTATTGTTGTTATCATCTCTTTGCTGACGAGCAATATCATTATAAATATGAGGGTATAAGTTTCGTAGTACATCTTTATAGCCTAATTTGTGGGTTACTATTATTTGAAATTATTTGATTTTTGTATTGAGTTACACTGATATATTGCTCAATTTGTGGCTATTCAACAGAAAAAACACGTCACGCACATTTACAACTCCTCACGCCTTACCGGAGCGCCAATTAGTGGAGTTGTAAATGATTATCCTTAACTCTTGTAAAAATTTACAACGTAACTTCCTTAAGAAGAGGAAGAGTGTGAGAAACCGGGGTTTGGTAAAAACAAAGATTTACTGTTTTTGATGCGTAGAGCTTAGATTGCTGGTACACGTTTAGTACCTAATGACAAAATGTCAAAATTGACAGTGCACGTAGTTGTGAATTAGGTCAATGATCATTACTCACTCAATTTTCAATCAATTCCCTTCAAACTTGAGCTTCAAACAGCTCACATGATAGTAGTCTAAAACATTCTAAATTCTTGTTGTAGTAGGAGCATCACATCCATTTTCATTCTGTGACTAGTTTGCAGTCAATTTTTTGAAATATTTTTCAAAAAATGACAAGCGGTAATCCCTAGCTTAAAACAAAGCAATAGACACAATGCAAGTACTGCAACAAAGGTCCAATGCCATCAATTGAACTTCGTGGAAGTAAGTTGAGCCATAGGTGACATCACATTAGCAATGTGGGGCAAGAGAGTATGTCAGTGTTTGCTTTTGGGTCAAATAATCCAAGTACATGGTGCATGAAAAATTGAATTGTTTCTGATTGTCTGAGAGCTGTTGTCACTCCAATATAGCACCACTTAAAAATACAGGCCATGATGACGAAAAACAACTCCACTAAACCTTACCGGTAACTTACCCCGCGAGGTCCAATAACAAGTAAGCTTAATTTACTCGTAAGTTACTCTTTCTAAGATTTTAAGGCTTACTGGTACAATCGCATTATGTCCCTTTTTGAGAATGAGTAAGATTACGTAAGGTAAGGTTTACTACATAGTCATGTGAGTCCATCATTTTGAAGATTCAAAATTGCTTCCGTCGGCTGGTTACAGTATCTGTTATCTTCCCGTTTTCCCGGTGTCTCCTCCCTCCAATCCATCTCATTTCGGAAGCATGTCCGATGAGAGCAATGGCGATAAACAATCATAAGGTTTACTGTAATCTTACCAGTAATACTAGTACTCGTAGTAGTAAAAATGATGTTGAGGATGATAAAAGTGAGTACAAGAACATCATAACTTAGTGGCTTTCTACCGTCTGCCATCTTCCGATCGTTCAACAAATAACAACAATAACATTATTATAACACCACATCGTCCCGCTGTATTCGGTGTCCTTATCAGACCGCACACTCCAAATCAGTCATCAATGAAAACGGATGCCCAACGGTTCGGATCGCGGATGGCACCCAACGAAAACGAAAACGAAAACGAAAACGAAAACGAACCCACAGCCACCACCATGAAGATTCCCCCGGTCATGAAAACGATATCGCTGGGCCGACTGACCTCGAGCTGCATCCACGCCGGTTGGCAGGGCTGCCAGGTAATCCGATCCTTTCACCGGGCCAACGAGGACGACAAGGGCGGAAAACTCAAAATCGGAGGAGACGCCCGGAGCGTTGTCACCCGGTGCGACATCGACGCGCAGGCGAGCATCATCGGTGCGCTCCGCGAGACGTGGGGTGACGACCTGCTGATCATCGGAGAAGAAGACGACGACAACGACAACGATGAAGCCGGGGAAGCCGGGTCCTCTCGGCTTTTGCGGACCGATATCCTGTTCGAAACCACGGAGGTTCCGACGTCCCTGACAACCGATCTGGACGAAGAAATTCCCCTCAAAGAACTGGCCCTGTTTGTGGATCCGGTCGACGGGACCCGCGAATTCGTGGAGGGCAGGCTCCGGAACGTTGCGTGCCTGATCGGAATCACCCGGAATTCGCGGCCCGTTGCGGGGATCATCGGCGTGCCGTTTCCGGGCGGCAGGGACGATTTGTCGCGCGAGGCCGAAATCCACTACGCGATTGCCGATCTCAAGAATTTTGCCGGCGTCTGGCAACCACAACGGGAGCGGGAACCGGAACCGGAACCGAACAAAACGGTGCCCGCTTCCGAGACGGAATCCGGCGACGGCGACGTGCCGGGCACGACAATCCTGACGGGAGACTCGAGCCATCCGGTTCTGAAAAAAGCCACAGCGGTCGCTCGCTCGCTGGCCACCGGGGAGAACCTCCGCCACGATATCGTGGGTGGAACCGCCTCGAAGCTCCGAATGGTGGCGAGCGCGACCACCCCGACCGTGGCGATCCTGCACTTTGACACCCAGTTGTGGGACACGTGCTCGGCCGAGGCGCTCCTCAGGTGCAAGGGCGGCAGGATCACGGATCTGTTCGGGGCTCCGCTGGTCCACGATCCGAAGCGAGGGTTTGGGAACATTTTCGGTGTCGTGGCGTCTTCCGAGGGAGGATCGGAACTCCACGACCGATTGTGTCGGAGCATGCGCGCGGACGCCGAGTCGGTGCACACCATCTTCGAAGAGTGGATCGGAGACAATCCACCACCGTCCGAGGTTTCTCAGGCGATCGATGTCGCCCGGGATCTCGACGGGATACCCTACGGGCTCGACGACCTCCAACGTTTGCTCCGGGAAGAAAACCCGGCAAACCGGAAGCTCACCGGATACTCCGTGCCCGAGGACGATGCCTGGAGGGGACTCATGTCGAACGGTGTCCGATTTCAGCTCGAGTGGGAGGAGATGGACAGCAACGCCGCGGAGGACGAAGAGGAGGAGGAGAAACCCTCGGAATCGCCGCCCTCGGACATCTTTTACAAACGCATCGTCATGGCAAACCTCGATCACGCCCGAGACAAATTGAAGACCGCGCCGCACAAGGTAAGATGCGCACTATGCAACGGCAACACAAGCCATCGGTCCCCGTGACGAACCTTGCGCTTTCCGAAGCTTTTAGCGCTGCCCGCAAAATCTCATTCGTTTGTGTCCTCTCTGTCTTGCAATTCCTGTGTTGTTATGTGCTTGCATTGTTTTTCTTGTTTTGCCGTTGCAGCTGACTCGAGACGTTCGCAGCTATCAAGTCGAGACATCCTTCCTAACCAGCAACGCTTGCAAGTACTTGATCGACGATGCCGGAATCAAGATAAACAAGGTTCTCTCGTCCGACCTGAGACCGGTTTTGGCAGACACCCCCAAAGAGCTGCTCGACAGCTCCTTTTCGATCTTCTTGGAGTACTTTCAGGCGTCGGATGGATGGAAACAGCACTGGTTGCTCCCCAAAGAAGAAACCTTGGCATCCCTCGAACAATTGGCAAACATGCATGCCTATTTTTGGCACGGTTCCGACTTTTGGAAAAGGGACGAAGGAAAGGCCGGGAAGGATTTGGAATCCGCCGTCTGGCCGAACGGTGGGTACATGCAACCAAAACTACAGGGCTACGACCAGCTCAAAAAGGTTCGGAGTGGTTGGGAGGGACGCTACCCTTCGTTTCGTGACGATTTGGACAAGGTACCCGAGTTGCAAGGTGCCGACATTCAATCTCTGGGGAAGAGACTGGAGGAAGTTGCCCCCATTGTTGGAATGAAAGCCCATCCGTTCGCCGACGACGAAACCAACGACGATGAGTTGTCGAAGTACCGCACATTGATACACGGAGATCCCAAACACGCGAACTTTTTCTTCCGCAAAACACAAGAATCCGCTCCGGGGGCAGAAGGGATCGAAGTTGGAATGATCGATTTCCAATGGTCCGGGTTCGGCCTCGCAGCTACAGGTAAGACTGGAGAAGTCTGTCGAAAAATAGTTCGTTGGATGCTCCGGAACGGAATAAAATCATGAGTGTTCTCTTACTCTTTTGCTCGTTATTATTTCAAAGATGTCGCCCATCACATAACGAGCGCTGTTTCGAGCTCAAACGTATGCTTTGGTGGGGAAAGAGAAAGTGAGCTGTTGGATCATTACTACTCGTGTCTTTCGAAGGCTTTGGTCAAGTTTGGAGTCGGTAAGGACGAAGAAGAGGTCGCGACATCGATTTTTCCACGCGAAGTACTTCAACAGCAGTACGAGGTTGCATTTTTAGATATTTGTCGTATTGTATTTGCGTATGCGTGGAGGAGATGGAAAGCCGAGGACGAACCTACTGAAGAATCATTCAACAGGAACGCTTACAACAAATCCCTCGACAGTGCTCTTTGGCTTATCACCAGATGCCACATATACCTGGAAACACAGAAACTGTAAAAAGAAAGTGGTTTCCGTCGCATATAATCATCTTCTAATAAAGCTCCCCTTGCTTCTCCGGCCACATTTGGCGCTCGCTTCTGTCATGAAATACATAGCCAATTATTCATAGCGTTTAATCGTCAAATACTGGCATCATTTCCTCGTGCAATTCCCCCCAGATTCGTTGCTCTCTATCGTGGAAGGAAGCAGCCCTATTCACAAAGTGTTTAGACAGCTAACATAACATTGCTCAGTTCCGCTTTCAAAAAGTAGCGTTTGATCGTCTTACATTGGTAGCATATCCTCCTGCCATTCCCCTGTCCAGATTCATCCCTCTCTGCCGTGGAAGGAAGCAGCCCTATTCACGAAGTATTTAGTATCTAGATACCTAAACTAGCATTGTTCGTTTCCACTGTAGAAATCAACACGCGCTACGGATAGTCGTCATCTAGGTGGCTCTTCCGTATCGAGAGATTTCTCTTGTGAAGCGCAATTGCCTCCTCGAATTTTCCCTGTTGATTGAGAACAGTTCCCAAGAGACGATAAGCCTCTGCTGTTTGAAGGTCATCGGAAACGCTTGTTTTTTCTTTGATGGAAAGAACCATGCGCAACTCTTCCTCGGCGTCACTGAATTTCTTCTCGTGAATCAAACACCGAGCAATCTTCAATCGAGCGTTAGCTGTAGCGTTGTGCTGCTCGCCACGAAGACTCAGTGTTGCAAGCAATGCTTGATTGTACGCCATCTTTGCTCCAGCAAAATCTTCCTTTTTTTCAAGAACACCACCAATTGCGAAACACGATGCCGCTGTGGCTGGATGCTGTTTTCCAAGCACCACGTTCCGAATTGTAAGCGCCTTGGTATGATAATCCAGTGCTAGCTTATGATTCATCTGGCTTTCATAAGCTTTACCAAGGTACTCGTGTGTATTAGCAACGTCAGGGTGATTAGACCCCACAACCTTCCCAAGAATCGTTAATACTTTTGAATGGAAGGATAACGCACTTGTGTGATTCCCTTTTAACGTTTGCACGTGTCCTATACAGTTCAGCGTTTCGGCGGTCCTTGGATGATTTTTACCGTATGAAGCCTTTCGTATTGCTAAGCACTCCTTATACTGAACCATTGCATCATCGAGGTTGCTATTTTTCACCATGACTGAAGCAATGTCCTCGAAACGATCGGATGTCGACGGGTGGAATTTCCCATATGCTTTCATCGTCATTTTCAAAGCAAGCTGTAACATTCTCATGCCCTCTTCTTTCTCTCCTTTGCGACACAGTAACTTTCCAACCTCTGCATGAGACATAGCACAGTCAGGGTGAACTCTGCCGAAGATTGTTTCTCTAATCTGCAGTGCCTTCCGGTGGATGCTTTCGGCCTCTTCTGATTCATTTTCTTTCATTTTCAGTTTTCCTATTTCCGTCATCGTGTCAGCAATTGCCTTGTGTTTTGTTCCATAAATATCTTCCTGTATTGAAAGAGCATCATTGTAGCACTCAATTGCTTCATTATAATCTCCTTTCAGACAGAAAATTCCCCCCAACACGGACTGTGATTTTGCGACTTCAACACTATCCCCTCCTAGGACAGACTCTTGTATTTCCAGAGCGGTGCGGCAGTTATCCATCCCCTTTTCGTATTCACCCTTGTCACAGTGCGCTTTTGCAACTTTGAGATATGATTCTGCGACAAGAGTGTGGTCGCCTCCAAGTGAGTCTTCGAATATTTCGAGCCCTTTTCGTTGTTGCAGAAGTGCCTCATCGAAATCCCCTCGTGCGGTGTAAACATCTCCCATGGTAGTCAGTGTCATTGCTATATCTGGATGTTCGGAACCAAGTTTCCGTGTGAAAACAGGCAAGGCATCCTTCAGGTAAACCAAGGCGCCGTCCGTATCTCCCAACTTCAACAAGACTTGGCCTAAGTAGAGGTATGTCGATCCTGTCAACAAAAAGTCCTTTCCATAGAACTTTTCTTCAAGCGTCAGGACTCGCTTGAACAGCTCCAACGCCTTTTCGTCTTCTCCGAGCTGTTCAAAGAAAATTCTTGCAAACAGCTTCAGCTGACTCGGGTTGCTGGCTTCGAGGAGAAATTCCATTAGATCATCGTCGACTTGGCCAACTTGTAAGAGCATCTCGAGATCACCCAACAATTCTATAGGCTCTCTCGACGCGTTGGCGAAGTAAGGGCGCAAATGCATCCGATGAGAGTTTTCTCCGATTTTCTTTGTAAACTCGGTATGGTGTACTTGGATCTCGCAGATAAAGGCCAATTGATTGTTGTACGGCACGGATACATAGTACAGGATGTCGCGATATCCGTCAAATCGGGGTGTCACGAATCGATTTTTGCACTCTACGATATGAACGTTCTCCTTCAGATATTTGTTGACTTCAAACATTTGTTTGTACGACTTGCAGTATACAGATGCTCTCAGAATGTCGTAAAGCCACGCCTCTGCCGGTCCGGGTTGTCGATACGAAAATTCTTCCTGAGCCTTTTTCGCGGCACGTGAAAATTCTTTGATGGGAGCAACGTCGATATCCTCGCAAGTCAAACCAGCAATATTCGTTTGCAAAGCTTCCATCATTTCCTCAAACTCTGGCTTTGCTTCATTTGCAGCGACGTAGAGGTCGGACAGATATTCAATTGGCTCGCCCTGGACATCCTGCTGTCGATAAGCAGGTTTGTAGGTGCCGTTTCTTTCTTTGATTCCTCCCTTTAGGTGAGGTCTCACTTTGATTGCGGCAATCTTTGTAATTCAAGTATGTGAGAATGATGGGTAAAAAAGAAACACGTCTCCCAATTGATTGCTTTCCGCTTCGTGTTTGCCTTACCTTGCCGTGGGGGTCGACCAATCCAGCACGTTCTTCTGCACTGCGGTGAAACGAAAAGAAATTCCGCAGGCGATCCATGTACCGCTGCTGCATTTTTCTTTTCTCCAGTCCTCCTGCATTCGTTTTTGCGTTGTATTGACCAAATTTCTCAGATTCCTCATCTTCCCCGGGCTCCTCCTCTTCCTCTTCCACATCGTCCTCGAATTCTTCCTCGTCTGAAAAAGTCGAGGTTGTCTCGCTTTCTTCGTCTTCGGTTTGGGACAGTTTGTTTTGGTACGACTTCATACGGCGCTCTATCGTGTCGACAGAGTCCAAGAGTTGCTCCAGAACTCCCTTTTGCATGTCTAGAATCAAGTTGGCAAGAGTTCGCAATTCCACCGTCAATTCACCGTAGTCGTTCTCCTGCGTCATTTTCAATAGCCCAATCATTTTTTGTTCCACTACCGATCCGGCCTTGACCTTCTTTTTATCTGTTAAGGGACGAGCTAAGGCTTGTGCTTTCTTGCATCGAATGACGGTTTTCGAGAGGATTTCATCCGCCCGTTTCGACGACAACGACGACATCGACGTCATGTTGTTCCGATCGGTCGGTCCCTCTCGGACTAATGCAGTCAGCGTAGATTAGTAAGAAAACACGCTCTAGTTTGTTGCCTGATGCTGTACAAGTTCTCTTCTTATCGATGGTTGCTTCGTACGAGTACGTGTAGACGATAATGTTACAAACAATACTGTCGTGGATTGGATTGGATTGGTCAGAGTTGATCGGATTGGTTTGTTTTTGTTTGTTTGATGGGGAACACGACTGACACGAGACACGAGCGTACTTGCAAAATTTTTGCACTTCCCATGGACGATGAAATGAGAGTGTTGGAACATTGTTGCGTGGCCATTTTGCGCCATTTGTGACAAAAACCTGACATAAAAGAACGTTTCCGGCAATAAATGACTAAAAAAAATTATGCCGTTTTTCCACTCACTCCCGGTTTAGGTTCCGATGTTCAACACTGACAGGGAAAGTGGCGCGATCAGTCTTGCCCTGTAGTTTTCTTTTTGATTGATATTATTGATTGATACTTGTCACTTGCACTCAGGAATCTTGTTGTCAAAAGAAAGTACCGGTATTATGAATTACGAAGTAGCCACTTTTTACGCTCAAAACCTACAGAATAACATCAAAATGAAAAAGTATTCGAATGGAAGACCGGATCCGATTTACCGTTCAACCGTAGACTTCGTCTTCCCTTTGACTACTTTCATTACTAAGAAATTACCTCAACACTACATTCGCTCTCGTTCACTTTTATCACAATGAGCGAATGGAGGAATCTGTTTTCAATTTTGTCCCGTTTGAAAATTACGGTTCTCGTTGGCTGTTTTCGTTTGCCCTAACACTTCTCAGCGATGCTTTGGTATCTGGGTGCCCTTTCGGTAGAATAGTGCTTCGGATCGTGTACGCTAAGTCGTGCTCTTTTAGTGCGGCCTCATAATTGCCCTTTTGATTCAGGACATAACCAATCCAGTAATGAGATTCGGCCGATTCGGGGCTCTCCTTGCCCAAAATTGTGTCACGAATTCGGAGAGCCTTGCGATGGCGTGTCTCGGCTTCGTCGTAGTCCTGCACGTCTGTGAGAAGTTGACCGATCTGCGTGTGGGATTGGGCGGTGGTGACGTGGCTCTTTCCGAAGACCTCTTCCCGAATGGCCAACGCGAACGAGTACTCTTCCATAGCTCCTTGAAAGTCCTCTTGCTCATGTAGTACATTGCCCAAATAGTCATGTGCAATCGCGACGTCTGCGTGATTCTCCCCAAGAAGAGACTCCAAAATCGAAAGCGACTCTCGATATGCCGCGAGTGATCCCTGAAAATCTCCTAGTTTGCATAGTGACTGTCCAATGTTTTGATACGACCCAGCCACGTCCAAGTGATCTTCTCCTAGACACTTCTCTCTGATTACCAGGGCTTTTTTGTATTGCTGCAGAGCTCCACGATGCTCCAACAACTCATCACCGTCGTCACCACGCTCCACAATGGTATGGCCCAAGTGGCTGCGAGTGATGGCGACCTCGGGACTGTACTGACCAAAAACTTGCTCCTGGATTTCGAGACATTTTTGGAGACTTCTGAGCGCCTGATCAAAGTCGCCATACTTGGCTTGCGCAAGACCAATGCTTTGGTACATATTAGCTGTCGTTGGGTCCACTTGACCTACAGCTGCCTCCTGTATCCGCAAGGCACGAGAATAAATGTGCAGGGCGATCTCGTGGTGTTCGAGCTTGAGATCAAATATTTTTCCGCACACGTAGAGTTGAGCGGCATCGTCGGAATCGAGCATCTTGTCCACCAAATCATCATCAACTTTTCCAGCCCTCTGAATCCGCTCAAGGTCTCGCAGTGTTTGGATTACCGAACGATCGGGTCCAGCAAAAATAGGGCGGAAATATTTGTAGTGGTTAAGCAAACCAAACATCTTCTGAAGATTAAGTACGTCCTTGTGGTGGACCTGAATTTCGGCGACAAACTGCACGTTCTCCTTGTAAGGCCAGTCGAGCAACACGTGATAGAGAAGATCGCGATAACCGCTGAAGGCAGGTGCTACGAATCGGTTCTTCGCCTGGACAATGTGGGCTTTCTTCTTCAGGAACTTGTTCACCGACTCCATCTGCTTAATTGTCTTGCACGTTACACTAGCTCGAAGGATATCATAAATCCAACTCTCAGGAGGCCCGGGAGTACGGGTCAAATATTCCTCTCGTGCCTTGTCATTTGCAGCATCACGAGGTTTCAGCTCAACAATCTTTGCATCGACATAATCCAGTCCCTTCACCTTGTCGACCATTGCATCCAACAAGTCTCTAAGGGATTGCTTGATTTGATACGCTGCCTCGTACACTTCTCCTAAATTTTGGGCTTGTTCCCCATCTGCGTCTTGTTGCTGGTATTTGATTTTGTAAGAACCGTCGCTTTCCAAAATCCCCCCGGAGTGAGTGGTAACTTCGATATCTTTCAATCTACCAGTTGCATCGATTTTTTGCATTCGCTCTTCGATTTTTCGTTGGACATTCATGAAATGGTTCAAGCGTTCGAAGAATTTATCTTCCTTCACTTGCAACAACGCTGAATCATCACCGTAATCGTCGTCGTTATCACCGTATGTTTCACTTTCTTCCGCTTCATAAGGGTCCTCTGCTTCCTCGTTGTCTTCAAAGTATTCCCCATCGTCGTCATGACGTCTTTCTTCCTCACTAGGAATTGTGCTGTCCGCACTTTCGTCATCGCTTATGTCGACATCTGAGATGTCGACGCTGCTATCATCGTCACTGCTGCTGTCGCTATCGCTATACTTTGACATGTTAATGCATTGATATTATGTTTTTGCCTCTCGGCTCTCTCTTGTGTCACTCTTGTGTACTGAACTGGGAATGTGTGGAATGGTCACAGAGGTCGAAAAGAGAAGTTCATGCAATTGGAGAGTCCGGCGAATGGTGTCAGCAACAGGCAAGACCATTAGTAATAATAATTTTATTCTTGTTACAAGAATTTTTTTATCCTGGAGATGATGTTTATGCCGGCGTGGGCTCCAGTAGGATAGTAACTGCTACAAACAAGAGACGACACTCGGAAGGCATTGTTTCGTGAGATGACCCCAACATTTAGTTTCGACCACAACGATTTATTCCATCACTATGAGGGCTACACGTGCAGTTCTGTCACTTGTTCGCCTTTCTACTACACGTAATTACCGGGTAGTTAGTGATTACCACACGAAATATAGGTCACGTAGATAAACGAGGTGGACCGTACATAACGTTAAAGGAGGGTTACATACTGTTGTACGGTCTGTACGTCCTACGTTTGACAAAGCCTAATGCTAAATTTAAAATACCAAGCTTTTTTTTAAAAAAAAAAAATTATGAAGTAAAAAAAATACTACGGAATTCCTATCAGCTGTCCCCCCTCCAGTTTGAAGACGAAAAAAAAGCTTTTCGTGTCGATTCGACGCAAACTCAGAAAAACTCTGTAGTACAGTAATAGGACTAAATACATCTGAGCGTACCGGTATCGTACGTAATTGAACTTCTTTCGAACAACAGAGTTCTCAGAAGACATTCGTTGTCATTTGGTGCATACATGAATAGTAACATCGAAGATATGGAGATAGTGAGATGAAAAGACTATGTACCGGTATTGCTAGTTCAGCTCTGAAGCAGAACCCGACACTATTATTTAAGTGAATTGTGTGTACAAGGGACGATATCATGGAGTGATTGTATGCTGGGCCTTCTTCGACTATTGAATAATTTCATCCTCCGTTTGTTGCGTGAAAAAATAATTCGCCTCTCTTCAGCGCAACCAGAGGATCAGTTCTTGCACAATGTCTACTATGGGCTGCTTTTTGACCGAGTGCCATGCTATCGATTCTGCTTTTTGGAGTGGCCTGATAGGTAGATGCTACCAGGAGGAAGCAAACCTTCGCTCCACCTGCTGGTGGTTTGTATTGATGAATAACCTCCTGACTTTCACAGATGGAGAGATGAACGACACAGGTGATCTGAAACAAAGCATTTTGAATTCTTCGCAACACAAGGCGAGAACGAAAACACTGCAAACATTCTCCCGGGTAGGAAGGAAACTTTGCGGCATCAACCTTCAAAAGATCTTTTCGACGACCGCTTGTGACCATATCACAAATCTAAGGGGATAGACATCATCTCAATTAATGGGAGGCATTAAAAGTATATTACAGTGTTCGCAAAATCCGTCTCAGCCATCAAACCGACTCAATTGTAGTGGAACAAAATTAGCAATTTAGAAGACACCCTGGCCATCTCCGAAAGGAGAGATGTGTCCGGCAGCGTATTGCTCGAACATGGTTTGTCCGGTGAGTTGTTCAGCAACCATGTTTCCGAAGATTCCCATCATGGCGGCACGTCCGTTGTTCAATTCAACGTTCAGCTTGCGGGCCTTCTCTTCAGGGTCCTTGATGTCAGATCCGAAGTAACCAACTCCGTAGTCTCCGTCGTACTTGGAGGCAGGCATCCACGCGAGCTCAACAAGGGCGAAGAAGGCGAAGATTTGGGCAAGTCCGGCAGAAGGGATGGTGGCAATTCCGGCCATTCCAGTGGGGACATCGGAGAACTTGAGGTCGTTGGAAGGGGAAAGGTATCCGTCGAAGACGATGTGGTTGTTGTGGACGATAGTTCCGACAACGGCAGCCATGGCAACACGTCCGTGCTTTCGCTCGACGGCACGACGACGCTCGAAGGCCTCAGGCTGGGTCTCGAGCCATCCAAGAGGATCGTAGACTCCGAGAGGCTCGGTGACTCCGAGTTCTAAAGGGTATAGAAATGAAAAGTGAATGAGTGATGTGGACCAAGACCAGAATAACACAGCTCAACGCGGACACCATCATTTTCCAACCAATCCGACATTAGTTTCAAAGGTCAACATACCGAGCTCACTAACGCTCAAAGCAGACGAAGTCTTGGCTTGTTGCGCAGGGGCGAAGGCGGCGGCGGTGGCGATGAGGGAGGCAAAGATGGCGGACTTCATTTTGATTGTTGTTTGATAATAATTATGAGTACGTCGAGAAACAAACCGAACCGATACATCACAGGGGGAAGTCCTGTAATTCGTCGGTTCCGACAGACCGAAGATTCTTCCAAAATCATGATGTTACACGCGCCTCAACAACAGAGAACACACGGAAAAGTACGGATCTTTTTTTGCCAGCTTTTTTCCAAACGTTTTACAGTGAGCGGAAGCCACACACCGGAATCGAAGATACTTCAACAATAAGAAAACGGGACCGGTTTTAATCACGAACAACCAGTGTGGTATTTGTGTGAACGGGAACGAACACGTACGATTATGACCCCTGCACGTACAAGGTTTCTGATTTTTTTACGTACAGTACTAGTACTGGACAACGTACGTACGATAGACTACTCTATAGTAGTACTCTTTATGTAATACTACGAGGTATGATCTTACGTCGGTAACGTACAAGTACACGTAACTTACTTCGTATGAAATAAATTAAGATTACTGTACTTCGTATCATGCAAGTAAACCTTAACCTTACCCATAGTATGAAAGTAACTTCTATGGATACTACCGGTATTAACCTTACGTACATAGTAGTACATATTATTGTAATTGGTACCCGTTCGTTAACACACTTATTTTAGGTCTAATCCACACTTTTTACCCACACTTTTAAACTATTGTACCGGTAACCTTACATACATTACCCATGTTCTTCTTCTTCTCCAGCAATCGAATCACCGAAACACTTGCACCTCCACTGCACCACTCTTAACACTGTTGGGGCTGGGGTTGTTGTTGTTGTTGTTGTTGTTGTTGGGGTTGGGATTGTTGGGTTGTTGGGGTTGTTGTTGGTTTCCGTGGGTAGGAGTGTAAGTATTAGTAGCAAAGTTTAAAAAAGTGTATATTCGCACTTTTCAAAAGTGTGGTTTCGACCCATGTCCTTGTAATTTACCCATCGAAAGCACAGAGCAAAAAAATTACGAGGAGGATCCTTTACTACTTGTACCTACGTGTAAACTTTAACCTTACTAGTACCTGAAAAAATACGATTACTTTTGTGATGAAATCCAATTTGAAAATCTTTGAAAATCGGGAATTAGAAGTTACGAAGTAAAAAAAGTAAGGTTACTGTAACTGAGCCATTCCCGGAATTACATTTTACGTTTTTAGGCGTTCATATCTTATGTAAATTACAATTCATATCTTATGTAAATTACAATCCCGGAATAACCAGACTCGTATATCTGATTCAAATGGACATATAACCTTGTAGTGCCGTCTGTCCGACTACAAAGGTGCATAAAAATAGATGGAATTTAAAAATCCAAAATTTCAATCACTCAACGCATGCCTACACGTGTAATCAAACATGTGCTATTCGATCAAGTTTTCAGTTGTACCAGTTACTACTTTGATCCAGTACAAACTGTCCCTTGTTGTTGCTGCTGTTGGTGTTTTAACAGGATTTTTAAATTAATTTTACAACCACTCGTAAACTCCCCATAGAACCATGACAAGGACAAGCGTCATCCAACAAGTCAATGTTCACTGCTAGCCAAATGCTTCAGCTGTTGTTGTTGTCGCTTTCAGTTTCGGTTTCGGTTTCGGTTTCCCCGGGATCGATGCTCGAATAATCGGCAAAGGCGTGATCGAAAACGATCCCCCCGGGAGGTCGTCCCCGGCCGCTGCTCGCCAATAAAAAATTTCTATTGGAGAGCAAACTCCCCCCTGTTG
This sequence comes from Pseudo-nitzschia pungens, assembly GCA_037355855.1. Classification (NCBI taxonomy): domain Eukaryota; phylum Bacillariophyta; class Bacillariophyceae; order Bacillariales; family Bacillariaceae; genus Pseudo-nitzschia; species Pseudo-nitzschia pungens. Next base: position 5,109,921 of record CM074760.1, on the reverse strand, counting down.
TTGAGGATAGCGATTTCAAGAACAAGTCGACAAGGCGCGCAAAAATGAGACCCGTAGAGGTTCGGGTTGGCGGTTAATAGACAATTTTGGTTTCTTTGGACAAGATTCCAAATTCCAAAATAGGCCTCGTGCGTTAAGACATATGTAGTTCTTCCGTTGGGTGCGCAATTTTTATATGTGTTCTATTATTCCGGGAATGCTAATATGTAATACTCCGATATGTAATTCCGGGAATGGCTCACTTACTGTAATTGTATGAAGAGCAGACTAAGCCTTACTTGTACTGGTATTATGACTGTACTCTACTTTGTATTATTATTACGTAATGAGCGATTCCCGAAACCATATTCTAATATTTATATTACATTGAAAAAGACTCCACACACATTAAATTTTGATGCACACCACCCAAAAAACATAAATTCTAATATATTACCGTCCAGAGGAAATCGTCTGGACAGAGATATATAACTGGTATTAGATTCTGAACGGAATTTTAAAATCCAAAATCGAGTCACTCAATGCATCTCAGTCACTCAACGCATCATCGAAACATGTGTTTTGGGTTTTGATGTTACTATGTGTTTTTTTTTGGCAAGTGGGAGTATTTTTGTCCATGATTTGCTCTTTTAACCTATTTGCCACAGTTCGTATTGCCATTGTTGTTGCTGCTTTTGCTGTTTTATTGCACCTCTTCTATCAATCATTCATTAAAGATTCAATTCAACAACCACACTGAGACAACCATCCACCATGACAAACGCTGTTGTCGCCGACGCCATCCATTCCAAGGCACTGGTTTTTTGACGAGCATACAAATCATGCAAATCCTACGGTCGCCAAACCGAAGATATCCAGACTGTATCACAAATCCCAAAACTGATAACAATAAACAGCATGGTGCGATCCCAAGGAGGAGGCCGGAGAGCTGGCTCTGGCAATTACACTGAGCCAGAACTCAGACACATGTTTGCTGTGTTGAGGGAAGTCTGTCCAATTGGTCCCGAGGAGTGGCAACAGGTTGCTAATAAACACGCCAAAAAATTCTCCAGACGAGATGTGCATTCCCTCCGTAGGAAGTTGTACACCTTACAGAGGATGCAAGCCCCATCTGGTGATCCAGTCTGTCCATGGTATGTCACAGAGGCCAAGGAGATTAAGCATTTGATTGGTCTAAAGGCAGAACTCGGGGATGCTGAAGATGACATCTTGGATCTCGAAACTGGACAATACACCGGGCGCGCCACTCTTGCCACCACTGAAGAGGATGGGGACCCAGTGCCTACTCCTCCCCCCCTTGGTCAACCCTCCCAGCTAACACGCAACGATGATGATGATGAGGATGTTGAAGAAGATGCGCCGGCAATTTTAACGCCAGCGGCAAATAACAACAATTCCTTTGCTGCCACTAGCAACACTGCTAGTACCCCTTCCAGTGTTACTACTCGTGGCTTGGCATCAGCATCGATGTGCGCTAAGAGAGCCTACAGAAGAAATCCAGATCCACAAGAAGTCCTGGAAGTCTTGAAAAACTCTGTACAGTTGCAGAAAGAAGCTCTTGTCGACGCCCAGGATCATAGAAAAATGATGTTGGAAACCATCCAAAGTTGTATCCAAGGTGCTGTGGAGTTTTCTAGGAACCTCATGTCAGCAAACAGCAACAACAACGGCGTAGTCTCTAGAAAGAAGAGAAAGAGATGACCTACTGCTGGTGGTAGTGATAGCAACGACAATTCTCTGTTGTAATTGGTTTGATTTTGATTAGTAGTAGTTCCAGTATTTCCTTCAGTGCAAGTGACTATTTATTTCTTCGACTGTACACTTAATCGATAGTACTGTAGACTTAATCGATACTAATCAATACTGTAGAGTAGACTTAATTGATACTAATTATGGTTGAAGTACTTGTTTGCTGTTTTGCTAATGCGGACGTCATACGAGAAGAATCCTTTGGTCCTGCTCATGTACGTGTTGAGGATGGTATTCATCTGTATTTTTGTTGTTTGGTAGTTGTAGAGATGTAATGCAAGATAGAGTACAACCTTCCTCTCTCCACTGTATTCTAAGGACATGTTATCTTTCAATCTAGGGAAGCCCCCTTGGATCTGTCTCATACCCCATTTAGATAGCTGACGGACGCTCGTAGCAGCATTGTTGACTCTAAGCTCTTCTGGGGTGTCTGGATCTTTCTGTGAGCTCTTAATAAGGTAGTCTTTCTCTTGTTTATGGAACGCTGAGTCGACAACGACTCTTGCGTTGAAGTCGTCATAAACGTTCTCCATCTTCTCATATAAGCCATAGTCAGCTATTGTGCTGTCATGCCAACAACCTGGGGCATTGATAATACCACCATGGACCTTTCCATCTGGAGCAAAGAGTAGGACAGAATTGATGAATGTTCCACTAGTCCACCCATTGTAGAACTTGTTCTGAATAAACCAGTTAGAGGATTTTTCGAAGGGAAGTTTCAGTCCATCACAAGCGCCCCAAACTCTGCGTTCTCTAAGGACTGGGTATTTTGTACCAATGGCGTTGACATACATTTCAATCTCCTCTGTGTTTGGCAACCTCACCATTGCATCAGGATGTGTCTGTAGCGCTGAAAGGAGGAGCCTTCGTGAATATCTCAACCATTTGTACATAGGAGTTGAAGTTAAACCAAACGCCCACCCTATTCCTCTTGCCACTGATCCACGAGTTCGATACCAATAAAGGAGAAGTCCTAGACAACCGGTTGCGTCCAGTTCTCTTTTTCTCCCCCCCATGTTCAGTTTAAGCTTTCGGATAAATCCAGTTTCGACATCGTAAGTATATGTCTCGTACAGTGGTTCGAATATGTGGAGGAGCTCACTGAAGACAAGGTGGTCCACTCCACAACAGTTCAGCAGCGCTTGGTCGCTTCCGGACCCAAACATGTAATGAAAAGGGGAGAGATTGAATCTTTGTAATGCAATCCTAGGCGTTCTCCGATCTCTTTGACGTCGATCTTCAATAGACAATTTGGGACTGTTATACGCAGGGGTGGTTACAGTGTGGTAGAAGTAATACAGTAGTTCAAGCGACTGTTACACTCTAAAGTAGAAAATTGGAGTAGTTTTAAAAAAGTGACTAAATCGTTAACTCTTAAAAGAGCATTTCAGTTTTCGTGTGAACGTTTGAATATACACGAGCGTGCCTTGCTATTATTTGAATAACGACGCACATGCATTGCTGGGGCGTCCGGCGTACAGTTTGAATATTTGCATTCAAACACCGGTCAGCTCCTACTCTTGAAGCCGGGCGGCTTGTATGTGGGATTCGGTTAATTATTTAATCGTGGTTCATGCTACGCTAGCATGTCACATAGTGCCTCATGATTAGACGAAGCCTACTTCAAGTTGACCAGTGAATTGTCGGCGACTCCGACTCGTTCGATGGTTCCTTGTAAGGGGTTAGCTTCCGGATGTTCACTGTTTCTGCTACTGAAGGTGATTTCTGAAGTTTGACTGTACCATTGTTATTCACTTGTATGATGCTGAAAGGGCCGGTTCTTCTAGGCTGTAACTTGTCTGGATCCGGTTCCTGCAGCCACACCTTGTCATTGATTTGGAAGGCATGTTCTATCCTTTTGGCATTATCTCGAAGCAGCGCTTTGTTGATTCCTTGTTGCCTAAGCTGTTTCAGTGCCAACAGATTAGAGGTTAATGGCAGATCGATCATCATGTCCCTGTTGAAGACCAGGGAGCCTGGAGAGGCTTGTAGTGAGGTACTGACTGCGCATCGAGAGGCATGCATGCATGTTGCTAGGGCGTTGTCCATGAGCTGAGTGGCTCTTGTGTTGGCTTGTGGAGGATTAACATGCACTAGAACTCGTAGGATATCAGCGACTGTGTGGTGGACGCGTTCACAGATAGCATTGGCTTGTGGATTCTTGACTGTGGTGGGAACCGATTGGATTCCAAACTGCTGTAGGGTAAGTTGGAATTCAGCCCCTAAGAACTCACCACCATTGTCATGGATACATCTATTTGGTCTAGGATATCTTGAGAGCCAGCAGTTCTTGAATTGATCTGAGACATGCTGAGAGGATTTGTCTCTAATCCGGATGATTTCAAGAAGGTTGGTAACTGGATCAATACAGGTAAGGGCCTTGAAATTGTAGGTCTTGTTTTGAGCTGTAATCTTCCAAGGGCCTATAAGATCAACGTGGACTTCATCGAAGGGCGATACCGGAGCTTCTTTGGGGGGAAGCTTCCCATATTTAGCTTGTCTGCTCTTGTATTGGATACAGTTATCCGGGCAAATGTAGGACTTGCATAAGTTGGACAGGTTGTCTGCGTAGAAGCGAGCTGAGATAGTCTTATATAATCTGGTGGATCCACAATGACCCAACAGGAGATGGTACCATTTGATGGTATCATTCGTAAGGGAACTTGGTATGTAAATTCGCCAATTATCCGGATTGGATTGGTTGGCATAGCAAAGGATGTTATTGCCTTGTAATTCTTGATAGAAGAATGCTTTGGATTGAATCTTGAACTTGATAGTCGGATCCTTCTGCTGATGGAGGTATATCTTGTTATAGTTAACCGGACATTCCAGGTCTTGGTTGTTTGGTAGGTTGACCAGGCACTCATTGTTCAGCAGGCAGGAGTATAATTCCTGATCTGCGTCATTGCATAAGTGTTGGAATAGGTTTGGGAATTCTGCTAAAAACAGTTCTTCATCTTGCTTGGGGACTTCAAGTTTCAGAAAATCGATAAGAGTGCCCTGCCCTTACCAAGGGCTTCTTTCTCCCCTACTGTAGGTGGATCCATCCGGGGGAGTCTGGAGAAGGCATCAGCAAGAACATTCTTCTTGCCTTCAATATAGGTGAGGTTGACACCAAATTCTTCTAGGAATAATCTCCACCGGAGGACTCGTTGGACTGAGAGAGTTCTGAAGGTAAGATTCTTATGGTCAGTGTATACATTGATAACACCGCCAAGGAGCATCTTTCGGTACTCTTTGCAACAGAGTACAATTGCTAGGAGTTCTTTCTCCGTAGTGGTATAGTTCTTCTGGGCATCAGATAGTTTCTTAGACCAGTAGGCAATGGGTTTGCCATCTTGGAGAATAGCAGCGCCCAGTTGTAGGTCTGAGGCATCAGTGTACAGTTCAAAGGGCTTGTTAAGGTCTGGATAGGTGTTCAGCGCGTCTGCTGCCACCATTGCTTTCATCTCTTGGAAGGCTTTATCTTGAGCAGGGCCCCAAGTAAAAGTTGAAGGGGCTTTGCGTTGTTTGCCTTTAATGGTAGCTGCTTGGAGAGTTTTCTTGGGAGTTCTGGTTATATCAAAGAGAGGAGCTAGGACATGGGATCTGCGAGGCCACATGTCCCTGTAGTACCCTACTGCTCCTAGGAAGGACTTGACTTGGGTCACAGTTCTTGGTCGGTCCATATGCAGAATGGCTTCAATTTTCTTTCTCCAAGGCTTGACTGCAGTAGGAGTCATCCAGTAGCCTAGGAAATCGGTCTCTTGTACAGCCCAATCACATTTGAGGGGGTTGCACTTGAGCCCATTCTGGTTGAGCCGGTCTAAGATCCTGTCGATAGTCTTCATGTGTAGATCAAAGGAGCCATTGGTCCAGATGCCAATATCATCGATATAAACAGTGCAGTCAGTGTCTTGTAGGATATCTTCCATTAGTTGCTGGGCAACGTCTGGGGAGACTTTGACACCCATTGGTAGTCTTTGATATTCATAGCAACCATATGGAGTTACTATGGTACAGAGCTTCTTGCTTGCGTCATCGAGTTCAAAGCAGTAGTATTGCATGGACAAGTCAATCTTGGTGAAGTGCGTGTACTTGCCTCGCTTGTTCATGATGTCTTGTATCCGGGGGATTGGATATGGTCGGCGCTCAAGAAGTTCATTCAGTTCTCTAAAGTCTGATACCCATCTAACTCTGTTGTCTTTCTTTGGTACTATGAAGGTCGGGAACGCCCATTCAGCTGGTCCAGTACATCGCTTGAGTACTCCATCATTACATAGATTCTGGAGTTCCCTTTTGAATAGGTCTTCTCTTTTGTATGCGACTGGATAAGGCTTCTTGTGTATGGGCTTGGATCCGGGCTTCAGTCTTAGAGAGATTTTCTTGTGTGGATACTTTCCTAGTTCGCCGTTGAAGACATTAGGGTATTTGCTTAGTATGGCTTGGAACTGTTGTTGCTCTGCTTTGGACATGTGGGACTGTTGCTGTGCGACTGTGGATGGATCTGTTTCTTGGTAGGCTCTGTCTAGAATCACCTTGGACTTGTATGGATTAGCAAAAGAGAAGTCGTCAGCAAAGAGTTCAGCATCCTCTAGTTCTTCCATGAGCATGGTGTAGTCGGTCTCATGGTATAGGGAGGTATCTTTCATGGGAATGGTTCTATCCATCCATTGTACTGCTCCTTCTTTGAATAGGAGATTGATCTTTGCTAGGTGGAGGAAGTCTCTGCCTAGTATCAAATCGTATCTGCAGTTGGGTGAATGGAAGAGCCTTGCCTCTTGTTGGTCTATGGTGTAGTTGCCGAATTCTTGTAGCTTGAGGTTCTTCATGATGATATATTCTGTAGTATCGAAGCTTCCGTTGGCTGTAGTGGTTACGACTTGATATTTGCTGCGAAGTGGCATTGTGCCAAATGGTAGTGCTCTCTTGTTGATTAGGGTTCCGGAGGATCCACTATCTAGCAGTGCTAGTAGTGGTCTTGCTTTGAGAGGGATGCCTTGTATGAACTGTATGTTGGTTAGTAGAATGGGAGCCACGTTGCTCTTATTCGTTGTAGATTCTGCTGTATTTTTGGTTGTATTTCCAGCAGTCGACAGTAGCTTTAAATAATTTTGCTCCAACGCACCTCCTTTGGTGTAGTCTTTGGAGTTTCCGGGATTGCAATAGAGATTTTTTGCTGTACCGGTAGACCAGTTCCTTGCCAGGGACAAGGTTGATCCATTTGTTGCTGCTGCTGTCTTATTTGGATCGATAGTGATCGATGATGCGTCTGTTGTACCCTTGGATCGATTCGGTTGGTTTCGATTCGGATCCACGTTCGATATATCCTGTAGGATGTTTCGAACGATTGTTTTTGCTGCTGCGGTAGCAGGCTTTGCTGAGCTTTCAACAGGAATACTCCATCCTGTAGGTTCCTTCCCCTCTTTATCTGGGAGATCTCCTCCATGCGTCATCCCAGACAGCAGGGCTGTACTGGCATCCAGTTCCAGGGGAGCTGGAGGCAAGGTGATTGCTGGTTTTCGTGAAGCCGGGGGCTTTTGTTTTGGAGGCCTGGAGCCTCCGGAGACTCAGGGGAGCCACACAAGTTCCCCATCGATGTTCCTTTCTGTTCTTCCACCGTGAGTAGCATGGTAAGCCTCGCGCGCTGCGTTCATGTGGGCTTGGAAGGTCTCGTTGCTTCCTGCTACCATCAAAGCTCTTGTATTGGCGTCGAATGTCTCCGGTTGGTTGTTTCCGGAGCTCTTGTTGTAGTTCTTGGAGAACCGGTTCTTGGGACACTCAGACCAGTCATGATTGTGGCCTGGGATCCGACAGGGATTGGATTTCTTCTTGTTCTGGTTTCCCTTGTGGTTGGAATTAGAGTTGCGTTTACGAGAATGGTTGTTGTTGTTGTTGTTGGAATTGTTCGAGCGCTTCTGTTGCTTATTGTTATTCTTGTTGCTCTTTTTGTTGGCTTGGCGCTCGTGGCAGCTCATATGATCCACTATATGTTGTACGGTGGTATCTTCTTGGATTCCACTGTGGATGATACCATAGCTCTTGATCCACGCGGAAGGAAAGGAATGGAGAAGGATGGTGAGTTTCTCCACTCTGGAGAGGGGAGCGCTGCTCCCATCTAGTTTCTGGGTATACTTCATGAGGATAAGAATCCGGTCGGCATGCTCCTTACATGTAGCTGATGGGGTCTTTCGACACTCCGCGCTGCGCAAGTAAGTGTGCATGATGTCCCTAGCGTCTCTGGCATTGCAGTAGAGTTTGGTAAAGTCAAGGAATGCTTGTTCGTATCCGCCGATCTCATCTTGTGCGTATTGGTATTCTTCAGGGTCCAGGGGATCTTTTATCATGTCATTCCACTTGCTCTGAGCATCCGTAGTGAGGCATCGACTGAAGTGAGTGAGGTAGATATCAGTTGGAAGTCTTAGGAGCTTGGCGGCGTTCCGGAAAGACTCCTCCACAAAGAGGAGTTCTTCTAATCCTCCAGTCTCTGTGAACAGTGGGACTTTCATGCTGTCAGTCCGGTCCTCATCGACGTTGTAGAGGGTGAAGAGCTTTGGTTTGGTTCGATCGAAGGAACTTTTGTAGGTGATGGGGGGATCTCTATAGATACCGGCCATCTTGTTGGAGATACAACTTGCCTCTGTTGTTGAGGATAAGGGTTGTTTGTTCGATTGTTTTATTTCAGTACTGAATTCTACTGTTTTCCTACGTTGAAGATAAACAGTAATTACTGTGTTACACTCTAAAGTAGAAAATTGGAGTAGTTTTAAAAAAGTGACTAAATCGTTAACTCTTAAAAGAGCATTTCAGTTTTCGTGTGAACGTTTGAATATACACGAGCGTGCCTTGCTATTATTTGAATAACGACGCACATGCATTGCTGGGGCGTCCGGCGTACAGTTTGAATATTTGCATTCAAACACCGGTCAGCTCCTACTCTTGAAGCCGGGCGGCTTGTATGTGGGATTCGGTTAATTATTTAATCGTGGTTCATGCTACGCTAGCATGTCACAGCGACATGCTGGTGGTGGTTGTTGTAGTTTTGGATGGAAAAGAAAAAAGTGAACACAAGTTTCTGTTGGAGAGCAAACCCCCCCCCTTGTTGTTGAGGATAGCAACTTCAACGAATTTCAAAGAACACAAGATTGCCGGGGCACAAAAATGAGTTGATGGAGGGGCGGGTAGGGAATAAAGAGAGAATTTTTGTTTTTCATAACAAGATTCCAAATTCCAAAATGTGCCTTGTCGCCACCTGTCTGTTGTCCAAAATGTTGGGTGCAAATGGGTGCGCCAAAAAAATTGGAGGCATATAATATATTATTTTATGACTTTACATGTTGGTTTTGGGAATCGCTCAATACTATTTTTTTGATCGAACAACAGTAATCGTTAGGATCCTGACAAGAAAAGAAAACTTTAATTCTGTAATACTACTACTCATATTTCTTTTAATCCTCACCAGTCTGTTGCTGACAAAAATAGTTACATTACTAGGAGAAAAGTAACTTTTGAGTCAGGTATTCAAACAGTTGAACATCATATTTGTAGAATGATTCTAAAGAATCTATTAGAAATTCTTATCTCCCCTATTTGCCATTTTATTTCCACTCCCTCTTGGATTCTGATCTTTCCAGTCGTCCCAATCTCTATCAAGCTTGGCACTTGCGTCCACCAATTCCGCATTGTCTTCCAAACCATCTCTCACTAATTCTTCGTATCTCCTTGGTTGATGAATCCGTTCTGCCTCGGCTTTTTTTTGCCGCGCTTCGCGTTCGATTGCTTCTTGATATTCCCGTTCGCCCAATTCTTCCAATGTCATGGTTGGTTGCGACCAACCGGGTTGGAACACTTTGGAGCGGATTTCCTCTCGTTTGAAGCGAAGTTGACCTGTCGCTGCATCCTGAGATATGTGGGTCACCTGCAAACCTCTGTTGGATCGAGGCGGTGGCCGACGGGTCTGATCAATGGAATCGTCGCCATTACCTGTGTGGATTTGTCTTTTTTTACGCTCTTCGTCCATCTTGATCATTTGTTCAATCATAGGCAATTCTTGCAACGATTGAGCCCAATTTTCCAAGGCTTCCAACTTGAAAATATGCAACTCTTTTAGTGTCATCGAACGTTCTAGAGAATCTAGATCATGCCCATCCATTTCATCCTCAGGTAAAATTCCGCATCGAATTCTTCTGTCCATAAATGCCTTCAACTTCTCAATGTCTTTTCGCTGTTGCTGTTTCGCCTTGAATCGTGCAATCTTTGCATCACGGTCGACAGGAGCTGCACTAGAAAAAATATTGGTGTTCGTTTCCGAAGACTCAAATTGCTGCTGGGATTCCACTAGTCGATTGAACTCGTTTGTTTCTTCCTTTGACAGGAGTTCCAATGTTTCGAGCCTTTCGAAGAAATGCCCCCAAAGAGTAAAACTTCGATAAATATTCTGTTTTCGACGTGCCATGGCACCGGGTTCGACAGGGAGATTTCCAAGCACAACAGCTAGTAAATGTTCAATCGCCAAGAAAGGAATCGATTTGGTGGTGACATCTTCGATCGTTTCATTTTTTGAGAACAATCCCAAAGCGTGCACATCTCTTTGGATTGAATCAAGTAGAGGCATGCATTCCTTGGGCGAAGACTCGATCATCACCCGAGCAGCGTCCAGTCGATCGTTTAAACTCGCTGATCTGCTAGTATCGTCATTTCCGCCGCTGTTGCTACCGCTGCTGTCCTCCATATTCAAGTTGCTCGGTCTTGTTATTCTATGGCTTCTCGCTCTTAAATCGGGAGTTCTTAAAACAAAGTGAAAGACGACCCCCGTCAAAAATTGTTGCTGCGCACCTGGGATGATCTATTATTATTATTTTTTCATAAAAATAATGTTGTGATGAGTGATCTCTGATTCGATTCGTGATGCATTGGTCATAACTCAGCGGTGAGCGCAACGCGCAATTAGGACGAAACCGCCGCGGTCGAATCTGAGCGTTGTAGTTTCTACACGGGTACGACTACGTAACTTTACTCGTACTACTGCGATACTCGTAATTACATCGATCATTTTTTGTGTAAAGAAGTACTATAGTGTATTTCTTGTCTTCAGCAGTAAGCACACCACACTTCCACACGTGCAGGAGTGCTTCTTTTAGAACTAGGATATTTTGTCTTAGCGTGAAAAGATTTAATTTAGTGACCCCAAGAAGTTTTGAAACAAGCATGTGGAGAAAAATATTCTGATTGATTCCTTACCAGTAATAGTATGAAAGACTGCATGATATATTTTTGTCTTGGAGAATGTCCACTCTATGGAGTTGTGTAATACCTCTGTAGGATTTATTTTTGTTTCAGCATATTTAGCTTGTTGTCTTCCTTAAATTTTTCTGCATATTTCAAGAGTTGTGGAAGCTATTGCTTTCAAATTCATGCTTCTGATTGCCCTTGATCTGAAAGCGAAGACAAATTTGTGATCAAATATGAAGATATTTCACCTCAATATTATGCTACTTACTGTCGGGGTATGGTCATTGTGTAGGATTTGTACTATAACCAGATACCCAACCCTTGCAGTTAGTTCATGAGCGAGCGAGTAACGTTAGCGAGCGCATTGATTCAAGTACAGCACTACAGTGTACAGCGCGTACGCTACAGTACTGGTGCTACAGGGTGTCAGTAAAAGGTATGGTCAGTACATTGAATTAAGTACTGGACCTACGTGCCCTGACCCTTTACCGACATACGAATCAGCGATATGATATGGAACAATTATTTGGAGCTCCATCCGAGCTCTCACTATTTTTGGAATACTCTCAGTTTAAACATCTAAAAGAACACATCATGCCCGGCATTGATACTTGACATCTCTAACATACCTCTAGAGTGGTAGCTAGTGTGCTCATGGTATATGCTGCAATAGCGCTTGAACAGTATCCTCTGTACTAGTCTAACCATTTGCCAGCACTCCGTGCTGTACTGTTGTTGCTGCTCTCCCTGTTTTGCTGACGAGTGAAATCTTTACACAAAGGCTTGATTAGGGATAGGTAATGTTCATGACATTACAATATCAAAGGTCCTCTTTTCTTATTCTTGGAAAATTATGTGCTTCCCAAAAAAATTCAGGTACCTGCACCGGTGCCGGCGATATTTTGTGATAAAGCACCATTTTCGAGTTGAAACCAAGTTGGTGGCAGGATTTGTGCCATTGTTGATATCTCTGCACATAAACCCTCTCTTTTCCAAGTAAGTGTAACATGCTAGCGTACACTAGTATGTTACAACTGAATAATTAACCGAATCCCGCATTGGACAATCGAATATAATCTTCGATACCGGATATATTTAATATGTGTCCTAATTATTATAGTCGAGTCCCAGATTAAGGTATATGCCTAATCGTGGGAACCGACAGTGAACCAACATTTATGGCAGAGCATGCCAGAATTTGGCTATGCTCGCAACCTCGAAATTTTACATGTCTCCATTCTCAAATCGCATAACAATATCTCGTAAAGTATCTAAACATTCACAATTATTCATACTACTCCGAAATTTCTACCTTAGAGTGTTACACAGTAATTACTGTCCGCTTTCACGTAGAAAGACAGTAGTATTCAGTACTGAATTCAAACCATCAACAAACTCAACAATAGAACCACCTTGTGTCCCCGACAAGGAAAATACCTACCAAGCAAACCACCATGACCAGTATCTACAGAGACCCCCCCATCAGCTACAAGAGCTCTTTCGATCGAACCAAGCCGAAGCTCTTCACCCTGTACAACGTCGATGAAGACAGAACCGACAGCATGAAGGTTCCCCTGTTCACTGAAACAGGAGGCCTTGAAGAACTGCTCTTTGTGGAGGAGTCCTTCAGGAACGCTGCCAGCTACCTTCGCCTACCAATCAGCATCTATCTAACCCACTTCGGACGCTGCCTCACCACAGACGCCCAGAGCAAGTGGAATGACATGATCAAAGATCCACTGGATCCCGAAGAATTCCAATATTCCCAAGACGAGATTGGGGGATACGAGCAAGCCTTCATTGACTTCACTCAGCTCTATTGCAATGCCAAGGATGCAAGGGACATCATGCACACCTACCTTCGAAGCCACGACTGTCGAAAGACACCATCCGTCACCTGCAAGGAACATGCTGACCGCATCCTTATCCTTATGAAATATACCCAGAAACTAGAAGGAAGCAGCGCGCCTCTTTCCAGAGTGGAGAAACTCACTATCCTCCTCCACTCCTTCCCCTCTGCGTGGATCGAAAGCTATGGCATGATGCATAGTGGAATCCAAGAAGACACAACAGTCCGACACATTGTGGACTACATGAGCTGTCACGAGCGCCAAGCTAACAAGAAAGGCAACAAGAACAACAACCGGCAACAACAGAAGCGCTCGAACAACAACCACAACCATAACAACCAATCTCGCAAGCGCAATTCCCCTAACCACAAGGGCAACAACAACAAAAAGAAATCCAACCCCTGTAGGATCCCGGGCCATAATCATGATTGGTCTGAGTGTCCAAAGAACCGGTTCTCTAAGAACTACAACAAAGGCTCTGGAAACAACCAACAAACCGAGTCTTTCCATGCCCACACTCAAGCGCTCATGATCCCAGGAAGCAACAAGACTTTCCAAGCTCATATCAACGCAGCTCGGGACGCAGCGATTGAGGAATACCACGCCAATCATGGTGGAAGAACTGAACGCAGTATCGATGGGGACCTCATTTGGCTCCCCTGAGTCCCCGGAGGCTCCAGGCCTCCAAAACAAAAGCCCCCGGCTTCACCTAAATCAGCAATCACCTTGCCTCCAGCTCCCCAGGACCTGGATGCCAGTACAGCCCTGCTGTCTGGGATGACGCATGGAGGAGATCTCCCAGAAAAAGAGGGGAAGGAACCTACAGGATGGAGTATTCCTGTTGAAAGCTCAGCAAAGCCTGCAACAGCAGCAACAACAACAACAAAAACAGTTCGATTCTCGGCGACCGAGAAACAATCGAACATGGATCCGAATCGAAACCAACCGAATCGATCCAAGGGTACAACAGACGCGAAAGATAGTACAGCAGCAATAAATAGACCACTCTTGTCCCTGGCAAGAAATTGGTCTACCGGTACAGCAAAAAATCTCTATTGCAATCCCGGAAACTCCAAAGACTACACCAAAGGAGGTGCGCTGGAGCAAAATTATTTAAAGCTGCTGTCGACTGCTGGAAATACAGCAGAACAGGCATCGAATAAGAATAGGAGCAACGTGGCTCCTATTCTTTTAACTACAGTACAGTACATACAAGGCATACCAACTAAATCAAGACCACTACTCGCACTACTTGATAGTGGATCTTCTGGAACCCTAATCAACAAACGAGCACTACCAATAGGCACCATGCCGATTCGAAGCAAGCATCAAGTCCTAACAACAACAGCCAATGGAAGCTTCGACACTACAGAATATATCATCATGAAGAATACCAAGCTACAAGAGTTTGGCAACTACACCATCGACCGACAAGAGGCAAGGCTCTTCCATTCACCCACCTGCAAATATGATCTGATACTCGGCAGAGACTTCCTCCACCTAGCACAGATCAATCTCCTATTCAAAGAAGGCGCAGTCGAATGGATGAATCGAACCATCCCTATGAAGGACACCTCACTATACCATGATGACTACAATATGTTCATGGAAGAACTAGAAGACGCCGAACTCTTTGCTGACGATCTCTCCTTTGCCAATCCATACAAGTCCAAGATGATCTTATATCGAGCCTACCAAGAAACAGATCCATCTACAGTTGCCAAGCAACAGTCCCACATGTCTAATGAAGAGCAGCAGCAGTTCCAAGCAATACTAAGCAAATACCCTAACGTCTTCAATGGAGAATTAGGCAAGTATCCACACAAGAAGATCTCTCTAAGACTGAAGCCCGGATCCAAGCCCATACACAAAAAGCCTTACCCAGTTGCATACAAAAGAGAAGACCTATTCAAAAGGGAACTCCAGAATCTTTGTAATGATGGAGTCCTCAAGCGTTGCACTGGACCAGCTGAATGGGCGTTCCCTACCTTTATTGTTCCAAAGAAAGACAACAGAGTTAGATGGGTATCAGACTTTAGGGAGCTCAATGAACTACTTGAAAGACGTCCTTATCCAATCCCTAGGATACAGGATATCATGAACAAGAGGGGCAAGTACACTCACTTCACCAAGATTGACTTGTCCATGCAATACTACTGCTTTGAACTGGATGACGCAAGCAAGAAACTCTGTACCATAGTCACTCCTTATGGTTGCTATGAGTATCAAAGACTCCCCATGGGTGTCAAAGTCTCCCCAGACGTTGCCCAGCAACTTATGGAAGACATCCTACAAGACACTGACTGCACTGTTTATATTGATGATATTGGTATCTGGACCGATGGCTCCTTTGATCTACACATGAAAACTATCGACAAGATCCTAGACCGGCTCAACCAGAATGGACTTAAATGCAACCCACTCAAGTGTGACTGGGCTGTACAAGAAACTGACTTCCTAGGCTATTGGATGACTCCCACAGCAGTTAAGCCATGGCGCAAAAAGATTGAAGCCATCCTACACATGGACCGGCCGCGCACTGTCACTCAAGTCAAGTCCTTTCTAGGAGCAGTAGGATACTACAGAGATATGTGGCCTCGCAGATCCCATGTACTAGCTCCTCTATTTGATATAACTGGAGCCCCCAAGAAGCCTCAAGCAGCTGCCATCAAAGGCAAGCAAAGGAAAGCTCCTTCAGCTTTCACTTGGGGTCCTGCCCAAGACAAAGCCTTTCAAGAAATGAAAGCAATGGTGGCAGCAGATGCGCTGAACACCTATCCCGACCTTAACAAGCCCTTTGAACTGTACACTGATGCCTCAGACCTGCAACTTGGTGCTGCTATACTACAGGATGGCAAGCCCATTGCATACTGGTCCAAGAAACTATCTGATGCCCAGAAGAACTATACAACTATGGAAAAGGAACTCCTCGCAATCGTACTCTGCTGCAAAGAGTACAGAAAAATGCTACTTGGTGGTGTTATCAATGTATACACCGACCATAAGAACCTTACCTTCAGAACCTTATCTGTCCAACGCGTCCTCCGGTGGAGACTATTCCTTGAAGAATTTGGTGTCAACCTCACCTATGTTGAAGGCAAGAGGAATGTTCTTGCTGACGCCTTCTCCAGGCTCCCCCGGATGGATCCACCCACTGTGGGGAAGAAAGAAGCCCTTGGTAAAGGCACTCTTATTGATTTTTTGAAACTTGAAGTCCCTAAACAAGATGAAGAATTATTTCTAACAGAGTTCCCCAATTTGTTTCAACACTTATGCCATGACGCAGACAAAGAACTACAGGCTTGCCTGCTGAACAATGAGTGTCTAGTTAACCTACCAAACCAACAGGATTTGGAATGCCCGGTGAACTACTCAACGATATATCTTCATCAACAACAAGATGCGACTATCAAATTCAAGATTCAATCCAAAGCCTTCTTCTACCAAGAATTAGAAGGCAATAGAATGTTATGTTATGCGAATCAGTCCAACCCTGATAATTGGAGAATTTACATCCCATCGACACTGATTAATGATACAATCAAGTGGTATCACCTCCTGTTGGGTCATTGTGGATCCACCAGACTATACCAAACTATTTCATCGCGGTTCTATGCTGATAACCTATCCAACCTGTGCAAATCCTACATATGCTCTGACAACTGCATCAAATACAAGAACCAGCACTCCAAATATGGTAAACTTCCACCGAAAGAAGCCCCACTAGCTCCATTCAACGAGATACATGTGGATCTTATAGGCCCATGGAAGATTACAGCCCAAGGCAAGAACTACAACTTCAAAGCCCTAACTTGTATTGATCCAGTCACCAATCTACTTGAAATCATCCGTATCAGAGACAAGTCTTCTCAGCATGTCTCTGACCAATTCAAGAACTGTTGGCTCTCAAGGTATCCAAGACCTATCAGATGTGTCCATGACAATGGTGGTGAATTCCTAGGCGCTGAGTTCCAGACTACTCTCAAGCAGTATGGGATTCAGTCCATTCCCACTACAGTGAAGAATCCCCAATCTAATGCCATCTGTGAAAGAGTCCATCATACAGTTGCTGATATTCTCAGAGTCTTAGTTCATGTGAATCCCCCTCAAGTCAACACCAGAGCCAGTCAACTCATGGACAATGCTCTGGCAACCTGCATGCATGCCTCCAGATGTGCTGTTAACGCTGCTCTACAAGCATCCCCAGGCTCACTGGTATTTAACCGGGACATGCTGATTGATCTACCATTAACATCAAACCTTGTAGCTCTTCAGCAACTCCGACAGCAAGGAATTAACAAGAATCTACTCAGAGACAACGCCAAAAGAATCGATCACACCTTCCAAGTGAATGACAAGGTATGGGTACAGGAACCAGACCCGGACAAGCTTCAACCCAGAAAGACCGGACCCTTTCCAATCACACAAGTCAATACCAATGGAACTGTGAAGTTGCAAAGAGCCCCTTCAGTAGTAGAAACAGTGAACGTCCGAAAACTCACTCCATACCGAGAACCGAATCAGTCGGAGTCTCCGATAAATGAAGTCCCAGATATTCGAATGAGCCAATCAGAAGACTCAGAGTCTTCTTCGAACCATTGGATGGCTTAATCCTGGATTCGTTCAATCATGGGGCACTATGTAACATGCTAGCGTACACTAGTATGTTACGAACTGAATAATTAACCGAATCCCGCATTGGACAATCGAATATAATCTTCGATACTGGATATATTTAATATGTGTCCTAATTATTATAGTCGAGTCCCAGATTAAGGTATATGCCTAATCGTGGGAACCGACAGTGAACCAACATTTATGGCAGAGCATGCCAGAATTTGGCTATGCTCGCAACCTCGAAATTTTATATGTCTCCATTCTCAAATCTCATAACAATATCTCGTAAAGTATCTAAACATTCACAATTATTCATACTACTCCGAAATTTCTACCTTAGAGTGTTACAGTAAGTACATCATCTTTTAGCTACCACTCTCTTCTACAATGCTCTGCATTCATTTTTAGACATCTTTTGTTATTCTTCCCTTGCAAGTAGTCAGTCCCAAACACATTCCTTACCCCATAATCATTCCTTACCAGATGGTACAGAGAAAGAACAAGCAAAATTTCGCAGGTAATGCTCGTAGTTGTATTCGTATAGAGGCAGTGGAGCCTACTACTACAAAATTCAAAACAGCTGTCCTCCTGTCAGAACTTCGTAGTATGGGCTTGGAAACAGGGCTCTAAGTGAGAACACCTATGGACCATCAGGGCTGTAGGCTTGAAAACAGGTGGCAGCTGTACTGTGAACTGAAGAGATATATGTAGGCGGTGGCGCATTAAGTAGCGGGTACTTAGCTGCTTTGGGGCTTGGGTCAGAAAACAGTAGGACCATAAGCGAAAACACTCATGGTCCAGCAGGGCAGTAGACTTGAAAACAGATGACAGTTGAAGTGTGCACCTGAGAGGTGTATGTAGGTGGTGGAGCCTTAAGCGAACTGTACTTAGCGGCTTTGGGGCTTGGGCTAGAAAGCAGTAGGACCTTAAGCAAAAACACATAAGGACCAGCAGGGCTGTAGACTTGAAAACAGATCGAAGTGATAGTAGAACTGTGTAGAACGTGTACAGGGATCGGTGTATGAAATTACGTGCAGGGGGAGACTTGCGAGCAGCAACTGCTGTAGAAAATGTACTGGATTTCATGTAGAAAATTATGTGTCTTGTTTGTGCTTTTGGATGATGATTGACGACCAACTGGCAGTGGTGAATAGGCACCAAAGCAACCAAAATAAGCAAGAAGCAACCAAATGGATAGCACCACTGAAGAGCGCAAATCTACGTGTTTTTAGTACTGGAACATTGGAACGTCGGACAAAATGCGCTTCGCGCAGCCTTCATTGTCAACTGAACTGTACATGTTTTCGGCAACAATATTTGCAGTATACTGCTCCACCGTACCGCAAGGGAGCTGCAAATCATACGTTCGTGTATCAAGGATAGGGTTGTTGTTCCTCTTGCCCATTGGATTGCCATTCAAATCAGTGGTTTGCGCTTTAACAACACACTTCAATTGTTCATCTCCACATTGAATCATGACCTTGTTTCCGATATATTCATCGTAACTATCCCTGTCAGGGACAAGGTCATCCACGTCTGGAATAGATGCCTCCGGTTCTTCCATGGGGGAGAAATTGTCTGGTCATCTACCCTCGTGGTTCTCAAACAGTTCTTCTGGTGGTTGGGGATACACGTCTTGAAACTGGACATCAGTGTTCTCAAGCTTGTCCCCGATCTTGGATTCCACTGCTTGGTCAAAGGTGTCCATTCCTCGTTTAACATCGTGTGCTCTCCATTCTGCTTCAGTGACAGCTCTAACAGTGTTAGTGCTTACTGGAAGCGCAGATTCAGCAAGGATCCAGTGGCAATCACCACCGCCAAACATGCTTCCACATGGACCAAGCCAGCGTCCGAGTTTCTCTGTACCGTCAGAGAGATCTGTCCAATAGACAAAATCATATCACTCGTGCGCTTGGTATAGGGAGATGTCCGGCATGTACCCATGTACTGACTCAAAGGGAGTTCTTTCCATGAATGCGGGATCACTGGAGGCAGTCCTCTGCCTGATAGCTGCAACAAGCTCACCACAGAATGCCCACAGTCTCTTGGGGGATCTCTTCCGTGCAGTCTTCTTCCTGATGCTCCTGCTGAGATGCCCTATGCTTAGCTCTGCTCTGTTCTGGAAGGGGCAGTGCGGTTGGATGAATGTCTGGTGGATATTGTTCTTCCGGACCACAGCATTCCAGGGGGTCTTGTATGTACCAGCAACAGCTCCTTGCTCCTTGGAACCATCGGAAATCAGGTGCTCTGGGATACCAACCTTGTGGATAAAGATCTTCAGACCATCAGCTGCTTGCTTCTTGCTGTGGATAGGGATGAATTCCTCATAGCCCTTACCATTGCTGAAGACTTGCGCTGCCTTGTCTTGCCTTATAATACTTGGTACTTTTGCATGCCATGTATCAGTTTCCCACTTGCTGGCTGCAACTCTCTTGTTTCTTAAACTCTGTGTTGGGAGCCTCCTAACCAGGCAATGCTCGGGATTCCTGAATCCTTTCTGAGTTGTAACCCTTAAGGTTGCTGGGGCCTTCCTATCAGATATGTCCCACATCTTGGAGAGCTGGTCTGAATCAATTTTGCTGTACTGGTCTGTATCAATGGATGGTCCCCATTGCTTTCTCCTCTGGATGGTCTGTGTCTCCGGGTCTTGAATTGGCTCGTCCAAATCAGCCCAAGCAATTTGCTTCTCCTTGTACACTGCAGATAGTGCAACCGGTGCATCCCTAACATTGGGATCCAGTTCAAACCTATCAAGTCCATCAGTGTAGGCAGGCTCATACAGGGGTGTATGAAGAGCATTAATCATGAGGCTTGGCTTGTCTTCCTTGTCCCCGCAAGCCTCAGATGAATCATCTTCATGGTCTGTAACAACTTGGGGATCAGAATAAACTGCTGACAGCCTTGTATGGAGCTGGTCATTGGATGCAATTGAACAGGGGGTAATATCTCTTGTACACAGTTGCTGTAGGTGCCAGAGCTTGTAGTGGGAATACTTCTCTTTGAGCTTCTTGGAATAGAGGGAGGGTTTAAAGTTGGATCATGTCGGGGCAGGGGTCTCAATTGGTGTAGGCAGCATGATTCCTGTCGGGACACCAACTTTGGTCTGTTGTTGCTGCTCCGGGGTCTTTTTCTTGTCCAAAGCAGCAGAAACAAACTTGGAGGGATCAGGGGAATAGGGATGTGATTTGTCAATTGCTGTCTCAGCTTGCTGAAATTTCAGGCTAGCTGGGTTCCATGGGACATTCCTTGTAGCAATTACATGGTCACACGTTCACATTTCCTCCTTCGTGGGACGTCTGGAGGGAAAATGGGAAACAACACAATGAAGCAGGAGCTTAATATCTAGTGTTGTAGGCTCCTCATCTTCCACTTCAGATGGGTGCTCAATATGGATTGAGTGCAACGAAGAGGAATCAAACTGTCGGGGTGTCTTATCCACATGGTTGTGACCACAATCCCTAATTTGGTTGGGGCAAATCAAGCTGTGTTGCAGCCTGTCCCTGAAATATAATGTCTCATGGAAATAAATCAACCAAACCTTGCCCAGTGGATCTGTATATGCAGTGACACATGTCCCGATCGGAATGTTCTTCACTTGTTCATATTCTGGGGAGAAGGGATGAACATCCACATGGGAGGTAACTTGGTCTTCCAATAAAATCATGTTGCAACCAGCAGCAGTTGTATCTGCGTGGCTATCTAACTCACAGTTGCTCTCTGCAGGTCTTGCAGATCTTGCTGGTACATCCATTTGATACACCAACCGGCCTACCTTACTTAATTTTAGGCCCCAGCTGGGAAGTCAGTCCTTCTTCTGGGCATTGCCATTGCCTTTGCCATTTTTGCCTTTCTTTCGTCCTTTGGCACCAAAATTGTTGCCCGTGCCACTCGCTTGGGGGGATGGTGCTGGTTTAGTCTCTGCGGCTTGGACACTATGGGCTTGGGCCTCTTGCTTCTTACGATGGAGCTCTTTTAGTTGTTCTCGTTGTTCAGTGGAGAAGGTCCTCTAGACGGAGGGGTGATAATTCTTGGCTTTGATTGTACCTGTGTAGGTGCCGGCAACTGACTTGGATTTCTTGTTTCCTCGGCTTCCACTGGTGGCATCAAATGCTGAGACGGATTGACCGCGCTTGTTCGAATGGTGGAGGGTCATGATACCAAGATCTTTGGTGAACATCGCAACCAATTCTCTGAAGTTCGACATGTACTTTGGTTTGTCTCGGAGGACGGTGGATTTGGCATTATTCAGATGGTCGTTGGTGATAGAGCGGAAAAAATCCATGATGAAGCGTTTCTTGTCTCTCTTGGGACCGTAGCCGTCGTAGTTGATCAGCGTGGTGCGGAACTTCAAGAACCAATTTTGACAGTGGGTCTCAAAATCATGCTGAAGGGAATCACCTGAGTACTTGGAGTCGGTCATGGCCTTGTAGGTCTTGCTGACAATCCCATCGACGTTCATCTCGGTGAAGGTGTGCTTGTAGATGTGGAGGTATGCTATTCGAGCGTCGCCTCGTGTCTCGTCCCATTGGTATGTGAAGGTTCGGATGTATTCCCACCCTGGACCGCTCCGTACAGCAGTACAGAGCAACGTCCAGACGGCTTGGTTATCCTCTTCGAACTGCTCACCTTTGAGGACAGCGCATCGGATGTTGTACTCCGTCTAGTTGGAAAATCTGTCCTTGCCACCAATTGGACGAGATTGATCTGCCGTAGTCACCTCGGTTTCTTCCTTTGGGCGAATCACATACAGTAGGAGAAAGCCGTGTTGGTTGAAACGATTGCAGAGGTCTTGGCAGAATGCTCTGTCCCACTCAGCAATCGTCAAGGAAGGTGGGGGAGCTGTCACGGGGGTTGCTTCGCGTTGCGTCTTTGTCGCCACTAGACGCTTCTCAGTTTGGTCGTAGGCATTCAACTGGTCTAACCACGTCCTAGCAGTAGGGTGGATACCAATGAGAGGTTGGTAGCAGATCCACTCTGCAAACACTAATAGCTTCTGGATGAGGGAGTCACTGATATAAACAGCTGTAGGATCAGGACAAGCAGGGTGTCTATAGGAAGCAAGGTTCCTGGAGAATCTGGAGATATGCTCAGGGGTGAGCCGTTGAACAGAGTCAATCGTAGATAGATTGGATCGAAATAGCTCTTCAGCCGTAGCGTTGTTGTAGAAAGATTCGTAGATTGCAATTAGATCTTCTTCGCGCTTGGTGAGTGCTTTGCCCTTGTTGTAACCATAGATGCCTCCAATTGCATGAGCAGCCTTGTTGGCAGCAATGAGAGCCTCCTTGTCCTTGGGGGAACCAAAATTCTTGTCCATTTGGTCCTGTAGGACTTGGAGTTGCTTGACAACCATAGCCATAGCAGTGTCGGTCTGATTGCGTGGCTGGATGGCAAAATCACCTTTGGCATGCACTCTAGTTCCTGTGGTCGGCGCTGTGGCGTTGGTACTCTCCTTATTGCTCCTCTTGTTGGCCGGTTTGCGTCTTGGTGCTCTCGACTTCCTCTTACGTCCCTGGTCCTGTTCCTGCTCATGTTCCTGTTTCTCAGTTGGTTCATCCTCATCAGAGGGATCAGTGATCTCTTCATCATCCGATTCTTCCTGGGCGTTCTCTACAAGGGGTCCCTCTACCTCCTGGGATGCTTCCTCCTCTTCCTCTGGCAGCTCCTCATCCTTGAGGGTTTCTTCCTCTGTGGGCTCTTCCTCTCCCTGAGTATCAAGGATCATAGGATTCTTAGGTGGTTCCTTTTCAGTAGGGGTGATCATTTTGATTAGGCTTTGGATGACTTTTTTGGATGACTTCTGGTTGTTTTGCTTTTGCAAATCGTTCCTTTTTTCAAAGAATGGCAAATTTGTTCCCTTGTTTGGAACAATCTTAGCTGGTTGGAATGATCTCTCTGATCCGCTGGCAGTGGGTGTGCTGTAACATAATGTTGACGGTTGCGAGGATACCCCTCGATGACATTTTGCTTAGAAACTAAACCAATCAGTCGGTGATTGGCTGTCCGGTTGACTTCCTTGTTTTTAAGCTTCAATCCTTTCCCTGGATCTTCAACCCAATCTTCAATCGGATGTTCAATCCATGGATTAGTCATTTGGCTTCAATCCACTACCAGCATCTGGATACTTGTAACATATGGTACGTGTTACATCCTGGATTCTTGTAACGTACTGATGGTACGTGTTACATCCTGGATTCTTGTAACGTACTGAAGATTCCAAATTGAAGGTTTGGATTGAAGGTTTTGATTCCCTGGATTTTTTTGTTACATCCTTTTTCTTGCCCATCCATTCCCTTTTGCATCTGGGCTGAGACTTGGTGGAACCACCACCCTGCTCTGTTTCATAGACCTAGTATGAGCCGGTCCACTCAGGATCCCTAGGCCCCAGTATCTAGCAAAAGGGAGCCCCATTTACATCACTGTAGATCTCTTCTTCTCTCCGCTTTGAACTTGCCGTTCGTATCAGACTTGCCATCCGTATCTGCGTCCGATGTCTGAAAGGATCCACTGGGGGCACGGCAATGTCAGTTCCTCGTATATTGTAGGCCTGGAGCTGAGTTTTACATCCAGCAGATGGTTCTTTTACATCCAAGTGTAGGCATGGATGCCAGCAGGGATCAGTTGCTTGTTTTCGTCACGCGCTCTAGCCAGCGTCCCGGCTCGTAGTTGTGGTTCAAGCAGTGGGTCTGATAAACTGTAAAGATATTGCTCGTCAGCAAATAGGATAGCATTAACAACAGTACAGCACGGAGTGCTGGCAAATAGTGAGACTACAGAGGATACTGTTCGAACGCTATTGCATACACTTAGTTACTGCATGATACTCCCCTCGAGGTGCAAAGGAATCAATCGGAGGGGGAGGGTATGATAGGTTGTTTATTTTAGGGTGAAAAGAAAAGAGTGAATAGTGGAGGGAGCTGAGCCAAGCGCTCAGCTCTGTAGTGTGACAGCGCTTTGCTATCTCGTATAATAACAGAGCTCTGTAGCTCCAGTACTGTATTCTACGGAGTAGCGTACGCTTGATTATATCCAATCGTATGCTAGCGCTAGCTCACTAGCTCGCTTGCTAGCATCCTTTGCCATACCCCGGGTCTACTAGTGATTAGAATAGTAGTGATATGCAAATTGTGAGCCCTATTGGTTAGTCTCTTTGCTACAGTTCTAAGAGCCCTCCGAATCAGCGATTCTGGTGGCTCGCTGATTCTTTTATCCTTATCCTTAATCCAGTCCCGAGTGGACTCGTGACTGTATTTTGGTGCACGGCATACTCCTCCATGGTACTGTTACGATTCAATGGGATCCCTGCAATAATAGGGGTGCACTCTCCTAATGTTAACCCGATCGGTTACAAAGGGAGCAGTTTCAATAGTTACAGTTCCATTGTTATGGGCCTTGATCACCTTGTAAGGTCCTTGTCGTGGGAAGGATAGTTTCGGAACAATGCCCTTCCTTTCCAGGGTGACATAGTCTCCTTCCTTATAGACATGGGGAATCCTCTTCTGATTCTCCCGGATATTACTCTTGTGGATACTCTTTTGTTTCCTTGCTTGGATTGCTTCCCAATCCACTGGAAAGTTCACAGGCATGAACATATCCCGTCCGAACACCAGTTGTGCTGGGGAATACCCCAGAGTTGTATGGATGGCGCTTCTAATAGCATAGGCCGCCTTGGTGGTGAACTCCTCAAAGGGGTCCTTCTCGTGGAGGTCTCTTTGTTCCAGGTTAAAGGACAATAGGCAGTCCTTCAGGACCTGGTGGATTCTCTCCAGCACTGAGTTGGATTGTGGGTTCCAGGCGCCACTGGGTTTTCTTTTCATCCCCATGTTGTCACAGAGCTCTTGGAACTCTGCTTTGAACTCACTTCCACCATCGAATCCGATTTCTTTTGGTCGAGGATATCTTGCTAGCCAGGTACTATCCAACAATCGTTGAGTTTCTGCTGCATTTGGGGAGTCCTTCAGGTGAGCCAGTTCAAACCATCCGGTCACTGGGTCCACCATGGTGAGGACATGGATGTGGTAGTCTTTACCATTTTTGTTGTGGACAGTTGCAGGTCCCCAGAGGTCCACATTGACCCTCTGCCATTTGGTGACTTCCACTGCTTTCTCCGGTAGTAGTCCATACTTCTTCCGGCCACTCTTTTTGAACATCTGGCACGTGTGACAGTGTTTACAGAGATCCTGAACGTCCTTTCGTAGGCCTTTCCAGGTGAACACCGAGCGTATGCTCTGTTCCATTCTCTTTTCTCCGGGATGGACCAACATGCTGTGGTACCATTCCATGACTCTGTCCTTGAGTTTGTCGGGAATCAGAATCTTTCCTTCTTTGTGGATTAGGTTGTAACCTTCCACCATTTTGGTGGTTAGTCGATTGTCTTTTTCCAGAGCACTCATGATTCCTGTGTCCTTTTGCTGGTAGAACTGAATCATGTCCGGGGCAAGTGGGAATGCACTATTGCCCTGGAATTCTTCCGGCGCTTCTTCTCCAAGTGGGAATAGGAGTTGCCGGAGGTGCTCTTCCTCATCCGCGTAGGTGAGGGGCTTATTTGGCGGTAGCCATTCCACCGTATCGGCTGGGTCATCCGTAATATCCAGTCGTGATAGTGCGTCTGCTGCATCGTTGTCTTTGCCAGCCACATGCTTGACTACCGGGTGGAACTCCTCCATGAGGAGTCTCCACCGGACCATCCTTTGGGTGGGCATCTGCTGATAGAGCAGGTTAAGGTGGTCTGTGTGAATGATCACATCTTGTCCTCGTAGGATTCCTTCGAATGCCTTCAGGCCTTCTACTATGCCCAGGAGTTCTTTTTCTCCAACAGTGTAGTTGAGCTGCGCCGAGTTCAGCTTCCGGGTGTAGAAACCAAGGGGCTTGCCATCTTGGCATACAGTTGCTCCCAGTTGCCTATCGCTGGCGTCTGAGTAGAGATGAAATGGTTTCGTAAAGTCCGGGAATGCAAGCTTAGCTTCATCTGCGAGCATCCTCTTCGCCTCCATGAAAGCTTTCTGCTCTGCTGGACCCCAATACCAGTTCATTTTGCCCTTTTTCCCTGCGAGTTTGTTCAGAGGGGCGAGGATGTGGGAGCGGCGCTTCCACATGTCCCTGTAAAAGTTTACCATTCCAAGAAACATCTTGAGTTGCTTGGTGTTCTTGGGGGCTTCCAGGCGCTTCATCGCCTCCAGCTTCTTCGGCTGGGGCTGAATGCCTTCTGTTGTTAGCAGAAATCCCAGATATTCCACTTCTTTTTGCATGAAAAAGGATTTTCTGAGGTTGGCTCGGAAGCCAGCATCGTCCAGTCTCTGTAGGACTGTATCTATCTTGCTGAGGTGATCCTGTTCGGATTCCCCTTCTCGCTGGATGATGAGAATATCATCAATATAGACCAGCACATAGTCCAGGTCACCGAGTAGGTTCATCATAACGGATTGGAAGATATCCGGTGCGCATGCGATTCCCATTGCCAGTCTCTTGTAGGCATACTTTCCCCATGGTAAAATGGTAGAGCAAATCTTTTGGCTCTCCTTGCAAATGGGGATGGTATAGTATCCTTGGGACAAGTCCAGTGCCGTAGCTGATTTGAACTTTTGTAGTCTCTGGATTGTTTCCCCTATTCGAGGTAGTGGGAATGGTTTTCGTTGGATGGCTGCGTTCATCTTCCGAAAGTCAGTTAGGACGCGAATGTCCCCTGTCTTCTTCGGTTGGCAAAACGTGGGAGATGCCCATGGTGAATCATCATCATGGGGGAGTTTTTCCAGCACCCCGATGTCACAGAGCCTGGTGATCTCCTTTCGTAAGGCTTGTTCAAAGGCATGGGGTACAGAATAGTACCGCTGCCGGACCGGTTTAACCCCTGGTTGGAGTTCAATAGATACTGGTTCAATATTCTTGAGCAGTCCCAGACCTCCGCCAAAGAGTGTGGGGAACTTCTTCAATGTTTTCTTCAAGGCTTCCTTGGACGCGTTTGTAATCTCCAGGTCATTGACCATAGCGTCTATATCGACTTTGGAGTAGTCGGCATCCAGAATTTTGGCTTGCCTTTCTTCCTCCTGTTGGAGGATTGGACTCTGTGTGTTGGCAAAGAATACTGCCTCACATTTGTCCGGGTCAGTAAGCTCCCCCATTCCCTTCATGGGGATGGAGTCGCCCTGCCATTCAATTGTTCGGGAGCTGTATTTTATATCCAGTCCGAGTTGTGCCATTAGATCGGATCCTATGATCATGTCATAGGGCACTTCCTCATGGTGGTGATATTCATCCACTTGGAAGGTCCATTTGATGGTCTTGGAGTTTGAAAATTCTATCAGCCTTAGTCCCACTGAAGCCGCAGACTTGGTTCTGAACTTGACTCCATATGTGTTGTAGGTGACAGATCTTCGGTCTCGGTTCGTTAGTTGACTTCGGTCGACAAAGTGCCTTAGTATGATGGATTTGGAGCACCCGGAGTCGAGTAGGCCCCGGAGCATCCTCCCCCTTCCCTTGTGGTCCAATACCTCCACACAGACGTCTGCGAATCGGTTGATTACGCGCGGTCCGGTGTGGATGGTATCAGAAGCCATTCAGTTGTGGGATCCTTTCTTCTTAAAGGTCTTTCTGTACTTTCTTCTGTACTCTTTGAGTTCCCGTTCGGAGATGTCAATCTTGTCATCGGAGACTTCGTGGTCAGCTTGGGCCGTGGCCAGTACATAAGAGTACTCGTGGTTCGATAGGTTCCTTCCCCAGTGGGGTTTGGAGTGTTGCTCAGCGTCTGAGTCTTGTTCTTTTGCCACAAAGTGCTCCTTGAGCAGGTTGATGGTTTCCCGGTCGAACTTCCCCTTCTTGTGGGGACCACCGGTTAGTTTCCAGCATTTGCCGGCATGGACCTTGCCACAGGTCTTGCATAGCTGTTTGTTGCTGTTGTCCACAGGGCGCTTCTTTTTGCCAGGGGATTTCCCGTGGTGGGTTCCTCCCCCAGATGCGGCCTTGGGGGTCTTCTTGGTGACACCGGTCTGCTTTTCGAGGTCGGTGATGCGTTGTTGCATTACTGCTTCCTTCCGGATGGTGATTTCCAGGTTTTCGAGCTTGTCGATAGTGGTGTTAAAGGAGTGGGTATAGAGGTCCCAACTAATGTGCTCCAGTTTCTCGCGTTGGGAGTGGGTCATGTTGGAATCCAAGATTTCCTTCAGTTCTCCTTGGGTGAAACTTCTTGGTGTTTCCATTTGGTCACTGCCACATTCCCAGAGGCAATCTGGGAGGTAGCTTTGGAGTTCGGCCATTCGATTGGCCCAGGCTCTAATGCCATGTTTGAGGTCCACGCGCATGCCTCGCATGAATCGGCGGAGGACGATATACGAGCGCTTGCCGTGTTGGTCATTGCCAAAGATTTTGAGCTTGAGGGCATGCATGCATTCCTCGATGACATCCTTTCTGTACTCCTGGGATTGGTAGTACAGGGTGAGGGCGCTTGCGACCTTTTTCTTTGGGATTGGAGACTCGAGGTTGTCGGTCTCCGATTCTTTGTCCGATCTCGCCGTGGCTGTGTCGGTTTTGTCGGCGTTTGGAGATTTCTCCTTTGCCGTCTCCTTGGAGGCTCCCGTGGGAGTTTCGGTGGCGTCTTGCCCCATTGATAGCAGGATGTTTGCTTGGTCCCTTTGCGCGATCTCTTGGATCTTGTTCTGTACGTGTCTGGTGTGATGGACCTTGTGGGTTGGTTCGGCCAAGTAGGTCCGAGCGAGCGTTCGCTGGACAAGTCCGAGTGCCTCAATAGAGAGGATTCTCTGTAGAACTTCCAATTTCTGGTCTCCGTTGAGTTTGTCATTGCCAGCAATTTTCTGGTCAAAGTCTCTCTTCCAGATAAGGAAGAGTTCTGGTCTTTCAGTACCATTGAGAACCTTCAGGTAGTCGCTGAATGCGATTCCACCTTGTTCGCTGTCTACATTCATCTTTACGGTGGTGGCGTCTTCCGGCCAGTCCTCCCGTGTGACGTTGAAAGGTTTCAGTTTGGTTCCTTTGGTCGCCATGGTTAATCAGTTTTATTTAGTTAAATTAGTTACTTTGGTTTGTTATCCGTTAATTTTATTGTGGAAATGAGCAGGAGTGGTTGTTCCAGTTTTTGCTTCTAAATTTGGTTTCCACGCGATAACTCGTGTAGTAGCTGATTTTGCTAAGATTTGCTCTCATCCATCTTGGTGGTGGGAGTTGTTTCTCTCTTTAGCTCCCGGGAATCCTGTGGTTCTCCGGAGTTGTTTCTGTTTTTATTTCGTGGGATTCGATTCCCGTGGTTCTCCGGCGTTGCTTCCCTATTAAGCAGTCACCGGGCCGGTCCCACTTCCTGTCTCCCGTGGGATTTAGTGGTGTTTAGGTATTCATTATATACCTTTCCGGATATCCGTATACTTCGGTTTTGGTTGGCATCCCCTATTCGGTCTGTCCATCCACTCAGTGTTGGTCCAATTAGTCCACTCACTGGATTATGTGTCACTTTTTCGACACTCATTATTTTCGATTATTTCTTTATTGTCGACCATGGTCCTGTTTAGGTCCTTAGGTGTCTCTGTTGCTGCTGTTGCTCCCTTCTTTGGGCGCCAACAGTTGCTGGGGTCGGTCTTCCTTGTGCTGCAGACACTGGATGTCCTTCTCCCTGTTTTTGCTTCTCTGCGCCTCCATTTTCCGGCAGTCTTTCGGTCTCGTCGGTCCCTAGGCCGATCGGTTCCTTTCTGCTCATGGTCGTCAGCGCTCAGCTTGATTTTAAAATCATGCCATACCCCGGGTCTACTAGTGATTAGAATAGTAGTGATATGCAAATTGTGAGCCCTATTGGTTAGTCTCTTTGCTACAGTTCTAAGAGCCCTCCGAATCAGCGATTCTGGTGGCTCGCTGATTCTTTTATCCTTATCCTTAATCCAGTCCCGAGTGGACTCGTGACTGTATTTTGGTGCACGGCATCCTTGCCAGCGCTTGCTAACTTGAACTGTCTGGGTCAGGTATCCGGTTATAGTACCAATCGTACACCAATAACCACACCCCGATGGTAGCATGGTATGTTAGCATACCAAATTCAAGTATCTTGTAGCATTACCAACCTTTACCTTGTAGCTCTCAGCTACAGTCAGTTATCTAGTGCTGGTGCTATACCCGGGGCCCATACAACTGGTACAAATCGTATGCGAGGACCATGGTATCTTGGAGTTAGCACCCATAGCACCTTGTAATAAGCCTGTTGCTAAGCCTGTTGCTAAGCGTTTAGCACTCA
Source organism: Pseudo-nitzschia pungens (assembly GCA_037355855.1). Classification (NCBI taxonomy): domain Eukaryota; phylum Bacillariophyta; class Bacillariophyceae; order Bacillariales; family Bacillariaceae; genus Pseudo-nitzschia; species Pseudo-nitzschia pungens. The sequence goes on along the minus strand of CM074760.1, from coordinate 5,079,273 downwards.
GCTCTAGCTCTCAGCTTAGCACCTGGTAGATAGCTACCAGATGCTACTGCATGTAGCCTCAGTACACTTCCCTACAAAGGAGCCTTAGTACAGTCCATAGCATCTTGGATATCTTCATAGAGCAGAAGGGGATCATGCATCTGTACTGTGCTGATCACTCCATATATTCGACATGCAAAAAGTTAGAAGATAATTCAACCTTTCAATATGATGATGTTACTGGAGCTGATGTGTCCCATCATTCTGCATGCGTAAAGCTTGTAAGGAGAACTGTACTGCACTTAAACATATCAACACAGGCAATGCCAAGCTTGAAACAAGCCCAGCATGTAATAGTGTTGAAAAGGTGAATACCACCACAACACGATAAAAAAATACATTGATTGATAGCTTCTATGCCTGCAAGTGCTTTTGGCTGGCTTGCTAGTTGAATACTACAATTTGTTGTTGTTGTGAACGCTGTTCTGGCCTTTTTGCCAACTCAATTGTCGCCAAGTTGGATACCGGTACTACACGTACCGTATTCTCCTCTCAACACCAATGAGTGACAATGGTAATCTTTCCCAGGCCCTGCATAGCTAACCTTAGTATGCGATCCCGGAGAAGAACTACAGGACTATGCGCAACTCCAAATATTCCAGTGACTCCCGCCCCCTGAATTTTGATCAGCACAGTTGCAATTGGTTGAATTACCGCAACATATTGGTAACTCACCAACGCCACAACAAACATGATGAGAGGTGATTCTTCATATTGGATTTCTTCTGCTCGATTACCCACGAGCACCTCTACGACGCGAACTCAATCGCACTCAGAGACAAAGCGATGTACATGACTAATTTTCGTGAGAGCGTCACGCTGTTCAACCAGGCTTTGATTTGTAAACGTCTAGCGGGTAGCAAAACGAGTCCGTTTCGTCTCCACCTCTGTCGCCAAAAAAAAGGCAAGAAAGGCAAGTCGGTTGAAGGAACCTACACCGGGACGATTGAAGCCAAGACCTACCCCAGATCCGTATGTAGGATCTTCTCCAAGGAACAACGACAACAGCTCTACGATCTTCGTAAAAAAAAATTGCGAGCAGTCCAATCGATCCCTCCAAACCGTCGACACCAAGCCACCGTCTTATGACTACACAGACGGGCCCTGAAGGTTGCTCATGGAAAAGAAGTTAACTAGTATGAATTGAATAACCTTCGTCATTCAAACTAAACTGGATGTCAGTCAGAACCCTTCTTTTCACGAGAGGAGACATGTTCTAATTCCCTTCCTCTCGTTGTCCCTTCGTGACTGACATAACCACAGAAAGTCCCGAATTTTGTTGAAAAATTATTCTAGTATATTAGTAGCTACATTACTTGAGGAAGTATTACACGATACCTCAATACCCACAGCAATATGCCTGGAGAGAATATTTCGTAAATCAAATGAAAATACACGATCATTCATTCAACAAACTTAGAAGACACCTTGGCCGTCTCCGAAAGGAGAGATGTGTCCAGCAGAGTATTGTTCGAACATGGTTTGTCCGGTGAGTTGTTCAGCAACCATGTTTCCGAAGATTCCCATCATGGCGGCACGTCCGTTGTTCAATTCAACGTTCAGCTTGCGGGCCTTCTCTTCAGGATCTTCGATATCACGTCCGAACCATCCAACTCCGTAGTCTCCGTCGTATTGGGAAGCAGGCATCCATGCGAGTTCGATAAGAGCAATGAAGAGGAAGATTTGGGCAAGTCCGGCGGAAGGAACGGTGGCAATTCCGGCCATACCGGTGGGGACATCGGAGAACTTAAGGTCGTTCGATGGGGAAAGGTATCCGTCGAAGACAATGTGGTTGTTGTGGACGATGGTTCCGACAACGGCAGCCATGGCAATACGTCCGTGCTTGCGCTCGACAGCACGACGACGCTCGAAGGCCTCAGGCTCGGTGTCCAACCATCCGAGAGGATCGAAGACTCCAAGAGGCTCGGTAACACCAAGCTCGAGCTCGCTAACCTGAAGGGCAGAGGAGGTCTTCGCCTGTTGGGCAGGGGCAAAGGCGGCCGCGGTGGCGATGAGGGAGGCAAAGATGGCAGACTTCATTTTGATGATTGTGTATTTTATCGATTTATGTGATCTATTGAAAACGTAGATAATCAATCTAGCATTATTCACCCTTCGTGAAGAAAACCTCCATTACAGTATTTCGCATGCGTAAGATTATCGTATCAATTACCACAGAAAACTTCGGAAGATACTTCAACTTTAAAGGTGTTTTTCGGTAGAGATCATGAAGGGAAAAATCACCGTACGTGGTCTGGTATGCGACCGGAACAGGAACTTTTGAACACACGTCTTTGAGTCATTGGATGATCTGAATTAGGGAATGGACAATTCGTGACTGGTATCCACGACAATACCGATAGTACATACAAAAAATAGGAATGGTTCCGAGTAAAAAATCTGAAGTTGAAAATAATTACTAGTATTTTGTGACAGATTTCCCCTTCAGAAGGGATGTGATAACTGATAACTCACCTTTGTAACAAGAAGTCTCTATTTTAAAGAAGTTACAGTCTACTGCCAGAGTACAAATATTTTGAATGGTAGTAACAAGGGGTGTTGCCATTGATGACTTGGTGACTAAGCTACGGACCTCCTTAGTTAGCCTCCCAGGGGTGGAATTCCCAAAATATTGTTCATCTCCCCAAGTTATGCAGGTCCGATATAAATTCTATACAAATTGATAAATTAGAGTGACAGCATTCTTGATGACCAAATTTGTCTATTTTTGTGAGCAAGGAGAGTGACAAGCAGATAAACAGCGGTCATTTTTGTGATCCGGGGAGGGACAGGAATGGGGCTATGTGATTGGCTAATCCAGGGACCAACTTGTGATTCAAGTTTGAGAACAATATTTTGAGGAACAACAAGAGCAACTTTACTAGTCTCACAGGCAACTATAATATTTGTTTGTGTGTACGTGAAATCAGTTTCAATGGTGAGATTCCTGAAGCCCCAATGGTGGCTTTGTTTGTTCTTCTTCTTTAAAAGTCAAAACAAGGAAACTGACAAAAGTAGGTGATCAGAACAGTCTTTCTGAAAAAATAGATCAGATTTTGGTCTGCTGCATCTTTCAATCTTCATTTCAACACGTTTAAGTCCAGTGCACCAAACAGTTAGTCACTTTCAATTATTCTGAACCATGTGAGCAGGAAATCTGATGATTCTTTGTTACCAGGACGAGTAACCTTACGCACCGTAATATTACCTGGTAATCTTAAGTACAAGTTGCACAATTTACCTTCTTCTTGGACTTCATGGGCACCAGTGATCATTACGCCAACAAATACAATAAAAAACCTTACGAGAATACGGGTTCGGGCACGCGTAATTACGGAATGATGTACGTAGACCGTAAGATCTTACAGAGTCTTACATTCACACGTGCAATACCGTACTTCTCGAAATCGGCCAGGAAGAACAATTATTGCGGTTTCTTTTGTTCGGTTCCGACTGGCGAAACACACAGCAGTTCACAACTCTTTCTCAGACATCGGACAACGATCGATTTTCGAACGGGAAAGGGACGATATCCCACAGAAGTGTCATTTAAAGCAGTCGCAGACCATACTATTATAATTAAGAAGTAAACCTTACTTCGTATTCATTATTATTTATTTCGAGAGTGAGTGAATGAATCATTGAGAGTCTATTGCTAACCTTGTTGACCAACGGAATAACCTTGGGCGCTCCTGCAGTCACTGCACGTAATTCTCATTTCGATCCGTTCACCTTCTTTGTTTTTGTTTCGACGATTATTGGAATTTCTGGCACTCGTGATGGTTGGTTTCGAAAACAACATCAGTGGTCGACTCATCGGACATCAAAAGCAGTATTTCACGTTCGGAGTCTGAATTGTCTGAATATGCAGTACGTCGTCGTCGTCGTACAGTACCTTGTCTTGTTATTGGTCTTTCCTATCGCCAAAATGGGTGTAACACCCACCTCTTTCAAAATCTAAAAATAAAATCCTTCCCACTCTCCTAATTATTCTGGGATCCACGACACGACATGACACGATACGACATGCCATGCCATGCCATTCGGCTTCGATTACTATCTTCGCGGGAACCCATTTACTGCTTTTGGACTTCCGACGCAACAACAACCATTCAAACAAACAAACAAACAAATAAACGAACGCACAAATCAATCCGTCGGTCATTTCTTTCCGCCATGAATGAATGACCGACGTTTACTCTGTTATTATTATTATTGTCATTCAACAACGAAAAGAGTCGTTTGGATGAAGAGTGCGCCCAGCTCTTGGTAGATATTCGCCGTGTTGGCGTTGCTGGAGAACCACACACCACTTTTGGAGAGCTATTCGACGACGAGGAGGTTACGAATTATTACGAAGCACTGGTGGGGACCCTAAAGGCGGCCAAGAAACGAAAGATGATCACCTTCCAGGGACAGTTGTTGTTGAAGGGCGTAAGCGACAATGTCAAAATAAGCATCGTCGAGGGATAAGAGCAAAAATCTAAAACCCGTTGTGTCGAAAAAGATTTGAAATTCAAATCCAACGAAGTAAGGTACTACCAAAGAAAACAAAACAAAGTAACAAAACCAATCTACATGAATTAATGCTTCAAGGAACCGACTGAGAACGGCAAACTGGAGGTCGAAAAAGTGAGCGAGCAATCGGCAGGAATTTTGAATACCACACCCGATGCGGTGAAATGTCCCAACCGGCAAGAAGTCTCGCCTCCAATTTTTCTCTGTTGTCCCGAGCCAATCGCATTTCTCATTATTTCGCTCGTGATCTTCAAATATCAACTACGCTACTACTCCAGTAGAGTACCAGTGCATTCTGGGCACCAGAGAACTTAATAATAAGCAATTTTCAATCCATCACTCTCAATCACAGAAAGAATATGATCATGCACGTCAAGGACATCACCGCTGTTGTGACGATGATGTCGAATGTCGTTTCTTTGGTGCGAACCCTGACTTTTCTTGCTCTGCATATCGCAACATAGACGACTTTCCAGGATTTTATTGAATCAATTCGTCGGCGAGCGATTCGAAGCCATTGAGTTTCGTTGCATGATAGTATTCGCAAAAGGTGTCGTACGATACAATAAGTTACCTTGTGTTTAATTACACCTACGGCAAGATCTTCTTGTTTTAAAAAGAGTTGATTGGCGTGAAGGAAAATTACAATAACCTTACTAATTTTTGGACGAGAATTTTTTTTCCTCGAAAGTTCCGTTCTTCACGAAAACCTTGCTCGCGTGTCTCGGGGGTGTTTCACGTTTCACCCATCATCAATCATACCAAGATCAAGTACACGTACGTACGTTTTTGTGTCGATAAGTCGTACGCGTACGACAATCACAATCGGTCGACAACCGCAAACCGGGTTGAGAGTGATGAGTGAACTCAAGTCAGTGAATGAATGATCTTTCGAAAGTTTCGACCAGGATACGAATCTAATCTTTGTATTGAAACCAGATACAGAACCGATAGACGAGTGAATCCTTCGTCGTAAGGAATACGAAGTCGAAGTTATAGATATTATATACTGTAATATACATAGATATCAACACGGCATTGAGCACCGTCAAGGGCGACGCCTCATAGCAATCGCAAGTTCGACAGTTACTGCTACTCCTCAGCCGCGAGACAACCTTGGCAATCATGGTCTATTCTCGACGGCGGTTCCTTCTCCTATTCTCTTCCTTGTTGCTCGTGACGCTCCCAACAAAAGCTCGAAGCGAACAATCGGCCGAGGATTACTTGATTCTCGGAAACACGGAACTTTCCAGGGATGCAAACGCCAAGGCCATTGGCTTTTACGAAAAGGGAATAGCCGCGTTCGACAATGACGAAAACCCACCAACCGCTTCCTCGCTCGTGACCCTGATATCCCTCGAAACAAACCTCGCGACCGCGTATTCGACCATTGGAGGAGAGGACGAAAAAGCTCTGTTGCACTACGAGCAAGCCATTTCCGCGTACGAAACACACCACGACAAGGTCAGGGACGAGAACGATGTTGTCGAAGAAGCGAGATCGATCGTGTCGCAAACCGCCTTTTTCTACGCCATGGAACTCCAAGAACGCGATGCCGCAAAAGCAGTCAACATGTATGGGCGCGCGGTGACCTTGGACCCAAATCTATGGGCTGCATGGGCCAATTTAGGTGCGTCGGCGAGAGTCTACAGTCGATCCAGCGTACGATGGTTAATTCACGGAAGGACGCGGAACCAAATTGCTTGCTTGTTTGTTTGTTGTTGTTGTTGTTGTTGTTGTTGTTCAAACCTTGCTTTATTGTTTTTCGTTGTTTGTGTTTTTTTGGTTTCGCTCCGCGTCGGATTGTCGTTTCCTCTGTTGTACAGGAAGCGTGTTTCACGACAATTTCAAAAACTATGACGAGGCTCTGCAGGCCTACAACAAAGCCTACGAGCTCCTGACCGAACACGACAATCCCACGGATCCACCCGCCGAACCCCGCTTCATTCTGTCTCAGTTGCAGTACCGAATAGGGCTGTGCCTCAGCCACGACCTCGAACGGAGCTGTGCCACCACCACGGACCCACAGACGCCCGTTTCGTGTAAGGAAATGGCGACGCACGCATTTTCGCTCGCGGTTCGATTCGATCCGAGCAACGTGTCCGCCAAGCACATGCTCGCCACCGTCACCGCGGATGCAACCATGAAACGTGCCGACAACTCTTACGTGAAGACTCTTTTCGATGATTACGCCCAGAAGTAAGTTCGCTCCTTCGTTTCGATGGTTGGTGTAGTGTTTTGCCCACAATGCTCGATCATTCTCGCGAGCTACGTGCAGTAGTCTATGTGCCATCTATTGTGTTCTCGACCTCGCACAAATTTCCATCGTTTGAGCACTGATTCCTTCCTTTGAATATTTCTTGCATTGCCTGTCGTTGCGGCGGAATGCGAATGCGATCGATATCGATATCGATATGACACCGATATCCATATCGTATCTATAGTTTCGAACACTCACTGGTGGAAGAGCTGGGCTACGATGGTTACGCTCGGCTTCGCCGAGGTTTCGACCGATCCTTTGGTGGCCGAGAATCCGTGCCGATGTTCTCCTCCGTTCTCGATGCGGGGTGTGGAACCGGTCTGGTGGGAGAACAGGTGCGTACGGCATCCCCGAGAGACTCGCGGTGTCTCGTACTTTCTTGCCTGTATCGTCCCGATGCTCATGACCAAGGTTGGGTCTGATGTTCTCACTCGCATCTTCGTTGTGTTGGTTGTTCTTGTTCGCTTTCCACAGTTCCGCAACATCAGTTCCCACTTGATCGGGGTGGACCTGAGCGAAGCCATTCTGGACGAAGCCGAGAAGCTTCGACCCAAGCTGTACGACGAACGAATCGTGGGAGACGTCACCGAAATCATCCGGCAAAAGAAGCCCCTGGCTCTCATCGTTGCCGCCGATTCGTTCATCTACTTTGGCGACCTGGAACCACTGTTCGATTCGATCCAGGAGGGACTAGACGACGATGCCTACATTGCCTTTACACTGGAGAATGTCAGCGACGAAGACGAAGCCGCGTGAGTTTTGGAAGAACACGGTGGTGCTGCTTGTCGGATCGTTTTCTCGGTTGTTGTAAATTCTCGGCAAAGCAACTTTGTTGGTGCCCTGCAGGAGACAAAGGTGCAGCCATCCTATGGGTCGTAAGGCTCTCAACCATTCCTTTTTGTGTGTTCATTCGTGCCTTCCTTTTTTGTTTCTTGTTTTTTGTTTTGCTTTGCTTTGCAAAATCCAGTCTCCAGGAATCCAAGCCCGATTGGAGGTGGCAGCTGACGGCGTCCGGACGATTTGCGCACCGCGACAAATACGTCGCCGCCATCGGTCGTATGCATGGATTGACCGGTGGTCCACTACGAGAGCCTCGACGGATTTCGGCACGAGCACGGCAAGGACGTTCCGCGGCCACATGTTCGTGATGAAAAAGCAATCATCCGCGAACCAAAAGGACGAGTTGTGAGGAGACATACCGGTAGATGACTGACTTCCAGAATTTTTTCGTTAGTATAACAATACTGATTTAACAAGGTTTGGGAACAGAGAAAAAGAGTAGTAGCATCATCGCTATTTTGGATTATGGTATAATATGGATCGTCGTGGTAGTGTTCATTCGTTTAGAAGTGGTGCATTCATTTGTAGTTTGTCGTGTTTGTTTGGTTCGGTGCTGGGTCTTTCATCAATTGGTCGCTCCATCGACCGGTTGAAGAGCGACCGACCCGACCGCAGCGATCTGGTTCCGAGCGCCGGTCGTTGCGGATTGGTTGATTCTGTTGGTTTCTCTGATTTGATTTGGTTTAAGTACGTGTGTGTGTGTGTGTGTGTGTGTGTACAGACGTCCGTGCTTTTGGTACACGTCCATCTCCCAAATACATCGTTCACTCACTCACGCACTCATTCACTCACTTACACCGCATATCCTCCACTCGACGACGATTGGTTGCCTCCCCTCATGGCCGCCTCGCGGACGGGAGCAAAATAGGCGTGCGCCATGGCCTCCTTCGCCGACAGCCGCTCCTGGTGGTCGTACCGCAAGAGCTTGGACACAAAATCGATCGCCTCGTCCGACACCAGGTGCTGGTTTTCCGGCGTGACGAATTTCTGCCACGACTTTTTCGAGTGCCGGCCGAGGATCCCGTCAAAGTGCGGGTCGAGCTCCAGATCGTACGTGTCGAGATAGTGGAAGAGTTCCTCCGTGCCCAAAACCTTGGCAATCTTGACGAGCTGGTCGTAGTTGTCGTGTCCGTGGAAAAAGGGTTCCTTTCGAAAGATCATTCCGGCAAACATGCATCCCAGACTCCACATGTCGAGGGAGTAGTCGTATTCCTGCAGGTCGACGAGGAGCTCGGGTCCCTTGAAATAACGGGAGGCCACCCGGACGTTGTATTCGCGTCCGGGGTGGTAGAATTCCGCCAGTCCCCAATCGATGAGTCGGAGCTGGCGTTTTTCGTGGTCGATCATGACGTTGTGGGGCTTGACGTCCCGGTGCATGACTCCGTTGGAATGGCAGTAATCGAGGGCCTTGAGGAGCTCGAAAATGTAGTAGCGAATGTCGTAGTCGGAGAGCGTGGGGTACAAGATCTTAAAGTCCGTGTTGTTGACGTGTTCGAAAATGAGGGAGGGGGTCTTGGACTGGGGATCGCGGACGACGTCGAGCAACTGTATGATGTTGGTGCCGCCGCACATGTTTTGCAAAATTTTGATTTCCCGCTTGATTTTCTTTTTTTTGACCGGTTTCAAAATCTTAATGACGCATTTCGTGCTGTTGACCACATTGATGCCTTCAAAGACCTGTTGTTGCGGATGCAGAAATGGAAAGAATGGCAGGGGTCAGACCAAGCTCCGATCCAAGCTGCATCCATCCATTTGGTATTATTACATTATTACATTATTGTGTAATTCCAATCCTAGACCAAGAATTTTGCAACGAACGCCATGCACGGCAGCAGCAACAGCAGCAGCAAAAAGAAAGAACAACAACCAAACCTACCTCGCTATATTTTCCACGACCAATCTTTCGGATGACTTCGTATTCTTCCTGGTCGCCCCAATTAACCGTGAGAGCTTCGTAATCCCAATAATCCCTTGGTCTGTGGACATTAACGTCCGCGTATACACTGTGATAGCAATGGTTGGATGCCATGCCAGGCAAGTTACACAGCAGTGCGGGAAGGATGAAAAGGAAATTAAATGGCAACCAAACCAAAAAATTGTGAGCAATACCGTGTGTCCACGATCTTGGACCCAAGATCGAATCCAATCGAATCCAATCCAATCCACCTCACTTCAACGCAACAAACAATCTTCCTCCAAGACTGCCTGCTCTCCGCAAATGCGTTGCAAACCAAAAAGAACAAACTCCACCCGACCCGACCGTCCCGTTGGTTCGACCCGCAGTTCCTGCCACACAAAACTGAAACGAAAAGTCAAGTCAAGTCAAGTCAACTCACCGAGCCCGACTCATGATGGACTCCGATAGAACACCGCGGAAATTGCGTCCGACGTGATAGTTTCGGCAAAGATGGTAACTCTTTTGCCGGAATTTTTGCTGTTCTGGCGCTTGTTGTTGTTTCCACAAAAAATAAGAATGCCTGTACAGTTGTTGTTTGGACGACTGCAAGAAGCGACGCTGTGGTGTGATGATTGTAGCGTGTTTTTTTCTTTCTCGCTTTCTTTCTTTCTATCTTCCTTTCGTTCTCTCCAATGGCGGCTACACTCAGTTTTGCTCTCCGAGATTATAACCAACCTATGAATGAATGAACGAATGAAGAAGCAAGCAAGCAAGCGATCGATCGATCGAATGAATGAAGAACCAAACAAAGAACAACAATGACTGTTACCGTACGGTATGTGTGCACTTGGATTTATTCCCACAGTGGCAGAGCAGAGAGAATAGAGTGGACTGAATCGATGCAGTACCGGCACGAGTACAAGCAGGCACAAGGTTGGGTTTGTGAATGCCGACGGAGGATCTGCCCAGTAACCTTTCGGTAATGTGATAACCGTAGTTGGAGTAGATAGATAGAAGATAGACACTACGAGTAAGTTACAATAATCTCTCCAGTCGTACCGGTACTCGTACGAAGTGCGAAACGAGAGGTAGGTAAAATAGTACTACAAACTACTACTAAGGTTACTACCACACAGAACGGAGGCAGGAGTAAGATTACGGTAAGGTTTAGTTACGAGTCGTCGGTCACTACCGTACAAGTAACTTACCAGAATATTCACTTTTCACTCACCGCACCAAAACAAACTTCGTAACGCAACTCGAGAGTTAAGTTACTTACTCGTAGTTACTTCTATTTACGAAATGAAGTGATTAGTTAACCTTACGTACCGGTAGCGGTAAGGTACTCCCTCAAATGCTTGTTTTTTTAATAAGACTTCGTACGGTTACTTTTTTGTCCTCGTACTTAACTGGTCGCACCGTGATTCATTCCTTCGAAAAATCATTTTGCGGTGCGGGATGGGAATTTTTATCTCTGAGTGGAGTCAATCAGTTTTGTACGTACAACAACGTACGGTTTGTACTCCCACCCGTATTCACCGTTATATTGCCGGTAATTACAGCAATTTTACACGTACGTACAACTGTTGGGTTGGTGAGGTTCCGGATGTTGTGAGTTTTGTGTTTTTTTTGTGTTCCTCGCGCAACGGTCACATTTGGACAATTGGAGTGCGCGACCGTGCATTCGGAGTGAGCGAAACCTTCGCACTGGTATAACTACACGTACGTGTAGTAAATTTACGAAGTACACGAACAGAGCGCACCGATGTACGCAACGCAACGCAACGCAACGCAACGAAACTCGAACGCCCTCCAAACAGGCTCTTCCGGTAAGTGTCACGACAGGATTGAGTCGAGTCACGACCAGGATGCGGTACTGCCAAAATTCACGTCTGAACGTCGACCCTTCAAAAGCGACGACACTCCGGCACCACAAACGCAATTTCGATAGTTTTTTTTTCTTTTTCCTTTTTTTTTTCTCATGCAAAAATAAATGGACGAATGAATGAATTGTCAACAAAACTTGGTGATTGATTGGATCTGTCGATCGTCCATCGAACAACCATCGACGGTTCGTTCGTCCACCCTATGCTACCTGGTAAGGTTACCGCAACGACAAATACGAAGCAACTTACTTCGTAATTGGCATCGCATCATTGGGACCCAGCGGCGACGAAAGGCTTCAGCGATACAGTCCGGTACGGTAGACCCTTACTTCCAACAAACCCTTTCTCAATCAAAAAACTACACGCACCCAATCTCGAAATATACAATGAGGCACCTCATCGACCGTCACGAGGAGTATTTCCTCGTTGGGCTCAAGGATCGAGCGTTTCTGGTGTTTGACGGAAGTTCCGACGACAACGACGACAAGGGGACCATCGTGGAACTCTTGCCATCGTCCAACGAGGAATCCAAAGCCGCATCCCCGCCGGAAATCGCAAGCACCGACAGCAACACGAACGAGGGCGACGAAAACAAGAATGATAACAACAACAACAACAACAGCAAAGGGGAACCAGATGGCGACCAACAACAACAACAACAAGCGGAAACAGAAAACCAACCCCGAAAGCAACAATCCTCGAACAACGACGAACTGAACGAAATCTGCGCCGTAGCCATCACCGGCGGCGAACCCAAGGATTCCGCGAGCACGACGCTGCGGTGCGTGGTTTCCAGAAACAACAAATCCATGGACATCTATGAGTACACGCACATTCACACGCCCACGCCCACGGTGGACCAAAACCCGAGCGAGCTCACGCAATCCCCTTGCCTGAGCTACCGCACGCCGAAACGGGTGAGCTGCTTTGTCTTTGCCACGCTCCCCGCCGGAGAAAGCAAAAGCGGCAAACGCGAACGCAAGACGGTCTTGATCTCGGGAGACGTGGCGGGGGACTCGTACGCCTACAACCTCGAATCGAGGGGACAAAAGCTCCTGCTGGGACACACGGCCAGCATGCTCACGGACATTGCCATTGTCGATGCAAGTCCCAATGCGAATGGAACCGATGAGGAGCAACAAGCCCTGCTCCTGACGTCGGACCGGGACGAAAAGATCCGCATCAGCCGCTTTCCGGAGTCGACCGTCGTCGAGGGATTCTTGCTGGGACACACGGCCTACGTTACCGGCCTGGCTCTCATTGCCCCGTCCGAGTCGTCGAATTCGTCGTCGTCGTCGTCGTCATCGTCGTCTCCTGTTCCGATGGTGGTCTCCTGCGGGGGAGATCGAACCATCCGGTTGTGGAATCTTTCCACCCACACCGAGGTCGGCTGCCTGTCCACCGTCTCCACCGAGATCCCAACCGCCATTGTCGCGAGCTCGTGCGGCACCAGGGTGGCGGTGATCTTCGACGATTCCAAGCGGGTGAGCCTCTACCAAATCCGCATCCGTAGCAACGGCGACGGCAGCGGCGACGCGGACGCATCGTCACTCGAACTGCTCGGCAGCATCGACTGCCCCTCGCAGCCCCTGGCGGTGGAGTTTTCCGACCGCCGAAGCAAAAACGAAACAACGGTATTGACGGTCTTGACCAAGGATCCCGACTACCTCGTTCGATACGACGTTCCGTGCGACGGAAGCACGGCGACCGCAACCGCAGCCGTTGCCAGTGCCATTCCCAGGGACGCCTCGGGGGCCATCCGGGCACTCCAGGTCGTGGCCTCCGGCGAAAGCATTGCCATGCCGAGCACGATCCTAGAAAAGGACGACTTTGGCAATCCGGTGCTCCAAAAAGGAGAACGAAACCAGGGGACCGGCGGCGTCCGACCAACCCTGGAATCGTGTGGAGCGGGTGGAAATTGCCAAGGAGCGGGGGAAACGACGCAAAAAGAAGGCCAAGCTCACGACCGCGGCGGAAGCCAGCTGATCCCGGCACCTATATAATAATACTATTGTTATTGTATTACATTATTATATAGTATTACAAATAGTAGAGGTCCACTACTACGTAACCTTACTGCACTGCGTGATTGCGAGGAGTGTTCCTATTCTTAGGCTTGATCACGTGTTGCTACAGACTGTAGAGTGATCAGTCGAGTGTTAGAAATCCGAATGCATTGTTGTTCCGTGGCAGAAAGCTCCGACGGAATGCTCGGTGGAAACCTTCGATTGGTTTTAGCGCCCCGCTTCGATTCGCAACATCGAAGGGGCACCGTCACTGGACGCCTCGTTCATCGGTGGGATCCCTCGGTACGGCCTGGCCTTGTGAATCGTGATGGCGTTCTTTGGTTTGTCGTCCTTGTCGGTGGCAACCATCCCCATGCGCTGCACAACACCCATGCCGCTGTAGATTCTGCCGAAAATCGTGTGCTTGTTGTCGAGCCACGGGGTTGGCTTCAGGGTGATGAAGAATTGACTGCGTTTGGTTTTTTTGGTTTCGCGTTCGTTCGACAACAGCGATGCAACAGGCAAAAAATTGAGTTGGTCTCGTCTCGGTGGTCTCGCTGGTTCCATATACATTTTCAAACAATAATCAACGGTCAGAGCCACTTCACTCACCTTCCGTTCGTGTTTGGACCTAATACGCGAAAAGTGTCAATGTCCATTTCCGTTTGCAATCAGTTAGACAGTGCGAAAGGATCTTCGTTTCGACAAGATTCATTCGAGAAGATTTGTGCCGGGATCGGGGTTGACTCACTCACCTGAATTTGCCATCGACTGGGTAATGATTGAATTCCACGTTTGAGGATGACGGGAGAACTGGTCGTGAGTAAAATCTGCGTCTTCTGTCCATTGAAATCATTCGAAAGACCATGGGTGGGTGCGCACTCACCAAAACACCGGCTCCGGTGTGCTTCAGATTCCTCGTTATCTCGTCCTCGAATTTTCCTCCATAGACCGACTCCCCACCACGCCCCGTACCCGTTGGGTCTCCTCCTTGCACCATGAAATCCCGAATGATTCTGTGAAATATTGTGCCTAACGCATCGTACAATCGTGACGAATTGTGAGTCGGCGTCTGCGTTCAATCCAAACGAGAGACGAGAGGTAGGGTTCTCCGAGAATAGCATTCCACCAAGATCAATCAATCACTTACCATCGTAGTATCCGGCATGGGCCAATGCAGCTATATTGTAGCAAGTCCTCGGAGTATGTTTGTGATAAAGTTCCACGACAAAAGTACCGATGCTGGTGTCGAACTTCACATACGACCAGGGCGCATTCGGGTTTTCCAATGCAGCGCTCGTCGACATTTCGATACCAAACGGAAAAAAAAGTATTTTGATGTCGAAAACTCGTCGCGTCTTATTTGGATGACGATTTATTTGAAAGTACTGCGGTTCGAAGTTTCGAGAGTATCTTCGGCGCAAAAGGCAGTCTACAATAATTGACCGGCAACGGTGGGTAACGTGGGGTCAACAAAGTCAATCGGGTGATGCTATCGACGGGAAACGGGAAGAAATAACACTAGAGACGAGAAGTCGTCCGGATTCATTCATTCGATCATTGTCACTTTTCATCTCGACGATCGCAAAAAAATCTCATCTCTGTCCCAACAATTGAATTTTTGGGCTTTGGAGGGTCGAATGAGTCGATGGCTCGTGTCATCAAAAATCAAACGTGCGTGCAAAGCGGACGGCGGACACACGACATTCTTTGTGTTCTCTTTTGACTTATCTGCCATCATTTTGGACGAAAGAATCGGCTCCATCGAGAACAAGGTTCAAATACAAAATCACAGCCGTAGATCTTGGAGGATGGGTGAATACGTACCCGTACCAGTACAGGAAAGGGTTTTTGTACTTGTACCTTCTTCGACTTGGTTCACATCATCATCACTCGAAGAAGACACGATCGTTCTCCTTTTATTGGATCGCCGTCAACAGTCTGACAAAAAAATAAACACGAAAGCAGGAACGCAATAGACGACAATCTCGGTGTTTTTCACTTCCATCATGTTTTCTGCTTCTGTTCTCGCGGCGCTCCTGCTGGTCCAGGTGGACTCGGTTGTCGGTCTATCCCGTTCCCCCATGACAATGGGAACGGGCAATACCTTTGGACGCACCTTCCGCATTTCGACGTGGGGAGAATCCCACGGAGGGGGTGTAGGTGTAACTTTAGATGGATGCCCTCCCCGTATCCACCTGACGCGAGAAGATGTACAGAAAGATTTGGACAGGCGTCGTCCGGGTCAATCGCGCATCACTACACCCCGCAACGAAGCCGATGCCGTCGAAATCATGTCCGGCCTCAACCCAGAAGATATCACTCTCGGTACCCCGATTGCTATGTTGGTTCGAAACAAAGATCAGCGATCGCAAGATTATCTCGAGAACGATATGAATGTTGCCTACCGACCATCGCACGCCGACGCAACCTACGATTCCAAGTACGGCGTCCGTGCTATCGCCGGTGGAGGCCGATCGTCTGCCAGGGAGACCATTGGTCGGGTCGCCGCCGGTGCCGTCGCCCGGAAAATCTTGAAAATGTACAACAACATCGAGGTCTTGGCTTACGTTTCAAAGGTGCAAGACATCGAGGCCGAAAATGTTGACCACGACACATTCACCATGGAAGACGTCGATTCCAACATGGTTCGATGCCCGGACGAAGCCAGCGCCGACAAAATGTTGGCCCGCATCGACGAGATTCGAAAGGCCGGAAACTCGATCGGCGGTGTTGTCACTTGCGTTGCCAGAAATGTTCCCGCGGGTCTTGGATCGCCGGTCTTTGACAAGCTCGAAGCGGACCTCGCCAAGGCATGCATGTCCATTCCTGCCGCCAAGGGTTTCGAGTCGGGTGATGGATTCGAGGGAACTTTGTTGTCTGGAAAGGACCACAACGATGAATTTTACATCGATCCCGAAACCGGTGCCACCCGAACCAAAACCAACAGATCCGGTGGTATCCAAGGAGGAATCAGCAACGGAGAAAACATCGTTGTCCGAGTGGCCTTCAAGCCAACGTCTACAATTGGACAAGCTCAGGTAAGCAAAAGCAAATCCCAAACAATCTGCAACATTATTTCCACAAAGTTCGATTCAATATTCCATTGGCTTCCCATGAGCGCCCAAATATATCTCACGAATACCCCGACCTATTTTCTCGACGATTCTCCAACTAGTCTACCGTAACACGAGACGGAAAGGAGGTAGAACTCCGTGGCAAGGGTCGCCACGACCCATGCGTTTTGCCACGCGCCGTGCCCATGGTGGAAGCCATGGTCGCTTTGACATTGACCGATGCTACTCATGATGCAAAAGGCTCAGTGCGAACTATTCGAAAACGAAGCCCCCTTTGAGTCTCAACCGAATCCCATGGGCTCGACTGTCCGAGGACGAGGACAAGTTGGATTGGTCAGTGCCGACAGCGGTCCTGTCAGCCAGCGTGTCGACGAAGAATAATCACGCTGCAGAGCATAGCTCTTTATGGTGCTGCTGCTTAGCAGCCGATAGGGATTTCATTGACAAAATATACAACATAACATTCAAATGAAGCAAACCATAGATCCTTAATTTTCGACGCTGTAATCAACCCGTGCGATCTTCATGTTTTAAGAAGAAAATGTAGCTTGTACTCAAGACGACTAGAACGGTGTAAAGTTGCTTCCGACTAAGACTCGTTTTGTACGTGTAGTTGGAATCACTACAGGTGTTGTTCCGTTGCGCCAAATAGAACGATACACCCATAGTGATGGTATGGGACTTCTTCCCTCGGATCGGAACTGCTGTATTCTACACAATAGAAAAATCGAGCCGCAATCAAGCATTTCGTTCGCCAACTGTATCGTAGCGAAGAAATGCTCAAGCGCAAGTCAATTTTAAGGCAGTGCCGGATGTACTGTCGCTTTAATTTTTGTACTACTTCACAAAGCAAATTATCTCTGTTTCTGTCAGTCAATGTCGATAACGTGCCTTCTCATCTTTCGTTGTTCATCTCGAAATATCTACAGAACATGCATCACTACTGTACCCCTTACCCAGAAACGAGTCCTGAATTAGGTGGAGAGGCACTCCGTTTCAAAACGGAAGAATCAATCGAATCCCAAGAGGAAGCCACGAGAAACTGTAAGGTGATGCATTCAACTACTAAGGAAAAATTTATTCTTCGGCATCTTCGGCGTCGGGTCCGGTGATGAAGCACTTGTTGATGAATTCGTTCTCTCGTTGGCGCTGTTCGCTGGCTTGGGCCTTCTTCAAGATCTTTCTTCTGCTGGTTCCACGCTTTCCAGGGGAAGAAAATTTGCGCATGTTTTCTCTGTTTCGCTTGATCTTCTCCTTCTTGGCGTTGATACGGCATCCGAAGAGGCTCGTGGAGGTCACCGACTTGGAGGCGGGGATGATAGTGAAGGCCTTTCATGTAGAACGAAACGAAAAAAACGGGTGAGACACGTGGGTCAGAATTCTACTACCGTGTGCATGATATCGGTAATGCTCTCCAAAAGACAGTCTTTCATCATCGTAGACCTAGGTACATACATCGATGCTGCTGATGGCAGCGACGGCCAAGAGGACGATTAGCAGAAGTCGTTGGAACATGGTGCTATTCAGTAGTTGTATTGTGGTTCTAAACTATCTCCGGGCAGTGAGAGAAGGGTGTCGTATGGAATTACTTGGCTCGTGCCGTTCTTTCTTGATGATTTGATGGGTGCTGGTTCTCATCGAATTGGTGAATCATCATCGCAGCACCAACTGACGACTCAAAGTGGTGAGTGAGCGCGGTCGTCAAGTAAGCTTACCCGGTATTAGTACTATCTGCAGGGTAGCCATCCCATTAGTACCAGACAAAAAAGAGAATAACGAGAGGCTCCCCGCGTCGCATTACGATGGCTGACTGACGTGTGTGGTGTCTCCGGAAAAATTGGTGAAAATTTCCGGACGACGCAAGACTAAAATGGGACTGGATTGATCTTGTCGTAGAAACTCAAAGCTCATATCCTTTGTACGTACGATAAAGATGATGCCAAACACTCTTTGTCCCTGAAGTTTTAGAAGTTAATAGTGACCAAATTCATACCGTACATGTAAATAGAGCACAAAGAAATTTTGGAGTTCTTTGACTTCTTGCTCTGTAGTAATGAACAGTTCCTCGAGTATTTTCTTGCGTACAAATAATATTGATAAAAGCATTGAAACAAGGAGAAATTAGGATCAATACTTTTTTGCAATGGACGCTAGTAGTAGGATAAAAGATGCTGTTGTTAGACTTTGTGCCTCATAGATTGTAGCAAGCTTTGACTTCATTTGTACTACTACCACTGAATTTATTTTCTAGCCATATATCATACTTGTATCCTTTCCCGAGGTAATCTTACTACTTTACTTGTTGGATCCACACAGTTTGTAATTTCCGTATCGTACAGTACGAAAGGGAGGTAAGTCACTTGTACAAATCTCCGTAGTTTTTGCCAACGTGCGTGTTTTCGCCGTTTCACGTCACCTCGATTGGCGGGGCGCGCTCTAATTTAAAATTTCCACCTACGTCACAAGAAGGAGAGGAGACATCACACTGTTTCGGCATTGTGAGAACCTGCGACACCCCAAAAAATCAACTCGTATCCTCCGCCGATCGGCTACAACCCTTCTCAACTGTCGACGTGCTACCAGTACCAGTACCAGTAGAAGTCCAAAAGCTACGAAAGCTTTTCCTACGACGCATCATAGTTTATCTATATTTTGGCACAGCACCAACAAAGAGATACAATAGCAGGTCACCATGATGTTCCGTCATTCTCTCCTCCTTGTTGCCTTGAGCTCCTTGGTCCTCTCGTCGACCGCCTTTGCGCCTTCCCGAGGTAGGTGTCGGACGGACAGTGGCGGTGATAGACATACGAATCATGTCTTCCATGTTGTATCGGGTACTTCGTGTTTTGCCAACGTACTCACCTTTGGATTATCTATGTGTACTGGTTTTGTCGTCACGACCGTGATATTGTCGATTGTGCATGATTTTTCATTCGTTGACACACCAATCTATGCCATGAAGCTGTTGGAAGAACCGCTGCACGATCGGAATCGACCTACGCTCCATCCCCTCTGTTCGATGCCGCCGATGAACCATCGAAGGATCCTACCGACTTGACCGGAAAGGTTGCCTTCATTGCTGGAGTCGGAGATTCCACCGGATACGGATGGGCCATTGCCAAGGCCCTTGCCGACAAGGGAGCCACAATCATTGTTGGAACCTGGCCTCCAATCCTGAAAATTTTCCAAATGGGACTGAAGAGAGGTAACTTCGATGACGACTCGGTGCTCCCCAGCGGAGGAAAAATGGAAATTGCTAAGGTTTACCCTCTCGATGCGGTCTTCGACGGACCCGAAGACATTCCCGACGAAATCAAGGAAAACAAGCGATACAAGGGACTCGAGGGATTCTCCATTTCGGAAGTTGCCAAGGCTGTCGAGGCTGATTACGGTAAGATCGACATTCTTGTCCACTCTCTTGCCAACGGACCCGAGGTCACAAAGCCCCTTCTCGAAACTACCCGAAAGGGATACTTGGCTGCCTCCTCTGCCTCTGCCTACTCCTTCGTTTCCCTCGTCCAGAACTTCGGACCCATCATGAACGAAGGATCCAGCGCCCTTTCCTTGACTTACATTGCATCCGAAAAGGTCATCCCTGGATACGGTGGTGGTATGTCTTCTGCCAAGGCACAACTCGAGAGTGATACCCGAACCCTCGCCTTCGAAGCTGGCCGCAAGTTTGGAATGCGTGTCAACACCATCAGTGCAGGACCTCTCAAATCGCGAGCTGCCACCGCCATCGGAAAGGAACCTGGCAAGAAGAGTTTCATTGAATACGCTGTCGACTACTCCATTGCCAATGCTCCCATGGCCCAAGATTTGTACAGCGACGATGTTGGTAACTCGGGTCTTTTCTTGTGCTCTCCTATGGCTCGTTCCGTCACTGGTGTCACATTGTACGTCGACAACGGTCTCCACGCTATGGGAATGGCCCTCGACAGTATTGCTATGCAAAGAGAGGACTAAACAAAAACAATGGTACAATGTCCTCCATCCATTGAATTCTAACTGGTCGCTTGATGTGAAGCACTCGTTGAACGTACACCTAGAAAATAGTACCAAACATTAGACTCGAACATTCGACGCAATTTGATGATAGAAAACTAGACATTGGACTTTGAAAAGCAGAAAAATGGACTCCCATTCAATCAACAACTAGCAAGCGTCCCATACCGTAGTCTTGCTAATGTACCCGGTACCCGGATTTCAAATAGAATTTCTTTTCCATTTTGTGAAGAAAATTGAATTACCTGTTCAACCTGTCGCTGACCGACTGATTGCTATACGAGACGCAATTAAGGAGCAGCGCGATCGACATGGAAGCGGCACCACACCACGCATCAACTACTATGTTGCTCAAAATCATCTTCTCGTATGTTTTAATCCTGGACAGTTCGTCTCTCGTAATATCACGGGCCTTTTCCGCAATTCCAAGGGCTCATGACAACAATGTAACGTGCGTGCGTTTCGGCGTGGCGTCCAGCACCAGCTCGCCACAGTCGATCAAAATAGCTCTCACCTTCCTCAGAAGATCCGGAAGGATAACCGATGCTTTCGTTTGGTTTCCCTTCAAACATCAATACTGAAGTCGGGGATCCTTCGTCGCCGGTTTCAACTTTTGTGAAAGAACCATTGTTGTCGAGGCTGGTCAGATCAACGGCAAATAAGAGCCCAGGGTTCTGGCGTACAACTTTTTCTATGGTTGCGCATATCAATCTTCCGTACCAGTAGTTATCGGTTACAATGATAAATCTACTCTTGGGCTTTCTTTTCAGTGCTTTGGCTCCGGAAATGATCACATTGGAACTCAACATATGTGCTGGTTCCTGACCACCTTCCATAATGGAAATTAGATTTGTATTTTCAGCGCCGAATGTTTGAGTGGGTGGTTCGGGATGATTTACATAGATTGTGTCGATAGATTCGTCAGAGATGTGGTTTGAAAGCAACTTTCCACTATCCGCACCAACCACACAAAGATTATCCACAGGTTTGACGGAGCTCAGGACTGCGGTCCTTGCAAAAATTTGCGCCACCCGATCAGCACGAAGTTCTACAGCAAGGAAATCGGTGGAAGGGTCTTGAATTGCCTTCCGCACTATCCAGTCTCCAAAGCCAGCACCAAGTTCTATTTCAACTCGGCGCGACTTGTTTTTGCGCTTCTTCTGAGGCTTTGAACTCCCAACGCCAGCTGAAAAAATTCGATGAAGATCCAAGCTTCCGTCTGATTTCAAAATCCCACCCTGCAAACCAACGCTTCCAAGCAACCTGTTGCAGTCTTTTTTCTTGAGGATTTGAAGCTTTTCGTCCATAGATATTCCCAAAGCTGCAGCAGTCGCAGCAAGCCCGTAACTAAAATACAAAGAATTCAACAGATCTCTCTGTACATCTTTTGACAAATCTTTCTTTGACCCATCTTTTTCGCCAGAGCTTTCGTCAGCTTTACCTTGCATGTCCGTTGTTCCACCACCCGACAAGAAAATCAATCGTGTAATAAGGCGCCGCGCCAATCCGCGTGATAGAGCTTCACCATCCGCAGCAGCAATATCAACATCTTGCCAAATGCTTTTCAAGGTTTTCGCTTCTGTTTCAATCTCTGATAATCGATGATTGCGATAAATCACATTTGATTCTGCGCGACGATCGTCTTCTTTCTTTTCGATTTCTTTCCAGCCACGTTTTCCTTCAAAGCACAGCATGAAAGATGAGAAGTCTGAAAAACTCGATACACGACACTACAAATAGTTATTCACAAAAACTTACTTGAAAAGGACCCACCACTTTTCAGTGCATCCTTCGACGCCTTAGCAAAATTTAGAGAGGTTGTGCAGGCATCGATCGCTTCTTCTTTCTTGTTTAGAATAGTGTATGCACGAGCAAGAGCACAATATGCCATAGCCAGGCCTTCCGTGAGACTTTGGTCGTCGCTTGATACTGTTCCTTTTCGTTCGTCTGAAACGCCAAATGCTGATTTCATTTCAGATATTGTAGAAGCCGCATCGTCGACCCGTAATGCTTGACACAATAGAGTAATGTAATATTCGAAGGATGATACATCAAAAGCTGCATTTGTAGTAGTGTTCGCCACATCAACGGCAATCAAACCCTTGAATTTCTCCCAAGCAAAATCCGCTGTGACAACACCCCCAACTACAGTGTCTTTTTTGGAAGTGGTCGCAGCAGACCACAGACAACCTCGAAGAAGGGTGTTCAACGTTCTGACATTTGGGTAGTTACTTTTTGCTTTCATTTCAGCCCGTAGCAAAAAGATTGTAAGAACATAATGATTTTAAGAAATTCTTTTCTGCAAAACAAAAGTCAACTTTGGGTTCAATTGAACAAACTTACCTTTGGAAAGACACATCGATGAAAACAATTCATGTGCTTTTCCTATATCTCCAGAATGACAGATCCCCTGAAAACAAAAAGCATGCTGTTGTTAGATCCGCCTCGCTGCAGAATGAATCCTGAACGTTTTTCCACTTACTTTCAGCAAGGCGGTTTTGGTTTCAACACTGATATGCGTGCCTCCCTTTGTTACTTTTTCCAATAATTTTTCCCCTTCCTTTGGAATCGCCAACAAGATTTTGAATTTATATGCACAGATGAGATCAGAAAAATTGAGGTTTTGCAATTAGAATTGTCGCCCAAGATGCGAGTGGTAAGATGGTACGTACAGCAATATTTCCGCATCGTGCTGCCATATCAACCATGATACAGGCATGGTGACCATCTCTGATGTTGTTGTTCGAACTGTCCCAGAAGACAGCAAGTGCCTCTTCTAACTTCTTCTCACGAGATAATTTCTTTAGTTGGTCAGAGAGCATCAGTGCTTCTTCCGACGGAGGTTTGCGGGCATTTCTCTTCGGCGCAGTACCCGATCCTCCACGCAATTTTTGCCTCTTTGATAAAGGCGTAGATGAGTGCTGGGATGAAAAACCATCTTTGCCGTTTTTCTGCTTACGATTTTTTCGCTGGCGTCGTTGCGACCGCCCGTCTCCTTCGAATTTTCGGAACATCGATATTGTTGTTTCCCTGCTTCACTCCACTAACTTTCAAACAATAGGATGGCAAAGGCTACGTCACAGTTGTCTTGTAAACTTGAAGCAATGGCTTTCATCCAACCAAGTACGATGCAAATATTCTTTTCTGATTCTTGAAGTCATCCACACTTGATTGCAAATAAAGCGGCATTTGATGCGACGTGCTGTATTTGAGATTGATGATACCTTCGAGTTTTCAAAATTACGAGGTAAATTTCTGTGATTTATTTTGTTCTTGGTTGTGAAGCGTTACTGAAAAGATGTGGTTGCTCGCGCGGAACTCAGAAACTAAAATTACGAAAAAATGTGTCGTACAGAAAATACTCGCTCGTGTCAAACACTTTTTGATGCCGACTTCGGAAGCACTGAACTGAGATGATCCCAAGACATGATCCTTGCTAACAACTATTACTATCAATTGATTTTTGAAAAGAATTGCATCTTCTGATGTTTGTTAGTAGGACTTTCGATTATACAGATAGGTTTTACTCATGTCATTGTCTCCATAGAAAATGGTAATACAAGTTGACCCGCACAAGCGCATTCTCTCCTTGTCCTTTGAAAATTCTATTCTTTACTCTACGAAATGAGGTACATCCTCTATTTCTGCTATGCCCTCCATCCTTGGTCATCGTTATCATTCCCTTGATAAAAAGTTGAGACGTTGGAGTTTGTATATGATTCTTCAGCAACCCATGGATGATCTTTCACTTCCGTTAGCGAAAGTCGCTGGCGTGGATCCTCCATCAACATTTTTTGCAGTAAGTCAGCAGCGAGTGGGCTGACCGGCCGTTTCCAGCTCTCTAACATTCTACCGAGCCTTCCTCTCGTGACCATCTTATATCGGGGATCTTCCGGTCGTGCAAATTCCCACGGTGGAAGCCCTACTAGCATGATGAATAGGATGACTCCCGTGGCCCATAGGTCTATTGCAAAACCGTCAAAGGGTGCTTCGCTCGCTAATATCTCCGGGCTGATATAGTTCGGTTTCCCACACGGTATTAACGGTTTTATCAGGCGACGTAGTCCTCCAGCCGAAACATCTCCTACTTGCTCCCCGTTATCGTATGGAACACGCAAGCACATCCCCAAATCGATCACCACTGACCTCGTGTACTCGTCTACAAGAATGTTTTCCAACGACATATCCCGATGGCATACTCCCATCCTCTGTAAGTAGGAGAGTCCCTGTAGAGATAAGTTTTTCACAAGACACATACGAAGTATATTGTAAGGCAAAAATTATGACAAATTCGTCAAAACCGCGTTATGAAACGAAATTCACTTTGATCAACCAAAAAGCAGTGCGACCGATGCATTCCGGTGAATTGAAAGTGTGGCACTTACATCTAATATTTGTATGAACCAGTAACGTGCCATATTTTCAGGAAATCCTGCGATCCGGGTGGCATCGAACGAAAGACAAATTTATCCGAAAAGAAAAGAAAACAAAGAGATGCGGAAAAGCAACAAAGCAGCAACATGTACAAGTTAGAATTACACCCGTTGAAAGTTCATCGATTGGTTGATTTGCAACAAACCGAGATTGATGTACGCTTCATGAGGAACCGACGCGTCCGTCAGTGCTTGAAATACAACCTTGGGAGAAGTGCTGACACGAGTATTCTGCGATGATTGATGTATGCTCGAATGTGGATTTAGAGTCGAAGATCGGATTCGATGGGATCGGATCGAATCGAATCGAATCGAATCGAAGCACGATTGGCAACCACGAAAATCAACAAGACCAAACCAACAGCTCACTGTCCGTCTATCTTGTGGCTGACTTACTTCCGGCTTGTTGCACAAAGCCAAACAGGTCTCCCGATGTGCAAAACGGCATGAACAAGATCAGATACTCTTCGTCCTGCAAGACGTCGAGTGCCCCCATTACATGGGGATGGCCCCCACCTCTCCCAATAAATTGCATGGCCGCGACCTCCTTTTTGGGATCCTCGATGTGCTGGAGGTCGTTTATTTTTTGCCACGACATGATCTTTCCGGCCGCCTTTTGATCCGTGACTTCCCAGGGTACTTCCGGATCGTTCCGGAACCGCAGTATCGTGCATTCCTTTACTACCCCAAAGATGCACTTTTTCAGTTTCCGACCCACCCAATAAGCTCGCTCCGGCGGGCGACCGTCCACGTGGTGTTCGTAGATGATGTTCGATACCTTGAGAACGTCTTGTGTGTGAGGATTGTAGACAGGCGCATCGACGCGCACGGCTCTACCCACTCGTGGGTTATCGAATGGAAGCGGCATGATTGCCGAGCCATTTTGCTCAATGTCGGTGAAGGATGCGGAAGCGTTTTGGAGAAAATCGAGCTCGTCCATGGTTCGTGTTTGGAGTGGGGTTTGGTTGTTTTGTTTCTTCGTTTAAGTCGTGTTGAGAGTTATTGATTGATACAATCAAAAATAGGATATTCAGTATCAAGGATATGTCGGATGCGGTGCGATAGAGTTCTAAGTGATGCAATGGAAAGGTATCCCTTCCTTGTGCGTAAGGACCTTCTAAACCAGACCAGGCAGGACCAGATCAGACGATACCTATCCAACAGACACTGTGAAGTAATGTTGACCGTCACGATGATTAAGGCACCATATGGAAAGATTGGTTTTATGAGTTGAGAAACTGTTTTCGCTATAAACAGGCAGGGTGAGTTGTCGTCTCGGATCTATTCCCGTAGGCTAGCAATGCACAAATAGACAGTCCCAGTCAATCTTCCGATAGAGGTACGAAAGGCTTCTTCGACATGAAATTGCAGTACGAAGTTGACATGAAATAGGAAAATGGAGGGGTTTGAGAACGATTACGATAATGCACACGAGGTTGTCGAATGGCGTTGATAGTGACACGACTTGGCATCGCTACAAGCTACTTGTCCTGCTGTTACAGCGTCGATGAACGCGAGTACGTAATTACCCGTACGAGCAAAGTACTACGAGTACGGTACAAGTAAGGTTATGCCCTGTGCCCATTTCTCATGGCGCATCGATTTTAGAGTCGATACAGTACCGGTAATCTTACCGTAACCTTACCGGTAGAGAAGAACAGAATTCAGAGCAACCAGATGTGGGGATCCGTAAGGTTACTCGGCTTCGTACTCGTACGATCCAAAATAAATCTCTGATTAGCGATTGGTTCATCAAATTGTTCGGGGTGTTATTAGGGGCCTAGGAGAAATTGTCCCGAAGGATTCCAAGAACATGACCTTAGAGGGAGGTTGTGTACGAGTACTTGTACACGTAAGGTTACATGTACCTCGTACTTGTACTGGGTGAAAGATCCATCCAACACTTTACAACCACGGTACGTAACCTTACATACTTTTTTCGCGGAAGATACCTATCTTATGTATGAAACATATGATTACTTTACGGCCTTTTTGGGTGCATGACTGACGAATTTCGGTGCATGACTGGCAAATTTCGGTGCTTGACTGGCGAAGTTGGGTGCATGACTGGAGAAGTCGGGTGCATGACTGACAATTCCAAGCACGTCTGAAGAAAAAAATGGCCTACAACCTTGTATCAGTAATAGATGACTTTAGACTCATTCAAAACCTCATTTTTATTGAATATTCTTGTTTAAAACAGTTTAAACTATAATGCAGGTGTTTGAAATAAAGATTAGAATTGATTTTTGATTGAGTTATTGCTATCTGAAGTTAAGGTATTTTAACTAGTGTTTGTTAGTTAAAAACGAAAATAAAAAAAAATCTCAGGTACAATTTTTGTTAGTTGTGCCACGCATAGGTAATTTTTTCCTTCGCGCAGTGGCGCACCCCTTTATATTATGACCCCTGCTACGTAGTACAATAGTAGTAAACCGATCGTACTCTTTGTCAGCAAGTACTTCATAAAGTAAGGTTACTTACGTACGCATTAATTGTAAAGTTCACGTACGTAACTGTCGATGGTGTGAAGAACGTGAACGCATTTCTATTATTTACATTTTTTAAGACCTTCAGACTAAGCCTTATTTTCTCTTTTTAAACATCGCACCAAAAATATTTTTTTCGAATTGTTGAACCAAAAGCACGTAAAGCAATTACTAACGGTAATTAACCTCACCTTTATAAATACCAGGTACGAAGTATTACTTCAGTAATTACTTCGTAAACCTTACTTCGTAATTTCGTACTTCGTATTATTACAGATCACGAGCAATACCGTAGGGACTCAGGTCTCAACTCACCATGGTGCTAAACTGTAAACCACGAAGCAAACTAATCTTACGTGTACACGTGTAATCTTACTCTGTACACTAACCTTACTTCTAAACCAAAATAGTACTAAACAATAAAAAATACTTGTGCAAAGTAGACTTTTTTCACCACAAAGATCACACATCATTCAAGACAGCATAATTCTTTATGATGAATTGTCATATCCTAATCCCAAAGAACAACAAATAGGACATAGAGCTTTGGAATTATTTGTTTGCTGATAGTACCACATTTGGTGCTGCTTGCACAGATAGTAATAGTAGTGAAAGATGAGTGGACTTCTTGAAATGACTCTACAACCTAGAACAATATATCATTGCACAAAGTATTGTGACTGATCTTCCCAAGGTTGCTCATTTCCATGCCAATGCATTTGATTGTTGAATAGATTTTTCTGGCTTGACTGTGGCACAAGAAGTACTACTAGTAGTACTAGTATGACATATAATTGAGGAGATTCCAGCAGTCAAACCATCTTTGATTTGAGACTCTTCTTTTCACATGGTGAAAATGAAATCCTTCTCATCCTACTTATGTTTATTTGGTAGACAATTCATGTGTCCCTGTGAGATTCCAAGTAAAATTGTAATTGTTCTTGTGATTGTTTGTTATATGTAGTACAACTACTACCCAGCCATCACTCAAAAACAATATGGTACTAGAAAGAACACTCTGCTGACAATTGAAATAATAGTAGTCAATTGGAACATCAGAAATCATGTCAACATCAGTGGTGGTGTAATAGCTTTATTCCTCAACAGTGAAATCTCATATTCATATCCAGGATTGATGAATTTCACAGCTAGTTTTGTCAAACTCCATAGTTGTTGATGAACAGCACGTAATCGTACTCCTATGATAATACCTACGTACTGTACGTACTATCCTGTTCTGAACATAGCAGATAGTGGGTAGTAAGGTTAGTACAATTAGATACCAATCGTGCTACCACGTAATCTTAGTTACTTCTACTACGGTAGGAGGATCGGTAACACGGATTTTAACATTAGAACGATACATAAGGTTATCGTACGTTAAGTAAACCTTACTTGTACCATTACGCAAACAGAAAACAATCATTATTTCGACTCGTATGACTGCCGAAAATTGATATGTTGAGGTAAATCTTTCTGATCGCAAAACTGTAACTTTGGTATCTCAGAAAAGGTACGTATCGTGAAACAAAACAAATTATGTTTTTCTTCTTCCAATTCTCAGGTTTTCCTCTTCGTACCAGTTGCCTCGTTAGTGAAACGACCAATGTTCCCAAATTTTGCTTCGTACTCCCAATCCACGGAAGTCAAGGCTAGTTTTGTTCATAGGTAGAAGGAGTAATTGTGAGCTATCGTAGTTGCCGATCCGCTCGATACTTGACAAAAAGGGTAGCGAAACCGGAAGTTTCCGCATTATCCTGAAGGAGAAGAACAAAGGAAGGAATTAAACAGGAAAAGATACGATCGAGGCGCTTTCTCGTGCCGATCAATCCAATAGAACACAGTGCAATACAACAGAGCACGTACACAGCAAAGACGAAGCCCACAAGCACGGCTGACTAAAAATTGGAATTCGATACATTCATTTTTCATTGACATCAATATGCATATGCTGAAGAAGGAACGAGTGAGTCGAGACAAAGGGAACTTATAAGAACAGGAATTAATCAATCATCGTAGGCGGATAGAGAGGGCAGTGGCTGTGCAGAAAAAACGGCTAGGGAGCAAGGAAATTAGTACAAGTGCAGCCGTTATCAAAAAGGCTTCAACGGGCCCAAAGCAAAAATACACATACCAGTTAGTGATTGGCAAGAAAGCAAACTTGCATCTTCAAAGCATGTCCACAGAAACCGGGGCAAGAAAAAGCCGATTGTCAAGAAGTACGAGTGAAAGTGAAGCAGGTGCAGTAGACACAGCATCGAATACTAGCGAAGAAGATTCCGATACCACAAAGCACACTGATGAACAAGAAGCACACCACATTAGTAGTAAGGACGGAACTCAAGATGTGAGAGAACTACCTGAAAGGCACCAAGAGAGTGGGAAGGACACTGCAGTTGAATCTTCCGCGACTACGCTTACTTCTTCCAATGCGACCCAGAACCTTATACCTGGCGATGGTTCGAGACAGATCATAGCTGTCAGTGCCAACAAGAATCCAACCGCATTCTTCCAACTGGCCCGAAAATTCCTCATGACGAACGAAATGTGCGACTTATCGGCACTCGAGGGGGCTATAGTTTCAGCAGTAGATGCCGCTCATCTACTGGAAAGATCGAAACTTGCAACGATAGTTAGGTATGTTGAGGTGATGGTATTTCGGTAGTGAAGAGTTGGTTGTTGCATAACAGTGTCTTGCTTGGATGATCATGTTTGTGCTCAGGGCCCAATTCTGTGTTGCTAACAATTTTTCTGCTTGGATTCATTAAGGGTACATACTTCTTACGTCAATGTTGAACCGAAACGAAGAAGGCACCAAAAAGGTGAGGAATCGTCTTCGGAAACTACAACAAAAGACAATGTGTCATCAACGCAGACCTCGAAAGAGGTATCTGTGTCAGCTCAGCCAGAGTCATTGACCCCAACGAGTACCGATGCAATGGGCATGAAGACAAAAGAGAAGTCCTCAGCATCGTCAACGCAGTCACGATCTGCAAGTGAGCGTACACTAGACGATAAAAGTGACCGTGGTAGTATGCAAGAGAAACAGCAAGTGGAGCAATCTTCGCCTGCTGTCAAGGCTGTTGGTACTACGGGTCGAGGCTCTGCATCGTCAGGAGGTGGTAGTCGGGAGTTGCGACGAGCACGGATATTGGTTACGGTGAAAAGAACTGAAAGCTATAAACGATGGCTCGAAGAGAATCCCATCCAACGGCAGGCGATAATAGCTGGCACAGCAAATGTGACAGCAGAAGAAATCGCTGGGGAAGATTCTCCTTTGCCACCGTCTTCGGAAACCAAATCATCCTCGCCCAAACGAATACAATGATACAATAGAAAGGGATTGCAAAGGCAATTGTGATCCCATGGGAGTAATTAAGGCATCAAACATAAATTCGTTTCAGACTTCTGCTAGACAAGAATATCAAGTAAATTTAGTTAACGGAAGCTGAAATCGTTGTCGGAATTTCATTGTTCATTCTCACATAAAAAATAGTGCTGCTTCCAGCAAAATATTACCTGGCGTTACAGGCTAACCACCGATAATTTTATTTATCCCACTTATCTGATTGTAATGTCTGGGGATGACTCCAGTTGCTACAGGTTCCGTTGTTTCTGCTTCCAACGAACAAAATTACGCAGCATGCAACATCCCCGGCATGAGCAAGTCACAAGTTCAATTCCGAATTGTAACACATAGCCCAAACTGGATAGCGAATCCCATGGTCATCTTGCCTTAAACATGTTTTTCCAACCACGTGTGGGAACGAAAGAATTGGTGGTCAAGTTTAACTACCAGTGAATGAAAACGAAACAGACGAGAGTAACCAGAGTTGTTTATGGAATTGGTTGACATTTACATTACTTTTAGAGTTAATTATTGGGACCGGACAGGAGAGTGCTCTAGCTGATTTCTATAAGAAACAGATTTGCATCACTGACAGTTATGAATCTATTAGTGAATTATTTGGAAATAATGTTTAGGTCCAGTGCACAGTTGTGAGGTGCATACATAGATTGGAGAAAGGTTGTCATGTTGACATCTTGCTTCTCCCTCATCTCTGTTGGAAAGCAAATAAGACTAGTTCAGTACTATCAATTTGTCCATGATTGAACCTTAATGACAGATTGAGCTGATTTTTGTTTGTGTTTTCAGTTATTCCACATCATACCTTTCAAGTACGCACAACTTGATGAGTCAGCTGCAAATGTTTGTCCTACTACTACTTCCCAGTTAACAATCAGATACTAAGTGCCTAGTACACACACAGTAGTAAGTACTCCTACTAGTAGCATTCCAGAACCCTAATCTATATTCAGACACAGACCTCCTGAAGTCCTTCACAGGTAGTTATAGACAATAAAGCTGGGGTTCTTTATGTCTTGGGCAGATGTACGCACTAAGGCTGAAATTCTTGAGAACAGGGACAGTTTGATGACCAAATCACTTTACTACCAGGCTCCTGATCTAGGTGAGGTATTTCAGCATTCTCCAGCTCTCATCTCACACTTCTACTAATGCCATCGACAACCAAAGTTACAACCTTACAAGGGTTTGCCTTGATAGTATTAATATTGAAGAGGTGAACCCGCATGAAATATGCCGCTTGCCACTCCTACTACCACTGCGGGTTTGATATCTCAGGTATCTCAGGTATCTCCTGAGTTCACCCAGAACTACATTTCTACTCTTGATAGGTCAGATCCGTTTCATGTAGTTCAAAAGATGTATCAATAATCGATCACTACAGGTACTAGTAAGGTCAACGAATCCACAAGAAAATATTTTGCATCTCGAGACTTCAGGCTTCATGACGGATCCTTCAAATACGCGAGCATATTTGCAATACAACAATAATAGATGACCGACAAGCTTCAGAGATACGAGGTGTCATTTGTGATACACTCGACGAAGATCCACTCGACAAAGATCCACTTCTTCAATATCACTTACTACCACACGGGAGGAAGGAGGATCTAAATGAGAAATGTCGTCACCTTTTTGACGTGCTTGTATTCAATACCCTGGTGCTTCTATCGCAAGATGGTTGTCTTGATGATTTTATTCAGAAAGAAGAGATGGTTTACGGATTTGTTCATCCGGTCATCGTCGGATGACGTGAAGAACTTAAATGCAAACGAGGCAAACCGTGGGTTGAATCATACTTCGAAATACTCCGCGATACCGGCAGCAAGAAGAGCAACAGAAGAGAACTTTCCGATTGGACATTTGCGGTAAGCGAACGGCTTCGCTACGAACGATGACTAGTAACTTCTAGCGTGCAAAACCAGACGAATCTTGGCAGTCACAGAGTAATTACTTCATCAGTATTTGATTCTTGGCATTACAAAAAAATTTCAAATCACTTTTCAGCTCCTGAACTGTTTCGTTTTCAATGCTATCTAGTGTTTTTGCTGGTCATGAAAATTTTAATTTTTCTTGCAAAGGCCTGTTTTTTATCACTTTGTCGACAAACCACTCTTGTTGTGCTGACTTATTTGCTTGTCGTGCAGCAATCAAATTCTATTCTGCTTTCTATTTCTTTCGATTTGTAATGCTCTCGTATTTGATCGACCTGAGCAATTGGGATCGAAGGCTCGCCGCTACCTGTCCAAGCTAGAATGTTTGATTCTGGATGTTCTCGCAAGAATTCGTCGAATACTGGAAGGCTCTTCACTAGTTGACGGGCATTTAGCGCCAGAATAATTCTAATCCCAAGTTGGTTGCTCGCCGCTAATTGATAGTTATGAAGAATCTCTGACATTTGAGACACCTGAGACTTCAAATATCCTTCCTCCGTTTGCCAGTTGCATTTGAATCCCAACGAAAGTCCGAATGAAAGCTCGGAATTCTTGGTCTTCAATCGACGGATGTAATCCAAACATGTTGGTAAAAACTCAGAAGCCGGTACAATAGAGGGGTCGTTAGCACTAAATCCAGGACCTGCGAGAATATCGGCATTCAGAATGATTTCATTTCGAAATTGATTCGTGAAATACGAATTGTACAGCAGGTCAAGAGTTGGTTCGAGTGCTGAAATCTCTTTGAAATCAAGCTTCAGATGTTTTCGCAAATTTTTTTCCCCGCCCTCTTCCTTCGGACCCAATATAAGCTGGAGCATCATAGCTACAGTCAAATCACTGTCCCTAGCTGGTGGGTGAGCTAGAATGGGCTCCGATGTATTTGCATGGTCATTGCTCATCAGTACGTCGCATTCAATCGCAGACACCGATGAGTTACAAACTGCATCCTGGAATTTTTTCCGCGAGTTTGTTGCATGCGTCCAATAAGTCATGATATGTTCTGAATGTTGATTGGTGTTGCCAGCTGTCGCGCTTCGTACGTGGAGTTGATTCTAGAGCACACAACTTGGAAGACTGTCACCTGAAATGTTGGAACTTCTTTCGGTGGATGATTTTGAGTTTTGATTCTCAAAATAGTAAGGTTATTGTTCTCAATCAATAAAAAAAATCAAAAGCGTTCCAAAAAATACGTAGTAATGCTCACATGGTCACGTCAAATCGAAAAAATCCGATTCTCAATCCCGCGGGATTATTCTTTGTTCTTTGTCACGAGATGTGAGTGTTCTCTCATCAAAACAAAAGAGTTGTACCGTACGTAGACGTAGTACGCCCAAGTACATACGAAGTATATACTCGTACTGAAAGAAAAAACAAGAAGATGTCGGATAAGATTACCGTAGTGCAATAATGGTGTTGGCGAGCTGTCCAAGTTCAAAGTCTAGCGAATAAGATGATGCCGAACAGTTCGAGACTATGTTTTGGCAACACTATAAAACATGTTCTTTTCATGCCTAGTACTTGCTCTGTAGGAGTAATCGCTCCTTGCACTTGGGCTTTGTCCTTTGCATTTAGGAGCATGGAGTTTCGAGGCCCTGGAGCTTGATTTGATGTCCGAGCAGGTGACTTTTTCGTCCTTGTATTCATTTTGATTTTTCAAATTTCAATTCAAAATGAACCATCACAGACTTGGTGTTGGAGGAAGCCTTCCCGCATAGTCCATTGATTGGTTGGTTCAGGCGTTGATTTGGGAACTAACCAAAATATCTCTACCATCCATGACTGTAGTGCATTGTGTGAGCGCTCATATCTTTTCAGCCGTCATGTCCTTTCCTACGGTGGAGGTCAAGTGGACAAATTCTTGGAGAGTAATTTCTTCCCGTGGGGTGTCGTTCCACACGGACCGCAAGAGCTCTCCGTTCAGGAAGAATCGCAGCACGTGTTCCACGGTGTTGTCCTCGTGATGTTCCGATCCCGGTCGCCTGCTGCGGTTGTCACTGCCCGATTCGATCTCTTTTCTCTTTTCCAAGAGTTCTAATTTCAAAACTGCTCCGTATTCGGGCCAAACACTGGGTTGTTCGAGGTGCAAGGCGCACATGAGGCCAATGAGTGAGGAGTCATGGCCGCTGTAGACGATCAGTGGCGGCTCTAGGTGTCTCTCTTGCAGGGTGCGAACGATGGTTTGGGTGAATCCTCTCATGGCGATATAGGCCAATCGTGGAGTCCGAAGCGATTGAAACCACTTCCACGCAGTGTGACTCGCGAGTGCCTCCCGATCGTCTTCCGTAATCGAGTCGGGCAGCAGGTCTCTGGTCTGCAGGCACTTTGTGATTTCGCATAGCTGGATCCAGGGCAAGACCGGAGGCGGAAGCCCGGCTTTTGACTTGGTTTGGTCCGTCTCGGGGTCGCTTTCGTCAACACCAAAGGAGACCCCAAAAGCCCCGTCTCCAAGGAGTGGCAACAACGCATTGGTGCAACGGACCGCTAGAGGTCGTAGCAAGGTTTCTCGCTCCAAAATGTGCGGCCGCTGAGCCAGTTTTCGTTCCAAGACTTTTTGTTCATGGGTCTGCCTCGGTTGTGGGTCGGGAATCATCCAGCAGGTGGTGTTTCGGCAGTCGATGGAAATGGTGTTCGTTTCGTCTTCTTCGGGGAAGAAACCAACCAGCAATCCCTGTACGCTTTGAATCGTGCGGGGAAAATCGGTCGAATAGACCTTGACGTCCCGGGGCGAGAGTTTTATTCTTCTGCCTTCTTGTTGCTCCAGAAGTCGTCGTCCTTGTGCAGAAAGGCCATCGTTCTTATCGCTTTCGCTGCCAATCGAAGTGCATGCAATGGTATTTGCCGCATTGGTGCTTTTGGCCCAGAAAGTCGACTCCTCTAGTTCTTCCTTGAGGCTAGTTCCGACTTGAATCATGCCCAGCAAACCCAGTTTGGTCAGCTTTCCAAAGGGACCCTTTCCGGCAGCCGCGTGAACTTCGAGTTCGTTTTTCCCGTTGTTGGTGCTCTCGGTTTCTCCGTGCTCGCGCAACACCTCCGTTCCAACAGCAACCCTCTCTAACATGTCTTGGGGTACCAATTCATTTTTCCAGAACTCCTCGTTTTTCAGAGGCGTGATGGGAGTTCGATCCCCGTGTCGATGGATGACCTGAACCTGTACGGTTCGATACGAATAGGAATGCGACTGTAAGTCTGTGGAGCTATTTATGTTGCTCTTGGTTGAATAAGGCACCGCCACAATGAAGGATGGGAGTAAGGACCACCGCAAGATGCTCGTCACCATGATTGTTGTCAGGCTCCTATGGTTCAATCTCATTTTCAATGCCGTCGCCGTCGTCATTGCTATCAGCTTAAATCAGTGCTTTCTTCCCCAGTGCCAATCGAAATATGAAATACTTCGTATTACGATGTATTCTGTAGTTTCAATCGTCGTTCTCGAAAACTAAATGCTGGATGCTAGAAGTGGCTCTAGTTGTACTATATACCATAAAGGACCGGGCGGGTAGAATACCGGTAGGTCGGAGTGATGCGGGTGTTGCTTCTGGTATCCTTTTTCCTTGTTGATTCGAAAGGGTCACCTGTTAAGGGTGCTGCTTGGAATATCTTGGTCAGTAAGATTACGATGTAAGGTTGCGCAACAGGAATTCTTGTGATCTCAATATTTCTGAGGTTGCGTGCGTATTGCATTTCCATTGGAAGATGATGTTTAACGCAACGCAGAACAGTGACTCACTCATTTTGCATTGCATCCCTCCCTTACAACAACCTCTTGCATTATCGTGAATTTTGGCATCATGCTGATTTTTCTTACCACGTCGTCCTTTCTCCATTCTCGTCTCTAGCGAAGAATTTCGTACCGGTAAGATTACGAGTAAGGTTATCATAAGGAAAATGGTTGATCTAAGTTTTATCAAGAATTTAATTTTTCCCAGCCCCCCGCGGACCAAACGCGAATGAACATGGAACATGGTTGATTTTTTGGAAAAAAATTACTTCGTAGATATTAAATTCTTCGATCATCCCAAAAATCGCGCACGATCCAATCTCTCCGCGCGCGACGAAAATTTGAAAATAAAAATTAAATTCTCGAAACCCCCTGCGACACCAGTCGACACCAGTCGACACCAGTCGACACCAGTAGACACCAGTAGACACCAGTAGACACCAGTAGACACCAGTCGACACCGGTGTTCGTATGTTCGTATGTTCATACGTTGGTATGTTCGTCTGTTCGTATGATTGTATGTTCGTTTGTTCGTCTGTTCGTCTGTTCATCTGTTCATACGTTGGTACGTTCGTCTGTTCGTATACTTGTATGTTCGTATGTTCTTCTGTTCGTTTGTTCGTCTGTTCGTCTGTTCATACGTTGGTACAATAGTTTATTCGTATGATGTTCATACGTTCGTCAATTCATACGTTGGTACAATCGTTTATTCGTATCATTGTATGTTCGTCTGTTCGTCTTATGTTCGTCTGTTCTTCTGTACGATCGTACAGACGAACATACGAACATACGAACATACTGCTTGTACATTCGTATGTTCGTCATGACACCAGTCGACACCAGACGACACCAGACGACACCAGTCGACACCAGTCGACACCAGTCGACACCAGTTGACACCAGTCGACACCAGTCGACACCAGTCGACACCAGTAGACACCAGTAGACACCAGTAGACACCAGTTTGGGTACTGCGGGAAATTATTTTTTTAAAATAATTTCTCAAATCGCGCACGGCGCGTGATTCTCATATTTTTAGCGAGGGGGGAGGACCGGGAATTTCATAATTCCTTCAAAAAACTAAAAATCAACCATGTTCATGGTCGATTCTTTTTTTTATCTCTCTTTGTGACACCAGTGTCACTATGACACTCCTGTGTCTGTACCAAATTAAGACGTACAACACACCGGTGTCACTTTGACACTCAACTGTTGTTGACACTACGTTGGTAGCTATTGCTCAACATTCAAAACCAAAACAGGGAATTTTCAAAATGGTCCAAGAAATAATAAAATAATAATAGAGCATGTTCCTTAGTAGTAGTATAGTTTCGGGATTTGCTCAATGGCAACAAGTAATGGCTTGTTACAAAGCTCGTCTCACTTTTGTTGTTGCAAATACTCAACTAAGTTGACACATGTATATTTGAGCTGTCGCCGATTCTGGGCATCCTTTTTTACTAGTAGTAAAGACTCATAGTGTCCCTATTTTACGTGATAGTCTAAAACACTCTCGGTCTTTTCTTTGGTTGCACATCTCTTCTTATTATTGTGAGGATAAATCCCAAATAGCTACTAGTTAATAACAACTACCTCACTCTTTACTAAAGAATACATGCGATTATATTGACAGTAGGGAGCATATGTACATTTTGCAGGTTATGAGCATCATTGACTATTCTCATCTCCTATAACCAACAGCCAAGTCAAACAACAATATAGCAGAGTGATTACTGCTTTCGCCGAGGAACAGCCAGATCAACAAACACGATCGTTTTGTGAAAAATTTGCCCATCAGTTGAGTTACAAATTACGTAGAATCCTACGCACACAAAAAAACCGACACCACCGACCTTCTCCTGAGTAAAATATGATCTGCTATCAATCAAAATCAAAAGTAAAATATTATAAAATAGTAGGATCATTGATTATAATGATAGGAATTTTTTAATCCAACGAGTCATTACTCGTGAAAAAGCATGCCCAGAATCGGCGGTAAACCTTAACCTTACCTGGTGCTAAAGTAACGCAGGTCGTTCCGCCGCGACTAGACGATAAAAAAATGAGTGCCTGGTGCCGACCGTTCATTTTTGTACCGGGGTAAGGCTAATTACTAATTGAAGTAAACCTTACCCCTACCGGAACGTAAGTCATTTCCATATTAATACGGCATCACGATTAACTCTGTCTCCACATCCAATCACTGCTGAGATTTTGTTTTCAAGACCAGCATTACATAATCAGATAACACACAAAAAATCTAAAAGAATAATGAATGGGTGGTGCTCATTCGGCGTAAACAATGAGATCATGCTGAACGCACATGAAAGGCCTGCCGGTAAGTTACCACAATTATTTGGGACACGTACATGAAAATGTCGTACGCACTGTACGTACCGCTGTATCCATATCTCATCTCCCTAAAAGGCTTTTTCTCCGACGCTCGACGACTCTCAAAATTGACATCCAGACGAAAAATAGCTATTCATACCGGCAACATCACACGAAGCAACGTGTAACACAGTATTGCACAAGATGACGAGAGAGGGAACGAGAATATCGACGCTTTTCTTCCCCGCTCTTTGTGTCTATCCATTATGGTTGACGATCGGTATTCGGGAAGATGTCCTCGTCTCATCGATGGCAGAATATTATCCAATGATGATAGCAATGGTTCTTGGTTCTATGATTGCTGGTTCCACCCCGCTTGGAGGAGGAGTTGTTGCCTTTCCGGTATCTGTCCTGGTTCTTGGGTTTCGTCCGGATCAAGGTCGAGATTTTAGTCTTCTCATCCAGTCTGTCGGGATGACAGCAGCTTCTTTTCTTATTTTCTACAAGAAGCGACATCTTCTGAGAGGATGCGAGGATATAATGGTGCAATTTTGTGTCTTGAGCATCATCGGAATGGTCATTGGATTCGAATGCTTTTCGAGCGCTTCTCCGTATGTTGTCAACATAACATATACCACCGCGGTTGCGTGCATCGCTCTTGTCTTGGCGTATTTCGACGTTGTCGTTGGGGCGGAAAAGACCGAAAGCAATCCCGGGAACGGAACGACTAGGGATATCGAAGATGATGTCAACGTCGATGGTGACGATGTGATCAATGGAAACAAGATCGAGATCCCTTGTGAATTGGCTGTCGATTCAGCAATGATCCACGTGGATTCTGCGCTTACGACGGTCGATGATAGAGGATGGACGGTGCAGATGTTTGCCGAATGCCTTTGCATTGTGATATTCGCGATTGCTGGCGGCATCCTTTCTTCCCAAATTGGAACGGGAGCTGACATTGCATGCTACTTTTATGGTTGCTTATACAATGCAATGCAATCTTGTTCTGGACAGTCACGCACACGGGGTTCAGAACCGAAGAAAATAAGTGGAAATGCCCTGACGGCAGCATCCGTCATTGTCATGGCCAATACCAGTGTGTTTGGTTCCATACTACGAATAACAACTGGAACACAACAACATTCACTGGCAATGGTAGACCATGAAGTTTACTATGCTCTATTGGCATGTTCACCTGTTGTGGTGTTGGGGGCACCCGTCGGAAGTCTCTTTCTGACACTTCCTAATCAACAACGATTGAAATACGTATTTTACGTCCTTGGTATTCTCCAGCTTGTGTTGTTCGGGCTCATCAAGATTGGAAAGGATTACATTGCGTGGACCACTATGGCTGGAATACTCTTGCTCGTACTGACCTGTCTTGGAATTCATAACGTACTTTACTACCGTCAACCTCGAAAATAAGTGCACATCGAATTCTAAAAGGAATTTTCAACACTTACCCTGAATCATTTCAGACCTTGCAATCAATCAAATGGCAATGAGTACACGAAAACATTGAACCACCATTAGCATTCCGTTGGAAATTAGGAACGACACTCATAACGCAAAATGACACTGGAGTAAAATAATAGTGGTTGCTCTTGCATTACTAAAACTTTAGATTACATAGTCACAACTTGGCTTTCGAAGTAATGTAAGTCGCGACACTTTTAGTACTACATATCGTCGTCGTCGCCTGTTTCTGGTTTTGGTGCGAGGAGAATACCTTGGAGAATTATCCCCAGCGAAAGTAGGGAAAATAGAGCATTCACGACAGGAAAGAATATCGGGCCATCTAACGTCCCGTAGGTAGCAAATTCGACAGCTGCGTTCACGGACGATATCGCACTGCTTATGCTTGTAAGCAGTAACAGTACGATCACCAGCGGCAGCAAGGCCGTTGTCGACAGGCCTGTCGACACCAGGATTTGTTGGACGATTGATACTACGGTAGGTCGGAAAAGAATGGACCGCAGATCGTCCAGTTGTGGATTGACCAAACTCTTCGTCGCAGGTGCTCTGACAAAAGCTGTAGGATTCAGTGCGTACCGCGAGTCCCCAAATAAATCTGCCATAGCGTCTGGAATAGACACAGTATACCCATTTTTGTCATCTTCTTCAACGATTCTTTTCATTGCTCTCTTGTTGATTATGTAAGCTGTGGTACCGAGTGCGCTTTGCTTGTTCGACGTTGATAACTTTACAATTCTCTTGTCGTTTGTTCTGGACACTTGGAGGTCAGGAACGTACGGAATGTACGCCAGATGAATAACATCCCACTCGTTTGTATTGTCTTGGATAAAATTGGATACTGCATCGATAGTCTCTTGAGTCAGGATTCGGTTGCCTAGGCTCAAATTATCTTCAAAAATCAAGACATTTAGATCTTCATCGATGCCATCATTGTTATCCGAACGATCGTCGTTCGTCTTCCGAAAGACATTGAAAAAGTCAAAACCACCGACGGCGGTTGCCGACGACTTCCCCAAAAGATCTTTGAACACACTGACGTGCGAAGTATAGCATCCTCTAACCCTGTCTTCATCATCGGTTTCAAATTCTTTGATGGTAGTTGCGTCAAGGAGGTTAATGTTGTCAAGAATGTTCCGCGTTGATTTTATTCTACTTCCATCGACGTCGCCGTTCGGACAGTGAATCAAGCAAACAGAATCAAGGAAGGACCAGTCAAGAGGGGTAGTAGTGACACTACTGGAGGCATTATCTCTGTCAATGTTGTCGACAAAGCTTTCGCCAACGCTCTCATAGAGAGCTACCGGACTGTTGGATTTCTTGATTTGATTCGTTCCAATAGTGAGTGCTCTGGTCGTGGTCGTGGTCGTAGTCGAGAAACCTTGAACGGAGTTGATGGGTGCAACGAGAAACAGAGCCGATGAAAATATCAAACATAATTGAATGATCATCGAATGCATCCTGTCCCGTCCCACCGAAAAAGGTTCGGCCGTCATATTCTGTCTCGAGCACAGCGTTGAATTGAGAGCTGCAATCACTTATCGCAGTAATCTATTCACCACTAGTGATGTTGTACAGACAGAAGTGATTTTGTGAAGACGCGAATTCGGCGCCAGCAGTACTACCGATCGTTATTCATGTATTGTCCAAATCGACAACACTTTTGTAGAGCCGAAGCTTTCTGACACTTCGTCTTGATGTGTTCTCGATGTGTTTGTTCCGTTGTTGAACCCGAAAAAAATCGGGGGTTTGTTTCTTTGATGATGTGTGAGATTGTGTGAGATTATGTGTTGTTAGATGGGCGATTTCTGAATTTTTGTCAAAAAAATCTTCATTTTGTGTGCCCAACTAGCTTGAAAGCTCGCCACTTGGAACTTACGATCTAACAATTTCCCGTTTACAGACTACGAGTGTGAAAATATAAAATATTGACGCTTTTTTCATTTTTTCTTAAAAATAGAAATCAATCAAAAATCTTTTGTCAACTTATTACTTGTACAAGTACACGTACGCACCTGGTAACCTTACTGTTCATTTATTATTTTTCATTCCACACATGGTCTAACAACGACTCACTCACGATGTAACCTTATTAGACCACAATTTCCATCTTCTTTCACTTTTGTAACGTAGTCCTTGCGGCGAAGCAGTGTTATTGTACGATGAACAGGAATCATAATCAGAACGAGAACCAAAACAACCAAACTTCAAAATGAAAAGATGAATGATAATGAAGATCCGATTCAAAATGACAACGAAGATGACGACCAAAACATGGAGCGTACGGAACCCCGAGGGGACGTTACCGTGGAGGAGATACTTAAAGGTGACGATGATTATGCCTCTGAGGAAGACGACGGCGAAGACGTTGAAAATGGCGTGGAAAACGTCCGCCGGGATTACGATCCCGAGAAAGAGGCTATGTTGGAGGACGAAGACAACGAGCAGGGGAGGGCAGTCAGTGAACTGCGACTTGCGGTTCGTGCTCTCTGGAAGACCGGACTAGAAATCTTTGTCCATCAATTACTCTACCGTCGAAAGGTTTACCCAGCAGACACCTTTTCCTCTGCACGGTTTGTTGGAGTCGAATGCAAGATCAATCGCAATCCTAGCGTATGTATTTACATAGCAGAGGCCTTGAAAGTTATCATGCCAACGATATTCAGCGACGACAATGATGGCAATGTTGCCAAGAATCCCGATCAGGGTCCTCGATCGAAGGAAGTTATAGTAGAAATTTATGACAGAGAAAAAGGTATCACACACGAACAGTTCTCGCTGTCCTTATTTACAGCAAGCTTTGCGGACAATAGCTTCGATGCTACATCTGCGGCACTGTTTTCCTCGTTTTCTCTCGCGTCCTTGTTGAATAATCAGAGGGGTGATTTGACCGACTCAATCCTGAGAGAAGTGGAAAAGGATCTGCGCGATTTGGTTTGTAGCACCGGTAAATTAGAGGGGCTTCAACCCGGTCATTGGGACGACTCGGTATCCTTCAAGATTGTTCTGCTCACGAATCCGACACCAAGCAACAATGATAGTGGTTATACGTATTTGAACACGAATGCAGAGCAATACGCAGAGTTGAATAAAGCTCTGAACGACAACAAGTGGTGCAGATCAGCCAGAAACCCATCAAGGACAAACAATCGAAGCAAAAACCGAGTGATATGGAATCTTGCAAACTCAAGCTTGTCAGTTTCAGTATAGACTTGTCCCAATGCAAAAGAAAACGACAGAAAGATGACGAAAGTCAATGCGAGGGACTTATGTGCTAAACACAAAGCAAATAATATCATTAGTTGTTTGCCATAAACTGAAATCTAGAATCATATTATGATTATTCATTACCAATCCATTCCACTACTATTTCCATTGCACGTTTTTCCAATTTCATTCCATTGCCGAGTATTTTTTCAAATACAATCCATTCCATTGCACATCTCTTATTCCATTCTGATTTCAGTTCTTTTCACGTTGGTCTTCTCCGTCTCGAGGAGAAATCGTTGTTATGGAACTCATTCATCCACAGATACATCTACAGACACATCTTTTCTTTTACAAGCCAAATCTCCTACCAAATACTGCCGGGTCCTTGTCTCTGTTTACCATGGGCTTGGTTCTGCCCGATCGTTCCGATCGATTGACCGCCCAGCGATTGTTGAATACCATAACCCTGACGACCATCACCAGACGCCAACGATGCACTACCACCGCTATTGCGACGAAGAGGACCAGGTGCAGAGTTGTTATTGGCACTCCCGATCGATCCAAATCCACTTCCTTGAAAATTGCCACCGCTGGTAATGTGGACCCCGGGCAACAAGCTCTGAAGCAGGGCAATATCGCTGTTGTTGCTTCCATTTGCAGCTGCTGGGATCTGGTTGTTCCTGGCACCAATCGGAACTCCACCGATGGGGT
Source organism: Pseudo-nitzschia pungens (assembly GCA_037355855.1). Taxonomy (NCBI): domain Eukaryota; phylum Bacillariophyta; class Bacillariophyceae; order Bacillariales; family Bacillariaceae; genus Pseudo-nitzschia; species Pseudo-nitzschia pungens. The sequence goes on along the minus strand of CM074760.1, from coordinate 5,035,073 downwards.
TGTTGCTAGGTTTCCCTGCTCCCCCGATCACGCCTTGCAAGGGCAGAGAATTATTGTTGAAAGAGGAAATGGGGGGTTGACGCGGAGGCTCCGACGCCCAGAGTTGGGATGATGTTTCGCGAAGGGATCCAGAACCCGTTGGCAGGTTGATGCCCAACATCGATGCCAACGCAGAGCTGCCCGATCCGTGAAAGTTTCCAATGGTTCCACCTCCGATTACGCCACCTCCGATGGAGTCTCTGTTTGCACCAGGAACAGCGTTCTGCGAAGGATTGCCCCACGATGGGGCTTTATTTTTAACGGGGAAGCCAGCATCGGCACCGGAGACTGAATCCCATTTTCCCTTGCCCGAACCGATTGCTGATCTGACGTGTGACGAAGACAACAGTGGTCCGTCGAACACTTCTCCACCAAGACCACCCAGTCCGTCTCCACCATACTTCATTTGTGGTCCGCGCGAAATACCGTTGGAAGAAGCGAGAGGATTCAAAATTTGGTCTCCAATCATCGGAGGGGGGACCGCAACAGGAGCGGAAATAACATCGCCCCCAATCCCATCGAGTTGACCTGGCAAATTGTTTCTGTTGGCTGGGATCGATACTTCAGTATTTTGAGCCGCCAATTGCGATGCGGATTTGATACCACCCGATTTTTTGTGACCACCCGTGCGAGTATTGCTTAGTTTGTGAATTTCTGGAGCGTTATTGGAAGACGTCTTGGGTGCGTTTTTCGACGAGGTACTGCTGCGTTTCAATGGTGTCAGTGGAGTGAGCGTGGTGTGAGGTGCCGGGGGCTCCGAGTGACTCGAAACGCTGTGAACGCCTGCCACCACAGACGCTGCGGTCGCACCGGCCGGTGCCAAAGACATCGATCCACTCGAATTACCGATAGAAACCGGCACGGATTTGCTGCGAGTAGCTTGGGAAAGAGGCAAGGGAGCAATGGAAGCTTTTGATGCGGTCGAAAGTGCTGTTCCATTGTTGCTCGATGCCGAGACGGTAGACGAAGCAACTCTTGAGGCTGCATTTATTGTGTTTGACGAAGCCGAGGATCCAGAAATTGCAGGGAATCCAGAAGCTACCGATGCTGCACTATTAGATACCGAACGCACTTGCGGTATTGTTGGCGGTGTCGGCACAAGAGAAGCTGTGGAATTCTTGACAGGTTCATCGTACGAGGGAGGGGGGAAGATGGGGCTCGAAGATGCCTTTCCCGTACCAGACGGCCCTCCTCCTCCGGTTCTTCTGCGCGGAGTGGTGCCTGCGGCACCACTTGCGGCACTCAACGCCTGTTGAACAATCTGTTGCTGTCGCGCTAATACATCTCTCCCACTCGTGACATAACCTGCTTGAATTTCTTGTTTCGTAAACGTATCTTCTATAAGTCCCATTTGGTGGAGGTACGTGCATTCTGGATTATTACAGCGAACATTCTTTATAAATGCGGAGCAATATTTTGAGGTACCATACGACGATCGTACGTTCCTGCCATCCATATAAAAGCCATCGAGCGCCAAAATACAAGCTAGCGTATCCTCCTAAAAGTTCCGTGGATGGTCGTTCATCGATACAAAGTAAAAAGCAGCAAACAATGGAATGTGACAAGCGTTGTTAGATCCGGGACGACGTATGCAACGCGGCAGTTCGCACCCCGATACAAGGCGTTCCTAATGCGTACCTTGTGAACCAACTGTGACGTACGCCGAAGCGCTCGCTCTTCTGGCGTCTCCTCCCGAAGTCGTTTGGCTTCGGTTGATGACGATTTTTGCAATTTTTCCGTACTGTCCAAAATACTCGGGTTTGCGGAGTTGATCTTCCGACGCAATGTTTGGCGGAAGACCCACGGCGTACACCAGATTTCTGCGAATGACCCTCATGTTTGCTAATTGGGTTCGATCTTTTGGGATCTCCATCTGACCGACTTGCCTGCCTCCCGCAAGTCCCTCGACCTCCGAAATGTATCCCTCGGACTGTTGCCTCTGGCGATCTCTTTCTTTTTTTGCTGCTGCCTCCTTCTCCTTGTTGGCTTTCAGGACATCCTCCACGTCGACCGCACTGAATTCGTGGGGATCATCTCCGTAGGGCGTGCGGCACGCCGGACACAATCCCGATTCGGATTCTCGGATTCGGTGCCAGCACCACATACACACTTGGTAGCCACATTTACAAGGGAAAAATTGTCTGTCTGAAATATCCAGCTCTTCACAACACAGGGGGCAGAGGACCTCCTTTGGTTGGTGGGTGCCATGGTACGAGTCCATCGGGTTCACACATCACAAAAACACGAGACGAGACAAAGACAAGCAAACAAATAAGGAACATTGAAAACACGGAGCATTGAGATTTCGCTTGCCATCCAGGATTTGGTATCGGCAGCATCAAAATCACTATTACTTCCCGCAGCATCTCTGAGCTCGGCAAAAATCCATTGCCGAAAGGAGATTCATGTGTCTGCACCGAGTTCGTAGTTGTTCGGAATGGCGTGGAACTCGAATATCGAAAGTTCCTCTCCACAATATACCATTCTGCTGGTTGCAATTCGATTTTGTTCTCCTCTTCACTAGATGCTCACTTACTTCATCCATGATTACACTGTTTTTCTCTTTAGTATATTGGGTTCCGCAGCGTTCTATGTGCTTCAGTAATCCTCCTTGGTTGCAACGAGGTACAGTTCTGATAGTTGCTTCTTGTTGTTTGTTGTCACTGGGCTTCCAGTACTAGTACTCGCGTGTCGATCGGTCGTGTAATGGCAAAAAGGTTACTACTATGTAGCGTACAGGTAGTGGGGACTGTAAGCGTGTACCATCACCGCGCACGGACTGACCAAACTGTGCGAAAGAGTCCCTTGGAGCTTCCATTACCAACTCTTACGAGTAACATTCGATGATGAAGGCCAGGACGCGGACGGAGACACATCGCGTACAGTAGAGCGCGTACGAGTCAGATAGGAAAGCCCTTTTTCGGTGGAGAGGCTCTGCTGTCGACCGTTTCACCACTTTTTTTTTACGATGAGTGAGTGAGTGAGTGAGTGAGTGAGTGGGTGAGTGATGAGTGATGAGTGATGAGTGATGAGTGAGTGGGTGACCCAATCCACCCAACAATGATGCTTCACGTGTTGGGTCTTTTGGGGGTCCGACAACAAAATGTACTCTAATACCTTACTAGTCGTATGTTGGCGCGACCGAAGCACGGCACGAACGAAAATCGATTCTTTTCGGCATCAGTTTTGCCTCATCGCAAGTCAAGAGTCCAGTCTCAGAAGTGGGTGAGTGAGTGAGTGACTGACTGACTGACTGAGTTTCGCGTCGTAAAAGATCGAGATCGATCAATGCAACACGGTTGGAATACAACTTATCCCGTATTCAAAATCGACAAGGCAGTGTCGGTCAACTCAATAATCGCTGATCATAGTTCGGTGATGAATCTCCCAAACTGTTCGGTCCAAATCTTATCCAACCATGGATCGGAATACCTTTCTTCGTTGCCAGCCCTTTCTGTACCCCCTCCCGTCCTCTTCCGCACCCGATGCCGAAACCTCGGGTCCGACCGCATCGTCCCTCCTTGATTCGAGTGGCACGAACCGAACGAAAGGCGGTCGAGAGATTCTGCTCGCCGGAATGAATTTGTCGATCGAACCGTGCGACAATTCCACGTCGAGCGGGAAGAGCAGCAACAGCAGCAACAGCAGCAACAGCAGCAACAGCAACAATGATAAAACCATGAACGGCAGAGGGAACACGGCGACGAACGGAGAAAATGCCGGAGCTGCCTATTTTGCGCCAACAACTCCGGCAAGCACGCGGACGAGCGCCACATCCACGGACGATTCCGGGAAAGCCCAGACCGACGGGAACGAACCGAGCCATGCCAGCGGCGACACCGTTGACAGGAATGGCAACAGTGACCGACCCGTTGCTGCTGCCAGTTCCGATCCAGCTCTCTGCAAGATCGAGTTGAGCCTGTACACGGCGAAACTTCCCGAGAAAGGCATGACCACTCCCGTGAAGAAAATGAATCGGAGAAGTCTGTCCGAAATCGACGATCGGGGTGTGGCGACGGACGAGGCGATTGTCATTGCAAACATAGATGGTGAGTGAAAAAACAAGTGATGGGTCGAAGGGGAGGACATATTCCTTGCATCGAAGCGCCTTTCCTTGGCGACGATGATTGCGAATGTTGCCTCCGGCTGGTTGTGGGTTTGCTCCTTCCTTCGTTTCCTTCGTGCTGGTGTCTCGTAGGATGCAGTTGCTGCGCGGCTCAAATTTTGCTAACTAACCATCATGGATTCGAAACAAAATTCCAGGCAATTTTTTCCAGATCGATTTGAATCAGGTCCTCGGAATTGTTGTCGGACCCAGTGTCACACAGAAGAATCATTCTTCTCTTGGAATCAACGCCACGAACGAAGGAAGAGATGGAACCAAGCAAATCTCCGCTGTTCGAGAAACGCCGGCCTATCTGCTATTGGAATTCCCCTCCTGCAGTTTCCGACTGTTTTCGCAAAAGCCCCCGTCGCATGCCCCGTCGGACGATGAGACCGTGATCGGATCCCACGATTCGACTATGGAAACGGATGGCAACCGAGCGACGTTTGACGCGGTTCGAAGCAAACTTCTGAATTTCCTATCGATCGATTGTTTGCTTCCGTTTCCTCTTAGCTACTCCGGATTGACAGCTCGATCGGGACAAGAACCAGACTCCGAGGCGGTGCACGGGCAAGGCGGAGAAAACAACGACAACGATAACTGCAGAGACCCCATCGGTTGTGCTCGTCGATGCCTCTGGTCATATTCCCAGGCTTGGAAGGACTTGGCTGCGTTCGATAACGCCCTGGAAAATCCCCTAGCTGCACGGCCATCGAATCGATCTACCGAAACAAAGAATTTCAAGGACATTGTCAATCGTTTCATGTCGGGGATTCCGAAGCAAGTTGCATCGAGTTTCATCGAAGGAGACACGTGGAAGATGGCATTGGAATCATACAACGACAAACTATGCGCGAAGAAGCAAGCGTTCGAGAGTCTGATCGACGATGTCTGGACGGAGACTTCGGGAAACGGCAGGAGCGCAAAGCGGCGAAGAGTTGGCGAGGACCTCGCTTCTGACGGATCGAGGGAAACGGGGAAAACTGATTGCATGAATCGATACGTGGAACTCCTCAAAGAGCACAAGAGATACATGGTATCGAAACACGAGATGTACTTATTGCCCTTGAGAGGGTGATGTAGATGGCTGAGTCATTTCAGTAATTGCGCTTCCTCCATGTTGCGCAATAAATGATTGCCGGCCGCAACATCGTTGTTGTGAAAACCCAGATCATGGTTGACATCTTTTGCATCGTTTCGGTACGATTCAATGAAATGATTGGGACTTCGGACAAAATTATCCCCATCCAATACCAATACCATCAACCATTCGATATCATTCGATATCATTCGAAGCCACCATTTGTTCGTACCCTTCACACAGCTTCTGGAAGAAGATGTTCCAATTCACGTATTTACAGCTGGCGGAAGAGAAGACCCAACAGATTTCTTAACCTTGCAGCCCGCGTCGGATTCCAACGAGGCGGTATTCGATCGGTATTTTTGGTGCGTGTCCAAGTCATTTAACACCAAGATCTTGATTCCGTAAGCAACCGTTGTGTTCTGAACCTCCTTGGGTGTGTCCAACAAAGTGGGAATCGTGTTACTCTTAGAGGCAGCGATTGTGTCCAAAAACGTAAATCGACACCCCAATCCAAACGAACTGCAGGACGGCCATCCAAACTATCATCCACAATCCAAGTGTGATCTTTATTGGAAATGGTTTGATTGAAAACCGACGAATCATTTATCGATGTTGGGCGAAGGCAAACAGGAATACTGTCCCAAATTGCACGTAATTAAGTACTCAGCAACAGTGAGGGCTTTGGAGAGTCGGCAAAGACCAAAAGATGGGAGTCACTCCAACCAAGGTCACGTACCGGACGTACTGTAGCTGAATTTCCGTTGTTCAAACCACCAACAAAGGAATGATGGAGGAGGATTATTTCATTAGAGAACCTGGAGAATCCTAACATCTGTCGCTACATCCAAATTGACATCAGTACTGAGATTCCCATACCGGGAGTATCACAGCTGTTGTGCATTCCAATGACCATAATCGTCGTTTATCGACTGTTTGAACAGTGCCAAAAGACAAGGTGTATCTTTTGATATTATTACAATAGTAGTAAGTGTTTGCTCTGATTTCAGAGTTCAACCGCGGCTTCTCCTTGTTTCTCCTTTGAACATCGTTAAAAGATCCCCTCCGAGTGAAAAAGAGGTCTTCAATGAGAGGGCAATTTTTTGTCTTGATTGACAGATTTGAAATTGATCCCTCACAATTTCCCCCGTCATTGCTAGAACGGTACCAGAAGCTAGAAGACAACATGAAAACGAGGGTGCAGCATTTCTGGGCACCGCGAACGATTCCGGTTTTTAAGACAGAGTACAAGCATGTCATTCGTATAGCGTCCAGCTTCAAAATATATGTCTGGATCATGTATCCAAATGGAGAAAAGAGTGTCGAAAGTATTTCATTTCACAAATTTCGTGATTTTTATTCTTTAGTTTGCAAAGAGATTCAAAGAACGTGTAAATCGACCATACAGAACTAGTGCGGTTGCTTCCAAAGTATTTTCTGACATCTCTTATGGTCACGGCAATCAAAATGTCTTCATGGTAGCAACTTCTTCAAACGATTCCAAAAGACATCTCTGTCCTGATGATATCTCGGGATTGGACTGAACCGCAATGAAGCTATCTTGTTCTTCTGCAAAGTGTTCAGCAGATGAGTTGAGATAAACTCGTCTGGGTACAACTGTACGATAACGTTGTCGTCCAGTCAAGTGCATTTGCCTTCTATCTTCTACTGAAATCGATGACGACAACGAGCTGATATTGTTGCTATTGCTTTCCTTCGTATAGATACTGTTCCTGTCGTCTGCATTCAGAGCATTATCGAAATGATGATGTCGTATTTCTTTCTTCGTGCTGTCTAAACGGGAGCTAGAAGGAGTGCTCAAGACCTGGGATATTGGGCTCGGTGCATCGGCACGACCTATTTCCAACGAACGAAGAAAATCTGATTGAAGTGCCTCCATCGTGCCTATCGACTTTTCGACATCACTGACAACCTGTTTCGCCCTCGTTCGTGCTTCCGCTATGAAATGTGAGACAGTGCTTTGAATAGAAGAAGACGAACGACTGCTTCCATTGGTTTCATTCCCTTTCACGTGACCGTGATTCTTATTTTCGAATGAAGTACTGAGCGGATTCTTTGGGGATCTGTTCTCATAATTGTCGCAAGATGATTGTGATGTATCTCGCAATCCTAGAAATGATGAAAAGGACGAACGGTTCATTACCACAGAAGAAGGAGCATCCTCTTCGACATTTGGTGTGAAAGGACAATTTGTATCCTGATCGCAATCGTTCTCCTTTCTACCATGGGTGCGATAATCTTGAAATGATTCGTTTGGGGTGCGGTTCATGTCCGATACCGTGGTGTTGCTTATTCTTGAAAGATCGCTCAAGTTCAACGATGTTTCCGGTGGATCCGTGCCTACTGCTCTTCCCTGTCGAAGAATCCTTGACCGGACAAAATCGGATTCACTCTTGTCGTTTTCGTCGTTAGAACACGTGGCATTGGATCCGAGATCACCAAACTGCAGACCCACTTGATTGTCGGAGCGATCAGTATCGACCCCCTCCCCATCCCGTGTCATGATCATCCTCATTCCAAGATTTTTGTTTCTCTCGGGAGTCACTAACAAATTCACCCGGCTACTATTGAAGTAGTCATGACTTACATCTGTCATTACTTCAACGGAAGAAGATGCTTCGTACCTAGTAGATCTCTCACCACTAAGGTTGAGAACGTCGAAATTCGAATTCGTTTTAATCAAGGTTTGTGGTGACGGAATCTCTCCTGAATCGGAACTTCCAATGCTAGGATGGATCTGTGACAGATCTAAAAGTCTCTCCCATTGATGGTCCATCAATGAATTGGTATCTGCCCTGCTACATATCTCATCACTGTTGTTGTTGTTGTTGTTGTTGTTGTCATCTTCGCCTGTCACGTTCTTTTCACCGTCGATCCCGTACTTTGCAATGTATCTAGCGTGCTCGTTCAGTGCCGCTCTAGCCCCAATTGACATATTGAGAACCGATGATCCACCAATATCGGATAAATCATCATCACTCTGGTCAAGACTGTTTCGATAGCGATGAGAACTATCGTTTTCACCTCCAACGAGCCCAGACTGACATTCAGTTGGAGTGGTCCTGAAAACATCGTCGAGATTCGGAAAGTTATTCCGGCATCCTTCCGAAAAAGGGCTCCTCTTTCGTATCCTTTTTGCGACAGACTTTCGAGAAGCTTGTCCGCTAATCTGAGAGTTGGCGGAGTCCCTGTCTGTTAATGGTATAGCAATTGGAGGAAGTTTCCTCCTATCAGAAAGATACGACGGAACTCCTTTCGACATTATGTTTGTTGCTACTAAATTCTGATCGCTGCAATATAGAAGTAATGGTCAACCGAAAGTGCGATGTCGGAGTTCGTTACGTCTCGATCATCGTCGATCATTAGGTGCTATGAGTTCATACGTTACCGAGTGAATAATGTGTCACGTTTTTCGTGAACGATGAGAGTTCAAAGACTTCATTTCTTCGGCATCACAAATTTGTTCGCTATTACGTAGTACGAAGTCCCGTACATACGTTATGTACTTCGTCTTTCAAATAAATTGATTGAATAAACATGGAAAAAGTTGGATTTTGAAATTGAACCAAACGGGAGCGTTCAAAAAATACTTAAAGATTTTATGGTCGCACAAGAATGATTGTTCGACATCGTTGGAGTGTCAAGATCTGTTTCCAATTAACCGAAAATTTGTCTCCGAAACATAATTAATACGAAGTAGTAGTAATTATTTACTGTATTTGCTTTAAAAATAATCGTGATCGTGGTGCTTTCCGGGCTCCTTGAGATTTAGTTTGGACATCATAAGGATCTTATTCATACCAGGTAACTAAGTAACTTTACTACTATTCATGGCTGACCTGATGAAAGGAGACAAAGCTGGTGATCCTGGTGAAATACCAACTGGAAAACTTTGTCCGGCTTTTCTGTCGGTGGATACACCGACAACAAGAACATCCATTTGTTCCGCAGATGATAGCATGAATCAATCAACTTTATCCAATGTAACTTGAGCTATGGAACACAAATAGTCTCCTCAGAAACAATATGCTTTTATGAAGGTGACGGATACGAAATGTTCCAGGTTTGATAAGAGCACATTTTTTTTCTTTCATTTCCTTTAGCAACTGTAAAGTGGTGGTGGTTGAAGTACTCTGCATGCTTTGTTGCAAGTCATTTTTTGCATGTGATTGGTGAAGACTAGTAGTAATAGCTGTATCACGCAATCGAATCAATTCACAAGGCTGTGAGTTCGTTTCATTTGCTGCTGCTGCTGCTGCTGTGATCTTGGTTAATGGTGCTGGTGTTCGCAAGATCATGTTTGTCACGTACTTACCGTACGAAACTACGGACGGTAGTACGAACTACAAGTAATCTTACTTCGAATTCAATAGAAGATTTATCGCAGTACGGATTACGGTTGTACTCGTACTCGTACTCGTAGCTTACTCGTACTTCGTACTTACTTTCCCGTTCGTTTTTGCTGAGAGCTCAGAGCACGGAAAAATTACGTAATTTACCGCGTGTGAATGCTTAGTGGGTTTTAAAGGAGTTCGGCTTCCTCTGACGGCATAGATTGATCATTGATCGCTCGACTAGGAAAAAAGAGTTGCATTTTCGACTAAACCTTACGGTACGATTGATTGTAACGCACTAATGCACTTTTCAGACAACCGACTTCTTCGAAAGTCGCGGTAATCATCAGTGCGAGATACATCTTAATAAATCTGATATTCCAACGACAAAAACTGATTCTCTAACTTTGGTAAATCCGACTGCATAGAATGAGCGTTGCTTTTCATCTCCGACGATCTATGGTGAAAAGCCGGCACACGATCCTCGATGGTCGAATACTAGCTACGTCGAACGCTGGGATACTCATCCGGGACAGATCGCACAGTGTATGCGGAAAAGGCTCGGATGGCACACCCCGAGGAAGAAGTACAATGGTTGCGTCCACGATCCTGTGGCAGAGATGCAACGGCTTCCACTCTTCCGCAACTGCGCTGCTGCCAGTGAGACGAAGACGGAGAGGAGCTGCCAGAAAAGTCGAGGCACCATCGGACGAATCATCGGAAGATAGCGATGAAACGACAACTCTGCAACGTATTCATGCACCCGTTACAGATCCGTCGGAGTTTGGTCAAGCCGCGTCAAGGTTGCTGGACAAAATAGAACGTGCTGTAGTGCCAATGAAAGCATCCAATGAGACATTTGTCACGAAACGATCCGACGGGGAAATTGGTGAGATGTTTTCGATTGATTTGGGGCCGAAAGTGGGCGTGTATCAAATTGAAGTGAGCCTAGACGAACAAGTTTTTGAATACACCAGTCCCATCAGTGGCAAACTCTTGTATTGTCTGAGTTCGACCACTGGAGAGTGGATAAATATGGAAGATGGGCATCAGTTCGAAGGAATACTTGTCCGAGACCTGCTACGAAGTAATTGTATTGGATTACCAGATCTATAATAAAAACAATTCTTTCGATGTGTATCTTTCTTCTATTCATTAGCATCAATATCAATAAGCATGGTCTATTCCTGGAAACTCGTAAGGAGGCCTGTATGCTGCCATCTTCCAGCGTAGCTCACCATCATCGGGTCCCCCATGAAGCCACCCCTCGAACGTAGCTACACTAACGATTGTTGTCTGTGTGAATTCCTCCTTTCCAGATGGATTAGAAGATGAATTTTCTTCTGTTCCGTTCGCATTCACAGATTTTGATTCCCCGACAGCAAATTCCTGTGTCACGTCGTACAAGATTTCCAGTTGAGCCCCAACTGCAGTTCCTGACTCAGGATAATCATCATCAAAGTCGTAGTCAATTGCTTCAAATTCCTTTGCTGCTTTGTCATCACTTTCGACCTCTGAGGGAGGCGTTTCTTTCTCTTTAAATAGACATGCTCTGGCACTCAACAAAGCAACGTTGTGAACTCGACAACTTCCCTCTCGAAACAATATATTTCTCGTTTGATTTTGCAACAAAAATGCAGTCTTTGAGCTAAGCTGGTTGATCTGGAAGAGATCCTTTGTCACCATTCGTGACAACTGACCAGCGAGTGAATCGGGGTATTCTCTGGCTTCGTTCATCCATTCGTAGTCGAGAATTGCTTCGGCATCCTTTCGTCTTTTCGTCGTCTCTGAGTAATCATCTTCGCTCGTGAATCGAAGTGCAGTAAGAATAGACTCTTTTTCTTCCATCGTGATGGCTCCCAGCTCGATCAACGAATCATCGACAGAATCACTGGTTTCTTTCGACCCTTCGTCCGCACTCTTTTCCGGTGATTTTTTGATTACGTCGTGGAGTTCGTTTTCCAAAGCCGCGCTTACGTTGTGGAAATTTTCCAAAGCCGGGACGACTCCCTCCAGGAATTGATTCGGATCAAAGTTATTTTTCTTGAAGAGCGGATTTTGTAGTTCGTGAAATAAGGAAAGCATCACCATCGGACCGGCAGTTGCTTGAGACAGAACTTCCTCCTGAATGATGCCTTTCTCGAGCGCATCGATGAATCCACTACGAGTTTTCTCACTGAACAACGAAACCATGCCATTGAAGGCTGAATAAATCATTTGTGTCATCGTCCTTTGTGGAATAATGAAGCCTCCGAGCTTTCGTGTCGTAATCATCATTGAGTCCGTTAACAATAAAGGGCCAATAAAACGATGAATTGAGTATGAATACGCAACAATTTCCCGCCGTCGTTGCCGTATTGGAAATGCCTATCTTACGGCTGAACCACTGGACTGTATTTGGCTTGTCAAGAATGGATACCAGGTACAAGTAACAGGTTGGAGTTTTCTCTTGCTCATCAACTGGCCATTGCCGAATATCAACAATCAGCCGGGGTGCTGGGACCGAGTGCTGATGCCAAACAACTGAAATTATGAAAAAAAAATGATACGTACCGGTACAGAAATAATGCCATTCAGTAAGGGCTTACTACTAAGTACGTAGTACATCTTACGAAGTAGTAACTAAAACCGTCTGGTTTCTGTGGACAGGTAATAAAGATATTCAAGGTGGGTGCTATGATCTGTGCTAAGGCTCCTGTGTAGGAGATGTACTGGGGCTACAGGCAGCAGCCTCCAGTAGCTGACTAACAGGTGCTGAGCTGAGTGCTAAGCTGTGTGCTAATTGGTAGCATACAGCCTTAGCAACAGGCTTAGCAACAGGCTTAGCAACAGGCTTAGCAACAGACCTATCCTGCTTAGTATGGATGCTAGCAGAATTTACTAGGGTCACCGCGTACGATTTGTACCAATCGTACGTACCCCGAGTAAAGCACCTGTTATGGTGTAGCTAAATGCTACAGGGTTAGGGTTGCTAATGCTACGAGATACTGAAAGATGCTAACCTACCATGATACCATGCTAAGATACTATGCTACCGCCAGGGGTCGGGTCATTGGTGTATAATATATACCATGACTGGATACCCGGCCCAAACAGTGACCCAACGCGCTAGCGCAAGTGAGCTAGCGCACGATTCGATCTAATTAAGCGATACTCCGATACGCTACTCCGTAGAATTCAGTACCAGAGCTACGGAGCTCTGTTATTATACGAGTTAGCAGATCGATGTCACGATACGATACAGACCTGAGCGCAGCTCAGCTCCGACGCTATATATTCACTCTTTTCTTTATGCTCTAAAATAAACACACCTATCATGCCCTCCCTTACGACCGATTCCGATGTACCTCTAGGGAAGTGCCTTGTATTGCCTAAGTGTATGCAATAGACCTTGAACAGTCCACTGTAGACTCACCCTTTGCCAGGGATATACGTGTTGTTATTGTTAAGGCTTTCCCCTACTTTTTTCAGTTCGCAGTACAAGTCGATTAAGTTCTACGATTAAGTTCCCCGAAGATCGCTGACGAGCGAATATCAACGCAGTTTATCAGACCCACCGCTCGACCCACTACGAACCGGGACGCCGGCTAGAGCGCGTGATCAAACCCAGCTGGCTGATCACCACTGGCATCCATGCCTACACTTGGATGTAAAACCTCAGCTGAAACTGGACCAGCGGCTGACATCGTGAGATCCCTGATGTTAATGGGGAGCCCTTCCCCAGCAGACACGCGCAAAAGACCGGAACCCACACATCCACCTCTGGGGTCTATTGGTACAGCCAGTAGCTGAGCGTCATGGTGGCACCATGGAGGCTCGGTCCGGTGGGGAAGGAGCAAGACGGACGTGGAGAAAGCAACGTCCATGATTCCCTGTTATTTTACAGGATTCAAGGGGACGCTTGTTTGCCACGGATGGAACCACACTGGGAAAAGAATAGAACTTTCGTGGAAAACAGAACGCCACGTAACTTCCCAGTGAGAACAGTCATATCCAGCAGACCAAGGACATGACGTCAGGACCATCCAACGGTATGAGGCACAGACAACCTCATGAGGCGCAGACAACCTCAACCTGCCATGCCATCGATTTCGATTTTTAGCCAAGGGAACTCAAAAAAAAAGAAAGATACCGACAACAGTGATTCCTTGTTCCGGTCGGAATCAGAACCCTGAGATCAGTCATATCTCAAATGGAATTGGAACCTTGAGATCAGTCATATCTCAAAATGGAATTAGATCCCTGAGATCAGTCACATCTCAAAAATCGAATCGATTGGACCAGAGCAGATAGACCAAATAGAATTCTTTTCTTTTTGGTTGTCGACACGATACCATCGACACGGTATTGTCGACACGATACCTTTTCTTTTGGTCGTCATCAATACAGACCTTCGATCGACAACTTGGATGGAAACAGTCCCCACCACAAAAGAATTTGGTTCAGAAACTGGAGCAAGTTAGTTACTCAGAGCACCAAGTCAAGTTAACCATGGCCAAGCAAACTAGAAGACAAGCCGCTGCAGCCGCCGCCGGAGACGGCGCTGCTGGAACTGCCCCTGGAGGCGGCGCTGTCTCTGGAGGCGACGCTCCCCCACCTGGAGTCGCCGCTGGAGCCGGTGCTCCCCCGCCTGGAGCTGTCCCTGTCCCTGGAGGCGGCGCTGTCCCTGGAGTCGCTGGCGCCGCCGTTGTTGGAGCGCTGCCCCCTGCCGGAGCGCCTGGAGTCCCCCCTGTTGCTCCTACTGTATTTGGAGTCTCCAGGATCCAGCAAGAACCAAACCTCGACATCCAACCTCGATCTGAGATGGTCCCGATTGCTGTTGCTGAGGAACTGAGAACAATGCGCAACAAGAATGCAGCCCGGATGGCTGCTGACCCAATCCCCAAATGGGCCATGTCCCCCGAGAAATATGCCAAGAAAGCCATCGACGCGGTGGAAAAGGAGCTTGGCACCGAGCAATATGGTTACAAGTACCTTCCGAACAAGGTCTCAACCCCGTTGACATCCGATTATCGACCTGAAGTTGATGTAACCGCCGAACTGGATCCAAGCAAGCAGAACTACTACAAAGGACTGATTGGCGTCTTGAGATGGTTGTGTGAACTTGGAAGACTGGATTTGGTCATGCCTGTGTGACGGGCTAGCGTAGCTAGCAGTCACGAATGAATAATTAAACGAATCCCATATGGGAATCGAATATTATATATCCAATCATGAATACGTTTCGGTTGAGTCCCAGAAGGTGATATATGCCTAATCGTGAGAACCGACAATGAATCAACATTTATGGCAAGAGCATGCCAAAATGTGGCTATGCTCGCGACCTCAATTTTTATGTTTACATTTTCAATTCGCGTAACAATATTCCGTAAAGTATCTAAACATTCACAATTTCATACTACTCCGAAAATTCTACTCTAGACCGTAACACAGTAATTACTGTTTGTGCTTTACAGTAGAAACAGTAGAACTCAGTACTGAATTCAAAACCCCCCTTATCCTCAACAAGACAAGTACCTTGTACCTCCAACAAGCACCATGGCCGGTATCTACAGAGACCCTCCGATTGCATACAAGATCTCGTTCGACCGAACCAAGCCCAAGCTCTTCACCCTGTACAATGTCGATGAGGACCGGACCGACAGCATGAAAGTCCCCCTGTTCACAGAGACCGGAGGGCTAGAAGAACTACTCTTTGTAGAAGAATCCTTCCGGAACGCAGCCAAGCTCCTAAGACTCCCAATGGACATCTATCTCACCCACTTCAGTCGGTGCCTCACCACCGATGCACAGAGTAAGTGGAATGACATGATAAAGGATCCATTGGACCCAGAAGAATACCAATACTCACAAGAAGAGATTGGAGGATACGACCAAGCGTTCCTTGACTTCACCAAGCTCTACTGCAATGCCAGGGACGCTAGAGACATCATGCACACGTATCTCCGTAGCGCCGAATGTAGAAAGACTCCATCAGTTACATGCAAGGAACATGCTGACAGGATCCTTATCCTCATGAAATACACCCAGAAGCTAGACGGAAGCAGCGCTCCTCTCTCCAGAGTGGAAAAACTTACTATTCTACTACACTCGTTCCCCTCTGCTTGGATTGAGAGCTATGGCATTATCCACAGTGGGATTCAAGAAGATACCACAGTCCAACACATTGTGGATCACATGAGCTGCCACGAGCGCCAAGCCAACAAGAAGAGCAACAAGAATAACAACAAACAACAGAAGCGCTCGAACAATTCCAACAGCAATAACCACAACAACTCTCGCAAGCGCAACTCGCATACCCACAAGGGAAACAACAACAAGAAGAAATCCAACCCTTGTAGGATCCCGGGTCACAACCATGATTGGTCCGAGTGTCCAAAGAACCGGTTCTCCAAGAACTACAACAAGACCTCCGGAAACAACCAACCAACGGAGTCATTCCACGCTCATACAGCTCTCATGATCCCCGGAAGCAACGAGACCTTCCAAGCCCATATCAACGCAGCTCGGGAAGCAGCGATTGAAGAATACCATGCCAACCATGGTGGTCGAACAGAAAGGAGCATCGATGGGGAACTTGTGTGGCTCCCCTGATTCTCCAAAGGCCCCAGGCCTAACAAGAAGCCCCGGGCTTCACCAAAACCAGCAATCACCTTGCCTCCGGCTCCCCAGGAACTGGATGCCAGCACAGCCCTGCTGTCTGGGATGACGCATGGAGGAGATCTCCCAGATAAAGAGGGGAAGGAACCTACAGGATGGAGTATTCCTGTTGAAAGCTCAGCAACACAAACAATTCGTTACGAACATGGATCCTAATCCGAACAACATGGATACGAATCGAAGACAACCGAATCGATCCAAGGGTACAAACGACGCGACAGATAGTACAGCAGCAATAAATAGACCACTCTTGTCCCTGGCAAGAAATTGGTCCACAGGTACAGCAAAAAATCTCTATTGCAATACCCAAAACTCCAAAGACTACACCAAAGGAGGTGCGCTGGAGCAAAATTATTTAAAGCTGCTGTCGACTGCTGGAAATACAACCAAAAATACAGCAGAACAGGCATCGAATAAGAGCAACGTGGCTCCTATTCTTTTAACTACAGTACAGTACATACAAGGCATACCAACGAAATCAAGACCACTACTCGCACTACTCGATAGTGGATCTTCCGGAACTCTAATTAACAAGCGAGCCCTACCATTTGGCACAATGCCACTCCGAAGCAAGCATCAAGTCTTAACAACAACGGCAAACGGAAGCTTCGATACTACAGAATATATCATCATGAAGAACATCAAATTACAAGAGTTTGGCAACTATACCATCGACCAACAAGAAGCAAGGCTCTTCCATTCACCGACCTGCAAATACGATCTGATACTAGGGAGAGACTTCCTCCACCTAGCAAAGATTAATCTCCTATTCAAAGAAGGAGCAGTGCAGTGGATGGACAGAACCATTCCTATGAAGGACACCTCCCTATACCATGACAACCACACCATGCTCATGGAAGAACTAGAAGATGCTGAACTCTTTGCTGATGATCTCTCCTTCGCAAATCCATACAAGTCCAAGGTGATCCTAGACAGAGCCTACCAAGAAACAGATCCATCGACAGTCGCAAAGCAACAGTCCCACATGTCCACAACAGAGCAGCAGCAGTTCAAAGCAATACTAAGCAAGTACCCTAACGTCTTCAATGGAGAATTAGGGAAGTATCCACACAAGAAGATCTCTCTAAGACTGAAGCCCAGATCCAAGCCTATACACAAAAAGCCTTATCCAGTTGCATACAAAAGAGAAGACCTATTCAAAAGGGAGCTCCAGAATCTTTGTAATGATGGAGTACTCAAGAGATGCAACGGACCAGCCGAATGGGCGTTCCCTACCTTTATTGTTCCAAAAAAGGACAACAGAGTTAGATGGGTATCAGACTTCAGGGAGCTCAACGAACTACTCGAAAGACGTCCTTATCCAATCCCTAGGATACAGGATATCATGAACAAGCGAGGCAAGTACACTCACTTCACCAAAATTGACTTGTCCATGCAATACTACTGCTTTGAACTGGACGATGCAAGCAAGAAGCTCTGTACCATAGTGACGCCATATGGTTGTTATGAATACCAACGTCTACCAATGGGTGTCAAAGTCTCTCCAGATGTTGCCCAGCAACTAATGAAAGATATCCTACAAGACACCGACTGCACTGTTTATATTGATGATATTGGTATATGGACTGACGGATCCTTTGACCTCCACATGAAGACCATTGACAAGATACTAGACCGGCTCAACCAAAATGGACTCAAGTGCAACCCACTCAAGTTTGATTGGGCTGTACAAGAGACCGACTTCCTTGGATATTGGATGACACCCACAGCTGTTAAGCCCTGGAGAAAGAAGATCGAAGCGATTCTACATATGGATCGACCACGAACTGTGACTCAAGTCAAGTCCTTCCTCGGCGCAGTAGGATACTACAAGGACATGTGGCCCCGACGCTCTCATGTCCTAGCTCCTCTCTTTGATATCACTGGAACCCCCAAGCAAAAGACTCATCAAGCAGCTGCCATCAAAGGCAAGCAAAGGAAGGCTCCCTCAGCTTTCACTTGGGGACCTGCCCAAGACAAAGCCGTTCAAGAGATGAAAGCAATGGTGGCAGCGGATGCGCTGAACACCTATCCAGACCTTAACAAGCCCTTTGAACTGTACACTGATGCCTTGGACCTGCAACTGTAACACTCTAGGGTAGAATTAGATGGAGTGGTACGCGATAGAGGTATTTTAATAAAGAATAATTATAAAATTGTGAATGGTTGAATACTTTACGAGATGGGAATGATTTCTTGAGTATGGGATGAATGAGCGATCGAACAATAATAATGTTCGTCGGGCATAATATCAATAATCAGCGAGTCACGGGAATCTTTGTTTATCTTGATATTTGAGTATCCAATCAGTATCGAATTGTATGTGTTCCCTTGTACGTTGAATATTCAGTACATGTTTGTTATATGTACATGAATATCATATATATTGGAGTACATGCGGGATTCAATAATCATTTAGAAGCCTTTCGTAGTAAGGCTACGCCAGCATGTTACATAGTTCCCCAATGATTAGGTGAAGTTCGTATGTGGTTCAATACAACAGGTTCGGAGCTGGGTAGTATCGATGAAAAAGAGATATGCTTGTTCGGAGAACCGGTTGAAGAAGATATATGCCATTTGAAGGAAAGTATTGTAATGTAGATCGAAGTGGGATTGAAGAAGGTTCTTTGACACTGAAGGGATCAAAGATTTGTTTCTTGTTCATGAGAAGGTTCATAATGACATGCTAAAAATAGAAAAAGAGTCGAAGAAAATTCTTTTCCTCCCCCAACTGTGATGTACCTCTCGAGGTAGTGGAGCTGATTTGAATGTTGATTGATTGATGTGAAAGCGATTGCTCTTATTGCTCTTGGTAGGCATAAAAACACCTCCTGATGTCGAGATCGGAGTTTAGGTAGGTGAAAAGCCAGAGCGTTGGATGTTGCTTGCCGTATCTGCGATTTGTTAAAGCAGAGAAGGGACGCATTGTTAGCAGTTGAATGGATGTTAAATTCAGTTGCGATTTGCCGTATACTTTGCCGGTCTTTATTTGGGTGTGTTTGCAGCAGTCTACCGGAGTTTTGGATTTTGTAACTCCAGAGCACCTCTGTGGGTTTTGAATATGGTTCTTGTGGGATTGCTCTTTTATCTTTGGAGCTCCCTGTGGACTATTCATTTTTCCGGAACAAGGTTGGCCTTGTTATTGCTGTTGTACCCTTTATTTGTTTTGCGTCTGTACCCTTATCGATATCGATATCGATATATGATTCGATTCGATTCGATTGATTGATTCATGATTCAAGGCGTTAGCGTCTGTACCCATTGCAATTTGGTTCGCGTCCGAACCGATCTGCGTCCAGATCTTTTATTGCTGTTTGATTCTTTCTTTTGCCATAATTGAATCTTTATTGTTGTTTTTATTTGGTTGATTGTTGTTGCCGTCACTGTGGATCGGACTGAGCGCTTTTGATTTAGTTCGAACATTTTGTTTGCAACAGGGCTCATCTCTGTAGGTTCCTTCCCTCCTTTCTGGGAGTTCTCCTCCATGCGTCATCCCAGACAGCAGTGCTGTACTGGCAATCAGGGCCAGTGGCGCTGAAGGCACGGTGCGGTGGATATCGTGATCCTGGATTCGTGATCCTTTTGTTTGTTGTTTGGTTTTAGTGGCTGCTATGGTTGCCATGTAGGACTGCCATCGAAGTTTCTTTCGATGCGTCCTCCGTTCTCCATGCAATAGGATTGCATTGCTTGTCTGATGTAAGCTTGGAAGGATTCATTGGAAGCAGTGCTTCCAGTTTCATTGCTAGGAGCCGAAGCAGTACTGTTGTTGCTGCTATTGCTCTTACTTCTTTTGGAATATTTATTTCTTGGACATTCAGACCAATCATGGTCGTGTCCTGCAATTCTGCAAGGGTTATTGTACTTGCGCTTGCTGGAATTAGTGTTGCTCTCGTCTTCTTCTTCTTCAGAGTCAGAGTCGCTGTTACTGTCTGAATTAGAGCTGTTGTTGCTTTCAGCGTCCGAATCGTTATCTGCGTTGTTGCTTTCAGAATTGCTGACGCTGTTGATATCGAAATCGTATGGATTGGAGTTTCTTTTGCTCAATCGATCAAGGGAGCTCATATGGTCCACTATAAATTGCACGGTGGCGTAATGTCTGATTCCACTATGGATTCTGCAGTAGTCTTCAATCCATTCATTTGGGAAGCTGTGGAGCAAGACTGTCATCTGTTGTAAGTGGTTTAGATCCGCTGCAAAGCCTTGTAGTTTTGCAGTGTATTTGAAGAGCTGTTTCATTCGGTCTGCATGGTCTTTGCATGATACGTTGCTTGGCTTCTTGCATGATCCGGAGCTTTGGAGATAAGCATGCATGATGTCTTTTGCATCTTCGGCGCTGCAATGTTCTTGCTTGATGAAGGCTGAAATTGCTCGCTTGTATCCATTTAGTGTTTGTGGATATCCTTGTCTCGTTAAGGACCTCCACTTGGTTTGGGCGTTAACAGATAGAAATCGGCCAAAGTATTTGATGTATTTAGTTGCTGATATATCAAGATCTTCCGCCGCATTTTGGAAGGCTTCTTCTGTATGTAGGAGTTCTTCTAGTCCTCCTGTGTCGGTGAATAGAGGGACTTTGACGCTGTCTTCTTGGTCTTCGGCGTTGTAAACTGTTAGTGTAACAAGCTTGGGATTGGAGCTGTCGAAGGCTCTCTTGTAAGGGATTGGAGGATCTCTGTATAATCCTGCCATGGTTTCGTAGCGTTCGGTCGTATCGATCGATCGGAGATTTGAATTGCTTTCTTTGGAAGAGTTCGATCGATTCGGTTTGCGATCGATTTTGCGTTCGATCGGTTCAGAAGTTCTTGCTTCGATCGTATTGGTTGTTTCGTAGATATCGATCGTTTCGTAGATATCGATCGTTTCGTTCGCTCGGTTCTTGTTTCTCGATTTTCGATTCTTTCGGAGGTTCCAATTGTAGGATTTTGCTTGTCAGGGTATCGATGTATCCCTGTTGTTTAGGATAAAGGTTGTTTTGGATTCAGTACTGAATTGGTTCTGTTCTACTTTCAAGCGGACAGTAATTACTGTGTAACACTCTAGGGTAGAATTAGATGGAGTGGTACGCGATAGAGGTATTTTAATAAAGAATAATTATAAAATTGTGAATGGTTGAATACTTTACGAGATGGGAATGATTTCTTGAGTATGGGATGAATGAGCGATCGAACAATAATAATGTTCGTCGGGCATAATATCAATAATCAGCGAGTCACGGGAATCTTTGTTTATCTTGATATTTGAGTATCCAATCAGTATCGAATTGTATGTGTTCCCTTGTACGTTGAATATTCAGTACATGTTTGTTATATGTACATGAATATCATATATATTGGAGTACATGCGGGATTCAATAATCATTTAGAAGCCTTTCGTAGTAAGGCTACGCCAGCATGTTACAGCAACTTGGTGCTGCTATCATACTACAGGACGGCAAGCCTATTGCATACTGGTCCAAGAAACTATCTGATGCCCAAAAGAATTATACAACCATGGAGAAAGAACTCCTAGCCATAGTACTCTGCTGCAAAGAGTACGGGAAAATGCTACTTGGTGGCGTTATTAATGTATACACCGACCACAAGAACCTTACGTTCAGGACCCTATCAGTCCAACGAGTCCTCCGGTGGAGACTATTCCTTGAAGAATTCAGGGTTAACCTCACCTATGTGGAAGGCAAGAAGAATGTTCTTGCTGACGCCTTCTCCAGGCTCCCCCGGATGGATCCACCTACTGTGGGGAAGAAAGAAGCCCTTGGTAAGGGCACCCTTATTGATTTTTTGAAACTTGAAGTCCCCAAGCAAGATGAAGAACTGTTTCTAGCAGAGTTCCCCAACCTATTTCAGCACTTATGCAATGACGCAGATCAGGAACTTCAAGCCTGTCTGCTGAATAATGAGTGCCTTATCAACCTACCTAACAGTCAAGAGGTAGAATGCCCGGTGAACTACTCAGATATATATCTTCATCAGCAAAAAGATCCTACCATCAAGTTCAAGAACCAATCGAAAGCCTTCTTCTACCAAGAATTGGAAGGCAACAAGATACTTTGTTACGCGAACCAATCCAATCCTGAATGCTGGAGAATCTACATACCAGCATCTCTCATTAATGATACCATCAAATGGTACCATCTCCTATTGGGTCATTGTGGATCCACCAGATTACAACAGACTATTTCAGCCCGATTCTATGCTGATAATCTAACCAGTTTATGCAAGTCCTACATATGCCCAGACCATTGCATCAAATACAAGAACCAGAACTCCCAGTATGGCAAACTACCACCAAAGGAAGCGCCATTATCCCCATTCTATGAGGTACACGTTGATCTCATAGGACCATGGAAAATTACAGCGCAAGGCAAGAACTACAACTTCAAGGCCCTCACCTGTATAGATCCGGTAACTAACCTCCTGGAGATTATCAGAATCAGAGATAAGTCCTCACAGCATGTATCAGATCAATTCAAGAACTGCTGGCTCTCAAGATACCCAAGACCTATCAGATGTGTTCATGACAATGGTGGAGAATTCCTAGGGGCTGAGTTCCAGACTACTCTCAAACAGTATGGGATTCAGTCCATTCCAACCACAGTGAAGAATCCCCAGTCAAATGCCATCTGTGAACGCGTCCATCATACAGTCGCTGATATTCTCAGAGTTCTAGTCCATGTTAATCCCCCTCAAGTCAACACCAGAGCCAGTCAGCTCATGGATAATGCCCTCTCGACCTGCATGCATGCTTCCAGGTGTGCTGTCAATGCAGCTCTCCAAGCATCTCCAGGGTCCCTAGTATACAGTCGGGATATGCTGGTTGATCTACCATTAACATCGAATCTATTAGCTCTCCAGCAGCTTCGACAGCAAGGTATTAACAAGGCTCTGCTCAGAGACAACGCCAAGCGCAAGGAACATACCTTTCAACCCAACGAGAAGGTATGGATTCAAGAACCAGATCCGGACAAACTACAGCCTCGAAAGACAGGACCATTCACTATTGCCCAAGTCCATGATAATGGTACTGTTAAGATTCAGAAGACTCCAACGGTCATCGAGACAGTCAACATGCAAAAGTTGACCCCTTATAAAGAGGTCCCAACGGACGCTTCCGACAGTTCAGCAATCCATTGGTCAGCTTAAGTATGGGGTTCGTTCAATCATGGGGCACTATGTGACGGGCTAGCGTAGCTAGCAGTCACGAATGAATAATTAAACGAATCCCATATGGGAATCGAATATTATATATCCAATCATGAATACGTTTCGGTTGAGTCCCAGAAGGTGATATATGCCTAATCGTGAGAACCAACAATGAATCAACATTTATGGCAAGAGCATGCCAAAATGTGGCTATGCTCGCAACCTCAATTTTTATGTTTACATTTTCAATTCACGTAACAATATTCCGTAAAGTATCTAAACATTCACAATTTCATACTACTCCGAAAATTCTACTCTAGACCGTAACAGCCTGTATCTCTCATGTCTAGATACCTAGCGCAAGCAAGAACAGGGCATTTGAATCAAGTATTGCACATGTTCGCTTATCTCAAGGCGCATGCATGATCCAAGCTAGTATTTGACGAGACGCGTCCTGAAGTGGGTGAGACCAGATTCCCTGATTGCGACTGGAGTGAATTCTACCCAGACGCCAAGGAGGTGTTGCCGCCAGATGCCCCTGAAGCGCTTGGGAAGGCGGTAAATATGAGTTGTTTTGTTGACGCCGATCATGCTGGATGCAAGGCAACAAGAAAATCCCATACAGGAATTATTATATTCCTGAACAGGGCCCCTATCCCGTGGTTCAGCAAACGCCAGACCACTGTCGAGACCTCAACCTTTGGATCTGAGATCGAGCAGGAGCAGGGGCACGAGCGGTGGCATCAGCAGCGGCAGCAGCATCAGCGGACCTGTATTTCTTATAGACAGCGAATCTGAGTGTCTATGACGCTTGACGGCCGAAAGGCCTGTATGTTTGCAGGTACTTGCAAAAAGAAGCCCTGAAACCACCAGTATCCTCAACAAGAAGCCCACCTTTGCTCGTAACAGAAGAGAAGGTGTCATCGGTAGTGCCCGACAACTGATCTACAAGAAAGATTGCCTTACGAGCGGACGCCCAAACCGGAGCGATTGCTGTATTCCGGAACGAGGATTTACAGCCACGAATCGATAGTACCAACGGCACGATACCAACCGATTGATGTAGCCAAGATCGATAGCCAAAGATCAATAGCAACGGATCGATTCACAGTGGATGCTAGACGTTCCTTGAAGAACATCGGAGACAATATGGTTTATGTCCGTCCTTGCGGCGAAAGAGCAGTAGCAGCAACAAGAGGACAACATCGATGCCCTAACAGGAGAGAAGCCTACAGCAGCTAAAGGATTGGCGAAAGCAAGGGAACAAACGCAGCCTGGATGCGTAGCGTTAGAACAGGCGCAACCTGAAGTCGCATTGGATGGAGCAGAGGAACAAGCGCAGCTTGGACTCGCAGCGCATTGTTAGTAGACAGGGCACGCTGAATTGAACATGACCTAATGTAAGGAGCAATGTGACGTCACAACGCTCGTGACTTACAAGGATAGAGGATACGGGATGTGACCAAAGGCATGTGCGCCTAGTTCACAGCGGAGCTGTGTAAAGCACGGGCAGCATGCTGCTGCAATCACCAGACGCAGATTGATACTAAGACCATCACGGACTCCAAGTACTCAGGCGACTCCCGTCAGCATGATTTTGGTTGATTTACTTCCATGAAACTTTATATTTTTGGGGACAGGCTACAGCACAGCCTGAAATGCCCCAACCGAATTAAGGATTGTGGTCGCAATCTTGTGGACGAGATGCCAAGACAGTATGATTCCAAATCACCCGATAGAGATGAAGGTGAAGGAACCCCTGACACTGGATGTTAAGCTCATGCTGCATGGTGTTGTTTTCCAGGCGCCCCACGAAGCACGAGATGGAGACCTGTGACCATGTAATTGCTACCAGGAATTAACCATGAGACCCAATGAGTCCCAAATTCCAGCAAGCATAATCAAAAATTGACCAATCACATCCTTATTTCCCCGACTCGACCAAGTTTGTTTCTGCCGTACAGTAACAACAGCAACAACAGACCAAAGTTAATACCCCGACAGACAATGTGCCTACAGCAGGAATCGAACCTACACCGATTGAGACCCCCGTGTCCACGATCGAAGCAGGAATCGGGCCACCAATTGAGAACCCTGTCATGCACCAATCCAAGACACAGTCCAAGAGGCCCAAGACGAACAAGCGCAAGTTGGAGCCCGTCGAAACACGGTCCAACTTCAGTCCCCATTTGTACGACAAGCCTCTTCGGAGCGACGAGCTGATCCTGCCACAGCATAATTGCTATGAGAAGTACAAGCTGCGGAGTCTCCGGCAACTCTGTACCCACCGTGATCTGACCCCATGTGCACTCGCATCCGACTCCCATCTGGATGCGCGGCTATCTTCTCTCTTTTCGGGCGATTCCTTGAAGACTTGCGGGGACGATGTAGACGAGGATTTAGACAAGGATACAGTTCCAAGTCTTACAATCAACGCCCTGCATACCCCTTTGTACGAGCGCGCCTACACCGACGGCCGCGAGCGCTTCGAATTGGATCCCCGTTGCAGTTGCAGTTCTCCCGTATGCCTGTCATCCGTTTACAAGCATGTTCGATGGGACGATGCAGTCGAACCAGTCGATTCAGAGCTCGACACTATCGCCAGACGAGCCAAGTGGGGCCCGACGATCGACACCAAACGATACTGCAAGATTGATTCCGACCGTCTGTCCAAAAATTTGGGATGTGTCCCCGAGAAAGGCTGCGGATACTCTTCAAGTCACGACGCAGAAGGGATTCCGGAATCCGCTACATTCCCTCGTTCGCCGTCTGCCAACGCAGAGCTTCAGAAACAAGCGAATTGCGGCTGGCAAATGGTACACCGACACCTGGATGGCAAAGGTCCCAAGCATCATGCGACAAGATTCAGCCGCCCAAGTTTTCAGTAATGGTAAGGGATACGATGAGTTTATACCTATACAGGGCAAGAAACAAGCGTATGAAGGACTGAAGATTTTCATCCATGATGTTGGCATCCCCGAACATTTGATATCTGATGGCGCTCGAGAGCAAGGAGCTCCCGGAACTTACAATACCCCATGGAATAAGGTTGTCAGCAAAAACCATATCCACCAGACCTTCATCCAGCCAAGATGCCCCTTCCAGAATCGCGCGGAGCTCAGCATCGGACATATCAGCAGAAGCATCCGCAAGAAGACGGCCCGGAAGCGATCCCCCAAGCGCCTGTGGGCTTTCTGCGGAGAGCTCGTTGCTGCAATCCGCCAACGCACGGCTAATCCTATGACGATGGGCCGAACGCCGTTCGAAATTGTACATGGGTACATGCCAGACATATCTCTGTACCAAGCCCATGAATGGTATGGTTTCGCCTATTGGGTTGATCTCTGATGGGACCGAAAAGCTGGGACGATGGCTTGGCCGTGCGGTGATAGATTCGGAGGCGGAGATTGCCACTGGATTCTGAACGAGACGGCCATGCCTGCAAGCACTAACACAGTCCACGCTGTTACTGGAGAAGAATGGCGTCCCCATGATGTCAAGTTTTATATGGACTCATTTGACCAAGCAGTGAAATCCAAGATGATTTGCAGCCCCTGATGGTACGGTGGAGCAGCACACTGCAAATATCATTGCTGAGAGCATGTTCAGTTCTACCAAGGAGCCCTCAGTATAGGGACGTTCAAGGAATGCACAGCAGAGCGCGATGCCATGCTATGCAAAGAAGTAACAGGTGGCGTACTGCTGGAGTGACATGTTACAGCTTGCGTGTTACAGCGCTTGGATCAATACGAAGGAGCGTAACGGAGTTGCGTGTGACGAGTTACAGCAATGCGCATATGATCACTCCAGCTACAGGGACGTGTGGTCTCTGTTAGAGGTGGAGCGCCGACGCTACAGCAAAGCATGCGTACGCTCATATGGTTGGAGCCGCCGCAAGCGAACTAAACAGTGATTTATTCGAGTACGAGCCTTGCAAGAGTCAAGCCTGTATATGTGGAATGATACTGATACGGGGACATGCTGTCCCTGTTACAGGTTGAATACTACTAGGCTGAACAATGGAAGCGCAACGGAGTTGCGTGCAACATGAAAGATAACGGCGTTGCTCACAGAACAGAAGAATTACAAACAGCAACAGCATTGAAGTTGGAGTTATATTAGACGACAGCTAGATACCGCTTGGTGTCTGCCTCGTGCAGAACTAGCAGTGCCTGAGGTACTTCGAACAACGCTAATTGCTGTATCGATTGGATGCATCGACCAAAAACTATTCAATTCAGTCCAATGCAAGGACCGAACTATTCAGTCCAGAGACCAGTATTGAAACTGTGGCATCAGAACTGCTATATGTCTGATACTACAACGAATACAGAACTGCTGTTCCGGGGACAACCAAACGGTTGAACCGGTTGTCCTGTTACAGGAGCAGCGTGGTTTTGAATATATGATCTACGAATCGATATGATCTACAAATCGATATGATCTACGAATCAGGAGCTGCTGTTCAAAAGACAGTATGACAGGACAAGCAGCATGATTCGAATTGCCGCATGATATGGATTGATGCCAAGAAGTGACAAGCGATCCCATGCAGACTATTGGAATAGCTCCGCGTTGGAGAGCTTGCTCATGATCAAACGAAACGACCGAATAAACGAGTTGCAGGAGCAGCGCGTTTTATTTCGGACCTACGATAACGATTGGAGAAGCGTTCCTACGAATAAACCGAGTGGAACAGTTGCAGTTATACTGTTCCGGGGACAGCTTGATCGCGATTAACAGCTGAAACAACCTCTCAGCTGAGCCCAAGCAGGACGCGAGCTGTACGAACAGCGGATACACAAGAACAGCTGAATCAACCTCTCAGCTGCGTCATGTTAAACACGATGAATGAACTGTCAGCAGTCAGTTCGGGGACGGTGTGGTCCAACTGTGATATATTGTGTGATCCATGCGAGTTTGGATCAATATCTTGTATTACTGTGGTCCTACCAGGAGCTATGAGATTGTGGCGAAGACCGTTACAAGACCAAAGAGTCCATGCAACAAGAAGCACAACAGCTTTGCATACCATAAGGCAAAAGAGTCTATTGCTGCTTGCGCAATCCGAATTGCAAAGGAGCCTGGCTGGACCGATATTGCTGACTTATTCACCAAACCGTTGAATGGTCCGGCTTTGAAAGCCCACTGCGCTCGATGCATGTGGTAATTGCTCCAGCTGCACTACTTGAGGTACTATGATCTCTGGCAAGCAGTGTGGATGCAATCTGTTATTTCGATGCCCCGGGGACAATGGTCCCGGGGACCTTAATGGTCCAATGTTGAAGAGCCACTGCGAACGCTGCAAGTGGTAGCTGTTAGCTGCATTAAACCCAACCATGACTCCCAGCAGCACCAATGGCAACAACAAAAGAACAATCAACATCGATGATGCAGACGCGGTAGACGCCGGCGACGCCAGCGAGACAGCACTAACTACTCTGAAGTAGCCAAGAAGGAGTCATTCCCAGTTGATGTATGATTTGACAATGAAGGAGAAGAAGAAGAACAAAGATGAGGAGTCTTATGCTGCAGCAGAAAAGATCTACAAAGAGCCGCTTGGTGCAAAACATATCTTGTTGACTGAGATGGAGAAGTTCAATGGACAAACGGGGGAGCTTGTATTC
This sequence comes from Pseudo-nitzschia pungens, assembly GCA_037355855.1. Taxonomy (NCBI): domain Eukaryota; phylum Bacillariophyta; class Bacillariophyceae; order Bacillariales; family Bacillariaceae; genus Pseudo-nitzschia; species Pseudo-nitzschia pungens. The sequence continues at coordinate 5,006,070 of CM074760.1, read as the reverse complement.
TTGCCCCGTCAATTGCACCGTATCCTCAACGTTGACAAGACAGGATTAACGCTTGACGGTACCTGCAGTCGCACAGGCAGTCATCCAGTGATCGAGTACAGTCCACACAGCGCCTCCTTGCCAAAGGGAGCAACAAAGGCTTTCAAAAACAGCTCACGGTGTACAATGATCGGAGGAAGTACCACCGCTGGAGATCCTATTCCAGTACACTTTCAACTGAAGAGCACCGTAACAACGGAAGAGAGTAAATGAAACTCCCACAGCTTTACTAATGAACTGAATCACGCAGGCACCTGCAAAGGAATATGGGGCTTCAGACAAATCACTAAACGGCTGCACTCAGCAAACTGCAATGCCAATGCCAGTATGGAGGACAGTGCAGAGTTTCGAAAGTACGTTCTAACAAGTCTCGTTCCATTGTACCCAGACGTACAACCAGCAAACAGAAAATGGGTTTTGTTAATCGTAGATTCAGGTCCTGGGTGTCTTGACAAAGAGCTCTTACAGGAACTGAGCCAAAAGGGTGTGCTACTATTACCGGGAGTACCGAACACAACTCACATCACGCAAGTTACTGACTGGAGCTACAGTCCCTCCAAGACAGCCTGCCGCAAGAATAGGAAGAAACTACATGCAGCGTGGTATTTAGATGGGAGATCCTTACGGGCGAGCGACTATCCAGTGATGGTATTTGGATTAGGAGAGACCACGGAATTAGAGTCTGCATTCAATGCAGCGTTTTCTTTTGGGAGAAGGTTGGAATTAGTCTCTTCACACGAAAGTGTCTCGGCGAGTGTACCATAGTTCTTGAGCTCATGATTTTGCCAAACGGAGATATTGACAAAGCAAAGGATCCAGCAACGGCAGAGCTATTGGAACTTGACGGACAAAACACCTTAGATGTCGAAACGCTGATTGATTTTGGTTTTGATGGAGACATAGTTCAGGAGGAAGCACCGCAGAAATCTCAGCGAGTTATGAGGTGGGAAGCAACTACAGCGCGTCAGATCCAAGACGCAATTGCAAAGGCAAATACTGCGGGGAAAAAATATATCGTTCTAGGCGGTAGACCGTACAACAGTCACGATCAGCATATTGCAGACAAGAGAGCCCGTCACAAAAACAAGATCGAAGCAATGGAATCTGCAACAACTCATGCAGAGGTGTATGCGGTGAAGGAAGCAGAGTGCAAAGCGCTAATTCAGTCATGCAGCGGCAACTTCGTGAAGCTGCGAGTGAACGACATGAAAAAAATTTATGAGTGGAGGCTCAGGAAAAAGCCTACTGGCCTGAAGAAAGAGGAGATACTGACTACAGTAGTAGCAGTGAAGGATGATCCCCCAGTTGGTGGAGTTTATTGGACTGAAGAGGATGACTCTGTACTGAAGGAATTACAGCAAGAGGATATCACACATAAAGACACAGAGGTCACAAAGAAAATGGCAGAGGATCTTGGAAATTTTTCAAACACAGCAAAAGCTATCACGAATGAGAGGATGGAGATTGCCAAGGCACACCTGTCCCCAGAGCAAATCAAAACACTGGAGGAAGCACAAGCGCTGTGGCCTTATGAGGAATAGCACAAGCGCTTGTAGTTAATGTTGTTGGTGGTTTAAAGTTGAAAGTGGTCTATGCCTTCATTATTGTTGCAAATACATGATAGCAGAGCAAAAAAAAGTGATCAAAATTCGTCTCAGAGTTTCAAACCTCTATCGATCGAAAATACGGTAAACAGACGGATGGTGAGACAGGGTAAGGGTTGAGTAAATAAAGTCATCTGCTGACGCACGTGTAGAAAATGTACTGTTTTCTACGGTGTCTCAACGACTTTACTTACTAAACCCTTAACTAAGGTTTACACCGAGATGCACAGAAACTGAACCACTGCAAATAATTTTGGCATGCTTGAAACGCTACCGTACCACTCTAGTTGTCTTGTAAATAAAAAATCAATCCCTGTAACGTACCGGTATCCGTCAAAAGTTATTTTTAAGCAACCTTGTGTAAGTGGTGATGAAGCAAGTCCGTGACATCTCTGTTGAAAGTAAAGACATGATCTTTTAGCTAATACTCTGCTCTACAATGCTCTATATTCCCTTTTGAGCCAACAGTTTTTGAACTGATTAGACACATGTTGTGAAGATTTGTCCCTGATTCGGATGATTTCCAGGAGGTTAGTAACTGGGTCAATACAGGTGATGGTCTTGCAGGTGTAATTCTTGCCTTGAGCAGTAATCTTCCATGGGCTATGAGATCAACATGCACTTCATTAAAAGGTAATAGTGGGGCTTCTTTTGGTGGAAGTATCCCATACTTGGATTGTTGGTTTTTGTATTGGATGCAGTTGTCGGAGCAAATGTAGGACTTGCACAGATTCGATAAGTTGTCAGCATAGAATCTTGCTGAGATGGTTTGGTATAGCCTGGTGGATCCACAATGACCCAACAGGAGATGATACCATTTGATTATATCATTGATGAGTGAAGATGGTATGTAAATTCTCCAATTCAACGGGTTTGCTTGGCTGGTATAGCATAAAATATTATTGCCTCTAGTTCTTGGTTAAAGAAAGCTTTGGATTGGGTCTTGAACCTGATGGTAGGGTCCTCTTGCTGATGAAGATAGATCTAGAAATAATTCACCGGGCATTCCATGTCTTGGTTGTTTGGTAGATTAACTAGGCACTCATTGTTCAGCAAACAGGCTTGTAGTTCCTGGTCTGCGTCATGGCACAAGTGCTGGAATAGAATGGGGAATTCAGCTAAAAATAGTTCTTCATCTTGCTTGGGGACGTCAAGTTTCAAGAAATCCATGAGAGTGCCCTTTCCAAGGGCTTCTTTCTTCCCCTCTGTAGGTGGATCCATCCGGGGGAGCCTGGAGAAGACATCTGCAAGAACATTCTTCTTGCCTTCTACATAGGTGAGATTGACACCAAATTCTTCCAGGAATAGTCTCCATCGGAGGACTCATTGGACTGAGAGGGTTCGGAAGGTAAGGTTCTTATGGTTGGTGTACGGTATACATTGATGACACCGCCAAGTAGCATTTTTCTGTACTCTTTGCAGCAAAGTACTATTTCAAGGTGTTCTTTTTCCATAGTGGTAATTAATTAATTAATATACGTATTTAAATAACTTTAATCACCAAAGGTGAAACTAAATTACTCAGTCTGTAACCAGACTTTAACGTCACCTCCATCATAGAGTCAGGACCCCAAGTGGTAGAACGACAAATTTTTCAAACAAACCTTGAACATCAAACAGGGAAAGGAACAAAACAAGTCCCACACAGTAGGGACTTGAAAGAAAATGAGAGGGGAAGGAAGATAGTTGGATGGGATCCAGTATCAAAAGGTATGGGACAGGATGAGAAGCAGGAACAGAAGACAAAACCAAGGTACAAAGTGGAAGCAACCCTAAGGTCCAGTAAGCCAGGCTCTGAGGAGAGCAGCCTCGCGTTGATATGGCTGCACTGGTTGGACAGGTGCTGCATACTGCTTCCTGGCAAGGTGGATGGTTGCAAGCCACTGCCTCTTGGCAGTCAGGGTGTAACCTCGTAGGACTTGGAAAGGGGTTTGTAAAAGGGAGTGTGACTGGGGAAGTGCACCAGCTGCACCAATTGCCAATTCAGAGGAGATGGAAGCATCAAGAGATTGGTGTTGTTCAACATCAAGGGTACCCCCAGGACCATGGAGTCGTTCATTCCTATAGGTCCAAAGATCCCAGGAGGTAAGAAAGAACTGATGGATGATAGCTGTGGCCCAACGTTTGGGAGAGCGCTTGCTTCCAATGTGGGAGTAGTAGTCAGCCTGGATTTGATACCAGCGAGGAGACCACCTACCAAGAAGCCAGTTGTGCCAACCAATAGTCCTCTGTGCCCTGACAGCAGAAGCAATTGCAAGTGAGTAGGATGATGGATAAATGTTCTGGCCCTTCCGAACTCTGGTGAGAAGATCCACAATGGCACCAACCAATGATGGATCAGTTTGTTCAACTTCAAGCCTCTTCTGCAGGGGTCCCTTGAAAGCAGACATACTGTGCTGTACTGCCCCAGTGTCCTTGCAGGAGAGCACATGAGACACCTTCTCGTTGTCTGCATCACACAATGGGCACCTGGAGTGATCCTGATACTGGTAGTGAAGTAGTTGGTTGCCAACACCAATGCATCCAGAAGCAAATTTGACAAACCACCTTTGCATGCCAGGAGGTAAACGCTTAAAGGCAGACAGATGGGCACACCAATGGATGGAACCCAAAACAGGTTGTGGAATGGGGATATCATGGTGGGTCTGCCAGTATTTAAGAAGAGGAGGACCAGAAATGGCAACATGCAAATCATTCTGATCAAACCTTGAACACTTGCTTCCATTGAGAGAAAAAGCCCAAGGCTCAAACACCAGTCTGGGATAGTGATGGGCAGAAGCTCTATGGACAGAGAGAAATGCCTTTGCCATGCTGTCAACCTGATGATTGCGAAGGGCCCACCAATCAAGAAAGATTCCAGCTTGATGTCCCTGAACCCACTGAAAATGCACAGAAATTGGCAGGGCAGAAATCATGTTTCTGATGACATAAACATAATCAAAAGACTTCTGGGAAATAACCAAGGGCCAGGATCCCTCAGCCTGTTTGAGAGCTGTGTCACCATCCAGAGCAATGGTGATAGAGCCAGAAGCAGTATCAAAAAGACTCACCAGAGCAGTGCAACAGGTGAGAACCCCAATGATGCCTGCCAGTTCACTCCTATAGGATGATTGATCCTCAGGGGATCCACTGACAAAATTACAGCCAGTGAGGAACAATGAAGCAGTCTTGGTGGAGGTATTGGGTGACAAAATGAATGCAGAAGTTCCTCTGAGAAGGTCCGGATCAAATGAACCATCACATACAGCACTGGCAGTACCACTCTCAATAGCATCAACAAGGTGCTGACAGCCAGCTTGTGGTAGGGAATATTTGTGGAGAAGTACTCTTGGAGACTCACAGAGTGAATCAAAGGCATCTACTGGGGAGTCTGGAAGAGAATCAAATGGATTGTACTCCAGAGGATCCATGTCAGGGGGTTCAGAAACAAAAGCAGAGGACCCAACCACTCGAACAACTTGGCCACAGATAACAGGGCAGACAAGCACATCAGCACAGGCTGGTTTGTCAGAAATGAGTTCAGAAGTGACCCTGTATCTGCCCCTGCCCTGGGAGGTGCTCACAATCCAGCCAGTAGAAGTTTTGAAGAATATTCTGTTGGTGGATGGAGACAAAAACCAAGGCCAAAGAGAAGCTGTCTGGGGAGAGAGCCAATGCCCAAGGTGAAAAGAAGGAGCCAGTGCCCTGGCTGCAGGGGGTGGACAGGGGGGAAGAAAACAGGTCTGAAGAGCCTTAGTCCATAAGCGCTTTGCTGCTGGAGGCCAAGATGGAGGACATCTAGGCCAGTCAAGATGATCCCTCAAGTGATTGGAGGATGTCAGCTGGAAAGCCATGGGAGAGAGTCTTTTCCCATCTGGAGTACAAATATCAGCAAGGGAGATAGCCTTGAGGGACATGCGAATGTGATTCAAGAGGGACAAGTCAGCACCTCTGAAGCCAGAGTTGACAAAGGCTTGCATGAGATAACAGTCATTGGAACGTAACAGAGGAAGATCTGGGAAGTCTTCAAACAAGCTCACAGGGTGAACAGAGAAAAACTTCCACACATGTTTGTACCAGCAGGGAGTGACGTATGAAGCAAAAGGATGATAGGGTGTGACACCAAGATGGAGAGGAAGTCCAAGTTCAAGCCGGAGAGACTCAGCAGTGAGCCTGAGAATCCTACCAGTTTGCGAGGACCTGACAGATTCCTGAAAGAGAGTGGCAATATGACTAAACTCTTGGAGGAGGTATGGATGGATGAAACCAAAGCCTTGATAGAGGGAAGGACCATAGAACACATGTCTAGGAAATGTCCGTGACATCCCTGCTTTGTTAAGCACAGGAACAAGAGCTGGGTGAATAATCTTAGTCCAGGTGGCCTCATCAAGTTGCGTGACAGGCATGGGGTATTCAACAGACTTCATGAAAGAATACTTGAAGGTGTAGAGCGAGGCCCTCTTCTCACACTTGGAAGCCTTGAGTTGAGAGCCAAAAGACTGAGACTGGGACTGCATGTGAGCAATCTGTGCTTCCTCATTGCCATCCATGGAGATAAAAACCCCAAGGGTCTTGTCAGCATGGTCAACTTCGAACCGATCCAGGGTAGCTCGATTGCCATTCTTGTCAGCAACAGAGAAGTCACCAGGCATGTCAGCAATTGAGCGATAGTCCCAACCGGATCCATTCCATTTGAAATCAATCAAATAACAGAAGGATTTGGCAGGTTCAATAGCACCACCAGTGGCAATAATCCCACCAGCCCATCGGTCAAGAGCTCCCTGAAAGTCAACAGCCAATTCCTCACCAGATGTTGAGGAATCAGAGCCAGCACAAAACAAATCTGTGTCATCCACAAAGGCAAAACCCACAAGAGAAACCAGTTGCAGTGACAATGAAGTGATAAGATGGACACCATGCCCAGCCTGTTGCATCATTCGGAAGACAATTGTTGACACCAAAGCCCAAAGAGTTGGACCAATACCGTTGCCTTGGCCACAACCACTGAGAGGAACAGGTTCATCACCATACACAGGGCCGGACCGACCAAAACCAGTTTTGATGTGGTGTTTGGCATGTTGCAAAGTAGACAGAAGAACTTCACACACATGTGCAGGAACCCCAAAGCTCTGGAGAGTGAGACCTGCAATGGGATGAGAGATTCGATCATAACAGCCCTTGGCATCATTCATAGCAACAGCACCAGATCTGCGCTTCTGCCGCAACACATCACATATGAGCTTCTTGTTCAGGCAGGTGTTGATGGCCTTGTGGTGTTTCCGGCTTCCATGTTGATCGGCAGCCACTGCATTGGCAAGTTCAGCATAGGCAAGAATGCGTCTGCCAATCATCTTGTTGTTGATTTGGAACTCAGGAGACATCAGCTGAATAAGCCTCATCTTATCCACTCTATATTCCCCAGGTTTCTTGAAGATCTCAACATCAGTGATGACCTGCCAAGCAGAAGGAGAGAAGCCAACAATCAAGGGGACTGATCTCAGGAGAGTGTCAAACTTGTTCAGCTGGGGATCCAGGGCAAATGCCTTGTGGTGGGAAAAGCTCAAACAAGAAGGTTCACTTGCTGTGCGTTCCCTCTGGCGTTTCCAGGCAGCAGCATTGTCAGCTGGACACACTGAATAGTCAAAGGGGGGCAAACTCAGGATAGAGTCAGGGACTTTGAGACAAGAAAGAAATTCAGACAGGTATTTGTCAGTGGCAGGAGGAGGATTATATGTGCCATCAAGAACTTGAGCAGAAGCATGGGCTGTGCCTAGGTATCCAAAGTCTTGAATGAAGGAGGGATTCATGGAGGGAGTGCCAAGACACTGCTGTTGACGCCGGACATTGGATTCAGCCATAGCTGGTACCATAGTAGACTGAGACTCCAAGACCTGTTCAACACCATCATGGCCAACTGCAATAGCACGCAAGACTGCTGACTTGTTGACACGTCCCCGAATAGACCGAGCAGCGAGGCCAAGATCTCGTTGAAGCCGTTCCCTGCGCATCCTGGCACGAATCTGGGAAGCATTCTGGTTGTGAGGCTTGCCTTCAGCAAGAAGTGCATCCACCAGGCCTTGATTGAAGGAGTCTCTCCATGAGGGGGCCAATTTCTTCACTGCCCGGTATTGCCGGTAAGCTTGTTTCAGATGGAGGAGAGCACTGGAAAGATCACTGTGCTCCCCTTTGTAAAGAGAAAGCTTGCAAGCCAGCCTTTTCAAAACAGTATGACTGGTGGACACACCCTGTCTCAGCTTTACAACACGCCTCCAAAAGTCAATGGTATCACGATAGACTTGCAGCTTTGGTGACCATGGAACCAAACCAGCTCTAGTGTGGCAGAGGTTTTGTTCAACAGAGAGCCTAAGAGAGGTGGAGGTTTCATGGAGGACTTCGTATGTGGTGATGAGATCGGTGCGCACAGAAAAATCCCCAGACTGAAACTGAGCCAGGAGGTGCTCCAGCTTAGCTTGGAGAGAAAACACTCCAGCCTTGAGAAAGCTGTGCCTGACACGCTTGAAATACCGTTGGCGCAGATGAGGGTGGGAGGACTGGAGTTTGGAATGGGAGAAGCTCACAGGAGGTGGCAGATGTTTGCCCATGAGGCTGCAATTACAGACTTCAATCCAAAGCATTCTGTGGTCAGATTCCATACCATAGGCACCACCAAAGGGACAATACCCACGTCCGAAAACTGGTTCGCGACCCATCGCGACCAATCGCGACCCGATCGCGACCAATCGCGACCCGATCGCGACCCAATCGTGACTTGTCTAAAAAAAATTCAATAATAATAATATACGTATTTAAATAACTTTAATCACCACAGGTGAAACTAAATTACTCAGTCTGTAACCAGACTTTAACGTCGCCTCCATCATAGAGTCAGGACCCCAAGTGGCAGAACGACAAATTTTCAAACAAACCTTGAACATCAAGCAGGGGAAAGGACAAACAAGTCCCACAAAAGAGGGACGTGAGAGAAAGTGAAATGGGAATGAAGATATTGGGATAAGATCCAGTATCAAAAGGGATGGGACAGGATAAGAAGCAGGAACAGAAGACAAAACCAAGGTACAAAGTGTAATCAACCCTGAGGTCCAGTAAGCCAGGCTCTGAGAAGAGCAGCCTCTTGTTGGTATGGCTGCACTGGTGGAACAGGCGCTGCATATTGCTTCCTTGCAAGGTGGATGGTTGCAAGCCACTGCCGCTTGGCAGTCAGGGTGTAACCTTGTAGGACGTGGAAAGGGGTTTGTAACAGGGAGTGTGACTGGGGAAGTGCACCAGCTGCACCAATTGCCAATTCTGAAGTGATGGAAGCATCAAGAGATTGGTGTTGTTCAGCATCAAGGGTACCCCCAGGACCATGGAGTCGTTCATTCCTATAAGTCCAAAGATCCCAGGAGGTAAGAAAGAACTGATGGATGACAGCTGTAGCCCAACGTTTGGGAGAGCGCTTGCTTCCAATGTGGGAGTAGTAGTCAGCCTGAATTTGGTACCAGCGAGGAGACCACCTACCAAGAAGCCAGTTGTGCCAGCCAATAGTCCTCTGTGCCCTGACAGCAGACGCAATTGCAAGTGAGTAGGATGATGGATAAATGGTCTGGCCCTTCCGAACTCTGGTGAGAAGATCCACAATGGCAACGACCAATGATGGATCAGTTTGTTCAACTTCAAGCCTCTTCTGCAGTGGTCCCTTGAAAGCTGACACACTGTGCTGTACTGCCCCAGTGTCCTTGCAGGAGAGCACATGAGAGACCTTCTCGTTGTCTGCATCACACAATGGGCACCGGGAGTGATCCTGATACTGGTAGTGAAGTAGTTGGTTGCCAACACCAATGCATCCAGAAGCAAATTTGACAAACCACCGTTGCATGCCAGGAGGTAAGCGCTTGAAGGCAGACAGATGGGCACACCAATGGATGGAACTCAAAACAGGTTGTGGAATGGGAATATCATGGTGGGTCTGCCAGTATTTAAGAAGAGGAGGACCAGAAATGGCAACATGCAGAGCATTCTGATCAAACCTTGAGCACTTGCTTCCATTGAGAGAAAAAGCCCAGGGCTCAAACACAAGTCTGGGATAGTGATGGGCCGAAGCTTTATGAACAGAGAGAAAGGCCTTTGCCATTCTGTCAACCTGATGATTGCGAAGGGCCCACCAATCAAGAAAGATTCCAGCTTGATGGCCCTGAACCCACCGAAAGTGCACAGAGATTGGCAGGGCAGAAATCATGTTTCTGATGACATAAACATAATCAAAAGACTTCTGGGAAATAACCAATGGCCAAGATCCCTCAGCCTGTTTGAGAGCTGTGTCACCATCCAGAGCAATAGTGATAGAGCCAGAAGCAATATCAAAAAGATTCACCAGAGCAGTGCAACAGGTGAGAACTCCAATGATACCCGCCAGTTCACTCCTGTAGGATGACTGATCCTCAGGGGATCCACTGACAAAATTACAGCCAGTGAGGAACAATGAAGCAGTCTTGGTGGAGGTATTGGGTGACAAAATGAATGCAGAAGTTCCTCTGAGAAGGTCCGGATCAAATGACCCATCACAGACAGCACTGGCAATACCACTCTGGATAGCATCAACAAGGTGTTGACAGCCAGCCTGTGGTAGAGAATATTTGTGGAGAAGTACCCTTGGAGACTCACAGAGTGCATCAAAGGCATCTACTGGGGAGTCTGGAAGAGAATCATATGGATTGTACTCCAGAGGATCCATGTCAGGAGGTTCGGAAACAAAGGCTGAGGACCCAACCACTCGAACAACTTGGCCACAGATAACAGGGCAGACAAGCACATCAGCGCAGGCTGGTTTGTCAGAAAGGATTTCAGCAGTGACCCTGTATCTGCCCCTGCCCTGGGAGGTGCTCACAGTCCAGCCAGTAGAAGTTTTGAAGAATATTCTGTTGGTGGATGGAGACAAAAACCAAGGCCAAAGAGAAGCTGTCTGGGGAGAGAGCCAAGGCCCAAGATGAAAAGAAGGAGCTAGTGCCCTGGCTGCAGGGGGTGGACAAGGGGGAAGAAAACAGGTCTGAAGTGCCTTAGTCCAAAAACGCTTTGCTGCTGGAGGCCAAGATGGAGGACATCTCGGCCAGTCAAGATGATCCCTCAAGTGATTGGAGGATGTCAGCTGGAAAGCCATGGGAGAGAGTCTCTTCCCATCTGGAGTACAAATGTCAGCAAGGGAGATAGCCTTGAGTGACATGCGCATGTGATTCAAGAGGGACAAGTCAGCACCTCTGAAGCCAGCGTTGACAAAGGCTTGCATGAGATAGCAGTCATTGGAACGTAGCAGGGGAAGATCTGGGAAGTCTTCAAACAAGCTCACAGGGTGAACAGAGAAAAACTTCCACACATGTTTGTACCAGCAAGGAGTGACGTAGGAAGCAAAAGGATGATATGGTGTGACACCAAGATGGAGAGGAATGCCAAGTTCAAGCCGTAGAGACTCAGCAGTTAGCCTGAGAATCCTACCAGTTTGGGAGGACCTGACAGATTCCTGAAAAAGGGTGGCAATATGACTGAACTCTTGGAGGAGGTAGGGGTGAATGAAACCAAAGCCTTGATAGAGGGAAGGACCATAGAACACATGTCTGGGAAATGTCCGTGACATCCCTGCTTTATTCAGCACAGGAACAAGAGCTGGGTGAATGATCTTTGTCCAAGTGGCCTCATCAAGTTGCGTGACAGGCATGGGGTATTCAACAGACTTCATGAAAGAATACTTGAATGTGTAGAGGGATGCCCTCTTCTCACACTTGGAAGCCTTGAGCTGAGAGCCAAAAGACTGAGACTGTGACTTCATGTGAGCAATCTGTGCTTCCTCATTGCCATCCATGGAGATAAAAACCCCAAGGGTCTTGTCAGCATGGTCAACTTCAAAACGATCCAGGGTAGCGCGATTGCCATTCTTATCAGCAACAGAGAAGTCACCGGGCATGTCAGCAATGGAGCGATAGTCCCAACCGGATCCATTCCATTTGAAATCAATCAAATAACAGAAGGATTTGGCAGGTTCAATAGCACCACCAGTGGCAATAATCCCACCAGCCCATCGGTCAAGAGCTCCCTGAAAGTCAACAGCTAATTCCTCACCAGATGTGGAGGAATCAGAGCCAGCACAAAACAAATCTGTGTCATCCACAAAGGCAAAACCCACAAGAGAAACCAGTTGCAGTGACAAAGAAGTGATAAGATGGACACCATGTCCAGCCTGTTGCATCATTCGGAAGACAATGGTTGACACCAAAGCCCAAAGAGTTGGACCAATACCATTGCCTTGGCCACAACCACTGAGAGGAACAGGTTCATCACCATACACAGGACCTGACCGACCAAAACCAGTTTTGATGTGGTGCTTAGCATGTTGCAGAGTAGACAGAAGAACTTCACACACATGTGCAGGAACACCAAAGCTCTGGAGAGTGAGACCTGCAATGGGATGAGAGATTCTATCATAACAGCCCTTGGCATCATTCATAGCAACAGCACCGGATCTGCGCTTCTGCCTCAACACATCACAGATGAGCTTCTTGTTCAGGCAGGTGTTGATGGCCTTGTGGTGTTTCCGGCTTCCATGTTGATCAACAGCCACTGCATTGGCACGTTCAGCGTAGGCAAGAATGCGTCTGCCAATCATTTTGTTGTTGATTTGGAACTCAGGAGACATCAACTGGATGAGCCTCATCTTATCCACTCTATATTCACCAGGTTTCTTGAATATCTCAACATCCGTGATGACCTGCCAGGCAGAAGGAGAGAAGCCAACAATCAATGGGACTGATCTCAGTAGAGTGTCAAACTTGTTCAGCTGGGGATCCAGGGCAAAAGCCTTGTGGTGGGCAAAACTCAAACAAGAAGGTTCACTTGCTGTGCGTTCCCTCTGGTGTTTCCAGGCAGCAGCATTGTCAGCTGGACACACTGAATAGTCAAAGGGAGGCAAACTCAGAATAGAGGCAGGGACTTTGAGACAAGAAAGAAATTCAGACAGGTATTTGTCAGTGGCAGGAGGAGGATTATATGTGCCATCAAGAACTTGAGCAGAAGCATGGGCTGTGCCGAGGTAGCCAAAATCTTGAATGAAGGAGGGAGTCATGGAGGGAGTGCCAAGACACTGCTGTTGACGCCGGACATTGGAGTCAGCCATAGCTGGAACCATAGTGGACTGGGACTCCAAGACCTGTTCAACACCATCATGGCCAACTGCAATAGCACGCAAGACAGCTGACTTGTTGACACGTCCCCGAATAGACCTAGCAGCAAGGCCAAGCTCTCTTTGAAGTCGTTCCCTGCGCATCCTGGCACGAATCTGGGAAGCATTCTGGTTGTGAGGTTTGCCTTCAGCAAGAAGTGCATCCACCAGGCCTTGATTGAAGGAGTCTCTCCATGAGGGGGCCAATTTTTTCACTGCCCGGTATTGCCTGTAAGCTTGTTTCAAGTGGAGGATAGCACTGGAAAGATCACTGTGTTCTCCTTTGTAGAGAGAAAGCTTGCATGCCAGCCTTTTCAAAACAGTATGACTGGTGGACACACCCTGTCTCAGCTTAACAACACGCCGCCAAAAGTCAATTGTATCACGATAGACTTGCAGCTTCGGGGACCATGGAACCAGACCAGCTCTAGTGTGGCAAAGGTTTTGTTCAACAGAGAGCCTGAGAGAGGTGGAGGTTTCATGGAGGACTTCATATGTGGTGATGAGATCAGCGCGCACAGAAATATCCCCAGACTGAAACTGAGCCAGGAGGTGTTCCAGCTTAGCTTGGAGAGAAAACACTCCAGCCTTGAGAAAGCTGTGCCTGACACGCTTGAAATACCGTTGGCGCAGATGTGGGTGGGAGGACTGGAGTTTGGAATGAGAGAAGCTCACGGTAGGTGGCAGGTGTTTGCCCATGAGGCTGCAATTACAGACTTCAATCCAAAGCATTCTGTGATCCGATTCCATACCATAGGCGCCACCAAAGGGACAATACCCAGCCCTGAGAACATCAACATTCTCAGAGACCCAAATGGCATCAATTGGTGTTCTGGTAGTGTTGCGGTTGTGAGTGGCAGGAGGAGAAGACTGACTATGAAGGGTAAGAATGGCATCTCTGAAACCAAGAGCCTTGAGCTCAAAAGACAAGCCATCAGTCCGAACATCAGCATTTTGATCAATCCCAAGAATGACCTGGTCACCTGCACCCAGACAGACCTGAAGGGCAGCAGTCAAATCCCTGTGAAAGAGAATACATGGGTTGGGACTGAAAAGATTTTCAGCTGCTTGAAAGTATCGGTACTGTTGATTCCAGACGGAACCAAGATCCCTGTCATTTTCAACAGGGCAGTAAGCAGAAAACATAGTGACAGTGTAACCATCCCTGCCCTGAAACTTGACAAAGGACCATCTTCCAAGACCAGAAGGATCAGCCCCATGGGCAATCTTGTGGGAACTGAACAGTTGATCAATGGAAAATCCTGTACCACCAGGCTGAAGCCATGAACAGTCAGAAGCTTCATGCTTGTTGTTGGCAAGATAGGAAAAACTTGAGGGACTGACATTCTTCATGCGCCGATTGAAAAGATCACAGGGCAGGAGTTTGGATTCATTCAAACAATGTTCAGCAAAAAGAGCCACACTGGCATTGCTCTTGACAAATTGACGGGCGTTGTGCTTGGACATGGACATAAAGGCAGCTCTGCGCTGTGGTCCAATGTTTTGGAAGGTGATGATGGTGGAGTTAGAGGATGGAGCTTGAGGGAAGGAATGACCAAAAGTGTCAGAATCCTTAGCAGCAAGAGATTCTCCATGAAGAGTTAATTGGACAAAATGAGGGACAGGGGAAGAGGCGGAGGGGGAAAAGGGAGAAACAGGAGAAGCATTGATGGGATTTGGATTGGAAGGCATCCCATCACACCTCATATCAGAAGAGCTAACCATGATCAGAAGGAAACCGAGTCTGTCGCACGGAAGAAAGAGTTGCCGGAGCTGATTTGGTGGAGACATTGGCATGGCTCAAATCACTGACACTAGCATCATGGCTGGAGGAGAATGCAATTGCAGCAACTCCAAGCCTCAATGCAGAGGCTGCGTCTTCCCCACCACCGGCAGCAGGAACTGCAGTTGAGGAATCAGGAGAGGCCACAGGGAGGTCACCAGCCATGGCATTCTGGGGAGGGTCAGGAACTGCAGGGGGAACTTCAGGAGGAATACCAGGAGAGGCATCAGCCTTGGCAACATTGGAAGGATCACCTCCAGTAGGAACACCACCTGCAGGCGCTGAAGCCTGGACATCAGTGAGATTGGAAGTACCGGTTGCTAAAGTATCCATGGATTGAGAATCATCAAATCCGCCACCACCACTGTCAGCACGGGCTTGGAGGTTAAAGTGCAGATCCAGATCAAAGGTAAGGTCTGGGGCAAGGTCAACTGACAATTCATCATCAACAAGTTCCCAATCTCTTGCATCCCCATCACCAAAAAAGGGAAGAGAGTCATCCTGCATTGGATCTGCAGCAGGTTCAGTTTCCACAACACAATTGGCAGCAGCATCCCAATGGTAGGCTTCCATTTCAGTCAGGCACTCAGAAGAGAACCATTGTCGAACACAAGAACCATAATGAGCTTCCAGTATAATAGGCAGGAAAGACAACATGGCCATTGCTTCAGCCTTGGTAGTGATATTGTACAAAGCAAGGATCTCGCCTCGGTATGAACTGGTATCTACAGAAAGAAAAAGAGGCCATGACCAATTGTCACGGGTTCTGATACCCAGAAGCACACTGCGCAGTGTCTTCAAACCCAGCCCTTGGCCCAGGTCAACTGGAAGATCAAGATCAACTACCCCCAGAACAGGAGCAGTTTCATGGCTCTCAATAAATTTAGCTTGGCGGTGCTTAGCCTGGCGAACAGTCTTGAGCTTGGAGGGGGGAAGAGGTCTGTCAGAAGGATTGGTAGCTGTCTCAATAAACTTGTAGAATTTACCATCAGGGAGAGAGGCAATGTCTGAAGGTTTGCACCGATTGAACTGGGCTTTGAGGAGCTTAACAGTTTGGGCGCGCTTTGTAGCATCACACAAAACATGTGCAGCCAGAACAGGATTGGGATCAGGAGTTCTGGAGTTGTCAAGGCTGATATTCTTCCTGATAACAGCAATAGGACATGCCTGAAACCTGGGATGAGTCTGAAGCAATTCGTTGTAGTGGTCAAGATCAAAACTCTGCATGTAAGATCCAAGGAGAAAGCCACATGTGACAATAACTGGGGCCTGTATGTGGTCATATTTCAGGTCCATGTCACGGTCTCTGAGCCTCTGGAGCAATTGTGATGAAAAGAGTTTCTCCAGGGAAGCACTGTGGCCCACAAAGAAGCGTAGATGAGGAGCAGTTCTACTGCGAAGCCATAGCTGAGCAACATACAATTCCAAGGTCTTCCTGTCAGGAAGTGTCGTCCAAAACTTGGTAACAGGCTTGGCCTTGGGGTTGAGCCTGGCTCTGGAGGGAAAAACATACAACACCAGGCGCTTGTCAACAGTCCATAGAAGATCCAAAGCTTCCTTGAGAGACTTGAGCAGCTCATCATATAGTTCCCCAGGGTGTTGTGACATCAACCTTGGAAGGGACAGAGTGACATAAGAACGATGAGAACACTTGGTGCCAGCAGTGACATCCACTGGAGCTCTAGAATCACTGGAGCAAACCCCTCGGCGTTGGAGGAAATGCCCAGCAGAGGAGGACAAGACAGTAGCATCACCACCACCAGGAAGAAAGGACACTGATTTGGAAGTGGAAGCATCATCAACTGCAGTTGGCGCAGGTGTAGGAGGTCGCTTCTTGAAATACCAGTGGGAGCCAAGCACCTGATTGGCTGCCAACCAAACTCGTCCTTCAGTGCTGGGCAAAAGGTTACCTTCACAATACAGGTCATCAAAACACTCAGGAGACATCTTGGCCAAACCAATAAGACATCTCTTCAGAGCATGGCCTGAAGGTTGCTTGGTCCAGTCTGCAGAGGCTTGAAAGCAGAGAGAAGCAAGGGAAACCAGGGACTCCACAGAAGCAGTTCTCCACTCAGGGGTGTCAGGAAAAGCTTGAGCATATGCTGGAGGGATGGCAGACTGACAAACATCATGGATGGATTTCTTGTCATTCCCATCTTTCTTGCTGAAGAAGTGAGTGGGGCTAGGACACCCAGTCCATAGCCGGGATCCTGCTGGAGTTTTACGAAGAGTGTGGATAGGGGTGGGAATGGAAGCACGACCAGTAAAAGGCCCCTTACCGTAGAAGCACCAGAGGAAGGAATCTGAGTGAGCTTTGTTGGCAGCAGCCAGGGCTTTCTTGCGCAGGGCATGTCGCTCTGCAGACGGTGTGTCAGAAAGAAATGCAAGAGTAGCTTGTTTCAGACTAGACTTGGAAGGAGAGACCTTGGAAGGAGGGTGCTTAGAGTCTGAGTGCTCAGAGCCTGGCTGGCCATCCCTAGACGTGGCACTGTTGGACTTTCCACTGTTGGGCTTCCCACTGTTGGACGTCCCACTGTTGGAATTCCCACTGTTGGACTTCCCACTGTTGGACTTCCCACTATCAGACGTCCCACTGTCGGACTGCCCACTGCCTGAATGCCCTGTGTCCGAATGCCCAGTGCCTGACTGCTCAGTGCTCATATCAACATCATCTAGTGCACCAGTAGACACAGCAGAAGTGAAGGACATATCATCATCAGAAGGGAGTGAATCCCTAGATGTACGGGGAGAGGGAGGGGGGGAGGGAGTAGCCTGAAGAACGGAACCAGCAGGTAGTCGGCGGGAAGGGGTCCCCGTAAAGGCGCGTTTGTTTGAAGGAGTGTTAGCCAAGGTAGACCTTTTTCGCCTGGAAGCTGGCGGGGGGGAAGGCATGGTGGGGCTAGGATCGTCTGAATAGGCGTGTTGGCTCGGGCGCTGGTAGGCTGTCAGTGTTAACCTGTATGGATATATACAGATGGGTGTATCCTGGAAACAGGGTACAGCAGCAACAACAAGGGTAACCTTGGTCTGGACAAGGAAAAGGTCCCTGTGGATCCAAAAAATATACTGGAGCACACCCACAAAAGTCACTGGGGAACTCAGAAATTTTTGCTAAAAAACGAGCAAAATTTGTCTCACACTTGGAGCACAAAAACTCTGCGCGCGGAAGAGCTCTGCAAATCGTGTAGCTTGTAGGCTTGTACTCGGCAAATCGTGTAGGCTTGTACTCGTACTGTACTCCTAGCTTGAAAATTGTGCAAATTTGAACAATTTTGCAGCTAGGCTTGTAGGCTTGCAAATTCGAATCGGAAATACAGCAGCCCACCGGGAAGCTAGTGGCTTGAAAACAGGGGCTTTAGTAGGAACACTTAGGGACCAGGGGATATCAATAGCAGGGCACACTTAAAAGGCTCAGGAGGGAACTTGAAGTTCAAACTCGCGAGTACTTATAAGTGGAAACAGTATCCAGGGGCAATTGGCTTGAAAACAGGGACCTTGAGCGAGACACTTAGGGACCAGGGAAGCTTCTTGCTTGAAAACAGGGGCTGTAGTAGGAACACTTAGGGACCGGGGGAAATCAATGACAGGGCACACTTAAAAGGCTCAGGAGGGAACTTGAAGTTCAAACTCGCGAGTACTTATAAGTGGAATCAGTATCCAGGGGCAATTGGCTTGAAGACAGGTACCTTGAGCGAGACACTTAGGGATCAGAGAAGCTGCTTGCTTGAAAACAGGGGCTTTAGTAGATAGATCTAGGGACCAGGGGGAGGCTTGTGTGTCTAAAAAAAATTCAACCCAAATTTTTTATTTCACAACCTCTTTTCTATTATTCTCAACTTTTTTCCATTATTCTCAACCACATTTCTCCCTTTTCTCAACTCCCCCAACGTGTCGACGGAAATGTTCTCTTCTTGACCCTGACATTCAGTCCCTCTTCACATTTTCATTCCATTTTACACATTTGACACACTTGACTCAACACAACAAATAATTTTAAATCCAATTTACTTCAATCACACCAAAGTGTTACGTCGTGCACCTTTGTGAACTTTTTTTTCAGTGGTGTCACATCACATACCGGTACCCCAGCTAAGAATCGCATCACAAAAACACACACCACCATGCCGAAAGCTTCCTCCGACCCAAGGCACTTTGCCAATGAGCCCAGAATACCCAAGACATTCCATTGTCGCAACTGCATTGCCTCCGGAAGAAGAAGAAAATCAAAATCCTTCAAAGGATACAAACAAGAATCGAGCCACTTTCACACCTACCGATACGTATCTCAAGGCCTCTCTAGGCATCTCTATTCCAACAATGATTGCCAAACTTATTATCATGCGAACAATCTTATGGATTTTATTTCTTCTGCGAAAGCAGAAGTCACCCTCCCTTTGGTCCGACAAACACCATCACAGTATGGACTGACAATGACACCAAGCAGCAAGCAGCAACACGTCGATAATACAGGGGGGACAGCAAGCAGCAGCAACGCGTGGATAATACAGGGGGGGGACAGCAAGCAGCAGCAACGCGTCGATGATACAGGGGGGGACAGCAAGCAGCAACAAGCAGCAACACGTGGATAATGCAGGGGGGACAGCAAGCAGCAGAAACGCGTCGATAATACAGGGGGGACAGCAAGCAGCAACGCGTCGATAATACGGGGGGGGGACAGCAAGCAGCAACGCGTCGATAATACAAACGCGTCAATAATACAGGGAGACAGCAAGCAGCAGCAACGCGTCGATAATACAGGGGGGGACAGCAAGCAGCAGCAACGCGTCGATAATACAAACGCGTCAATAATACAGGGAGACAGCAAGCAGCAACGAGTCGATAATACAGGGGGGGACAGCAAGCAGCAGCAACGCGTCGATAATACAGGGGGGACAGCAAGCAGCATTGCGTCGAAAATACAGGGGGGACAGCAAGCAGAAACGCGTCGATAATACAGGGGGGACAGCAAGCAGAAACGCGTCGAAAATACAGGGGGGACAGCAAGCAGCAACGAACGCGTCGACAATACAGGGGGGACAGCAAGCAGCAACGCGTCGATAATACGGGGGGGACAGCAAGCAGCAAACAGCAACGCGTCGATAATACAGGGGGGGACAGCAAGCAGCAGCAACGCGTCTCGATAATACAGGGGGGGACAGCAAGCAGCAGCAAGCAGCAACGCATCGATAATACAGGGGGGGACAGCAAGCAGCAGCAACGCGTCTCGATTATACAAAACGCGGCGATAATACAGGGGGGGGGACAGCAAACAGCAGCAACGCGTCGATAATACAAGCAACGCGTCGATAATACAGAGGGGGACAGCAAACAGCAGCAACGCGTCAATAATACACCAGGGGGGACAGCAAGCAGCAGCAGCAACGCGTCGATAATACAGGGGGGGGACAGCAAGCAGCAAGCAGCAGCAACGCGTCGATAATACGGGGGGGGACAGCAAGCAGCAACGCGTCGATAATACAGGGGGGGGGACAGCAAGCAGCAACGCGTCGATAATACAGGGGGGACAGCAAGCAGCAGCAACGCGTCGATAATACAAGCAACGCGTCGATAATACAGGGGGGACAGCACGTGTCGATAATACAAACGTGTTGATAATACAAGGGGGACAGCAAGCAGCAACGCGTCGATAATACAAGCAACGCGTGGATAATACAAACGCGTCGATAATACAGGGGGGACAGCAAGCAGCAACGCGTCGATAATACAAGCAACGCGTCGATAATACAAGCAACGCGTCGATAATACAAGCAACGCGTGGATAATACAAACGCGTTGATAATACAGGGGGGACAGCAAGCAGGAGCAACGCGTCGATAATACAAACGCGTTGATAATACAGGGGGGACAGCAAGCAGCAACGCGTGGATAATACAAACGCGTCGATAATACAGGGGGGACAGCAAGCAGCAACGCGTCGATAATACAAGCAACGCGTCGATAACACAAGCAACGCGTCGATAATACAAGCAACGCGTGGATAATACAAATGCATCGATAGTACAGGGGGGACAGCAAGCAGGAGCAACGCGTCGATAATACAAACGCGTCAATAATACAAACGCGTCGATAATACAGGGGGGACAGCAAGCAGCAGCAACGCGTCGATAATACAGGGGGGGACAGCAAGCAGCAACGCGTCGAAAATACAGGGGGGGACAGCAAGCAGCAACCAACGCGTCGTTAATACAGGGGGGGACAGCAAGCAGCAACCAACGCGTCGTTAATACAGGGGGGGACAGCAAGCAGAAACCAGCGCGTCGATAACACAGGGGGGATAATACACGAGAATATTTTTAAACAACTATCGCCGTCTTTCGATCGTATCGGTCGTTCCCCTCTTCAACAATCGTATCGGTCGATCGTCGTTCCCCTCGTCGTCGTCGTCCTTGAAATCGTCATTGCTCTTCGTTTCGATCGTCGTCGTCGTCATCCTGGAAATCGTCGTTGCTCTTCGTTTCGATCGTGTTTGTCGTCCTTGAAGTCGTCGTTGCTCTTCGCTTCGAGTCGTCCCTCTTTCTTCTGATCGTCTCCGTCGTTGCTCTTTGCTACGATCTGTGTGTGGTTGTACAAAATAAACAACGGGCGGTTAGTCGTCGTCGTCGTCCCGGTCGTCGTTGTCGTCCCGGTCGTCGTCGTCGTCCCGGTCGTCGTCGTCAGCTCGCTCATCATCGTCGTCCCCCTCTTCTACGATCGTACCTTCGTCGTACCTTTTAGTGTCTTCGGTCTTCGTTGTTCCGATCGTCTTTGTCGTCCTCTGCAGGTTCGTTCGCGCGTCGTACTCGTAGATATCTGGATAAGCCAGATGACTCAAGGTCTGCAACCCACCCTACCTTGATAACAAAAGATAACAGGAAGGATTTCAAGAGTGATCAGTTCTTTACTTTCTTTGCCATTAGTCTCTCCAAGATGGTACCAGGCGCCTCACTCTCACTTTAAACTGGGCCTGACAGAAAAATTCCAACGCCGAAAACGAAATTTATGAAAATTATGACACATCCTCCACGAGGGAGATGTGGGGCGGAAAATTGAACAACAAAATTCACCGCAATGATGCACATAATGTACGTAGGTAACAGTACTGTTTGTACAGGCTGACTGGAAAAAATGACAGCAATGTACGTAGATTACAGTACTAAGTCTACAGTCTTAGTAAAAGAAAAAATGACATGTCTGCATACATACCTAGTAGTACGTATGTATGTATGCAGGGGATGTGTAGGTTTCCAGTACTGTGTATACTGTACGTAGGGTACTGGTAGAAATCTTTTGGTAGTAGCATTATAAGATAGAGAGAACACCTTTAAAGCAGTAGTAGACAGTAATAGTGGTATCACTGGATGTAATTTACGTGGTGTTGTTGGTTTGAGTGCCATGGTGGAAATATATTTTGCTGCATCACGATGCGATAATAATATTTTTGCTGCGAAGCACATGTCAGAATAAGTGAGCTATTCAGTTATTCAATGGTGACATCCATACTATTGGTGATTTTTGAATACTTCTTTTTGAATACTCTTGCCCATGCATAGGATGAGGAATATTCACACTGGAATCACACAACT
This sequence comes from Pseudo-nitzschia pungens, assembly GCA_037355855.1. Taxonomy (NCBI): domain Eukaryota; phylum Bacillariophyta; class Bacillariophyceae; order Bacillariales; family Bacillariaceae; genus Pseudo-nitzschia; species Pseudo-nitzschia pungens. The sequence goes on along the minus strand of CM074760.1, from coordinate 4,983,879 downwards.
ATTGGCCAGATTCATTCAGATATGTGATTTGGTAATTTTTTCTAGTAAATTCTGCAGTAGTGGACCAAATATCAATTATTCAGTGGTGACACCCAAATTATTGGTGATTTTTGAATACTTCTTTTTGCATACTCTTGCCCATGCATAGGATGAGAAATATTCACACTGGAATCACAGAAATATTGGTCGGATTCATTCAGATATGTCATTTTACAGTATTTTCTAGTAAATTCTGCAGTAGTGGACCAAATATTAATTATTCAGTGGTGACACCCAAACTATTGGTGATTTTTGAATACTTCTTTTTGCATACCCTTGCCCATGCATAGGATGAGGAATATTCACACTGGAATCACATAAATATTGGCCAGATTCATTCAGGTATGTGATTTTACAGTATTTTCTAGTAAATGCTGCGGTACTGGACCAAATATTAATTATTCAGTGGTGACACCCAAATTATTGGTGATTTTTGAATACTTCTTTTTGCATACTCTTCCCCATGCAGAGGATGAGAAATATTCACACTGGAATCACACAAACACTGACCAGATTCATTCAAATATGTGATTTGGTACTTTTTTCTAGTGAATTCCGCAGTAGTGGAACAAATATTAATTATTCAGTGGTGACACCCATACCATTGGTGATTTTTGAATACTTCTTTTTTAATAGTCTTGCCCATGGATAGGATGAGGAATATTCACACTGAAATCACACAACTATTGGCCAGATTTGTTCAGGTATGTGATTTTACAGTATTTTCTAGTAAATTCCACAATAGTGGACCAAATATTAATTATTCAGTGGTGACACCCAAATTATAGGTGATTTTTGAATACTTCTTTTTGCATACTCTTGCCCATGGATAGGATGAGGAATATTCACACTGGAATCATACAACTATTGGCCAGATTTGTTCAGATATTTGATTTGGTACTTTTTTCTAGTGAATTCCGCAGTAGTGGAACAAATATTAATTATTCAGTGGTGACACCCATACCATTGGTGATTTTTGAATACTTCTTTTTTAATAGTCTTGCCCATGGATAGGATGAGGAATATTCACACTGAAATCACACAACTATTGGCCAGATTCATTCAGATATGTGATTTTACAGTATTTTCTAGTGAATTCCACAGTACTGGGCCAAATATTGATTTTTAAGTGGTGACATCCAAACTTTCAATGATTTTTGAATACTTCTTTTTGAATTCTCTTGCCCATGGATAGGATGAGGAATATTCACATTGGAATCACACAACTATTGGCCAGATTCATTCAGATATGTGATTTTACAGTATTTTCTACTAAATTCCACAGTACTGGGCCAAATATTAATTATTCAGTGGTGACATCCAAATTATTGGTGATTTTTGAATACTTCTTTTTGAATTCTCTTGCCCATGGATAGGATGAGAAATATTCACACTGGAATCACACAAAGATTGGCGAGATTCATTCAGATATTTGATTTGATGGTATATTCACTGAGGTACTGGTACTATTCTTGCTGCTTGTAAGGGTAGTATAGTTATACACTGCTGCTACATACTACTGCAGTGTGTAGGTAGTAGTACATAAGAGATAGTCAAAAATTATGGCGCAGCGGGGCTGGCTCTTTGTGGTTTAGGTGGCGCGCAATACCACCATCAGCCTTCTACTGGTTTCTACTATTACTTCAGTACGGTACATACTACTAGTAGTAACTCTACTGCTATCATGTAGAAGAAATCAATTCTCAGCAAATAAATGCATGACAGAAAATGCATGTGTCTTAAATCTTACTTCACATAATTTTGGGTCGAAATGGAACAAGAAAGACGGCAACTGGAAATGGTAAGTGAACCACATCAAGGTTGGAGGAGGTATTAATAATGGATTTTGATTCGTCTAACTGTGCATCATTGACTTGCCTGCTTGCTCCTGATAGGGAGGCGACCGCAACTGCTGATGAAATAGGATGCAACGGCAAATGAAATATAATGCAACGGTGAGTGAAGCACATCAAGATCTGGGGTATTGATAATGGATTTCAATTGTTCTAATTGCGTTGATATTCGCTCGTCAGCGATCTTCGGGGACGACTCGTAGATATAAACTGTTTCATACTGGCCTAAAAAATAGGGGAAAGCCTTAACAATAACAATACATAAAGTCCTGGCAAATCGTGAGTCTACAGCGGACCATTCAAGGTCTATTGCATACATTTAGGCAATACAAGGCACTTCCCTAGAGGTACATCGGAATCGATCGTAAGGGGAGGGCATGATAGGCATTTAATTTAGGGTGAAACATAAAGAGTGAATAAAGGGAGTTGAGCGCAGCTCAGCTCGTATCGTGACATCGATCCGCTAACTCGCTAACTCGTATAATAACAGCGCTCCGTAGCGCTGGTACTGTATTCTACGGGTAGCGTATCGGAGTATCGTAGGGTATCTCCGATTAATTAGATCGAATCGTGTGCTAGCGATAGTAACTCGCGTATGCTAGCGCGTTGGGTAACTGTTTGGGCCGGGCATCCAGTCATGGTACATATTATACACCAATGACCTGGCCCCGGCGGTAGCATAGTATCTTAGCATGGTATCATGGTAGGCTAGCATCTTTCAGTATCTCGTAGCCTTAGCAACCCTAACCCTGTAGCATTTAGCTACACCTAAAAGGTGCTTTACTCGGGGTACGTACGATTGGTACAAATCGTACGCGGCGACCCTAGTAATTCTGCTAGCATCCATACTAAACAGGATAGGTCTGCTGCTAAGCCTGCTGCTAAGCCTGTTGCTAAGCCTGTTGCTAAGCCTGTTGCTAAGCCTGTTGCTGAGCCTGTATGCTAGCAATTAGCACACAGCTCTAGAACTCAGCTCAGCACCTGTTAGTCAGTTACTGGGGGCTGCTGCCTGTAGCCCCAGTACACTCTCCTACGCAGAAGCCTTGGCACAGATCATAGCACCACCTTGAATATCTTCATAGTCCCCGTGATTCATGCCAGTGGTCCTGTATGAGCAACTGAGCAACTATACCAGTCCCCGGAAACAGATACTCCCAGGAGGACACCAATACTCTTGCTTGTTGTACCAGGACACTTGGATGGATCATAACAGAATTCAGGGATGCTTCCATATAACTTGTCAGAGATCAAACTGCACCAAATATTGCAGTTCTTCTATCAGAGGCCCGGCTGATTCGTAGTTCAAAAAAAAGGGGTTCGGACCGGAGGACGTTTTGCCCTTGGTTCCACTCCTTGACACGAACAAGGAGATCAATCAGCCTATTGTCTTTCAAGTTTATAGTCCCCGGAACCGGTGTACCGGAGACTCCCAAATATAACATAGGACATAAGATCAGATCGAATCCGGGATCGGAATGAACATCGAAGTAGTCAGGGAGCTCATATCGAAATCAGCTGCGTTCGATTGCTGCCAAAAATCATAATCGATTCCTTCCGAAAAACGAAATCGATATCTGCTGCGTCCGAGCTGCCTGTCAGGGACCAAAGGTACCCCAAATAATGCAGCTAGAGCAATTTTCTCTTTACCACATGCATCGAGCGCAGTGTTCTTTCAGAGCCGGACCATTCAGCAACTTAGTGAATAAATCAGCAATATTGGTCTCGCCAGGCTCCTTTGCAATGCGAATTGTCCCAGCAGCAATAGACTCGCGCGCCTTGTGGTATGCGACGCTGTTGTGCTTCTTGTTGCAAGGGCTCTGGGGCCTGGTGGTGTTCTTAACAACAGACTCGTTGTCACAGAATACATTGGTAGATCCTTGTATAGGCACACCCATCATCCGGAGCTCCCAGTTCATCTGGACCATACCGGTCCCCGAACTGGTTGCTGTTGGACCATACTGGTCCCCGAACTTGGTCGTTGTTAATTTTTGGACATGGTTCGTGAATAAGCTGTCCCCGGAACAGTATAACTGCCACTGTTCCACTCGGTTTACTCGTAGGGGCGGCTTCTCCACTCGTTATTGTAGATCAAAAATGGAACGCGCTGCTTTCGCAATTCGTTCATACATTGTCGACCATGAGCAGGCGTCCTTGGAACAGCAGGTGCTGTTTCGATAGTCTGCAAAGGATCGCTTGTCACTTCTTGTCGGTTATCGTTTAACTGGTTGTCGTCAATCCCGAATCATGCTGCTCGTCCTATAATGCTGTAGTCGGGACATCATATTCTGGTTCGTAGATTGTACGGTATCGAATCACGCCGCTCCTGTAGCACAGTCGTCGGGACAGCAGCTCCTGATTCGTAATTCATATCGATTCGTAGGTCATATCGATTCGTAGGTCATATATTCAAAACCACGCTGCTCCTGTAACAGGACGACCGATTCAATCGTTTGGTTGTCCCCGGAACAGCAGTTCTGTATTCGTGGTAGTATCAGATATAACAATTTCGATGCCACACTTTAATAATGTTCTCAGTCGTCAATCGGAGATACTCAATTGGTTGTGGCAATTAGCGCCATCCGGAGAGTAACTCGTGGCAATCAGCGTCATCCATGGAGTAACTCATGGCAGTCAACATCATCCGAATAGTAACTTGAGCACTGCTAGGTTGGCACAAGGCATACACCACCACGCGCTAATAGTTCGGTCCTTGCGTTGGACTGAACTGAATAGTCTTCGGTCGATACGTTCAATCGATTCATTCAATCGATCGTAGCAATTAGTGTCTCTCAAAATACCTGAGATGCATTCAATCACTCGTGCCATAGAGTAACTGGAATACACCCAATTGGTCATAGCAATCAGCATCATCCGAAGTACCTGAGGCACTGCTAAGTCGTACATTCCGTACGGGCATTTACCATGCGCTAGCCTAGCTGCCTGTCATGTTGTGTCAACTTCGATGCTGTTTGCAATCGTTTGTTCCATGCAACACCGCTGCGCTTCTAACAGGGCGTTGTCGTCGTGTCGTAACACTTCAGCTTCCGCATGAGCGTTCCTGCTTTGCAACATCTGCTGCTCTTCTGCAATCGCTCCAGCCCGCTGGCGTTCAACCTGTAACAAGGACAGCATGTCCCCGTGAGCTGAGTACTGTCGGCTTTTGGTTCCGTTGCATCCTGCAATTGTCTCGTAGAGGCAGCGAGCCACAGCTCCGTGTTGCATCCTCGACTCTTGCAAGGCTCGTACTCGGATAACACCAACGTTGGGCTCACGAGTCTAGAATGAATCGCCATACGCAGCTGTAACACGCCAACTGTAACATGCCACTCCAGCAGCATGCCTCCGTTCACTTGCTGGGTGCATACTGCTGTAACTTGTGCCCTTGCTTTGCATAACATAGGCATTGCACTCGTTGTACATCTCTTGAACGTCCCAATACTGAGGGCTTTCTTGGTAGTCTTTTTTTTTTCTTTTCGGAGTACATGGTGTACTCACTATTTGGAAGCTGGTTCATCTTTTTCGTGGTCTAGAATTTCATCCAGCAGAGTGACATCCGGCCCTCGTCATCAACTGAACTGTACATGTTCTCAGCAACAATGTTTGCGGTGTACAGTTCTCGCCTTGACGGTGCACTTGAGCCGTTCGTCTCCTCGCTGAATCGTAACCTTGTTTCCAATATACTCATTGTAGGTATCCCAATCAGGTACGAGCTCATCCATATCTGGAATTAGAGGCTTTTGGTTCTGCCATGGTAGCTGAATCGTCTGGCCATCTATCTTGGTGGTTCTCATAATAGTTCCTCTGGGGTTTGGGGATATGCCTGTTGAAACTGAACATCAGTGTTCTAAAGCTTGTCCCCGGTCTTGGATTCAACTGCTTGGTCGAACGAGTTCACTGCTTGCTTGACGTCCATTGCTTGCTTGACGTCATGGGCTCACCATTCTGCTTCGGTGACAGCTCTAACAGTGCTAGTGCTTATTGGCAGTGCGGGTTCATTAAGGATCCAGTGACAATCACCTCCAAACATGCATCCACATGGACCAAGCCAGCGTCCGAGCTTCTCTGTACCATCAGAGAGATCCGTCCAGTAGACGGAGTCGTACTACTCGTGTGCTTGGTACAAGGGGATGCCCGGCATGTATTGTCCTTTCCATGCATGCTGGATCACTGGAGACAGTTCTTTGCCTGATACCTGCACCAAGCTCACCACATAATGCCCAAAGTCGCTTGGGGGATCTCTTCTCTTCTTCCGAATGCTTCTGCTGAGATGCCCTATGCTGAGCTCTGCTCTGTTCGGATGACAGAATCCCTACAGCGGGGATCCAGTTCAAATCGCTCGCGTCCATAGGTGTAGGCGCGCTCGTACAACGGAGTATGCAGGGCGTTGATTGTAAGACTTGGTACTGCATCCTTGTCTACATCGTCCCCGCAAGTCTTCAAGGAGTCGCCCGAATAGATAGAATAAAACCGTGTATCCAAACGGGAGTCGGATGCGATCGCACATGGGGTCAAATCACGGCGGGTCGCGCCGAAGGGGCTTGTCGTACAAGTGGGGACTAAAATTTGTTTCGACAGGCTCCAACTTGCACTTGTTTGTCGAGGCAGGGTTCTCAATCGGTGCCGGTTCGATACCTGCTGTAGGCAAATTGCCTGTCGGGGTATTAACCTTGGTCTGTTGTTGCTGCTATTGCTGAATGGCAGGAACAAGCTTGGTCGAGTCGGGGAAATAAGGATGTGACTGAGCAATCGCCGCTTCTGCTTGCTGGAATTTGGAACTCATTGGGTTCCAGGGCTCATTCCTGTTGGCAATCACATGGTCGCAGGTCTCTATCTCGTGTTTTGTGGGGCGCCTGGAGGGGGAGTAGGAAACAACACCATTAAGCATCAGCTTAATATCCACCATTAAGCATCAGCTTAATATCCAGTGTTCAGGGGGTGCCTTCACTTGATCTCCATCCGATGACTTGGAATCATACTGTCTTGGCGTCTCGTCCACACGATTATGACCACAATCCCTAATGTGGTTGGGACATATCAGGCTGTGCTGTAGCCTGTCCCCGAAATATAAAGCCTCATGGAGATCAATCAACCAACTTTTCCCAATGGATCCGTGTAAACAGTAATACACGTTCCGATAGGAATATTCTTCACTGGTTCAATGGACATCCACATGGGGGGTGACTTGGTCTTTCAATAAGAAATCATGTTGCAACCAGCAGCTGCCGTGTCTGCATGGCTATCCCTTGCTGATCTTGCTGCTGGTACATCCATTCGATACACCAATGCGGAGACGGATCGACCGCGATACACGCCTAACAGAGTACATCGTAGCAGATCTATCAACGAGCGCCGTTGCTCTCGCTCATAGCATTCTGCCCGTGCTTTACACAGGTCCGCTGTGTACTAGGCACACATGCCTTTGGTCATATCTCGTATCTACCACTCTGTATCCTCTATCCTTGTAAGTCACGAGCGCTGTGACCGTCACATTGCTCCTTACATTAGATTTAGATCATGTTCAACTCAGCGCGCCCTGTCTACGAACAATGCGCTGCGGGTCCAAGCTGCGCTTGTTCCCTTGCTCCGGTCAATCCTTTTAGCTGCTGTAGGCTTCTCTCCTGTCAGGGCATCGATGTTGTTTTCTTGTTGCTGCTACTGCTCTTTCGCCGCAAAGACATACATAAACATCGTCCCCGTTGTTCTTCAGGGAGAGAGGATCAATCGGTCAACGTTGCGTCTAGCATCCGCTACGAATCATAGCGTCATGAATCATAGCGTCATGAACTGCGTTTAGCATCCGCTGCTGCAAATGCTCGCGTCTATCGATCCGTTGCTGTGGATTTGACTATCGATCCGTAGGAATCGGTCCGTTGTTATCGATCCCTTGGAATACATCAATCCATCGAGCGCTTTCAGTGCAAGGATACAGTGCTTCGTTTGCGCTCGTAAGGCAGTCTTCTTTCTCGTAGACCAGTCGTCGGGCACTACCGATGACACCTTTTCTTCTGTCACGAGCAAAGATGGGCTTCTTGTTGAGGATACCGGTGGTTTCAGATAATTGCATTTTGATCAAAGAACTTCTTCTCCAGTCAAAACATACAAGCCTTTCGGCTGTCGAACGTCGTAGATGCTTAGCCTGTATGTCTAGAAGACATACAGGCCTTACAGCCTTCGATCCTTCCGGATCCATCTAATTGCTAACGTCGCAATCTTCAATTCTTTCGGTGTTACCGGGTACCATGTCCAATCGATGAAATTGTAATGGCTGGATGATGAAATCACCCTCTGCTCGCAACCTGGTTCCTGCTGTTGTTGCCGTCGTCTTCACTGCTGCCGTTTTCTTGTGCGTCCTATCCCAGTTCTTGTTTCGTTTGGTGGCCTTGAGAATTCGCTTCTTCCTTCGTAGTATGTGGTGGATCCACCATTTGAACGCTGGCTGTTCTGAAATCTTGGCGGATACAGCGTACTCGGCGGTATGTACAGGGAAGGACTCTTTCAGATCACTCAACTTACACCAGGATTTAGTTCCGTCTTTCCAACTAACGAGTAATCGCCATCCTCTTGTAGTAGGCTTGGGAACTTTACGACCGTACTTGTTGGTGATCGTGGCATCTTGCTTCCTGACGGCGGATCCGTCCTTCTCGTGATCGATAATCTCGTCCAGTAGAGAAAACATGCGTCCGTCGTCGTCGATTTCGCTGTACATACTCTCAGCTTGGAGGATATCAGGACTAGCTCCTGCAGGTGCAGGAGCGGGAGCATGGGCACGAGCGGCGGCAGCAGCAGTGGCATCAGCAGCAGCCTCAGCAGCCATCCGAGCTGCATTCTTATTGCGCACTGCTCTCAGTTCCTCAGTAACAGCAAGCAGGATCATATCAGATTGAGGTTGGATGTCTAGGCTCGGTTCTTGCTGGATCCTGGAGACTCCAAACTCAGCAGGAGCAACAGGAGGGACTCCAGGCGCTCCGGCAGGGGGCAGCGCTCCAACAACGACGGCGCCAGCGACTCCAGGCGGGGGAGCGCCGGCCCCAGGGACAGTGCCGCCTCCAGGGACAGTGCCTCCAGGAACGGCGCCACCCCCAGGAACAGCGCCGCCTCCAGGGACAGCGCCGCTTCCAGGGACAGTGCCTCCAGGGACGGCGCCACCCCCAGGAACAGCGCTGCCTCCAGTGGCGGCTGCAACGGCGGCGGCTTGGCTTCTAGTTTGCTTGGCCATGGTTGTCTTGCTTTGATTACCGAATTTGCTTCAGTTTCTAAACCAAATTCTTTTTGTGGTGGGGACTGTTTCCATCCAAGTTGTCGATCGAAGTTCTGTATCGATGACGGCCAAAAGAAGAGGTATCGATGACGACCAAAAGAAAAAGGTATCACGTCAGCGTTTTCATGTCAACAGTTTCGTGTTGACGTCTTTCGTGTCAACAGTTTCATGCCGACGTCTATCCACATCGATGGTTCCGATTCGATGGTTGGATGGTTGGTTACGACCAAAAGAAGAATTCTATTCGGTCTTTCTGCTCTGGACCAATCGATTTGATTTTGAGATATGACAGATCTCAGGGTTCTTGGCTTGTCTGATTCCAAATTCCCTTGGCTAAAATCAAAATCGATGGTATAGCAGGTTCGAGGTTGTCTGCGCCTCGTGAGGTTGTCTGCGCCTCAGTCGGATGGGCCTGACGTCATGTCCTTGGTCTGCTGGACACTGTCTTCACTGGGAAGTACGTGGTGGTCTGTCTTCCACGAAAATTCTTTTTCCAGTGTGGTTCCATCCGCAGTAAGCAAGTGTCCCCCTTGAATCCTGTAAAATAACAGGAAATCATGGACGCTGCTTTCTCCACGTCCTGCTCCTTCCCCACCGGACTGAGCCTCCATGGAGCCACCATGACGCTCAGCTACTGAATATCAATAGGTCTGCAGAGGTGGATGTGCAGACTCCGGTCGGTTCGCGTGTCTAGGGAAGGGCTCCCCATTAACATCAGGGATCTCGCGATGTCAGCTGCTGGTCCAGTTTCAGCTGAGGTTTTACATCCAAGTGTAGGCATGGATGCCAGTGGTGATCAGCCAGCTGGGTTTCTTCACACGCTCTAGCCGGCGTCCCGGTTCGTAGTGGGTCGAGCGGTGGGTCTGATAAACTGCGTTGATATTCGCTCGTCAGCGATCTTCGGGGACGACTCGTAGATATAAACTGTTTCATACTGGCCTAAAAAATAGGGGAAAGCCTTAACAATAACAATACATAAAGTCCTGGCAAATCGTGAGTCTACAGCGGACCATTCAAGGTCTATTGCATACATTTAGGCAATACAAGGCACTTCCCTAGAGGTACATCGGAATCGATCGTAAGGGGAGGGCATGATAGGCATTTAATTTAGGGTGAAACATAAAGAGTGAATAAAGGGAGTTGAGCGCAGCTCAGCTCGTATCGTGACATCGATCCGCTAACTCGCTAACTCGTATAATAACAGCGCTCCGTAGCGCTGGTACTGTATTCTACGGGTAGCGTATCGGAGTATCGTAGGGTATCTCCGATTAATTAGATCGAATCGTGTGCTAGCGATAGTAACTCGCGTATGCTAGCGCGTTGGGTAACTGTTTGGGCCGGGCATCCAGTCATGGTACATATTATACACCAATGACCTGGCCCCGGCGGTAGCATAGTATCTTAGCATGGTATCATGGTAGGCTAGCATCTTTCAGTATCTCGTAGCCTTAGCAACCCTAACCCTGTAGCATTTAGCTACACCTAAAAGGTGCTTTACTCGGGGTACGTACGATTGGTACAAATCGTACGCGGCGACCCTAGTAATTCTGCTAGCATCCATACTAAACAGGATAGGTCTGCTGCTAAGCCTGCTGCTAAGCCTGTTGCTAAGCCTGTTGCTAAGCCTGTTGCTAAGCCTGTTGCTGAGCCTGTATGCTAGCAATTAGCACACAGCTCTAGAACTCAGCTCAGCACCTGTTAGTCAGTTACTGGGGGCTGCTGCCTGTAGCCCCAGTACACTCTCCTACGCAGAAGCCTTGGCACAGATCATAGCACCACCTTGAATATCTTCATATAATTCTGAATTGAGTTGCCTGCTTGCTACTGGACCTTCCGGAACAAAGATAGTTTTCGATGCGCAGACCGCGCGATTTTTTATTGCAGTTAGTCATTTTGAGGGTATCCCCTTAAATTTATTATCTCCCCCAAAGAAACTCGCATTTTTTGGGATCGAAAAAAGTGCGGATTTTTATGGTAAAAAAAACTCGCATTTTTGCTCTAGAAAAAAAACACGTATATACAGCAATAAATGCGAGTTTTCAGCAGAAAAATGCGAGTTTTCAGCAGAAAAATGCGAGTTTTCTTTAAAAAATGCGAGTTTTCTTTTAAAAATGCGAGTTTTCTTTAAAAAATGCGAGTTTTCTTTGGAAAATGAGTGTTTTCAACAAAAATTTCAACCAAAAACTCGTCGTTTTCGACTCCGTCGTTTTGACTCCCATTGCGCGCCTCTCAGCAAATCGACTCCCGCGTCGTTGCGCCTCTCTTAGCAAATCGTTGCGCCTCTATTAACAAATCGACTCCGTCGTTGCGTCGACAACACAGGGGGGGGGACAGCAAGCAGCAAGCAGCAAGCAGCAGCAAGCAGCAACGCGTCGATAATACTGGGGGGGGGACAGCAAACAGCAGCAACGCGTCGATAATACAGGGGGGGGACAGCAAGCAGCAGCAAGCAGCAACGCGTCGATAATACAGGGGGGACAGCAAGCAGCAACGCGTCGATAATACAGGGGGGGGGGACAGCAAACAGCAGCAACGCGTCGATAATACACGGGGGGGGACAGCAAGCAGCAAGCAGCAAGCAGCAACGCGTCGATAATACAGGGGGGGGGACAGCAAGCAGCAAGCAACAGCAACGCGTCGATAATACAGGGGGACAGCAAGCAGCAAGCAGCAACGCGTCGATAATACAGGGGGGGGACAGCAAGCAGCAACGCGTCGATAATACGGGGGGGGGCAGCAAGCAGCAACGCGTCGATAATACAGGGGGGGGGGACAGCAAGCAGCAGCAAGCAGCAACGCGTCGATAATACAGGGGGGGGGGACAGCAAGCAGCAGCAAGCAGCAACCAACGCGTCGATAATACAGGGGAGACAGCAAGCAGCAAGCAGCAACGCGTCGATAATACAGGTGGGGGGGACAGCAAGCAGCAGCAACGCGTCGATAATATGGGGGGGGGGGGACAGCAAGCATAATTTTAATTAATTAAGCACCTCTCTTAGCAAATCGACTCCCGCGTCGTTGCCCCTCTCTTAGCAAATCGACTCCCGCGTCGTTGCCCCTCTCTTAGCAAATCGACTCCCTCGTCATTGCTCCTCTATTAAAAGAACAAATCGACTCCGCTGTTGTGCCTCGACTCCGCTGTTGCGCGTCGACTCTGCCGTTTTGCCTCTATTAGCAAATCGACTCCGTCGCCGTTGCGCCTCTATTAACAAATCGAATCCGTCGTGACTCGACTACATTGTTGCGCCTCTATTTTAAAAGTTAACAAATCGACTCCGTCGTTTTGCCTCTATTTTAAAACAAATCGACTCCGTCGAAAAAAAAATTTTGCAAAGAAAACTCGCACTTTTTCTGTCCGTTGAACGAAACTCGCATTTAATGCGAGTTGAAAAAGAACGTTTTTTTTAGTCCCGTGAAAACTTGCACTTTTTGGTCTCGAAAAAAGTGCGGAAAAAAAGTGCAAGTTTATCCCCCTAAAATTGTGCTCCAAAAGGGGGATGAGCATTGACCAGGTCGACTTGCGCGAAATATTTTCAGTTCCGGAAGGTCCTGATAGGGAAGAATCAACTTTAGTAATGCGACGGGGCAACTGAAAAATGATGCGAAAAATGATGCGACGGGGCAACTGACACATATTGCGATCACAAGACAAATATGATGTGATCGCAACTGACAAAATGATTCGATTGCAACTGATGAAATATGATGCGATGTGAGGAGACCTTTACTGGCAGTACAGATACCGGTATGGATGAAATTATCACGATGACCATTATTTAAAAATTGTTTGAACCAAAATTTGTGTGGTGTGCATGAGGACGAAGACGATCGGAGCAAAGAGCAACGACAATTTCAAGGACGACGAAGACAATTGAAGCGAAGAGCAACGACGATTTCAGAGAGGACGACGAAGACAATCGAAGCGAAGAGCAACGACAATTTCAGAGAGGACGACAATTTCAGGGAGGACGACGAAGAGGAAGGCAATCGGAGTGAAGAGCAACGACGACTTCAGGGAGGATGAAGACGATCCAAGCGAGAAGCAATGACGACTTCAAGGACGACGAAGACGAGGACAATCGAAACGAAGAGCGACGACGATTTCAAGGACGACCACTTCTTCTAACGAACCAAAATTTGTGTGTGCGTGTGTGAGAAAATTGAACAGAGAATAAACAATTATTAGAGTAATATCAATATTTATCAAAAGAAAGACTTATATTTTGCTTCATAGTGTTTCAAATTTTTTTTTCATGGGGGTCGCGATTCCTGGGCTTCGGGTAATAATTGTGATTTTTGTGATGAATTTCTTGAGGGGTGTGATGGGAAATACTTTGTGTCGGGATGAGAAATCAATTTTTGGGAGTGAATTTCTGCAACAGTCTCATAATATATAATGATGGTAGGGTCGGTAATAATGAGTCAGATTGAAAAAAAATTGGGTCGAGTTTGAATTTTATTTTTTTTTCTCATAATTGAGGTAGTAACTGGGTCGCGATTGGGGTTGCGAATCGGGAGAGAGCTAGGAATCGAGCTACGTCAAAATGAGCCAGGAATAAATCGCGACCCCCCTAAATAAATTCTTGGGAGGGGTCGCGAACCAGTTTTCGGACGCAGCCCTGAGAACATCAACATTCTCAGAGACCCAAATGGCATCAATTGGTGTTCTGGTAGTGTTGCGGTTGTGAGTGGCAGGAGGAGAAGACGTACTATGAAGGGTAAGGATGGCCTCTCTGAAACCAAGAGCCTTGAGCTCATAAGACAAGCCATCAGTCCTAACATCAGCATTTTGATCAATCCCAACAATGACCTGGTCACCTGCACCCAGACAGACTTGAAGGGCAGCAGTCAGATCCCTGTGAAAGAGAATACATGGATTGGGACTGAAAAGATTTTCAGCTGCTTGAAAGTAGCGGTACTGTTGATTCCAGACTGAGCCAAGATCCCTATCATTTTCAACTGGGCAGTAGGCAGAAAACATGGTGACAGTGTAGCCATCCCTGCCCTGAAACTTGACAAAGGACCATCTTCCAAGACCAGATGGATCAGCTCCATGTGCAACCTTGTGGGAGCTGAACAGCTGGTCAATTGAAAAACCTGTGCCGCCAGGCTGAAGCCATGAGCAGTCAGAAGCTTCATGCTTGTTGTTGGCAAGATAGGAAAAACTTGAGGGACAGACATTCTTCATGCTGTGACGGGCTAGCGTAGCTAGCAGTCACGATTCAATAATTAACCGAATCCCATATGGGAATCGAATATTATATATCCAATCATGAATACATTTCGGTTGAGTCCCAGAAGGTGATATATGCCTAATCGTGGAAACCGACAATGAATCAACATTTATGGCATGAGCATGCCAAAACATGACTATGCTCGCGACCCCAATTTTTATATTCAACTCGCGTAACAATATGATTCCGTAAAGTATCTAAACATTCACAATTTTCATACTACTCTGAAATTCTACTCTAGACCGTAACACAGTAATTACTGTTTGTGCTTTACAGTAGAAACAGTAGAATTCAGTACTGAAACAAAACAATCGAATAAACAACCCTTATCCTCAACAACAGAGGCACCCTGTATCTCCAACAAGCAACATGTCCGGCATCTACAGAGATCCCCCTATTACCTACAAGAGCTCGTTCGATCGGACCAAGCCCAAGCTCTTCACCCTTTACAACGTCGATGAGGATCGAACCGACAGCATGAAGGTTCCCCTGTTTACAGAGACAGGAGGTCTCGAAGAACTGCTCTTTGTGGAAGAGTCCTTCAGGAACGCTGCCAACTACCTTCGACTACCAATCAGTATCTACCTAACCCACTTCAGACGCTGCCTCACCACAGACGCCCAGAGCAAGTGGAACGACATGATCAAAGACCCACTGGATCCCGAAGAATTCCAATACTCACAAGAAGAGATTGGAGGATATGAACAAGCCTTTATTGACTTCACTCAGCTCTACTGCAATGCCAAGGACGCTAGAGACATCATGCACACCTACCTTCGAAGCCAGGACTGCCGGAAAACACCGGCCGTCACCTGCAAGGAACACGCAGAGAGAATCCTTATCCTCATGAAATACACAATGAAACTAGAAGGGAGCAGCGCGCCCCTCTCCTGAGTGGAGAAACTTACAATCCTCCTCCATTCATTCCCCTCTGCATGGATTGAAAGCTATGGCATGATGCACAGTGGAATCCAAGAAGACACAACGGTTCGGCACATTGTGGATTATATGAGCTGTCACAAGAGGCAAGCCAACAAGAAGAGCAATAAGAATAACAGACAAAAGCGCTCGAACAATTCAAACAATAACAACAACAGCTCTCGCAAGCGCAACTCCCATGGGAACCAGAAGGGGCACAACAACAACAAAAAGAAATCGAACCCTTGTAGAATCCCAGGCCACAATCACGATTGGTCTGAATGTCCAAAGAATCGATTCTCCAAGAACTACAACAAGGGACCCACTACCAAGCAACCGGAGACCTTCCATACCCAGGCTCAACTCGTATCCGGAAGCAACGAGTCCTTCCAGGCGCACATGCAAGCAGCACGAGACCTATACCACTCAGAACACGGTGGACGCACTGAAAGAAGTATCGATGGGGAACTTGTGTGGCTCCCCTGACTTCACGGCTCCAAGCCGAACAAGAAGCCCCGGGCTTCATCAAAACCAGCAATCACCTTGCCTCCGGCTCCCCAGGACCTGGATGCCAGCACAGCCCTGCTGTCTGGGATGACGCATGGAGGAGATCTCCCAGATAAAGAGGGGAAGGAACCTACAGGATGGAGTATTCCTGTTGAAAGCTCAGCAAAGCCTGCGAACGCAGCAACCAAAAATATAATGGATACGAATCGAAATCAAACGAATCGATCCAAGGGTACAACAGACGCATCATCGATCACTATCGATCCAAACAAGACAGCAGCAACAAATAGACCAACCTTGTCCCTAGCAAGAAATTGGTCTACCGGTACAGCAAAAAATCTCTATTGCAATACCCAAAACTCCAAAGACTACACCAAAGGAGGTGCGCTGGAGCAAAATTATTTAAAGCTGCTGTCGACTGCTGGAAATCCAGCAGAACAGGCATCGAATAAGAGCAACGTGGCTCCTATTCTTTTAACTACAGTACAGTATATACAAGGCATACCAACGAAATCAAGACCACTACTCGCACTACTCGACAGTGGATCTTCCGGAACTCTAATCAACAAACGAGCACTACCATTTGGCACTATACCGACTCGAAGCAAGCACCAAGTCCTAACTACAACAGCAAATGGAAGCTTCGATACCACGGAATACATCATCATGAAGAACCTCAAGCTAGAAGAGTTTGGCAACTACAGCATAGACCAACAAGAGGCAAGGCTCTTCCATTCCCCTAACTGCAAATATGATTTAATACTAGGCAGGGACTTCCTCCACCTAGCGCAGATCAATCTCCTATTCAAAGAAGGAGCAGTTCAGTGGATGGACCGAACCATTCCTATGAAGGACACGTCCTTATACCATGACAACCACACCATGCTCATGGAAGAACTGGAAGATGCTGAACTCTTTGCTGATGAACTATCCTTCGCAAATCCATACAAGTCCAAGGTCATTCTAGACAGAGCCTACCAAGAAACAGACCCATCTACAGTCGCACAGCAGCAGTCCCACATGTCCAAAGCAGAGCAACAACAGTTCCAAACTATCCTAACCAAGTACCCTAACGTCTTCAATGGTGAACTTGGCAAGTATCCACACAAGAAGATCTCTCTAAGACTGAAACCCGGAGCCAAGCCTATACACAAGAAGCCTTATCCAGTTGCATATAAAAGAGAAGACCTATTCAAAAGGGAACTCCAGAATCTATGTAATGATGGAGTACTCAAAAGATGCACTGGACCGGCCGAATGGGCTTTCCCAACCTTTATAGTACCAAAGAAAGACAACAGAGTCCGATGGGTATCAGACTTCAGAGAACTCAATGAACTACTTGAAAGACGTCCTTATCCAATTCCCCGGATACAGGATATCATGAACAAGAGGGGCAAGTACACTCACTTCACCAAGATTGACTTGTCCATGCAATACTACTGCTTTGAACTGGATGACGCAAGCAAGAAGCTATGTACCATAGTCACTCCCTATGGTTGCTATGAATATCAAAGACTACCAATGGGAGTTAAAGTTTCTCCGGACGCCGCGCAGCAACTCATGGAAGATATCCTCCAAGACACTGACTGCACTGTTTATATTGATGATATAGGTATCTGGACCAATGGATCCTTTGACCTCCACATGAAAACCATTGACAAGATCTTAGACCGGCTCAACCAAAATGGACTTAAGTGCAACCCACTCAAGTGTGATTGGGCTGTACAAGAGACTGACTTCCTTGGATATTGGATGACTCCTACAGCAGTCAAGCCATGGCGCAAGAAAATTGAAGCCATTCTACAGATGGATAGACCTCGAACAATAACCCAAGTCAAATCCTTCCTTGGAGCAGTGGGATACTACAGGGATATGTGGCCTCGCCGGTCACATGTTCTAGCTCCTCTCTTTGATATCACCGGAACACCTAAGACTCCTCAAGCAGCTGCCATCAAAGGCAAGCAAAGAAAGGCCCCTTCAGCCTTCACTTGGGGACCTGCTCAAGACAAAGCCTTTCAAGAAATGAAAGCAATGATAGCAGCAGATGCGCTGAACACCTATCCAGACCTTAACAAGCCCTTTGAACTGTACACTGATGCCTCAGACCTGCAACTTGGGGCTGCTATAATACAAGATGGCAAGCCTATTGCATACTGGTCCAAGAAACTATCTGATGCCCAAAAGAATTACACTACTATGGAGAAAGAACTCCTAGCGATTGTACTCTGCTGCAAAGAGTACCGCAAAATGCTACTTGGTGGTGTTATCAATGTATACACTGACCATAAAAACCTTACCTTCCGAACACTATCAGTCCAACGAGTCCTCCGGTGGAGACTATTCCTTGAAGAATTTGGTGTCAATCTCACCTACGTTGAGGGCAAGAAGAATGTTCTTGCTGATGCCTTCTCCAGGCTCCCCCGGATGGATCCACCTACTGTGGGGAAGAAAGAAGCCCTTGGTAAGGGCACTCTTATTGATTTTTTGAAACTTGAAGTTCCCAAGCAAGATGAAGAACTGTTCCTATCGAAGTTCCCCAACTTATTCCAGCACTTATGCAATGACGCAGACCGAGGACTCCAAACGTGTCTGCTGAACAATGAGTGTCTTATCAATCTACCTAACAGTCAAGATGTGGAATGCCTGGTGAACTACTCAGATATATATCTTCATCAGCAAAAGGATCCTACCATCAAGTTTAAGAACCAATCGAAAGCCTTCTTCTATCAAGAATTAGAAGGCAACAGGATACTTTGTTACGCGAACCAATCCAATCCCGAACGCTGGAGGATCTACATACCAGCATCTCTCATTAATGATACCATCAAGTGGTATCATCTCCTGTTGGGTCATTGTGGATCCACCAGATTACAACAGACTATTTCAGCCCGATTCTATGCTGATAACCTAACCAGTCTATGCAAGTCCTATATATGCCCGGATCATTGCATCAAATACAAGAACCATAACTCCCAGTATGGCAAACTACCACCAAAAGAAGCACCATTATCCCCATTCTATGAGGTACACGTGGATCTCATAGGACCATGGAAGATTACAGCCCAAGGCAAGAACTACAATTTCAAAGCGCTAACATGTATCGATCCGGTTACCAACCTCCTTGAAATCATCAGAATCAGAGACAAGTCCTCACAACATGTATCAGATCAATTCAAGAACTGCTGGCTATCGAGATACCCAAGACCTATCAGATGTATCCATGACAATGGTGGTGAATTCCTAGGGGCTGAATTTCAAACTACCCTCAAGCAGTATGGAATCCAATCAGTCCCAACAACAGTGAAGAATCCACAGTCCAACGCCATCTGTGAAAGAGTCCATCATACAGTGGCTGATATTCTCAGAGTTCTAGTCCATGTTAATCCCCCTCAAGTCAATACCAGAGCCAGTCAGCTCATGGATAATGCACTTTCGACCTGCATGCATGCCTCCAGGTGTGCTGTCAATGCAGCTCTCCAAGCATCTCCAGGGTCCCTAGTCTACAGTAGGGATATGCTGGTTGACCTACCATTAACATCAAATCTGTTAGCTCTACAGCAGCTTTGACAGCAAGGTATTAACAAGGCTCTGCTCAGAGATAACGCCAAGCGCAAGGAACATACCTTTCAACCCAATGATAAGGTATGGATGCAACAACCGGATCCGGACAAACTACAGCCTCGAAAGACGGGACCATTTACTATTGCCCAAGTCCATGATAATGGTACTGTCAAGATTCAGAAGACTCCAACGGTCATCGAGACCGTTAACATTCGTAAGCTAACCCCTTATAAAGAGCTCCCAACGGACCATTCGGAATCCAACGACTCAGCAATCCATTGGGCAGCTTAAGTATGGGATTCGCTCAATCATGGGGCACTATGTGATGGGCTAGCGTAGCTAGCAGTCACGATTCAATAATTAACTGAATCCCATATGGGAATCGAATATTATATATCCAATCATGAATACATTTCGGTTGAGTCCCAGAAGGTGATATATGCCTAATCGTGGAAACCGACAATGAATCAACATTTATGGCACGAGCATGCCAAAACATGACTATGCTCGCGACCCCAATTTTTATATTCAACTCGCGTAACAATATTCCGTAAAGTATCTAAACATTCACAATTTTCATACTACTCTGAAATTCTACTCTAGACCGTAACACATGCGCCGATTGAAAAGATCACAGGGCAGGAGTTTGGATTCATTCAAACAATGTTCAGCAAAAAGAGCCACACTGGCCTTGCTCTTGACAAATTAACGGGAGTTGTGCTTGGACCTGGACATAAAGGCAGCTCTACGCTGAGGCCCAATGTTTTGGAAGGTGACGAGGGTGGAATTAGAGGATGGAGCTGGAGGAAAGGAATGACCAAAACTGTCAGAATCCTTAGCAGCAAGAGAGTCTCCATGAAGAGTTAATTGGACAAAATGAGAGACAGGGGAAGAGGCGGAGGGGGAAAAGGGAGAAACAGTAGAAGCATTGATGGGATTTGGATTGGAAGGCATCCCATCAAACCTCATACCAGAAGAGCTAACCATGATCAGAAGGAAACCGAGTCTGTCGCACGGAAGAAAGAGTTGCCGGAGCTGATTTGGTGGAGACATTGGCATGGCTCAAATCACTGACACTAGCATCATGGCTGGAGGAGAATGCAATGGCAGCAACTCCAAGCCTCAATGCAGAGGCTGCATCGTCGTCAGTTGAGGCAGCAGGAGAGGCCACAGGGAAGTCACAAGCCAAGGCATTATTGGGAGGATCAGGAACTGCAGGGGGAACATCAGGAGAGACACCAGGGGAGGCATCAGTCTTGGCAGCATTGGGAGAGTCACCTCCAGGAGGAGCATCACTTGCAGGCGGTGAAGACTGGACATCAGTGAGATTGGAAGTGCCGGTTCGCTAAAGTATCCATGGATTGAGAGTCATCAAAGCCACCACCACCACTGTCAGCACGGGCTTGGAGGTTAAAGTGCAAATCCAGATCAAAAGTGAGGTCTGGGGCAAGGTCAACTGACAAGTCATCATCAACAAGTTCCCAATCTCTGGCATCCCCATCACCAAAAAAGGGAAGAGAGGCATCCTGCATTGGATCTGCAGCAGGTGCAGTTTCCACAACACAATTGACAGCAGCATCCCAATGGTAAGCTTCCATTTCAGTCAAGCATTCAGAAGAGAACCATTGTCTAACACAAGAACCATACTGAGCTTCCAGAAAAATAGGCAGGAAAGACAACATGGCCATTGCTTCAGCCTTGGTGGTGATGTTGTACAATGCAAGGATCTCGCCTCGGTATGAACTGGTATCAACAGACAGAAAAAGAGGCCATGACCAATTGTCACGGGTTCTGATGCCCATAAGCACACTGCGCAGTGTCTTCAAACCCAGCCCTTGGCCCAAGTCAACAGGAAGATCAAGATCAACTACCCCCAGAACAGGAGCAGTTTCATGGCTCTCAATAAATTTGGCTTGGCGGTGCTTAGCTTGGCGAACAGTCTTGAGCTTGGAAGGGGGAAGAGGTCTGTCAGAAGGATTGGTAGCTGTCTCAATAAACTTGTAGAATTTACCATCAGGGAGAGAGGCAATGTCAGAGGGTTTGCAACGATTGAACTGGGCTTTGAGGAGCCTAACAGTTTGGGCACGCTTTGTAGCATCACATAAAACATGAGCAGCCAGAACCGGATTGGGATCAGGTGTTCTGGAGTTGTCAAGGCTGATATTCTTCCTGATAACAGCAATAGGACAGGCCTGAAACCTGGGATGAGTCTGAAGCAATTCGTTGTAGTGGTCAAGATCAAAACTCTGCATGTAGGATCCAAGGAGAAAACCACAGGTGACAATAACTGGGGCCTGTATGTGGTCAAACTTCAAGTCCATGTCACGGTCTCTGAGTCTCTGGAGCAGCTGGGCAGACAATAGAGTCTCCAGGGAAACACTGTGTCCCACAAAGAAGCGTAGATGAGGAGCAGTTCTACTGCGAAGCCAGAGCTGAGCAACATACAATTCCAAGGTCTTCCTGTCAGGAAGTGTAGTCCAAAGCTTGGTAACAGGCTTGGCCTTGGGGTTGAGCCTGGCTCTTGAGGGAAAAACATACAACACCAGGCGCTTGTCAACAGTCCAAAGTAGATCCAAAGCTTCCTTGAGAGACTTGAGCAGTTCATCATACAGTTCCCCAGGGCGTTGTGACATCAACCTTGGAAGGGACAGAGTGACAAAAGAACTATGAGAACACTTGGTGCCAGCAGTGACATCCACTGGAGCCCGGGAATCACTTGAGCAAACCCCTCAGCGTTGGAGGAAATGCCCAGCAGAAGAGGACAAGACAGTAGCATCACCACCACCAGGAAGAAAGGACACTGATTTGGAAGTGGAAGTATCATCAACCGCAGTTGGCGCAGGTGGTGGAGGTCTCTTCTTGAAATGCCAGTGGGAGCCAAGTACCTGGTTAGCTGCCAACCAAACTTTGCCTTCAGTGCTGGGCAAAAGGTTGCCTTCACAGTACATGGTTTCAAAACACTCAGGTGACATCTTGGCCAAACCAATAAGACATCTCCTCAGAGCATGGCCGGAAGGTTGCTTGGTCCAGTCTTCAGAGGCTTGAAAGCAGAGAGTAGCAAGGGAAACCAGGGACTCCACAGAAGCAGTTCTCCACTCAGGATTGTCAGGAAAAGCGTGAGCATATGCTGGAGGGATGGCAGACTGACAGACATCATGGATGGATTTCTTGTCAGTTCCCATCTTTCTGGCTGAAGAAGTGAGTGGGACTTGGACACCCAGTCCATAGCCGGGATCCTGCTGGAGTTTTACGAAGAGTTTGGATGGGGGTGGGAATGGAAGCGCGACCATTAAAAGGCGCCTTACCGTAGAAGCACCAGAGGAAGGAATCTGAGTGAGCTTTGTTGGCAGCAGCCAGGGCTTTCTGGCGCAGGGCATGTCGCTCTGCAGACGGTGTGTCAGAAGCGAAATGCAAGAGTAGCTTGTTTCAGACTAGACTTGGAAGGAGAGACCTTGGAAGGAGGGTGCTTAGAGTCTGAGTGCTCAGAGCCGGGCTGACCATCCACTGACGTCTCACTGTTGGACTGCTCACTGCTGGGCTTCCCACTGTTGGATGTCCCACTGTTGGACTTCCCACTGTTGGACTCCCCACTGGTGGACTTCCCACTGTCAGACTTCCCACTGTCAGACTTCCCAATGTCAGACTGCCCACTGCCTGAATGCCCTGGGTCTGAATGCCCAGTGCCGGACTGCTCAGTGCTCATATCAACATCATCTAGTGCACCAGTAGACACAGCAGAAGTGAAGGACATGTCATCATCAGAAGGGAGCGAATCCCTAGCTGGACGGGGAGAGGGAGGGGGAGAGGGAGTAGCCTGAAGAACGGAACCAGCAGGTGGTCGGCGGGAAGGAGTCCCCATAAAGGCGCGTTTGTTTGAAGGAGTGGCAGCCAAGGGAGGCCTTTTTCGCCTGGAAGCTGGCGGGGGAAGAGGCATGGTGGGGCAAGTATAGGCTGAATAGGCGTGTTGGCTCGGGCGCTGGTAGGCTGTCAGTGTTAACCTGTATGTATATATACAGATGGGTGTATCCTGGAAACAAGGTACAGCAGCAACAACAAGGGTAACCTTGGTCTGGACAAGGAAAAGGTCCCTGGGGATCCAAAAAATATACTGGAGCACACCCACAACAGTCACCGGGGAACTCAGAAACTTTTGCTAAAAAATGAGCAAAATTTGTCTCACACTTGGAGCACAAAAACTCTGCGCGGAAGAACTCTGCAAATCGTGTAGGCTTGTACTAGTACTGTACTCGTAGCTTGAAAATTGTGCAAATTTGAACAATTTTGCAACTACTGCAAATCGTGTAGGCTTGGTAGCTAGTACTCCCAGTACTCGTAGCTTGAAAAATTGTGCAAATTTGAACAATTTTGCAACTAAGGTTACTGCAAATCGTGTAGGCTTGTAGGCTTGCAAATTCGAATCGTAAACGATTTGAATTGAGATACAGCAGCCCCCCAGGGAAGTTAGTAGCTTGAAAACAGGGGCTTTAGTAGGAACACTTAGGGACCGGGGGATATCAATGGCAGGGCACACTTAAAAGGCTCAGGAGGGAACTTGAAGTTCAAACTCGCGAGTACTTATAAGTGGAAACAGTATCCAGGGGCAATTGGCTCGAAAACAGGTACCTTGAGCGAGACACTTAGGGACCAGGGAAGCTGCTTGCTTGAAAACAGGGGCTTTAGTAGAAACACCTAGGGACCAGGGGGAGGCTCGTGTCTTGAAAACAGTGTCGAACTTGAAGTTCAAGTTGGGGTTGCTTAATAGCAAAAACACTTAGGGACCAGAGAAACTGTAGTCTTGAAAACAAGGGGCGATTGTAGCTGTAGTCTTGGAAACAGGAGTGCACTAAGTGGGAGGTGTAACACTCTAAGGTAGAAAATTCGGAGTAGTATGAATAATTGTGTGTTATTTCACTTTACGAGATGGGATTGAAATTAAAGAGATAAAATAATGATCGATGAGGTCATCGCGATCTCTTTATATAACTACATCCCTGTATATAACATATATTCTGTATGTAACCTTAATCTTACGATCGCTCTCTTCTGCATGCCCATCCATACATACCGGATATCCATACATGTATATCATACATATAGGAATCGATTGAATCCCATGTGGGATTTGGTTAATTATTAATTCGTAACTACTAGCCTACGCTAGCATGTTACATAGTGCCTCATGATTGAACGAATCCTACAATTAAGCCGACCAGTGACTCATGGAACAATCTGAGTCATTTGATTGGCTTGATTCGATAGTAGGGGATTCATTCGCTGGTTCCCGATATGGCGTGAGCTTTCGGATATTCACTGTTTCCACTACTGAGGGAGCTCGTTGTAACTTTACAGTTCCATTCGTATTGACTTGCGTGATTGGAAAGGGACCAAGCTTCCTGGGTTGCAGCTTGTCCGGATCTGGCTCTTGGATCCATACCTTGTCATTGACTTGGAAGGTATGGTTGATACGCTTGGCATTATCTCTGAGTAGATTTTTGTTAATCCCCTGTTGCCGGAGCTGCTGCAGGGCTACCAGATTGGCTGTCAAGGGGAGATCCACTAGCATGTCCCGATTGAACACCAGTGACCCTGGAGAGGCTTGTAAGGAGGCATTCACTGCGCATCTGGAGGCATGCATGCAGGTCGCAAGCGCGTTGTCCATGAGTTGACTAGCTCTAGTGTTGGCTTGAGGGGGATTGACATGCACTAAGACTCTCAGGATATCAGCCACTGTATGATGGACTCTTTCACAGATGGCGTTAGACTGTGGGTTCTTCACTGTAGTGGGAATGGACTGAATACCATACTGCTTGAGAGTAGTCTGGAACTCAGCGCCTAGAAACTCGCCACCATTGTCATGAACACATCTGATAGGTCTTGGGTATCTTGAGAGCCAACAGTTCTTGAATTGATCAGAGACATGCTGAGAAGATTTGTCTCTGATCCGGATGATTTCAAGTAGATTGGTGACTGGATCAATACAAGTTAGGGCTTTGAAGTTGTAGTTCTTGCCCTGCGCTGTGATCTTCCATGGGCCTATTAGGTCCACATGCACCTCGTTGAATGGTGCTAATGGGGCTTCTTTCGGTGGTAGTTTCCCATACTTGGAGTGCTGGTTTTTATATTTGATGCAGTTATCGGGGCAGATGTAGGTCTTGCAAAGGTTCGAGAGGTTGTCAATGTAGAATCTTGCTG
Organism: Pseudo-nitzschia pungens; assembly: GCA_037355855.1. NCBI lineage: Eukaryota > Bacillariophyta > Bacillariophyceae > Bacillariales > Bacillariaceae > Pseudo-nitzschia > Pseudo-nitzschia pungens. The sequence goes on along the minus strand of CM074760.1, from coordinate 4,958,317 downwards.
AGATGGTTTGATATATCCTGGTGGATCCACAATGACCCAACAGGAGATGATACCATCTGATGGTATCGTCAGCGAGAGAGCTTGGTATGTATATTTTCCAGCTGTCTGGATTAGATTGGTTGGCATAGCAGAGGATGTGGTTGCCTTCTAATTCTTGATAGAAGAAGGTTTTGGATTGGATCTTGAACTTGATGGTAGGATCCTTTTGCTGATGGAGATAGATGTTGGAATAGTTCACCGGGCATTCCAAGTCCTGGTTGTTTGGTAGATTGACTAGGCACTCATTGTTCAGCAAGCAGGCTTGTAATTCCTGGTCTGCGTCATTGCATAAGTGCCGGAAGAGATTGGGGAACTCTGTTAAAAACAGTTCTTCATCTTGTTTAGGGACCTCAAGTTTCAAGAAATCGATTAAGGTGCCCTTTGTGAGGGCTTTCTTCCCTTCAGTAGGTGGATCCATCCTGGGGAGTCTGGAGAAGGCGTCAGCAAGAACATTCTTTTTGCCTTCCACATAAGTGAGGTTGACACCAAATTCTTCAAGGAATAGTCTCCACCGGAGGACTCGTTGGACCGATAAGGTTCTGAAGGTAAGGTTCTTATGGTCGGTGTATACATTGATGACACCACCAAGTAGCATTTTTCTGTACTCTTTGCAGCAGAGTACAATAGCAAGGAGTTCTTTTTCCATAGTCGTGTAATTCTTTTGGGCATCAGATAGTTTCTTGGACCAGTATGCGATAGGCTTGCCATCTTGTATTATAGCAGCCCCAAGTTGCAGGTCTGAGGCATCAGTGTACAGTTCAAAGGGCTTGTTAAGGTCTGGATAGGTGTTCAGCGCATCCGCTGCCACCATTGCTTTCATCTCTTGAAAGGCTCTGTCTTGAGCAGGTCCCCAAGTGAAGGCTGAAGGAGCCTTTCTTTGCTTGCCTTTGATGGCAGCTGGTTGAGGCGCCTGCTTCTTGGGGGTTCCAGTAATATCAAAGAGAGGAGCTAGGACATGAGATCTTCGGGGCCACATGTCTCGGTAGTATCCTACTGCGCCGAGGAAGGATTTGACTTGAGTGACAGTGCGCGGCCGGTCCATATGTAGGATGGCTTCAATCTTTTTGCGCCATGGCTTGACTGCTGTTGGAGTCATCCAATAGCCTAGGAAGTCAGTCTCTTGTACAGCCCAGTCACACTTGAGTGGGTTGCATTTAAGTCCATTTTGGTTGAGCCGGTCTAGGATCTTGTCAATTGTTTTCATGTGGAGGTCAAAGGATCCGTCAGTCCATATACCAATATCATCAATATAAACAGTGCAGTCAGTGTCTTGTAGAATATCTTCCATTAGTTGTTGAGCAACATCTGGAGAGACTTTGACACCCATTGGTAGTCTTTGATATTCATAGCAACCATATGGCGTCACTATGGTACAAAGTTTCTTGCTTGCATCATCCAGTTCAAAGCAGTAGTATTGCATGGACAAATCGATCTTGGTGAAGTGAGTATATTTGCCACGCTTGTTCATGATGTCTTGTATCCGGGGGATTGGATAAGGACGTCTCTCAAGAAGTTCATTGAGTTCTCTGAAGTCTGATACCCATCTAACTCTGTTGTCCTTCTTTGGAACAATAAAGGTAGGGAATGCCCATTCAGCTGGTCCAGTGCATCGCTTGAGGACTCCATCATTGCAAAGATTCTGGAGCTCCCTTTTGAATAGGTCTTCTCGTTTGTATGCAACTGGATAAGGCTTCTTGTGTATGGGTTTGGATCCGGGCTTCAGTCTTAGAGAGATCTTCTTGTGGGGGTACTTGCCAAGTTCTCCATTGAAGACGTTTGGATACTTGTCTAGTATTGCTTGGAACTGTTGCTGCTCTGTTTTAGACATGTGGGACTGTTGCTGTGCGACTGTCGATGGGTCTGTTTCTTGGTAGGCTCTATCTAAGATCACTTTGGACTTGTATGGATTCGCGAAGGAGAGATCATCAGCAAAGAGTTCAGCATCCTCGAGTTCTTCCATGAGCATGTTGTAGTCGGGCTCATGATATAAGGATGTATCCTTCATAGGAATGGTTCTATCCATCCACTGAACTGCTCCTTCTTTGAATAGGAGGTTGACCTTTGCTAGGTGGAGAAAGTCTCTGCCTAGTATTAGATCATATCTGCAGTTGGGGGAATGGAAGAGCCTTGCTTCTTGTTTGTCGATGGTATAGTTGCCGAATTCTTGTAGCTTGAGGTTCTTCATGATAATATATTCTGTAGTGTCGAAGCTTCCATTTGCTGTTGTGGTTAGGACTCGATGCTTGCTTCGGATTGGTAGTGTGCCAAATGGTAGTGCTCTCTTGTTAATTAGAGTTCCGGAGGATCCACTATCGAGTAGTGCGAGTAGTGGTCTTGATTTCGTTGGTATGCCTTGTATATACTGTACTGTAGTTAGAAGAATAGGAGCCACGTTGCTCTTGTTCGGGGATGCCTGTTCTGCTGTATTTTTGGTTGTATTTCCAGCAGTCGACAGCAGCTTTGAATAATTTTGCTCCAGCGCACCTCCTTTGGTGTATTCTTTGGAGTTTTGGGTGTTGCAATAGAGATTTTTTGCTGTACCCGTGGACCAATTCCTTGCTAGAGACACGAGTGGTCTACTTATTGCTGCTGCTGTCTTATTTCGATCGATCGCGTTGATCGATGCTGATGCGTCTGTTGTACCCTTGGATCGATTCGGATCCGTGTTGTTCGATTGGTTCTCTGTAGCAGAGAATCGAACTGTTTTTGTTGTTGTTGCTGCTGTTGCAGGCTTTGCTAAGCTTTCAACAGGACTCCGTCCTGTAGGTTCCTTCCCCTCTTTATCCGGGAGATCTCCTCCATGCGTCATCCCAGACAGCAGGGCTGTGCTGGCATCCAGTTCCTGGGGAGCTGGAGGCAAGGTGATTGCTGGTTTAGGCGAAGCTCGGGGCTTCTTTGGAGGCTTGGAGCCTTTGGAGACTCAGGGGAGCCACACAAGTTCCCCATCGATGCTCCGTTCGGTTCGACCACCATGATTGGCATGGTATTCTTCAATTGCAGCCTCTCGGGCTGCATTCATGTGAGCTTGGAAGGTTTCGTTGCTTCCTGGTATCATGAGCGCCTGAGTTTGAAGGTGGAAGGACTCCGTTTGGTTGCTGGAGCCTTTGTTGTGGTTCTTCGAGAATCTGTTCTTGGGACACTCAGACCAGTCATGATTGTGACCGGGGATCCGGCAGGGATTGGACTTCTTCTTGTTTTGGTTTCCTTTGTGGTTGCTGGAATTGTGATTGCGTTTTCGGGAGTTGCTGTTGTTGTTCGAGCGCTTTTGCTGCTTGTGGGTGTTCTTGTTGTTTTTCTTGTTTGCTTGGCGCTCGTGACAGCTCATGTGGTCCACAATGTGCTGGACCGTGGTGTTCTCCTGGATTCCACTGTGGATGATGCCATAGCTCTCGATCCATGCTGAGGGAAAGGAATGGAGGAGAATGGTGAGTTTCTCCACTCTAGACAGAGGCGCGCTGCTTCCATCTAGTTTCTGGGTATATTTCATGAGGATAAGGATCCGGTCTGCGTGCTCTTTGCATGTGACGGATGGAGTCTTCCTGCACTCCGCGCTTCGAAGATAATTATGCATGATGTCCCGAGCGTCTCTGGCTGTTGCAGTAGAGCTTGGTGAAGTCTAGGAAGGCTTGGTCATATCCACCAATCTCCTCTTGCTCGTATTGGTATTCTTCTGGGTCCAATGGATCCTTTATCATGTCGTTGTACTTGCTTTGCGCGTCCGTGGTGAGGCAGCGGCTGAAGTGTGTGAGATATAGGTTGATTGGTAATCTCAGGAGCTTGGCTGCGTTTCTGAAAGACTCTTCCACGAAAAGTAGTTCTTCTAAGCCTCCGGTTTCAGTGAACAGGGGGACTTTCATGCTGTCGGTTCGATCCTCATCGACATTGTACAGGGTGAAGAGTTTTGGCTTGGTTCGATCGAAGGAGCTCTTGTAGGCAATAGGGGGATCTCTGTAGATTCCGGCCATGGTTAAAGGAGATAAGGAGGTTGCTCTTGTCAAGGACCCGAAGTGGTCCTGTTATTGAGTTTGTTGATGAGTTTGGATTCAGTACTGAATACTACTGTCTTTCTACGTGAAGCGGACAGTAATTACTGTGTAACACTCTAAGGTAGAAAATTCGGAGTAGTATGAATAATTGTGTGTTATTTCACTTTACGAGATGGGATTGAAATTAAAGAGATAAAATAATGATCGATGAGGTCATCGCGATCTCTTTATATAACTACATCCCTGTATATAACATATATTCTGTATGTAACCTTAATCTTACGATCGCTCTCTTCTGCATGCCCATCCATACATACCGGATATCCATACATGTATATCATACATATAGGAATCGATTGAATCCCATGTGGGATTTGGTTAATTATTAATTCGTAACTACTAGCCTACGCTAGCATGTTACAGGAGGTACTTAGGGATCGGGTGGTCTTTGCTTGGAAACAGATGTAGTAGGGGGAGCCTTTAAGCGAAAACACTTAGGGACTGGGGGGCTTGGCTAGGAAACAGGGTAGCTCTTAAGTGAAAGGTACTTAAGAAGCAGGAGGCTATTGGCTTGAAAATAGGGAGTAAACTGGAAGATATGCTCGCGAGGAACCTTCTAGAAGGGGGGGTATGTATGTGTTCGACAACTTCAATTTGAAAAGACTTAGGGAACTCAGCAAGGAACCTTGAAGAATGTAGAACGTTACGTGGATATCACTTAAGGGGCTTGAAAGACTGTATAGCGTTAAATAATAAGGTAGCTTGAAAACAGATCGAAAAACAAACCGAGCTCGGAAGCGAAACAGAATCAGCTGTAGAAATTAGTACTGGAAGCTCTGTAGAAAATTATGTGTCCTTGTTTTCGTGTTGCTGCTGTTGTTGTTGCCGAATCAATCGACCGACCGGCAGAGGAAACAAGCAACCACAGCAACCAAAGGGAGCAAGGAGCAGCCAAACAAACAGCAGAATCAGATAGGGGAGGTCTCTATTAATAGGTGTAGTGCTTGGTTTTGTTGTAGGAGCTTTAGAAGTGAGTGAGATATCAAAGGGGAAAGTTGTGTAGAAATATACGTGTTTTAAGTACTGGAACATCGGAACGTCGGACAAAATCGCTGCGTCGCAAAATTGTTCTTTTTCCATAGTGGTATAATTCTTTTGGGCAGTTTCTTGGACCAATAAGCAATGGGCTTGCCATCTTGTAGTATGGCAGCGCCAAGCTGGAGGTCTGAGGCATCGGTGTACAGTTCAAAGGGCTTGTTAAGGTCTGGATAGGTGTTCAGCGCATCTGCTGCCACCATAGCTTTCATTTCTTGAAAGGCTTTGTCTTGAGCAGGGCCCAAAGTGAAAGCTGAAGGTGCTTTTCGTTGCTTGCCTTTGATGGTAACTGCTTGAGGAGTTTTCTTGGGACCACCAGTAATATCAAAGAGAGGAGCTAGAACATGAGACCTTCAAGACCACATGTCCCTGTAGTATCCTAATGCTCCTAGAAAGGACTTGACTTGAGTGACAGTTTGAGGTCAATCCATATGTAGGATGGCTTCAATCTTCTTTCTCCAAGGCTTAACTGCTGTAGGCGTCATCCAGTAACCAAGGAAGTCAGTTTCTTGTACAGCCCAATCACACTTGAGTGGGTTGCACTTGAGTCCATTTTGGTTGAGCCTGTCAAGAATCTTGTCGATGGTTTTCATGCGGAGATCAAAGGATCCATTAGTCCATATGCCAATGTCGTCAATATAGACAGTGCAGTCAGTGTCTTGTAGTATATCTTCCATAAGCTTTTGAGCAACATCTAGGGAGACTTTAACTCCCATTGGTAGGCGTTGGTACTCATAGCATCCATATGGAGTTACTATGGTGCAGAGCTTTTTGCTTGCGTCATCCTGTAACATGCTAGCGTACGCCAGTAGGTTACAATTTAATAATTAACCGAAATCCCATATGGGAATTGGATATAACAATATCCATATAGGTATATGTCATATGTACATGTACCTAATGGATGGTCGAGTCCCAGATTAAGATATATGCCTAATCGTACGGCTCGACAAAGGATTAACATTTATGGCAGGAGCATGCCTAATTTGGTTATGGTCATGCGCATGCCAACATCAAAAATTTCATGTACTTCGATTGTCAATATTTTTGTAAATTCTCTAATCACACACAATTATTCATACTACTCCGAATTTCTACCTTAGAGTGTTACACAGTAATTACTGTCCACTTTCATGTAGAAAGACAGTAGTATTCAGTACTGAATCAAAACTAATCAACATCCTCAACAACAGGACCACCTTGTATCCCTGACAAGAGTAAAGACTATCGACTAAAGCTCCAAGACCCAAACAAAGAACCATGGCCGGCATCTACAGGGATCCACCCATCACCTACAAGAGCTCGTTCGACAGCTCCAAACCCAAGCTCGTGACCCTATCAGTTTACAATTCCGAAGATCACTCGGATAGTGTCAAGGTGCCCCTTTTCACTGACAAGGGGGGACTAGAAGAACTCCTCCACACTGAAGAGGCCTTCATAAACGCCGCAGAAGACATCACCATCCCAGACTCAGCACTCATTTGATACTTCGGTCGATGCCTCTGCGTAGACTCACAGACAAAATGGAGAGCACTAACACAAGCAACTCACCCTAACAATCAGCGAGTGTATCCACTTACAAAAGAAGGGTACACCTCAGTCTTCCAGGCCTTCATTAAACTATACTGCAATGCTGAAGACGCCAGTTGGGGTTGGGGTTGTTAAGTTCAAAGCAGTAGTATTGCTTGGACAAGTCAATCTTGGTGAAGTGAGTGTACTTGCCTCTCTTGTTCATGATGTCCTGTATTCTAGGTATTGGGTAAGGGTTCAAGAATTCATTGAGTTCTCTGAAGTCTGATACCCATCTAACTCTGTTGTCTTTCTTTGGTACTATGAAGTTTGGAAATGCCCACTCAGCTGGTCCAGTGCATCATTTGAGTACTCCATCACTACAAAGATTCTGGAGCTCCCTTTTGAATAGGTCTTCTCTTTTGTATGCAACTGGATAAGGCTTCTTGTGTATGGGTTTGGATCCGGGCTTCAGTCTTAGAGAAATCTTCTTGTGAGGATATTTGCCAAGTTCTCCGTTGAAGATGTTGGGGTACTTGTTTAGTATTGCTTGGAACTGCTGCTACTCTGCTTTGGACATGTGGGACTGTTGCTGTGCTACTGTTGATGGATCTGTTTCTTGATAGGCTCTGTCTAAGATGACTTTGGACTTGTATGGATTGGCAAAGGAGAGGTCATCAGCAAAGAGTTCAGCGTCGTCCAGTTCTTCCATGAGCATGGTGTAGTTTGCTTCATGGTATAGAGAGGTATCCTTCATAGGAACGGTTCTATCCATCCATTGAACTGCTCCAGTATTGAATAGGATATTAATCTTTGCTAGGTGGAGGAAGTCTCTGCCTAGTATCAGATCATATTTGCAGTTGGGTGAATGGAAGAGCCTTGCTTGTTGTCGGTCTATGGTATAGTTGCCAAACTCTTGTAGCTTGATATTCTTCATGATAATATACTCTGTGGTATCGAAGCTTCCATTTGCTGTAGTTGTCATGACTTGGTGCTTGCTTCTGATTGGTAGTGCGCCAAATGGTAGAGACCTTTTGTTAATTAGTGTTCCTGAAGATCCACTATCGAGTAGTGCAAGTAGTGGTCTTGCTTTGAGAGGGATGCCTTGTATGTATTGTACATTGGTTAAAAGAATAAGAGCCACGTTGCTCTTATCCGATGCCTGTTCTGCTGGATTTCCAGCAGTCAACAGCAGTTTCAAATAATTTTGCTCCAGCGCACCTCCTTCGGTGTAGTCTTTGGAGTTTCCGGTATTGAAATAGAGATTTTTTGCTGTACCTGTGGACCAATTCCTTGCCAAGGACAAGAGTGGTCCATTTGTTACTGCTGCCTTATAATCGATTACCGTGTCGATCAATTTGTTTGATGCGTCTGTACATGTGGATCGATTCATTTGATTCAGATCCATGTTCGAATTGCTCTTTATAGAGAATCAAACTGTTTTTGTTGCAGTTGGTGCTGCATTTGTATTTGCAGTCTTTGCTGAGCGCTCAACAGGACTCCATCCTGTAGGTTCCTTCCCCTCTTACTCCAGGAGATCTCCTCCATGTGTCATTCCAGACAGCTGTGCTGTGCCAGCATCCAGGGCCTGTGGCACCGGAGGCATGGTGATTGCTTCTTTTGATGGACCCTTGGGTCTCTTTTTGGAGTGCTGTTGCACTCATGGAAGCCAAACTAAGTCACCATCGATACTGCGTTCAGTGCGTCCTCCATGGAGTGGAAATTCTCCACTGCTGTATCCATTGCGGCCTGGATACAAGCTTGGAAGGACTCATTGGTTGCTGAAGTTGATCGATTTGAATTGGAGTTATTGGTTCCTTTGTAGTTCTTTGAGAACTTGTTGTTTGGGCACTCAGACCAATCATGATTATGGCCTGGGATTCTGCATGGATTGGACTTCTTTTTATTCTTGTTTTGGTTTCCTTTGTGGTTGCCAGAGCGTTTCTTGTTGTTGTTGTTGTTGTTGTTGTTGTTGGAACTGTTAGAACTGTTGGGACATCTCCCATTGTTCTTGTTGTTCTTCTGCTTGCTGAGTTGGTCCGGGCTGCTCATATGATCAACAATGAATTGGGCTGTGGTTTCTCTTGTAATGCCAAGGTGGATTTGAACATAGTCTTTGATCCAGCTATTGGGGTAGCTGTGGACGAGAATGGTGAGTTGCTGGAGGTGATCCAGATTGGTGACATAACCATGTAGTTTTGCAGTGTATTTCATGAGGATAAGGAGTCTATCAGTGTGATCCTTGCAGGTGGCCTCCACTTTCTTTTTGCATGCCGGACTTCTTAGATAGATGTGCATGAGGTCTCAGGCGTCTTCAGCATTGCAGTATAGTTTAATGAAAGCTTTGAAAGCTGTGTCGAAGCTGTCTTGTGTGAGTGGATAAAGTCTTTGGTTGGTGTTTCCTTGCGTTGTCCACTTGGTCTGGGCATCAACGCAGAGGCATCTTCCGAAGTATCTGATGAGAGAGGAGTTTGGAATGCTTATGTCTTCTACTGCATTCAGAAAGGCTTCTTCAGTGTGGAGGAGTTCTTCAAGTCCCCCTTTGTCTGTGAAGAGTGGGACCTTAATGCTGTCCAGATGATCGTCTGAATCGTAAATGGATAGAGTGACGAGTTTTGGTTTGGAGCTATCAAACAAGCTCTTATAAGAGACTGGGGGATCCCTGTAGATGCCGGCCATGGTTGACTTAAAGGATGATTTGATTTGCTTGTTGGAGATACAAGGTGCCTCTGTTGTTGAAGCTATCGATGTTTTCTGTTGTGGTTTAACTCAGGACTGAATTCTACTGTTCCTACCTAAAAGTGGAAAGTAATTACTGTGTAACACTCTAGGGTAGAAATTCAGAGTAGTAGTAGTAGTAAATAATTGTGTGTACTTAGAGAATTTACAAAATATTGACAATCGGAATACATGAACTTTTCAATGTTGGCATGTGTATGACCATTACCAAATTAGGCATGCTTTTGCCATAAATGTTTATCCATTGTCGAGCTGTACAATTAGGCATATATATATATATATATATTAATCTGGGACTCGACCGTAGATTGGGACGTGTACATATGATATGTACATACATGGATATCTTTATATTTGATTCCCATATTGGATTCGCTTAATTATCCAACCGTAACTCTACTAGCTTACACTAGCATGTTACAGTGGTCTTCTCTCTGGCATTGCATCCAGGCTAACTACTACTCCCTGATTGGTAGCAAGCGTTCTCCCAAACGTTATCCATCAGTTCTTTCTCACTTGCCGGGATCTCTGGATGTACTGTGATGAATGTCTTCATGGTCCTGGGGGAACACTTGAGGGTAAACAACACCACTCTCTTGGTGCTTCCACTTCATCTGGACTGGCCATTGGTACTGCTGATGCTCTTCCCCACTCTCACTTCCTTCTACAAGCTCCCCTCCAAGTCCTTAAAGGTTAGGAAACATTTTGCAGCACCCGTCTAACCTGCACAGTCATACCAACAGGAGGCTGCCCTGATGCATGTTTGGCTTAGTGGGTCCTAGGCATGCTGGCTTTGCCTCTTTTTTCTTGGTCTTGTTAATCCAGACTTGGTGCTTCTTCTGTTTCTTATCCAGTACCATACAAATTCCCTACTACTGGGAACTTCTCCATATTGAAGGTACCCATACAACAGTGGATATTATTTTTTGCGCATTTTTTGCATATGTTTTGTGTTGGCAGCATTTGCCATCCTTATGCTGAATTTTGCTACGTAGAGTTGTTTTCTACAGTAACAGTACTACAAGCCTGCCCTCACCTACTTTGAGCCCTCCACGCTGCGCCATAATTATTGACTGCATTATGTACTGCTACCTACCTATGGTATGAGTACCTTTGAAAGCAAGCCATGGAGAAAGAACAAGCAGCAGAAAAAGGACAGTCACTAATAAATGACAGGAACTGAAACAATGCATCATCAAATAATGACTTATCTGAGGCAATATATGGGAAATTTCTACCATTCTACTGCCAATAGGCCTCACCCTATGTATGGTAGGGACTATGAAAAAAGTCTGAGTCAGTTGTGCAAGAACTTAAAAAAACAATCGACTGACAGGGGGTTTGAAGAAACCTACAGTATGCATGTGCTCTGTAAATAAATCATAATTCACATGACAACACCAAGCAATAGGTTTCAATGGAAAGTACTTTGTTTCAACAGAATCCTTTATCTCCATGGATGGCAATGAGGAAGCACAGATTGCTCACATGAAGTCCCAGTCTCAGTCTTTTGGCTCTCAACTCAGGGCTTCCAAGTGTGAGAAGCGCGCATCTCTCTACACCTTCAAGTATTCTTTCATGAAGTCTGTTGAATACCCCATGCCTGTCACGCAACTTGATGAGGCCACCTGGACTAAGATAATCCACCCAGCTCTTGTTCCTGTGCTGAATAAAGCAGGGATGTCACAGACATTTCCTAGACATGTGTTCTACGGTCCTTCCCTCTATCAAGGCTTTGGTTTCATCCATCCATACCTCCTCCAAGAGTTTAGTCATATTGCCACCCTCTTTCAGGAATCTGTCAGGTCCTCACAAACTGGTAGGATTCTCAGGCTAACTGCTGAGTCTCTCCGGCTTGAACTTGGACTTCCTCTCCATCTTGGTGTCACACCATATCATCCCTTTGCTTCATACGTCACTCCCTGCTGGTACAAACATGTGTGGAAGTTTTTCTCTGTTCACCCTGTGAGCTTGTTTGAAGACTTCCCAGATCTTCCTCTGTTACGTTCCAATGACTGTTATCTCATGCAAGCCTTTGTCAACTCTGGCTTCAGAGGTGCTGACTTGTCCCTCTTGAATCACATGCGCATGTCACTCAAGGCTATCTCCCTTGCTGATATTTGTACTCCAGATGGGAAAAGACTCTCACCCATGGCCTTCCAGCTGACATCCTCTAATCACTTGAGGGATCATCTTGACTGGCCTAGATGTCCTCCATCTTGGCCTCCAGCAGCAAAGCGCTTATGGACTAAGGCTCTTCAGACCAGTTTTCTTCCCCCCTGTCCACCCCCTGCAGCCAGGGCACTGGCTCCTTCTTTTCATCTTGGGCATTGGCTCTCTCCCCAGACAGCTTCTCTTTGGCCTTGGTTTTTGTCTCCATCCACCAACAGACTATTCTTCAAAACTTCTACTGGCTGGATTGTGAGCACCTCCCAGGGCAGGGGCAGATACAGGGTCACTTCTGAACTCTTTTCTGACAAACCAGCCTGTGCTGATGTGCTTGTCTGCCCTGTTATTTGTGGACAAGTTGTACGCGTTGTTGGGTCTTCAGCCTTTGTTTCTGAACCTCCTGACATGGATCCTCTGGAGTACAATCCATTTGATTCTCTTCCAGACTCCCCAGTAGATGCCTTTGATGCACTCTGTGCGTCTCCAAGAGTACTTCTCCACAAATATTCCCTACCACAGGCTGGCTGTCAGCACCTTGTTGATGCTATTGAGAGTGGTACTGCCAGTGCTGTATGTGATGGTTCATTTGATCCTTCTCAGAGGAACTTCTGCTTTCATTTTGTCACCCAATACCTCCACCAAGTCTGCTTCATTGTTCCTCACTGGCTGTAATTTTGTCAGTGGATCCCCTGAGGATCAATCATCCTATAGGAGTGAGCTGGCAGGCATCCTTGGGGTTCTCACCTGTTGCACTGCTCTGGTGAGTCTTTTTGATATTGCTTCTGGCTCTATCACTATTGCTCTGGATGGTGACACAGCTCTCAAACAGGCTCAGGGATCATGGCCATTGGTTATTTCCCAGAAGTCTTTTGATTATGTTTATGTCATCAGAAACATGATTTCTGCCCTGCCAATCTCTGTGCACTTTCAGTGGGTTCAGGGCCATCAAGCTGGAATCTTTCTTGATTGGTGGGCCCTTCGCAATCATCAGGTTGACAGCATGGCCAAGGCATTTCTCTCTGTCCATAGAGCTTCTGCCCATCACTATCCCAGACTTGTGTTTGAGCCTTGGGCATTTTCTCTCAAGGGATGCAAGTGTTCAAGGTTTGATCAGAATGCTTTGCATGTTGCCATTTCTGGTCCTCCTCCTCTTCAATATTGGCAGACCCACCATGATATTCCCATTCCACAACCTGTTTTGAGTTCCATCCATTGGTGTGCCCATCTGTCTGCCTTCAAGCGTCTACCTCCTGGCATGCAAAGGTGGTTTGTCAAATTTGCTTCTGGATGCATTGGTGTTGGCAACCAGCTACTTCACTACCAGTATCAGGATCACTCCAGGTGCCCATTGTGTGATGCAGACAACGAGAAGGTTTCTCATGTGCTCTCCTGCAAGGACACTGGGGCAGTACAGCACAGTGTGTCAGCTTTCAAGGGACCACTGCAGAAGAGGCTTGAAGTTGAACAAACTGATCCCTCATTGGTGGCTGCCATTGTGGATCTTCTCACCAGAGTTCGGAAGGGCCAGAGAATTTATCCATCATCCTACTCACCTGAAATTGCTTCTGCTGTCAGGGCACAGAGGACAATTGGTTGGCACAACTGGCTTCTTGGTAGGTGGTCTCCTCGCTGGTACCAAATCCAGGCTGACTACTACTCCCACATTGGAAGCAAGCGCTCTCCCAAATGTTGGGCCACAGCTATCATCCATCAGTTCTTTCTTACCTCCTGGGATCTTTGGACCTACAGAAATGAACGACTCCATGGTCCTGGGGGTACCCTGGATGCTGAACAACACCAATCTCTTGATGCTTCCATCACCTCAGAATTGGCAATTGGTGCAGCTGGTGCACTTCCCCAGTCACACTCCCTGTTACAAACCCCTTTCCAAGTCCTACAAGGTTACACCCTGACTGCCAAGAGGCAGTGGCTTACAACCATCCACCTTGCCAGGAAGCAGTATGCAGCGCCTGTCCCACCAGTGCAGCCATACCAACAAGAGGCTGCTCTTCTCAGAGCCTGGCTTACTGGACCTCAGGGTTGATACCACTTTGTACCTTGGTTTTGTCTTCTGTTCCTGCTTCTCATCCTGTCATTTACCTTCTGATACTGGATGTTATCCCAATATCCACATTCCCATCTCACTTTCTCTCAAGTCCCTATTTTGTGGGACTTGTATGTCTTTTTCCCTGCCTGATGTTCAAGGTTTGTTTGAAAAATTTGTCGTTCTGCCACTTGGGGTCCTGACTCTTCGATGGAGGCGACGTTAAAGTCTGGTTACAGACTGAGTAATTTAGTTTCACCTTTGGTGATTAAAGTTATTTAAATACGTATATTATTATTGTTTCAACAGAATCCACTTTGATGGAACAGACATTTTGTTGGTGCTATACAGTGCAATATTAGTGCCTTAATATCAATAAAGTAGTTTTGGTGGTGGCGTAATGTCCTTATGAAGTAGATTCTTACTCAATTGTTCCATGGAAGGAATGAACCAAAGTAGTTTTCTAAAACATTTTTTATCAAAGTAGTTTTCAGCAAAACAAAGTAGTTTCTTAAGAGCCCGTACCAGTAAGAAAAATGTCACTTTGGGGGGTAGATTGGAAAATGGCGCACTCAGAGTATCACCGGGGGAAGGTTCCGGATGCCAGTTTTCTGTTTCTTCTATATATGGATAGAGGAGCGCTGGAGGTCCAGTTGCTTAAGACTGAGTGGAACCATTCCAACCAGAGGTGCCATTTACACTCAGTATGCTGTGTTATAAGTGATTTTCATGTGAATTCTAGTATTTCTGGACTCGGGATTAGTAAACAAGAGAAACTATCACCCGACGCGTGGCGCGCCAAAATTATCTAAGCCTCATATAAGCCGATCTTGTAAAAATTCGAGTCCCGTTGAGAAAACGTCAATCTTTTCTGTTGAAAATAGGTGATAAAGTGAGGTTGATAATGGTTGGATTATCAACACTTTCATAGAACCTCCTTCGGGCGCATAGACTAAAAGACCACTATCTAAAGGGCTGTGGTGGTGCGCCGGTCTGGGAAGCTTCTGCAGAAATTTTGAAAATTGCCATAGAGGTGCCGAATACACACGTTTTTTTACTGGTACGGGCTCTTAAGTAGTTTGCAGCAAAACAAAGTACTGTAGTTTCTTAATCTGTGCAATATTTAATACTGTCCATAACATTTCAAATGAAGCACTTTTTGGTGTGTTAAAGTAAGTTTTGAACTACTGAGGTAATTACTTAATCAAAATAGATAATTCTACCCAAGTATGTTAACAAAGTAGCTTTTTTAGAATCTACTTCATTTATTGACCTCGCCCCACCAAAACTACTTTATTCTGTGATATTTAAGACACTAAACAACTTTGTGGATGTCTGTTCCATCCAAGTAGATTCTGTTTAGAAAGGAAGGAAGTTCCGTTGACACAGTACATTTTTGTTGCGCACGTTGAATAAAACTGGTTTCGTCCAACCCCTGTAACCTAATTTTTTTGACGTATTCAATGAACTCCCGGACTGTTGTGAAAATAATATTCGTACAACGGACAGACAAGAATACAATTGAAATAATCGAATGATCAAACAAAAAAAAGTATCCAGGACCAACTTTATTTCAGATCATAAAGAGAAGAGAAAATATCACAGAGAAAAGACAGTTTTCAGATCAACTCACTTTTCTTGATTTTATCCAATTCAAAACCGATAGAATAAGATAATCACAATCAGAAGCAACACCATTGTCTACATATTTCGTCATATAGCAAAGTGACCATAGAGTGCTTTATTACAACGTAAAATCAAGAAAAGGCGTAAAACAAACAAACACACTTATCAAGGAGATAAAGGTGAGAAGGAACACGATATCATGAACAAGGAATCATTGACCGTTTCGGACAAGAAGTCTGACAATGACACCAGCAAGAAGCAAGCCACATGGGGCAAAAACAAAAGCCAAAACAAGAACTCGACCTCCAAGAAGTTCCAAGGTGGAACCACAGGACTTGAAGACCACATCTTCTTTTATGGAAAAGGGATGAATGCCAAATGGTTGACCTCAAGATAGAAGCTTCTCAACTACATCGGGAAGAAGTACTCCATGAGCGAAGCAACCTCAATCGAAACCGGCAAACTAAACCTCATTGGAGTCACCAAGCCAGACTCAATCAAGGAAAAGAAAGATTTTGATGACCTCGATTTCTACAAGCAAGAAGAATGGAAACTCGACATGAAACGATACAACGAAACCAAATCATTGGTAAAACAAAACCTATCAGCATGTTATGCCATCATCTGGGGACAGCTAACGCTCACCCTTCGAAACCATGTCAAAGCCGATTCTGATTATCAGACCGCTTTGACTGACAAGGACGCTATGGTACTCTTCAAGATCGTATCGAAGATCTGTAACAAGACATCAACCATCAACCAACAACCAACAACAGTCGTGTCAAGTCTATACAGCATAAGTGCGCTGAGCGGCAACAACATGTCACTGTCCAAGTACTACGAGCACTTCTTTGAACAATGCAAGGCTGCACTCCACAGTGGTCTGGACCCAACCTCATCGACCATCGAGACCTATCTCACCGAGCGGAGCATCAGTCTACATGGAGGAGATAAAAATGATCCTAACCATCTGAACTACATCAAGGACATTAGAGCCCATACGATCGACCAATTCTTCACAATCATGTTTATCAAGCAAGCAGGAGATCGATTTCGAAGAATGTCGCAGATCGCTCAACAACGATTACACCAAAGGGACTAATCACATTCCGACCACCATTGACAGAGCCTACACCCTTCTCCAAAACTACGAAACAGCAGAGAAGAAGAACTCCACCCAAAAGAAGAAGCAGAACGGAAACAAGAAAGACTCAAACAGCAACACCGAAACTGCAAACAACGACGACCTTCCGAAAACTGCGCACACCTTCCAGCAGGATAGCCAGAGCAAGCAAGGTCAGAACAAGTCGAACAATTTCCGTTAGGTGCACAAGCTGCTACTGCACCTGACGGAGAGCAGCACGATAAGATATCCACTGACAAAAAGGTCATTTGTTACAAGTGTGGACGAGAGAATCACATATCACCACAATGTACATACGACACCACCATCGACGGGGATAACATAGATCCCGACTCAGAATCACGGCCATACCGACCAAAGAGATCCGGGACAGCTCACATGAATCTGGGAGACGATTCCGAAATCGCTTCTCCAGACGAATTTGATTTCCAAGACGAACTGGATCAGGACGATTACTTCACTGCATATCAATTCATCCAACACAACAGGACCTACACAGAAGACATGCGTGGAAACGATCGGTATTGCATGAACATGAGCCAAGTACATGGAAGACTTGATCCATTCTGGGTGCTCATCGACAATCAATCCACGGTGCACATATTTTGGAATGACATGTTCTTGGTCAATGTGAGAAAGACCACTAACACCCTGGACCTCCACACAAACGCTGGGAGAGTAACGATCGATGAAATTGGCGAACTACCAGGAGTGGGAACAGTGTGGCTACATTGAAAAGGTATCGCCAATATTCTGTCATTCCATGCACTACAACACACCAACAATTTCGAGATCAATTATTCCACACGACCGAACAAGGACGGTGTACGAGACAGCGCGTTTCGTGTGGAAACACCAGAAGGATCCTATCATCGCTTTCAACCCGACGGAAGAGGACTGTACTACCTTGACTGCTCTGAGCATTTCGGATGTGGAAAGTCAAACACAGTATTTGGAAAGAATGTGTCCACTGACTGCCGTTTGTCCCCAAGCAGCTAAAACGACCGCGTCTTTCTCTTTAGCGAACGGCGGGATAGTGACTGTTCAAGGGACAAAAGACCAGTATACCAATCGAGATGTCAAGCGGGCAGAAGCAGTCCGAAGGTTCCAGCATGTTGCGTCACATCCGAGTGATGCCACTTTGATCCACATGGTGCAGAAGAATGTAATCAAGGATTGTCCGTTTGTCGC
Organism: Pseudo-nitzschia pungens; assembly: GCA_037355855.1. Taxonomy (NCBI): domain Eukaryota; phylum Bacillariophyta; class Bacillariophyceae; order Bacillariales; family Bacillariaceae; genus Pseudo-nitzschia; species Pseudo-nitzschia pungens. The sequence goes on along the minus strand of CM074760.1, from coordinate 4,940,775 downwards.
CAGAGACATTGGCCTGTCTAGACAAATACTTGGCCCGAGTGTATATGCCATCAAAGGGAAACACACCGAACAGAAGAAGGCTTCAGTGTGCATCGATGACACAGTACCACTACCAAAAACCATCAAAGAACACTACTTGCACAAATCATCCTTGCAGTTGATGTCATGCACATCAACCGAATCCTGATGTTAGTCACCATATCCCGTAACATTCACTACGGCACAGTGGCGGCTCTCCCCAACATGAAATTATCACAACTCGAGGCGGCAATCATGTCTGTTGTCAAATCATATTCTCTTCGGGGATTTCATGTGGCTGTGCTATTGCTCGATAAGCAATTTGACGGTCTGACCACTGGATACTTCAGTGGGGTCGAACTACGAATCAACATAGTATCACGGGATGAACATGTGCCAGAAATCGAGCGTTTCATCAGAGTACTCAAGGAGCAATGCCGTGCAAGTTTTGTTATGCTTCCTTTCAACAGGATTCCGAAGCGCATGGTGATCGCACTGGCACAACGTACAGTGTTCTACCTCAATGCTTTCCCATGGCCAGAAGGAGTATCACAAGAACTCAGTCCGCTCACGATTGTGGAAGGACGAACCCTTTCATACAAACAACATTTCCAAGTCATATTTGGGGAGTACTGCGCAAACATATGAGGGTACTGACAACACTATGAACTCACGCACAGTCGGAGCTATCGCACTTGGACCATCCGGCAATGTCCAAGGTGGCGTGAGGTTTTACAGCCTCTTCACTGGAAAATGTTTGGACCGCGCAAAACCCGACTACAACCTCCTTCCTATGCCTGAGGACGCAATTACCTGTGTCCATTGCTTATCACGCAACAGTTGTCCCGGTCTGACTTTTGGCGACCGGCATGGTACTACCACTCCTATGGAAGAGGAAGACGATTCCAGCGATGATGAAGACTTCACTCCAACCTTTGAGACTGACATTCCCCTTATTGCGGACGACTTTGTCGAATCTGATTCCGGGATCGACACTCCAGACCCCAAAATCACATGAGTGCCCAATGACGAAACGGAGTCCACTGACGAAAATACAGGAGTGGAAATGGACTCTGAGGACCTTGAAGTCGAAAATACAGGAGTGCAAGATGACGAAAGCACAGGAGTGGTAGACAGGGACACTACTGCATCTACCGAAACGGAAGACGATGCAGCAGTGCCCGATGAAGAAAATCAAAACGATCTTGACCCGTTTGACGCTGATGCAATACCTCAGGATGCGGTGGATACATCTGCGAACGAGGGGTACAGAACGTCTAGCGGACGGACTGTCACTAGCACCTGAGACCCAGATTTTGTGTACAACTCAATTGGGGTGAGTCACACCATGTTGAATGTGGAGTCTACCCAGGAGAAGATCAGGCGCATGACAGCACCAGCCGAATGCCAGAATTTTGTCAATGCTCTCGAGTATATTAAGGAAGTGAATCAAAAAGAAGATATCATCAATCATTACGTCATGACTCAGATGAGCATTAAGGAGGGACTGAAGACCTTTGGAGACAAAGGTAAGCAGTCGATCATGAAAGAAATCAACAACCTGGTAAGCAGGGACTACTTTGGGGAGGTAGACCAGGAGTCGCTGACACCAGAACAAAAGAAACGTGCACTGCCCATTTTGATGTTCATGCTCGTGAAGCGGGATGGACGTCTCAAGAGCTGAGGGTGTGCAGGAACATTATGGAAAAAAGTTTTTTTTGAGAAAATTTCCATGGCGTTCATTTTGCGGACGTCTGTGTGGAGGTACTGGACCATAAAGGAAGGGGGAGGATGCTCCGGGGCCTACTGGACTCAGGATGCTCCAAGTCCATAATTCTAAGGCAATTTGTCGACCGAAGTCAACTAACGAACCGAGACCACAGATCTGTCACCTATAATACCTATGGGGGCAAGTTCCGAACCAAGTCTGCGGCTTCAGTGGGACTGAGGTTGATAGAATTTTCAAACTCCAAGACCATCAAATGGACCTTCCAAGTGGATGAATATCATCACCATGAGGAGGTGCCCTACGACATGATCATAGGATCCGACATGATGGCACAACTGGGACTGGATATAAAATACAGTTCCCGCACCATCGAGTGGCAGGGTGACTCCATCCCCACACCATGAAGGGAATGGGGGAACTTACTGACCCGGACAAATGTGAGGCAGTATTCTTCGCCAACACACAAAGTCCGATCCTCCAACAGGAGGAAGAGAGGCAAGCCAAAATTTTGGACGCAGACTACTCCAAAGTCGACATAGACGCCATGGTCAATGACCTGGAGATTACGGACGCCTCCAAGGAAGCCTTGAAGAAAACACTGAAGAAATTCCCAACACTCTTTGGAGGAGGGTTGGGTCTACTCAAAAATATAGAACCGGTGTCCATTGAGCTCCAACCAGGAGTCAAACCGGTCCGGCAGAGGTACTACTCTGTGCCCCATGCCTTTGAACAAGCAAAACGTTGAGGACATAATTGTTGAGGACATAATGGTTGAGGACAGTCTGTTGAGGACAAAATCGTTGAGGACACTTTTTGAGGACAATCGTTTTGAGGACAAAGATGACCGTTTAAGACCGTTAAATTATGGTTGCATATTAATTATAAGAGGCGTTCTTATTGCCCACAGATTTTTTGAGAGTAGTCGCGCGCACAATGCGCATGAAAATGGAAATTTTCCAGAAAAGTTTTTTTTTCCTTAATGTTCCAGATGGGAGACCTCAACGTCTGTGGACTACAAAACAAGACAACTCATTGCCAACACCGGCAATCGAAGCCATCAAATACGTATTAGCCGTAATCACAATGGAAGGCAGAGATGTAGCATCGTTCGATTTACCGGCACAATTTTTGCAAACCGACATGGATGCACTTCTTTTCCTGAAGGTGACAGGACGCGCTACTACTGGTTGAATATGACACAGGCCAGTGGAAGAAACACCTCCGGAAAGAGCGTGGGAAACCAGTCATTTATGTTCAATGCAAGAAGGCAATATACGGAACCCTCAACGCTGCCATATTGGCATACAAGAAGCTGACGGGACACCTCAAGTCATGGGGGCTCGATATGAATCGATACGATCCGTGTGTGTGGAATAAGGAAGTGAATGGCTTGCAGTTGACAGTGGTGTTTCACGTAGACGATGGGCTGGTCAGCCACAAAGATCCAGAACAAGTGACTGAGTTTCTGAAGAAACTCGATGGGGTTTACGGAAAGACCGATCCATTGACCATTGGGAGAGGCCCGATACATAAGTACCTAGGCATGACGCTGGACTTCTCCAACAAAGGGGCCGTGATGATAACCATGTATGACTACATCAAGAAGCTCATAGACAAGTTGCCACCAGACATGATCGGTACGAAACCAACTGCAGCGCCTGAGTATCTGTTCAAGACAGGAGATTGAAGCGCGGAACTGTTGCCGCGAGAAAAGGCGGAGATGTTTTATACATTAACGGTGACGGCACTCTACCTAAGCATGAAAACCAGGAACGATCTCCAACTCGCATGTGGTTTCCTGTGTACTTGTGTCAGAGAACCGGACGAACATGACTGGAAGAAACTAGCACATCTGATGAAGTATCTGCAAGGCACAGCACATCTTCCATTGATCATTAGGGCAGATGGGCAAGGAACAAGAATTTACATGGACGGATCACACGCAGCTCACATGGATATGAAGGGACATGTGGGAATGTATGTGACCGAGGGTACCAGTGCTCTAATGAGCGCATCGAGTAAGCTCAAACTAAACACCATTAGTTCGACAGAAACAGAACTAATCACGGTTGGACAGAAGTTACCCAAGTGTATCTGGTATCGATTGTTCCGCATTGAGCAATCGGGAAAGGCAGATGAAGACATATTGATGCAAGACAACAGGAGCGCCATGTTGCTGGAGAACAATGGAAGGTTTTCTACTGGTAAAGGAAGCAAACACATTTCCATACAATATTTCTTCATCACAGATCAAATCCAGAAGAAACACTACAAGGTGCAATACTGCCCAACTGAAGAGATGATCGCTGATTTCTTTACGAAACCGTTGCAGGGGGCTTTGTTTTACAAGTTCCGCGATGCAATTCTTGGCATCAGGGCGGAAGACTTCGAGAAGTACAAAGAAAAGTACTATCAGATTTTAGAGAAGTATCGTCAATTGAACGAGGAGTTTGACTTGGCAAAGCAGAAACAAGGTACCTGAACATCGCCAAATCACAGGAGTGTGTTGGGAAAATAATATTTGTACAACGGACAGACGAAAATACGATTGAAATAATCGAATGATCAAACAAAAAAAAGTATCCAGGACCAACTTTATTTCAGATCATAAAGAGAAGAGAAAATATCACAGAGAAAAGACAGTTTTCAGATCAACTCACTTTTCTTGATTTTATCCAATTCAAAACCGATAGAATAAGATAATCACAATCAGAAGCAACACCATTGTCTACATATTTCGTCATATAGCGAAGTGACCATAGAGTGCTTTATTACAACGCGGACGGCCCAGTAGTCAACATTGCTTTGCTAGTGTAATCATACTGATACGCTTTTCCCCGCCGCCCAGAGCATTAGAAGAATGTTGCACGCCGGGATGCAAGTAACCCGATAAAATAGTCATGAATTTCTGTGCATGGTCGCATACCTGTTCGTTAATTGTGTTTCTCGGGTGTATTGAAGATTCCGCATGTAGATCGCTGAACGTTTTCTGGGAAATCACCTTTTGTCGAACGATCTTCGACCACTTCGTTTCTCAGAGCAGCAACATAATCAAGTAATATCGTCTTATGGTCGGAAAAAAAATCTATGCTCTCAATCTCATCGACTGGAACTTTGACAACTTCTTTCGCATCATCACCGGCGGTCGGCTGAATGTCATCCGAAACATGAGCCACATATGCTATAGAGACCGTATGGCGTCGGTTATCTCTGCGTGGATCAGAGTATACACCAAAGAGTTTTGGTGGATGCTCTAATTTCAATGACATCTCTTCCGCAAGTTCTCGTGCCACAGTTTCTTCTGTGCTCTCGCCAACTTCTACAAATCCACCCATTGTTGCAAATTGATTGGTGTCCTTCCTTCGGACAAGCCACACATAGTCTTCCTTGGTACCTTTCTTGCTCTTTCCGCTCGATGCAATCACCAAGTCAATGGCGACATTCGGGGTGCACAGACAGTAGTTGTCTTCTGAACACCAGCACGAACCACTTTTATCATGTGCAGGATGTCCACCATGCCATACACTTGCTGTCGACGTAATTTCCTTTTTTTTTAAATTACATCTGGTTTCGACCCAAGAAAGTAATAAATTTCGAATGATGTAAATCGCTATCAATAGCTGTAGGATGGACACTGTCATTCGACGGTTTAGTTGCGGTTGCCTTCTGCGTAGGAGTGGAGGATTCATTCTCGAATTTATTCTGAAAAAATAATACGGAGTAGATGTAATAGTGAGCTATGCCGGCATGAGCAGCAGACCCTTTCCCACTCCGTCCGAGGGTTGGTTGAGCACTAAAGACTACATGAACGCGTATTACGAAGTAAGTTAAAAAAAAAAACTTACTGTAAGATTACGGTAAGATTAATGCTTCACGAGAACGATTGAAACTTTTTTTTTGAAAAAAAATCTTTTTCGGGACATGAAAAGAAATACCGGTAATCTTACTCATAACAATAATCTTAAGTCCTGCTACTTCGTACGTAATTAGAGACGCGTAGGAGTTAGGAGTAACGTTACGGTACGTAAGGTTACTCAGTAAAACCTTACGTAGGTTATGTAATTTTTCGATTTTTCGAACGCTTCAGAGTAAAAAATACGAAGTAGTTTTCTACACGAATTCGCGTACCGTACAATTACTACTGTACAATACAGTACGAGTAATCCATTCTCTGTACAACAATTAGTACCTGTACTATTTCTGCACAAATTTAAACACGAATTCGAATTCAATTCGAATATGAAGAAGAGTTGGATTGCACCACCTTCTTGAGGCTGTGCGACAGAATTCCACTGACAATAGGATTTTTAAACAAAGAAACCTGCTACAGTAATTACTCTTACCTGGTAACTTTCCGGTATGTAAGTGCTTTGTATATGGCTCAATCAAGTAAGTGTGATTTCTTTTGTACTACGTAATTCTTATCAGCTGTCCCCTCCACGACTTTAATGTCCTTTACTCCCGAGTTTAGGGCATTTTGACCTTCGTCTGGTAGTAGATTTTTCTACACGGCTCTACAGAGCAGCTCCATGATATTGTTCAAAATTACATTTTGGCTCCTACTCAACCAATCTTGACTTGATAATACCAGATAAACCAACTCTGGGCACAAGGGTTGGATGGACATAGGTGGTATGGCTTCAAGTCTAGTATTGCAACTGCTTCCAATTCAATCACCATGGTCAGGAGGAGTTGAATCCTAATTTGTACATGAATTTGTGTAGAAAATTAGTACCAGAGTTTCTTTCTGGGAAATGACTGAGTCGTGCAGTAGACTCCAGTAGAAAAATGTACCACCAGGTGAAGGTCAAAATGCCCTAAACTTGCGAGTAAAGGACATTAAAGTCGTGGAGGGGACAGCTGATAAGAATTATGTAGTAATTGAATTATTACTACTTTGGTAATGAATTCTGTTTGATTGGTGATGAATTGCGTTACTTTGTTATTGCTTCACATTTTGATCCTCCAAGAATGCACAAGTGCACTCACGGGAAGGGACAAAGCATATGCCAAAATACAGCTGAGAATGGTCAAATAGATGCATTTCTTGCTAGAGAGCACACAGTGGTGAATATTGAGTGATTCCTGAAAACATTAATTGCATTAAAAGTTTATAGTAATAACGGTCGATTTAGGTTTTCGGGAAAGGATTTAGTCCTAATTAATGCAAATAATGCAAATTCAAAATCAGATTATGACAGAGGATGCACCTCGACTGTCATAATCTGATACTCTGAAAAAATTCTCAACGGAATCTAAAAATCAAAAAACAGAGCCGGTCTGCCATAGAGGTTCGGCTAATGACTTTTTTGTTCTTGGAAAGTGGATTCCAAATTCCAAAATGCCCAAAATAGGCACGAACCGACATCGACAATTGAAACTCTCATTCATTCACATCCGTTGGGTGCGCAAAAAAATAAACGTTGTTTAATGCAATTTAATGCTTTAGGTAATTTGTGTTTTCAGGAATCACTCATTGAGGCTGTAGATGCCAATGCTCTGTAGAGCCGTGTAGAAAAATCTACCACAAGACGAATGTCAAAATGCCCTAAAGCCCCTATTCAACAACATGAAAGTCGTGTAGGGCTTAGCTGATAAGAGCTATGTAGTACCGTAGTACGTAGTAATTGAATTGGGAAGAGTACGGTAAGGCTTACTTACTTTACGTAGCAGATTCAATGTTACGAAGTACGAAGTACGAAGTAAAATTAAGGTTACTACGTACCGGTAAGATTATTTGAATTTTGAAAAAATGTTCATTTTCTCTCGGCTGCACTGGAGCGAGTAACCTTACTGCTACACGTGCTCACACTCTAGTAACCATAATAATAAGTACGTGTACGGTGAATTACGATTACGGAAGGTTTACTGCTACCTTTGGTGATCCAGATGATAGTAAAAATAACCTTACTTCGTACTTTGTTATTGTGTTGTATGTGTTGAGCATCCCTGCCGCGGAACTTGGTGCTACCAGGTTTTCCGCGACACTAAGTTCGTGCGTGTAAGCAAATAATCTACCACGTGGGTATGTAATTTTAGCGACAAGCTAACTGTGATAAGTAGTATGAATATTCTGCTTCACGAATACAATCTGTGAATGCGAGTCAAGACTGCTTTATCGGAACGTTCGCTTCTCAAAAAACAAGATTGATGCCATGTCAAAAACAATTATCAGCTGGAAGCATGTATCTCAATAACACAGCGATGCGAGACGTCGTGGAAATATGATTCAAATGTTGAAATTGTCTTGGTATTTAATGGTGTCGACTGATCGGTAGAAATACACACAACTGATTTTAAATCTGAAAGCATTGACTTTGATCGTTGCTCTGCCATGAGCTCGACATAACTTCCCAATCAGCATTGGACAGAACAGGTAACCAGCCATCGTCAGATATTACAATTTCGATACCACAGATGTGTCGCCTTTTTTTATTGTTGCTACTTTCCGGCGTCTTGGTTCGTTTGGAAGAGACGAGTGCAGCGGAGTTCTTGAGGAACAGGGCTCACAATCACAACGACGATGACAGCGTCAATGATAGCAATATTGATATCAAATCTAATTTGATCCAGGAGAAGAAAGAACTGGAGGAGATCTCACTCGATAGAATGGATGGCATCGAAAAACGTGAGATGACTGAGAAGGAGCTCGATATGAGAGAAATGACAGAGAAAGAGCTTTTGGATTTCTACAAGACCAACGCGAAAAAAAGAGGAAAGAAAAGTAAGAGCAGCAAACAAGATGGCGTCAAAGTCGACTTTATGTACGGACTTGACGGTGAACTCGAACCCGTTCTTACCGAAGATGAGTTGGAATCGCACATTAAAGAGAACCAGCTCGGAAAGAAGGAGGCAGACGCATTGAGACGAGCAGGGCCACTCCCAAAAGGCATTTTCAAGGAGAAGAGGGACGGCGACGACGGTAACGGCGGCGTTATCCAAACCGAAGAGGAGTTGGAAAATCTTATCAAAGAAAACAATATAGGCGACGAGGAGGCCGACGTTTTTCGTGCACTGCGTCCATACCGGTACTATTACAATTACAGACATAGAACTAGAAGACGTTGCGGTTACTATGGCTGTGGATACTATGGTTTCGGTTATGTGAGCGGTCCCTTCGGGGGGTATGGTGGTAAGTTTTGGATGTTTCTTGCTTTTTCATGCGATGCGAAGTCGCGTATGCCTTACAAATTGTGTGCTTGAATTCGCCTGCCTCATTGAATGCTCGCTTTGTGGACACTTTCCCGTGGTGTCTTGAACAGGCTATTACGGGTACCACTGGTATGGCCAACGGAAGAGGTCAAATTTCTACTACTCTTACGGCTTTCGAAACGACCGCACCAGTCGACACTATCGGTCACCATATTATTCCTATTGAATATGCCCGAATGAACAGTAGCGCAAAGCAATTACTCATGAAGCAGAAGGGGATACAGTACGGCAAAGAAGCATCCCTAAGCGTCATGCACTTTGAAAGAAATGGTAGTGCGAATGCTATTCAGCTACTCGGAATTGGGGAGACTGATTGAGAGCAAACACGTGCTAAGATCATTTCAAAAGACAATACACGACACAAAAGAATACACAGATACATGTTTTGAAGGGGAGTGAACCAGAAGTGGAGTAGCACAGATGTTTGAATAAGACCTTAAATGTTATAACAAGAAAATGGAGTTTGATAAAGAGGATCACATTTCATATCACTCCAATGTACTAGTAGCAGTAGGCAAGAAAGGTGGACAATCGTTTCATGAAAGAACCAAGAAATATCCATCCAATCCAAAACAAAGCCTTGATAAAGCATCATAACATAGAAATACATGTAAATCCCAAGAAGATTTTAATGATTTACGCTTGAGCATCATTGGCACAGAGAGGAGTGTCCCATAGCAAGGTGATATTTGCGCAAAGTTGCTTCAACTCCCTTCAAAGACATGCCAATGCAAAGAGAAAGTGTACTTAGAGTTGAATTGAGATCCTGCAGTGTCGGATTCCAAAGTTTCTCGAAAAATATATGACAGAAATGTTGGTGTGGTACAAATTGGTGTTGACTGGGTGTAGGCCCTACTACTATACGTACCATCACCAATGGAATTAACATATTTGGCCCTCAACACCAGAGATACTACGGAATTCCTATCAGCTGTCCCCCGGTTTCCGTAGAAATTAGTAGTTGAGGATGTAGAACCGGGGGACAGCTGATAGGAATTTTGTATTAGCAATTTTTTTTCAACAATGGGAAACAGAGTGCTGACAAACAAGAGTAAGGCAACGACAACACTACTATTGCATACACTAAGACCATAAATGACTATAATAGGTCTTGCTTTAGAGGTACATAAGAGGTACTACCAGAGAGATACCAGATATGATGTATTTGTATAGTACGTTTGTACCAAACTACAATAAGTGAGCAAATGGATACAATCAAGCAGTTCTACAGGACCTGCAGCAATTCCACTTAATGGGGGTTGACATCTTGTTCATCTTACATTGTATCCACTGCTGTGCTGGGGCCTAGGACGCATTGGCAGTGTAGTAGTACTTAATTGTATGTACTAACCAAGCCGCAGCATCAACATACTACAGTAGAATGATATTCCTTGTCAGCAATGAGATATATCATAACAAGAGCAGCAAGAGCAGCAGTGGGAACAGCAGCACACAGAGTGCTGGCAAATGGTGAGTCTACAAAGGATACTGTTTAGACACTATTGTCTACAATCAGATACTACAGGATACTCCCTTAAAGGTACGATAAGATTCACTGATAGTCTTGTAACATGCTAGCATTACGATCCTATGAAGGCTCTAAATGATTCATTGAATCCCACATGTACTCCAATATATATGATATTCATATACATATACTGAATATTCAACATACAAGAGTACACATATAATCCAATACTAATTGGATATTCAAATATCAAGATAAACAAAGATTCAAATGACTCAACGAACAATATTATTGTTTGACCGTTCATTCATTCCATACTCAAGAAATTATTCCCATCTTGCAAAGTATTCAACCATTCACAATTTATTAATCATTCATCTTTAAAATACCTCTATCCCATAATACTCCAACCAATTCTACCATAGAGTGTCACAAGGATGGGCATGATAGGTTGCTTTGTTTGAAGGAGACAAGAACAAAGAAGTGGAAACTGAGCTCAATGCAGCTCTGTATTTGGGATAGCATCTTTCTGTCTTGCACTATTTGTAGGAACAGTGCTGTAGCATAACGATACGGGTCTATATTAATCGTGATGCTTGCTTGTTATGGACACTCACTAACTTGCTCCCGCTAACTGCAAGGCCAGGTATATAGTTCCAGTATGTATTGTACATATAGGCCATACCCCCTGGTCATACCATGATGTATACTTGCAGCATACTGCTCATACGGTAGTATTGTATCCCACATTTTGCGGGGGCTTTCAATAGCCCTGTTTAGAATGAGGTGTTACTCAAAAACCAACCAATGGATGTTACTGTATAAGATACCATTTGAAAGCATTGGTTTGGTTAAAAAATTGGTCTGTTTAAAACCAAACTTGTATTTGCCTTACTAATGGACTACTTTTAAACAATTTTCCCAATTTTTTCCGACTCTGATGTGGTTTTGTGGGAGTAAGTTCTCGTGTTATGACTAAATGGACTAAACATTTCAGTCATGAAATCACCAATGTTGAGCAATAGATACTTCTTTCTTTTCTGAAATACCTTAAGTGACTTTTGGGACACATACTCCACAGCAAGAAGACTACTTTGTGGCACAGTCAGAAAAAGCCTATCCGCTGGCAGTCCTAAACCCATGACCTACTCATATTGAATGGCTGTATCACCATTACTTACAACCTTGAGGTTGAGGTTGCACCCTATTACTAGTAATTAACATGATGTAAAACAAAAGATTGACTTGTTCCCCCACATTAAGCCGCTCTTTTTTGAATTTAAAAAAGCGGGAGGTTGTCGGCTATAAACAAGTTGTGCTTTTTTAAATTTAAAAAAGCTTGTTTACATTTGCAAAAGCACATTCATTTGTCCCAAAAAGCATGAGTTTGGAGGCAAAAAGGACAAGTTTGGAACAAAAATTGCTATGATTTTAGTTCCATAAAGGGGAAAAGTGCTACTTTGGGAATAAGAAAACACATTTTTTGAGAATGGAAGAAGCTCTACAAATATGGGTGTAACTTCATTATGTATGGATGTAACTTTGATGCTTGGATGTAACTTTGATGCTCACTAGATGCAAGTCTGTACAAAACTTTCAAGATACAAAACTTCCGAGATATGAAATTTCTGATCCACTTTGTGGAAGGAAAAAAAAGTGCAACTTTCAAAATGAAAAGCACAACTTTTGCAATGCAGTGTTGTCACTCTGATGCAGCGTTGCAGTGGTCTAAGCAATCAAGTTTATGTGTTGATGCCTAGACCACTACAACACTGCATCACAGGGGCAGAACATTTCCAAAAAGTAAACAAACCACTTGAGCAAGCCTAATTTGACCGGTTAGAAAACCTTCACACATCAAGCACATATTTTTTTTTGTTCCGGAAGGTCCAGTATGATACTAATTGAATATTCAAGACTGGGATCATTGTGTACTATTTGTTTCCAGGCCCTCCTGATAGACTGGGATTATCATGTTTTTTTGGGGGGGACTCCTGATAGACTGGGATTATCAAGTAGTCGGTTTCTTGCACTCATGGAGGACTGGGATCTTGATGTTTTTGGTTCCTGTACCATGCACTTGCATCTCTGCACTCCTGAAGGACCAGGAGCATATAATACTAACTCACTTTTGCTGTGCCTTGAGTCCAATTTTACTACTGAATTGTTTGTGCAATAGCATTTGGTACCTTGTTGCCTTTGATGGTTGCTATGTTGAACAAGGACTTGACGTTGCTTGTAAAATTAAACCTGCAGTTATCGTACGTATGCTACTTAGATATAAGTCATACTGTCGTATGATACGCATTCGCATCTCTCATTAGACACCTTAGCGCAAAAGAACAACGAATTACGAATTCACCCTTGCTGGTCCGTTTTCAAAACTGTACGTGTACTACCGGTAATTACTATCGCGAATTGCGAAGTAAGGTTACGGTGTGCGAATACTCGTAAGTACGTACGGTACCTGGTAAGGTTACTCGTAAGTTACTTCGTACGGTAAGGTTACAGTACTAATTACTTCGTAGTTGATAGAAGTAATTTTTCTCGCGATGCTTTGCACGATTAAGTCTAGTGTAAGAGCTCGACACAAGAGAAACCGTACGAACTAATTAAGATTACTGCACGGTACCGTGCAAGTTAGGTTTACGCGGAAGACGTGCTCCTACGATGCAACAGAACTCCTCGCAACTTCCTAGAACACGAAAGACGTTCACCGTAATCTTACCAGGTATCATCCCCTACGGGAAGTAAAAAAAGGTTGTCAGCCATAAAGCTCAACGTTCAATCATCGAAATTGTCGCCATCATCTTCAAGGTTTCGACAAACACTGCCAATCACCGAATCAAGTACAACAGGAAACTTAGACGAATAGGTGAACAGAAAATATGAGTAATAGCAGAGTACATCACTTCAAACTCGTTCTTCTCGGAGACACAGCTGTGGGAAAGTCCTGCCTTGTTGTTCGATTTGTTCGCGACGAATTTTTCGAATTCCAAGAACCAACAATTGGAGGTTAGTACAGGTTAATTCAATTCTGTTGGATCCATACTTGCTTCCGGGATGAATCAGAGATACCAAGAAGTTAACAGTGCATCAGAACTCCGAATTACGGTTTTTTTGCAATGACAGAGGCCGTTTCTTCTCTCCCAGCCAAGAATTGCGAAAACAATCATTTCACGAAAACACTCAACCAAATCCTGGTAGTTTCCACCGCCGAAAGTATTGCTTTGATCGCGCGAGTTATTTCCGCAAAGATTGGTTGTGACCACTCCGGATTCCATGTCTTTTCTCACTTACGAGTATGCGTCGTATCTTTTCATTCCTTGTGATTCATTCGTCTTGCGAAATAAATAGCGGCTTTTCTCACACAAACTGTGGCGTTGGATGATTCGACCGTAAAGTTTGAAATATGGGATACCGCAGGGCAAGAACGTTACCGCTCATTGGCTCCAATGTATTACCGAGGTGCTGCAGCTGCCATTGTTGTGTACGATATCACGAACCCCGACTCCTTCACTGGCGCAAAATCTTGGGTGAAGGAGCTACAACGTCGGGGAGATCCAAATGTTGTAATTGCATTGGCCGGAAACAAAGCAGATCTTGAGTCTCGACGCAAGGTAGAGTTTGAGGAGGCCAATTCATATGCCGAAGAAAATGGCATCCTACATTTGGAAACATCGGCTAAAAACGCCAACAACGTGAAGGCACTTTTTGTAGAAATTGCGAAGAAGCTACCAAAGAATCCACCGCAACCTGAACGAGAGGCCTTCCCTCTTGCGGCACCCCAGCACGACAATCGCAGCTGCTGCTAATCTTTCCGAGAAGCGGACTCTCTCACAAACACCAAAGCAACAGAAATAGGATGTTTGACTTGTTTTGGTACGAAACGGTGCACTATGGATTGGACTGGGTAGCCACTATTTGTCTGTGATTATTATATATTTTGAGATAGAGAGTTCCTGGTATTTTTATCATGGCCCCTACGATAGGCACTCTTTTTGAAAACTACTCTTCGCGTGATCCCAACCTTGGGTTACAAAAAGGAACCATCCTGATACTGGTTACGAACTTCCCTCCTCAGCTCTGATCTACATTGTGGCATGTTATTCGTTTGAGTAATTACTTCTTTGATTTGATTATGTAATCAATTCAGACATGAAGGTAATAATTAGAGCGTCCGATAAACAGAATGTCCGTGAGTTGCAATCTGTTGACATTTGGACTGTATGCAGATATATGCTATGTTACCCTTAATCAAACATTGCCACTAACTGTTTGTAGAGACTGAAATCGGTTTGTCTCGACCGAACATTTCAGATCGTCGAACGCCCATCGTCAACAACAACGCATTGTTGTATCAGGCAAGCGAAAATTTTACGGGAAGAACTTGTTCACAGATGTTGCATCTCGTTATACCTTCGACGTTGAAGGAGATTCAATGTTTGAAAAATGGATTCGTCCCCACAGTTGGATTTGGTTGACGCTGGATTTGCTGCTGTTTTGTTTTGGAGTGTATTCTTGTGCCATTTCCTTGCTGAGGAGTGGATTCGTCAATGCTGCTTTTCCGGCTGCTTTTCTACTCTTGGATTAATATTTGGCTTGCTTCTAGATTGCTGCTCTTGATTTCAGTCAACAGTAGATTTGCTTTAGAATTTGATGGACATAATCCAGTACTAGAGTGGAGTGATGCTGAAGCGGGTGTTGAGGAGGACTTGATTGTGCTTTTGGTGATTGATAAGTAGATGGAGGTGATTTGATGCCAGGGAAAGTTGATGTTGCTGGAGCTGTTGCTACTAGGTTTGTTGCCAAGGAATGGATTCAATGCTGGAGTGGATCTCTCCATCCTGCAATCAACAAACTGGATTGTATTTGTCTTGGGATAGTACTATCAAAAACACTTAGTAAAGTTTTCTTACCTGCAATCCCAACAGCACTACTTAGGATATAATTCTTTGCAGGATGCTTCTTCTTTCCTCATCGTTCAATACTGTTTGTGTAAGACTCTGTTGACAACATCAACAACAATTTGATTTTTGCAAATTGGTATGCTCTTCGTCATCCTTGGTTGCTTTGGATGGTCTACTTCCAGTGTATCAACAGTGAAATATGAAGCATCTCAGAATTCCACAATAATGTTTTCATTCCATAATGTACAAGTACTCGTACTTGTATCCAGTCCTGGCAATTTTGGTGGTTACTTGGTACAGTCTTTGTAAAAAATTAGGACATTTATTACACATACTGTGTTACAAAAGTATTTTTTCTTCTTTTCTATTTCTTTCACTCTGAGTATGGGTAAAAGTAGGCATGGTACACACAAAGTTGCTCATAATGAGGCATGAAGAATTTAGTAGTAGCCCCAGAGGTATTTAATGTGACCACCACTAGAATCTCATTCCAGATATATTCGAAGATGATTCTAGTGTTGTCCCTCAATGAATATACTACTAGTACCGCCAGTAGAATCTATATCCTAAGACTAGTTTAGGAGTGGCCCTAGTGGTATCTAATATGAAAACTCGTAGCATTTAAGTCAAGATGTATCTGAAGATGATTCTGCGTTGATATCCGCTCGTCAGCGGTCTTCAGGGTCTAATCGTAGATAAACATCTTGTACTGCGTACTGGAAAAATAGGGGAAAGCCCTAACAATAATAATACATAAAGTCCTGGCAAATCGTGAGTCTACAGTGGACTGTTCAAGGTCTATTGCATACACTTAAGCAATACAAGGCACTTCCCTAGAGGTACATCGGAATCGATCGTAAGGGGAGGGCATGATAGGCATTTAATTTAGAGTGAAATATAAAGAGTGAAAGAAAAGGGAGGGAGCTGAGCGCTCGCTCAGCTCGTATTGTGATATCGATCCGCTAACTCGCTAACTCGTATAATAACAGCGCTCCGTAGCGCTGGTACTGTATTCTACGGGTAGCGTATCGGAGTATCGTAGGGTATCTCCGATTAATCGAATCGTGTGCTAGCTCACTTATGCTAGCACGTTTGGTAACTGTTTGGGCCGGGCATCCAGTCATGGTACATATTATACACCAATGACCCGACCCCGGCGGTAGCATAGTATCTTAGCATGATATTATGGTAGGTTAGCACCATCAGTATCTCGTAGCCTTAGCAACCCTAACCCTGTAGCATTTAGCTACACCATAACAGGTGCTTTACTCGGGGTACGTACGATTGGTACAAATCATACGCGGCGACCCTAGTAAACTCTGCTAGCATCCATACTAAACAGGATAGTAGGATATAGGTCTGCTGCTAAGCCTGTTGCTAAGCCTGTTGCTAAGCCTGTTGCTAAGCCTGTATGCTAGCAATTAGCACACAGCTCTAGCACTCAGCCCAGCACCTGTTAGTCAGTTACTGGAGGCTGCTGCCTGTAGCCCCAGTACACCCTCCTACACAGAAGCCTTAGCATAAATCATAGCACCACCTTGAATATCTTCATAATTCCAATGTTGTATGTCAATTGATATCCTTTAATAGGATTGTACGGCCACAGCCGTATTTTGACCCATATTTTAGGGGTTCAAATGAAAGTCTTAACTCTCTTGAATATTTAATCTGATGTTATATTCTTATTCAGCATAAAATTTTGGTCTAGAAAACACTTTGTCAGGGGTCCCTACTCCCAATATTGGCTGCTCTAAAAGCAGCAGCAGCAGAACTAAACACAAGTTTTTTCAACCATCCATAAAAAGACGCGAATTCAACTGACCATGGTACTCAATTTAAACAGATCACTTCCAGTCCACTAATCAGAGATCCAAGCATACCGACGTCCCCCCCTATTACAGAGCTACAATCCGCAAGAATTCCAGATCAATTTGACCAGAAACTGAGGAGATTCGAACTGTTTTTGTAATTCGGTATTGTTCCATCATGACCAAAAACGCCGTAAATATGGAGGATTGCTCCACAGCGAGCCCAGATGGTACTCAAGAGACCGAAGACACCACCGAAAGCCATCCTGCTCAAAGCCCAAGGCTCCGGGACCTCAGCAAGCTTGGGAAGAGAGCTCATAAATTTCAAGATGGGTATGACAGTGACGGCGCAAAAGGCCCCTTTTTTGATGCAATAATTGCTGAGGGAGATCAATACAAGGAAGCAGGAGAAGACTACAATATTGGAGTCGCCGAACCACCAAACAGAGCAGTGGACGCAGCAGCAGGAGCGGACGAAGCAGTAGGAGTGGTGGAGGAGGCAGCAACACCAGCAGAAGTGAAAAAAAAATGGTGTCGAAAAAAAAAAATATCGATATCAATTTACATTTACAAACAGTTGCATGGCTCAAGGAAGAGCTGAAGCTTCGATGCCAAGCAACCTCTGGAAAGAAGACTGATCTTATTGACCGGTTGAAGAAGGCAATAGACAGGAAGATACGTCAATTTGATACAGTGGAGGAAGCAAGACGAGCAAGCAGCAGCAGGCCCCAAAGTGGACGCCCCCCGACAGCAAAGAAGAATAACTCGATGCTGCGTCTGTTCCCTGATACTTTTTACTGGTGAGTCCTCCACCCAGATGCAATGGCGGTCACTGAACCAGCAAATCCATCCTTTAGAATTGCAAGGGCTCCAACTGTGCCAGAAGTTGATATTCTGGTCTTCAAGGGAGTTTGTACGATGTACAAGTTTGATCGCCGTGGCAAGATAAGGAAGGGCGCTGATGGCAAGCCACTCACTACTAACAGTGTTCCCAGGGAGGAAGGCTGTGTTGATCCAGGATTCAAGGAGAAGTACGGTCTGTTACGGTCTAGAGTAGAAATTCGGAGTGGTATGAAAAATTGTGAATGTTTAGATACTTTACGAGATATTGTTACGTGAATTGAGAATGGAGACATATAAAATTTCGAGGTCGCGAGCATAGCCACACTTTGGCATGCTCTGCCATAAATGTTGGTTCATTGTCGGTTCCTACGATTAGGCATATATCCTAATCTGGGACTCGACCATAATAGTTAGAACACATATCAAAATGTATTCATGACTGAGGATATAATATTCGATTCCCATATGGGATTCGGTTAATTATTCAGTCGTGGCTTGAGCTAGCTACGCTAGCCCGTCACATAGTGCCCCATGATTAACCGAATTCCATAGTTAAGCTGACCAATGGATTGCTGAGTCGTCGGAGTTGGAACTGTCCGTTGGTTCCTTATAAGGGGTTAGCTTTCGGACGTTGACTGTTTCAACGATCGATGGAGTCTTCTGGATCTTAACGGTGCCGTTATCGTGTACTTGGGCAATAGTGAATGGTCCTGTCTTGCGAGGCTGTAGCTTGTCTGGATCGGGCTCTTGTATCCATACCTTCTCGTTGGGTTGAAAGGTATGTTCCTTGTGCTTGGCATTATCCCTGAGTAGAGCCTTGTTAATGCCCTGCTGTCTTAGCTGCTGCAGAGCCAACAGGTTCGCAGTCAGTGGTAGGTCTATCAGCATATCCCGGTTGAATACAAGGGATCCCGGGGATGCCTGTAAGGCAGCATTAACAGCGCATCTGGAGGCATGCATACAAGTAGCAAGGGCATTGTCCATGAGCTGACTGGCTCTGGTATTTGCTTGTGGAGGATTAACATGTACCAGGACACGAAGGATATCAGCAACTGTGTGATGGACACGCTCGCATCTGGCGTTCGACTGGGGGTTCTTCACTGTTGTAGGGACTGAATGAATTCCATACTGCTTGAGGGTTGTCTGGAATTCAGCTCCTAGAAACTCACCACCATTATCATGGACACACCTGATAGGTCTTGGATATCTTGAAAGCCAGCAGTTCTTGAATTGATCTGATACATGCTGAGAGGACTTGTCTCTGATTCTGATGATTTCGAGGAGATTGGTAACTGGATCAATACAGGTTAGGGCTTTGAAGTTATAGTTCTTGCCCTGGGCTGTAATCTTCCAGGGGCCGATGAGATCGACGTGTACTTCATGGAATGGGGATAGTGGAGCTTCTTTTGGTGGCAATTTGCCATATTGGGAGTTCTGGTTCTTGTATTTGATGCAATGATCTGGGCATACATAGGACTTGCATAAATTGGTTAGGTTATCAGCATAGAATCGGGCTGATATAGTCTGTTGTAATCTGGTGGATCCACAATGACCCAACAGGAGATGGTACCATTTGATGGTATCATTAATAAGAGATGCTGGTACGTAGATTCGCCAGCATTCGGGATTGGATTGGTTCGCGTAACAAAGTATCTTGTTGCCTTCTAATTCTTGATAGAAGAAGGCTTTGGATTGAATCTTGAACTTGATGGTTGGATCCTTTTGTTGATGAAGGTATATATTTGAGTAGTTCACTGGGCATTCCACATCTTGATTGTTAGGTAGGTTGATCAGACATTCATTGTTCAGCAAACAGGAGTATAACTCCTGATCTGCGTCATTGCATAAGTGCTGAAATAGATTCGGGAACTCCGATAGGAACAGTTCTTCATCTTGCTTGGGGACTTCAAGTTTCAGAAAATCAATAAGATTGCCCTTGGAGAGGGCTTCCTTCCCTTCAGTAGGTGGATCCATCCGGGGGAGCCTGGAGAAGGCATCAGCAAGAACATTCTTCTTGCCTGGTACATAGGTGAGGTTGACACCGAATTCTTCAAGGAATAGTCGCCACCGGAGGACTCGTTGGACTGAAAGCGTGCAGAAGGTGAGATTCTTATGGTCAGTGTATACATTGATAACACCACCAAGTAGCATTTTTCGGTACTCTTTGCAGCAGAGTACAATTGCTAGGAGTTCTTTCTCCACAGTAGTATAGTTCTTTTGGGCATCAGATAGTTTCTTGGACCAGTAGGCTATGGGCTTGCCATCTTGGAGTATAGCAGCACCCAGCTGTAGGTCTGAGGCATCAGTGTACAGTTCAAAGGGCTTGTTAAGGTCTGGATAGGTGTTCAGCGCATCCGCTGCCACCATAGCTTTCATTTCTTGAAAGGCTTTGTCTTGAGCAGGACCCCAAGTGAAAGCTGAAGGAGCTTTCCTTTCCTTGCCTTTGATGGCAGCTGCTTGAGGAGTTTTCTTGGGGGTCCCTGTTATGTCAAATAGAGGAGCTAGGACATGAGATCTGCGAGGCCACATATCTCTGTAGTATCCTACTGCGCCGAGGAAGGACTTGACTTGAGTCACAGTTCGTGGTCGGTCCATATGGAGGATAGCTTCTATCTTCTTCCTCCATGGCTTAACTGCTGTGGGAGTCATCCAATAGCCAAGGAAGTCAGTTTCTTGGACAGCCCAATCACACTTGAGTGGGTTGCATTTGAGTCCATTTTGGTTGAGTCGATCTAGGATCTTGTCAATGGTCTTCATGTGGAGGTCAAAGGATCCATTGGTCCAGATGCCAATATCATCGATATAGACAGTGCAATCAGTATCTTGTAGGATATCTTCCATTAGTTGCTGGGCAACATCTGGAGAGACTTTGACACCCATTGGTAGACGTTGGTATTCATAACAACCATATGGCGTCACTATGGTACAGAGCTTCTTGCTTGCATCGTCGAGTTCAAAGCAGTAGTATTGCATGGACAAGTCAATCTTGGTAAAGTGAGTGTACTTGCCCCTCTTGTTCATGATATCCTGTATCCGGGGAATTGGATAAGGACGTCTTTCAAGCAGTTCATTTAGTTCTCTGAAGTCTGATACCCATCTGACTCTGTTGTCTTTCTTTGGTACTATGAAGGTTGGGAATGCCCATTCAGCTGGTCCGGTGCATCTTTTGAGTACTCCATCATTACAAAGATTCTGGAGCTCCCTTTTGAATAGGTCTTCTCTTTTGTATGCAACTGGATAAGGCTTCTTGTGTATGGGCTTGGATCCGGGCTTGAGTCTTAGAGAGATTTGCTTGTGTGGGTACTTGCCGAGTTCCCCATTGAAGACGTTAGGGTACTTGTTTAGTATTGCTTGGAACTGCTGCTGCTCTTGCTTGGATATGTGGGACTGCTGCTGTGCCACTGTGGATGGATCTGTTTCTTGGTAGGCTCTATCGAGGATGACCTTGGACTTGTATGGATTGGCAAAGGAGAGATCATCAGCAAAGAGTTCGGCATCTTCGAGTTCTTCCATGAGCATGGTGTAGTCGGTTTCATGGTATAAGGATGTATCCTTCATTGGAATGGTTCTATCCATCCACTGAACTGCTCCTTCTTTGAATAGGAGATTGATCTGTGCTAGGTGGAGGAAGTCTCTCCCTAGTATCAAATCATATTTGCAGTTGGGGGAATGGAAGAGCCTTGCCTCTTGCTGGTCTATGGTGTAGTTGCCAAACTCTTGTAGCTTGAGGTTCTTCATGATGATGTATTCTGTAGTGTCGAAGCTTCCATTTGCTGTCGTAGTTAGGACTCGATGCTTGCTTCTTATTGGCATGGTGCCAAATGGTAGGGCTCGTTTGTTGATTAGAGTTCCGGATGATCCACTATCAAGTAGTGCGAGTAGTGGTCTTGATTTCGTTGGTATGCCTTGTATGTACTGTACTGTAGTTAAAAGAATAGGAGCCACGTTGCTCTTATTCGATGCCTGTTCTGCTGTATTTCCAGCAGTCGACAGCAGCTTTAAATAATTTTGCTCCAGCGCACCTCCTTTGGTGTAGTCTTTGGAGTTTTTGGTATTGCAATAGAGATTTTTTGCTGTACCTGTGGACCAATTTCTTGCTAGGGACAAGATTGGTCTATTTATTGCTGCTGTACTATCTTTCGCGTCTGTACCCTTGGATCGATTCGGTTGGTTTCGATTCGGATCCATGTTCGATTGTTTCTCGGTAGCCGAGAATCGAACTGTTTTTGTTGTTGTTCTTGCTGCGATTGCAGGCTTTGCTGAGCGCTCAACAGGAATACTCCATCCTGTAGGTTCCTTCCCCTCTTTATCTGGGAGATCTCCTCCATGCGTCATCCCAGACAGCAGGGCTGTGCTGGCATCCAGTTCCTGGGGAGCCGGAGGCAAGGTGATTGCTGGTTTTGGTGAAGCCCGGGGCTTCTTGTTAGGCCTGGGGCCTTTGGAGAATCAGGGGAGCCAAATGAGGTCCCCATCAATGCTCCTTTCTGTTTGACCACCATGGTTGGCATGGTATTCTTCAATCGCTGCCTCCCGAGCTGCGTTGATATGGGCTTGGAAGGTCTCGTTGCTTCCGGGGATCATGAGAGCTGTATGAGCGTGGAAGGACTCCGTTGGTTGGTTGTTTCCGGAGGTCTTGTTGTAGTTCTTGGAGAACCGGTTCTTTGGACACTCGGACCAATCATGGTTGTGACCCGGGATCCTACAAGGGTTGGATTTCTTCTTGTTGTTGTTTCCCTTGTGGGTATGCGAGTTGCGCTTGCGAGAGTTGTTGTGGTTATTGCTGTTGGAATTGTTCGAGCGCTTCTGTTGTTTGTTGTTATTCTTGTTGCTCTTCTTGTTGGCTTGGCGCTCATGGCAGCTCATGTGATCCACAATGTGTTGGACTGTGGTATCTTCTTGAATCCCACTGTGGATAATGCCATAGCTCTCGATCCATGCGGATGGGAAAGAGTGCAACAGAATGGTGAGTTTCTCCACCTTAGAGAGAGGAGCGCTGCTTCCATCAAGCTTCTGGGTGTATTTCATGAGGACAAGGATCCGGTCTGCATGTTCCTTGCATGTTAGTGACGGCGTCTTCCGGCATTCCGCGCTTCGTAGATAGGTATGCATGATATCTCTGGCGTCTCTGGCGTTGCAGTAGAGCTTGGTGAAGTCAAGGAACGCTTGGTCATATCCACCAATTTCTTCTTGCGAGTATTGGTATTCTTCTGGGTCCAGTGGATCCTTTATCATATCATTCCACTTGCTCTGCGCGGCAGTAGTAAGACAACGACTGAAGTGGGTGAGATAGATATCTATGGGCAATCTTAGAAGCTTGGCGGCGTTTCGGAAAGACTCCTCCACAAAGAGCAGTTCCTCTAGTCCCCCGGTCTCCGTGAACAGGGGGACCTTCATGCTGTCGGTTCGGTCCTTGTCGACATTGTACAGGGTGAAGAGCTTGGGCTTGGTTCGATCGAAGGAGCTCTTGTAGGCAATTGGGGGGTCTCTGTAGATGCCGGCCATGTTGCTTGTTGGAGATACAAGGTGCCTGTTTTGTTGAGGATAAGGGAGATTTGGTTTGAATTCAGTACTGAGTTCTACTGTTTCTACTGTAAAGCACAAACAGTAATTACTGTGTTACGGTCTAGAGTAGAAATTCGGAGTGGTATGAAAAATTGTGAATGTTTAGATACTTTACGAGATATTGTTACGTGAATTGAGAATGGAGACATATAAAATTTCGAGGTCGCGAGCATAGCCACACTTTGGCATGCTCTGCCATAAATGTTGGTTCATTGTCGGTTCCTACGATTAGGCATATATCCTAATCTGGGACTCGACCATAATAGTTAGAACACATATCAAAATGTATTCATGACTGAGGATATAATATTCGATTCCCATATGGGATTCGGTTAATTATTCAGTCGTGGCTTGAGCTAGCTACGCTAGCCCGTCACACGGTCTATCTGCTGAGTCACTACCATGGGACTTTGCTGATGTATTCCTTCCGCTAAACGACGATGCAAAGGACAGTAACCACTTCAGCCTTGAGAAAATGTGGCAGTGGATAAAGCTGAAATTCCTCCGTCTTAATCAGTTAGATACATACAACAACGGTATGGGTGACGTCGATATTGCTGATCAGCTCCGGGGTGTCTACAGATTGGACCACTGGGTACGGAACAGGAAGTGGTGGTGGTCTGTTATGTTTTGGGGGGTAGGAGTACTCCTTACAAATGCCTACAAGCTGTACCTGAAGGTCTGTAAAGAAGAACGAGTGACGCCCAGATTTGCATCCCAGTATGACTTCAGGAGAGCCATTGGGGAGTACTGGGTAGACCCTGAGACTGTTTCATGTGAAGCTGAAGCCAGGATGTTTCATGTTTCATCCTGTGGAGGGGATGGTGAACCTGTGTCCCCTTTGACTGAAGCATCAAGCTATGCCTCCTCGTTCAACAGTACTAACAGGAATTCAGCTAGGGTAAATGACAAGACACTTTCAGACGCTGGTGCTTTGAGTTGTAGGTTGGACAAGAATTGGGATCACTTCCCTTCTAAAGCAGTAAAGAATACCAAATGTGCTTTGCATGGATGGCTTGGGTTAAGGAAAGAGGGGGACCTAATGAGATGCATTACATGCAACGTCCATCTTTGCATTCAGTGCTATGGCACGTTTCACCGGTCCCCTGATATCCTGGCTCTAAAGAAAAGGATGAAGCGCAACTTGGAAGAACAAGCAGCAAGTAAGAAGAAGCTGAAGAGGAAGTAGACCTAATGCTTGCTGGGGAGCGTCTTGCTGCTGTTGTTGCTGCTGCTCCTTGTGTTTCCATTCAATTTGGTTGTTCGATTTGGTGGTTGTTTGATTTGGTCTGGAATTCGATTCGGTCTAGAATTTGATTCAGTCATTCGCACTCCTGTTTGGCCTGTGCCTTGACGACGGCAAGTGCTGATACAAATTCATCACCCCTTGGTGTTTGCAGGGCCTTTGAAAGTGTTCTTGTGTCTTTATTTGGAGTATTCAGGGCTCGGGCGGCCGAATGGTGGAGGACGGATGGTACAAAAATCACGGTGAATCACGGGCCCGATGTACAAAAATCAGCCGAAATCCACTAAAATTTATCAAAATTCCCCAAGTAAATAATAAAAAACCCATATCTATGTTATTGACTACAAGTATTGGTGATCGTTTGTTACTTTATTGCAGATAGAGGTGCTTTCATTGTCTCTAGAAGACAGAACTCGGTTGACGATTTGGTCACTGGGTGCATGAAAAAATGTGTTTTTTTTAATGGCGAATCCCGTATAATTTCAATCCGATTAAGGGATAGTACCACCACAAAGTAGTATCTCATTCCAGATATATCCCAAAATAAGTCTAGGGTGGTCCCTAGAAGACATATCTACTAGATTGATTGTCAGACAAGTGGGGGTAAGTCATCAATGAATGTAGTACCACCAGTAGAATGATATTCCAGATATATTCGTCTGTTAACTGTTTTTCGAGGTAAATTGGTCATTTTTAGACCTTTTTGACCCTGTACCTCTATTTTTTCTTTGGTAAAACTATTTACGACCCCGTTTTTTTTTTCAATTCCAACCCTCACCTTTTTTTTAAGGTCAAAAAGTCAATTTTTACCTACCAAAATTTCGTGGTTATGGTCAATTGCTATGCTATCATACCATGCTACCCTATTATGCTACCGTCGGGGTATGGTCATTCGTGTACAATAAGTACTATAACCGGATACCCCAGCCCCTGCAGTGATAAGTGAGCAATTGTAGTACACGCCCTCCCTGTATCCCTGTATCCCTGTAACGCTGTAGCGCTGTATCCATGTAGCGTTGTAGCGCTGTATCCATGTAGCGTTGTATCGCCGTAGCGCTCTACATTACTCCACTCGTCACTCTACGTTACTCCACTCGTCACTCTACGTTACTCCACTCATCACTCTACGTTACTCCACTCGTCACTCATTTTTATAATCATAGCCTTAGTAGTAGTACATCATGATTTTTTCTAATTTCTACGAATTGGTAGTACTACTACCAATTCCCGTCGATAATACAGGGGGGACAGCAAGCAGCAACAACGCGTCGATAATACAGGGGGGGACAGCAAGCAGCAGCAACGCGTCGATAATACAGGGGGGGACAGCAAGCAGCAGCAACGCGTCGATAATACAGGGGGGGACAGCAAGCAGCAACGCATCGATAATACAGTGGGGACAGCAAGCAGCAACAAGCAGCAACGATAATACAGGGGGGGGGACAGCAAGCAGCAAGCAGATAGAGGTGCTGAGTGAATGAGCCAATCAAAAAAATCGATTTTCCAGTACAAATTGTACAGGGATTTATGTAGAAAAAAAATTTAATACAAGGGGGACAGCAAGCAGCAACAATCGATAATACACCAGGGGGGACAGCAAGCAGCAGCAGCAACGTGTCGATAATACAGGGGGGGACAGCAAGCAGCAACAAGCAGCAGTAACGCGTCGATAATACAGGGGGGGGACAGCAAGCAGCAACAAGCAGCAGTAACGCGTCGATAATACGGGGGGGGGGACAGCAAGCAGCAATCAGCAACGCGTCGATAATACAGGGGGGGGACAGCAAGCAGCAACGCGTCGATAATACGGGGGGGGGGGACAGCAAGCAGCAACGCGTCGATAATACAAACGCGTCAATAATACAGGGAGACAGCAAGCAGCAACACGTCGATAATACAGGGGGGACAGCAAGCAGCAACGCGTCGATAATACAGGGGGGACAGCAAGCAGCAACGAACGCGTCGACAATACAGGGGGGACAGCAAGCAGCAACGCGTCGATAATACAGGGGGGACAGCAAGCAGCAGCAAACAGCAACGCGTCGATAATACAGGGGGGGGACAGCAAGCAGCAAGCAGCAGCAACGCGTCGATAATACAGGGGGGGACAGCAAGCAGCAGCAACGCGTCTCGATTATACAAAACGCGGCGATAATACAGGGGGGGGGACAGCAAACAGCAAGCAGCAAGCAGCAGCAACGCGTCGATAATACAGGGGGGGGACAGCAAGCAGCAAGCAGCAGCAACGCGTCGATAATACAGGGGGGGGACAGCAAGCAGCAAGCAGCAGCAACGCGTCGATAATACGGGGGGGGACAGCAAGCAGCAAGCATCAGTAACGCGTCGATAATACAGGGGGGGACAGCAAGCAGCAATCAGCAACGCGTCGATAATACAGGGGGGGGACAGCAAGCAGCAACGCGTCGATAATACAGGGGGGGGGACAGCACGCAGCAACGCGTCGATAATACAGGGGGGGGGACAGCAAGCAGCAGCAACGCGTCGATAATACAAGCAACGCGTCGATAATACAGGGGGGACAGCACGTGTCGATAATACAAAAGTGTTGATAATACAGGGGGGACAGCAAGCAGCAACGCGTCGATAATACAAGCAACGCGTGGATAATACAAACGCGTCGATAATACAGGGGGGACAGCAAGCAGCAACGCGTCGATAATACAAGCAACGCGTGGATAATACAAACGCGTCGATAATACAGGGGGGACAGCAAGCAGGAGCAACGCGTCGATAATACAAACGCGTCGATAATACAAGCAACGCGTGGATAATACAAACGCGTCGATAATACAGGGGGGACAGCAAGCAGCAGCAACGCGTCGATAATACAGGGGGAGACAGCAAGCAGCAACGCGTCGAAAATACAGGGGGGGACAGCAAGCAGCAACCAACGCGTCGTTAATACAGGGGGGGACAGCAAGCAGCAAGCATCAGCAACGCGTCGTTAATACAGGGGGGGACAGCAAGCAGAAACCAACGCGTCGATAATACAGGGGGGATAATACACGAGAATATTTTTAAAGAACTATCGCCGTCTTTCGATCGTATCGGTCGTTCCCCTCTTTAACAATCGTATCGGTCGTTCGTCGTTCCCCTCGTCGTCGTCGTCCTTGAAATCGTCATTGCTCTTCGTTTCGATCGTCGTCGTCGTCATCCTGGAAATCGTCGTTGCTCTTCGTTTCGATCGTGTTGTCGTCCTTGAAGTCGTCGTTGCTCTTCGCTTTGAGTCGTCCCTCTTTCTTCTGATCGTCTCCGTCGTTGCTCATTGCTACGATCTGTGTGTGGTTGTACAAAATAAACAACGGGCGGTTAGTCGTCATCGTCGTCCCGGTCGTCGTCGTCAGCTCGCTCATCATCGTCGTCCCCCTCTTCTACGATCGTACCTTCGTCGTACCTTTTAGTGTCGTCATCCCTCCCCGATCGTCTTCGTCGTCCTCTGCAGGTTCGTTCGCGCGTCGTACTCGTAGATATCTGGGTAAGCCAGATGACTCAAGGTCTGCAGCCCACCCTACCTTGATAACAAAAGATAACAGGAAGGATTTCAAGAGTGATCAGTTCTTTACTTTCTTTGCCATTAGTCTCTCCAAGATGGTACCAGGCGCCTTGCTCTCACTTTAAACTGGTCCGGCCAGAAAATTCCAACACCGAAACGAAAATGAAAATTATGACACATCCTCCACGAGGGAGATGTGGGGCGGAAAATTGAACAACAAAATTCACCGCAATGATGCACATAATGTACGTAGGTAACAGTACTGTTTGTACAGGCTGACTGGAAAAAATGACAGCAATGTACGTAGATTACAGTACTAAGTCTACAGTCTTAGTAAAAGAAAAAATGACATGTCTGCATACATACCTAGTAGTACGTATGTATGTATGCAGGGGATGTGTAGGTTTCCAGTACTGTGTATACTGTACGTAGGGTACTGGTAGAAATCTTTTGGTAGTAGCATTATAAGATAGAGAGAACACCTTTAAAGCAGTAGTAGACAGTAATAGTGGTATCACTGGATGTAATTGATGTGGTGTTGTTGGTTCGAGTGCCATGGTGGAAATATATTTTGCTACGTCACGATGCGATAACAATATTTTTGCTGCGAAGCACATGTCAGAATAAGTGAGCTATTCAGTTATTCAATGGTGACATCCATACTATTGGTGATTTTTGAATACTTCTTTTTGAATACTCTTGCCCATGCATAGGATGAGGAATATTCACACTGGAATCACACAACTATTGGCCAGATTCATTCAGATATGTGATTTGGTAATTTTTTCTAGTAAATTCTGCAGTAGTGGACCAAATATCAATTATTCAGTGGTGACACCCAAATTATAGGTGATTTTTGAATACTTCTTTTTGCATACTCTTGCCCATGCATAGGATGAGAAATATTCACACCGGAATCACACAAATATTGGACAGATTCATTCAGATATTTGATTTTACAGTATTTTCTACTAAATTTTCCAGTAGTGGACCAAATATTAATTATTCAGTGGTGACACCCAAACTATTGGTGATTTTTGAATACTTCTTTTTGCATACCCTTGCCCATGCATAGGATGAGGAATATTCACACTGGAATCACACAAATATTGGCCAGATTCATTCAGGTATGTGATTTTACAGTATTTTCTAGTAAATGCTGCGGTACTGGACCAAATATTAATTATTCAGTGGTGACACCCAAATTATAGGTGATTTTTGAATACTTCTTTTTGCATACTCTTGCCCATGCATAGGATGAGAAATATTCACACCGGAATCACACAAATATTGGACAGATTCATTCAGATATTTGATTTTACAGTATTTTCTACTAAATTTTCCAGTAGTGGACCAAATATTAATTATTCAGTGGTGACACCCAAATTATAGGTGATTTTTGAATACTTCTTTTTGCATACTCTTGCCCATGGATAGGATGAGGAATATTCACACTGGAATCATACAACTATTGGCCAGATTTGTTCAGATATTTGATTTGGTACTAATATTAATTATTCAGTGGTGACACCCATACCATTGGTGATTTTTGAATACTTCTTTTTTAATAGTCTTGCCCATGGATAGGATGAGGAATATTCACACTGAAATCACACAACTATTGGCCAGATTCATTCAGATATGTGATTTTACAGTATTTTCTAGTGAATTCCACAGTACTGGGCCAAATATTGATTTTTAAGTGGTGACATCCAAACTTTCAATGATTTTTGAATACTTCTTTTTGAATTCTCTTGCCCATGGATAGGATGAGGAATATTCACATTGGAATCACACAACTATTGGCCAGATTCATTCAGATATGTGATTTTACAGTATTTTCTACTAAATTCCACAGTACTGGGCCAAATATTAATTATTCAGTGGTGACATCCAAATTATTGGTGATTTTTGAATACTTCTTTTTGAATTCTCTTGCCCATGGATAGGATGAGAAATATTCACACTGGAATCACACAAAGATTGGCGAGATTCATTCAGATATTTGATTTGATGGTATATTCACTGAGGTACTGGTACTATTCTTGCTGCTTGTAAGGGTAGTATAGTTATACACTGCTGCTACATACTACTGCAGTGTGTAGGTAGTAGTACATAACAGATAGTCAAAAATTATGGCGCAGCGGGGCTGGCTCTTTGTGGTTTAGGTGGCGCGCAATACCACCATCAGCCTTCTACTGGTTTCTACTATTACTTCAGTACGGTACATACTACTAGTAGTAACTCTACTGCTATCATGTAGAAGAAATCAATTCTCAGCAAACTTTGGGTAAAAAAAATGGCGCGGCAGAGACAGCTTGCACTAGAAGAGGATGCCAGCAGTCAACAACATGTCATGCCGAATGAATTTTTTTTTTTTTCATGTGATTGCTTGTAATTACGACGCAGTAATTACAACGCAGTAATTACGGTGGAATATTGATCATGTCACAAAAAACGTGTTAAAACAGGAGTGTATGCAACGTGCCAACATATCCTTCCATCAAGATTTGTAACATCATAAGCGGATCACAATCATGTCAAGAGAAGCCGCTGAACTAAGTAAAGCACTTCCAGCTATTAGTACGGTACCAGCTGATGTTGACGTGCCAAGACATAATCGGAGTGGTAAGAAGCTACCAACGCCTACTTATGGAGCGACGAAAAAGACAAGAAAGCCGTCCAGACAACAGGCTGGACAAAAGACTACGAAACAAAAAGGAAAGACACCAGATGAGCAAAGAATGGTACTCAATGTGGTGGACAACATGGTTGTAGGGAATCAGACAAATTTCAATTTCAGCAACGATACAAAGGCGGCAGATAAGGACACTATAATTGTCAATTTGGAGAAGAGACTGGAGGCGACGGAGAAAAGGTTGGCGGAAGGAGAGAAACAACTGAAGGAGAGCGAAGAAAGGGTAAAAGAGCTTGAGAAGGAGAGGCGAGATCAACGTGGAGGTGTGGTAATTGACATACAAAATAAGACAAAAAAGGATATTAATAAGGCACTTAAAAAGCATCGCAAGAACGTCGTGGTACCTAAGTTGAAGGACTACCTGAGGTCGGAATGGTTTAAATGGGTTAAATTCGCGGATGACGATTATGCCAAGAAATTGCTAGCAGGACTGATGGAGGATGAGTGTCTTTCGTTTCCGAGCGGCGTTGACAAGTGCGATTTCTATGATTATAACATTCCGTTGATCAAAAAGAACGTGACCGAGTTGAGAAATTGTGTGCAGACGTCGGTTCGGAATCATTGGTTAGGTGAGTGTGACTACAAGAAATGGCAACTTACAGTACTACTAATTAAAATCGTGGCTGTGTCTAACGTGACAGAAATCGAACTTGATTTGATTGCAGACGATGTGAAGAGAAAGAAAACGCGTAGGAAGGGATGGGAAATACCAGATTTGTTTCCAGGAAGCTTGGAGCTTAAAGAAACAGATGATCAAGACGATCCCGAAGCAAAGGTATTACATCCTGATTACAGGAGAAAGGGTGTCGATAGTGAGGACGATTTCTACTACTTTGCGTGTCGCATCTTAGCAGCGATAACACCGTCGGTTGTTGGGTTTGAAAAAGTAAAAGATGCAAAGTTGATCAGTGATATATATTCAGCCAGCGATGAGGCTTTTGCACTAATTATTATTCACAACGAGTACGACAGATGGGTGAATTACTTAAAGAGAAAGAACGGAGAGGACCTTGCTGAAGTGAAAAAAAAGTTTTGTGATGCTAGGAGCGGTAGTAAACAAGGGTGGTCCCAAAAGGGAATCAATATGTATAACAAAGTGTGTGAGGAAATTAAGGTGCTACGAAATGAAAGGGAGACGGGAGTAGAGTTCGAAATGGTGATGAGAGAACGGTTCAAAAGAATGGGAGAAGTAGTAGATGTGGATGTGATCCCAAACACTGAGAGTAATGTCATGCAGAAGAAAAGGAAGATGTTTATCGATGCAGATATGTGTGTTAGAAAAAGGCAAATGTTGATGGCGGAAGTGTGATATTCATTTCTGAGTGGAGTGAGTGGAGTGACGACATTCCCATGTAGAGTGACAACGATCCTATGTAGAGTGACGACATTCCCATGTAGAGTGACAACGATCCTATGTAGAGTGACGACAATTCTATGTAGAGTGACGACGATCCTATGTAGAGTGACGACAATTTTAATACCGTAGGTTTCATTTTATAATTAGTAGCACGATAATAATTTGGCGTGAAATAAATTTTGTTTTGTAAGGTAGTACACACAATTTGTATGCAGGGGGGTACATATTTTGAACGGTGAGACCACAATGTGCCCCGGTGGTGGTGGTGTAATGATATTAGAGGTCGAGGGTACAAATTTTGGCGCCATATGGATACGAACATTGCGCGGTTGAGGACAAAAAATTGAGAGGATTTAACTGGAAAAGTGAAGGGGACTGGGGTGTAAACTTTAGCTGACGTAAAAGAAATTGTGTAGGAATGTAGCATGAAAAATAAGGAGAGCAGAGCACAAAATTTATGGAGGACGGAGTAAACAATTTTTCGAGCATGAACCATACTATTTTTTGAGGTGGAAGCAATAATATTTAGAGGTTAAAGTGTGAAATGTTACATACGGGCGGTGAATAAATTGAGGCCGTGCCCCTCATTTTTTTCGTGATAAACGTTATAAATAAAATTGGGAGTGCGCGATAAATTTTGAAGTAGAACCTATAGGATAGGTCTCAAATTTAGACCTTTGGAGGTGGGGTGCTAACGTTTTGAGCAGGGGTCGAAAAACAGTTAACAGACGTTGTATAATGAGTCTAGGGTGGTCCCAAGATGTACCTACTATCACCACTACTAATATCTCATTCCACATTATCCTGAAATGAGTTTTGGGTTCTTTTTTACTGAATTTAGTATCACCACCAGAATACAATTTGCGCATCGCGCATTTTGTCCGACGTTCCGATGTTCCAGTACTAAAAATACGTAGATTTCTACACAACTTTACCATGCGATATCTCGCTTCCTTTTACACCCCCAATCACAACCCCAGGACCTACACATACTAACAGCAACCTCGCCTCTTTGATTCTGCTATTTGTTCAGTTGCTCGATGCTTTGTTTGGTTGAGTTGGTTGCCAATTCACCACTCGACGACGACGATCCATCGGCCACAGCAGCAGCAGCACCAAAACCGACACATAATTTTCTACAGCAATTCCAGTACAGATTCTACCGTACACGATCTGTTCTCCCAGCTCCATTGCAAGGCCCCTAAGTATATCTTATACTTAATGTTCTACACTGTTTCCAAGCTGCTTAAGTGATTCTCACTTAATGTTCTACATTCTTCGAAGTTCCTTGCTGAGTCCTCTTAAGTCTTTTCAAGTCGAAGTTCACAAACAGCCCCTTCCACTCTAGGAATCTTTCTACAAGAAATTCCAGCTGTCATCTGTTTTCAAGTCCACTGCCCTGCTGGACCATAAGTGTTTTCACTTATGGTCCTACTGTTTCTGGACCCAAGCCCCAAAGCCGCTAAGTACAGCTCGCTTATGGCTCGACTACCTACATATACCTCCCAGATGTACTGTATAAATGTCATCTGTTTTCAAGTCTACTGCCCTGGATGGACCCTAAGTGTTTTCGCTTAGGGTCCTACTGTTTCTTGACCCAAGCCCCAAAGCCACTAAGTACAGTTTGCTTAAGGCTCCAGCACCTACATAACCCTCTCAGGTGTACAGTGTAAATGTCATCTGTTTTCAAGTCTACTGCCCTGATGGACCATAAGTGTTTTCGCTGATGGTCCTACTGTTTTCTGACCCAAGCCCCAAAGCCGCTAAGTACAGCTCGCTTAAGGCTCTCCTACCTACATAACCCTCTCAGGTGCACACTTCAACTGTCATCTGTTTTCAAGTCTACTGCCCTGATGGACCATAAGTGTTTTCTATTATGGACCTACTGTTTTTCTGACCCAAGCCCCAAAGTCGCTAAGTACAGGTTACTTAACGCTTACCCACCTACATATACCCCTCCAGCTCAAAGTACAGCTGCCACCTGTTTTCAAGACTACAGGCCTGCTGGTATTTAAGTGTTCTCACTTAGAGCCCTGTTTCCAAGCTACTACGGAAGCTCAAGTTCAAGTTCGAACAGAAGGCCAGCTGTTACGAATTCGAATTTGGTAGTAGGCTCCACCGCCTCTATGTGTTATACCTAGGTACCAGCAGGTACTGGTAATGCTGCAATACAGCATGCTGAGACCAGTTTCGCTTGCATCAGCTGACCACTTGCACTACTGATACTATGTATCTGAGGAAGGGTTTTGCTTGTGTCAGCTGACCACTCCAAGCATCACTGATGCTGTACAGCGGCATTCAAGGGACAGTTTTGCTTGTGTTTTCCCTTTCACGTTCTTGTTATTACCTCGTCTCCTGTACGCTTTGCAACAGCTGTGTCTGTTGTGCTCTGGACTGGTTCGTTTTTTTTCCTGTTTCTTACCAAGGTTCGTTTGCAAAATAGTCGTCTTTACAACCTGTGGCCTATTCCCCATGGTTGAGGCGGCGCGTCGTTCTACGACTTGGGGTCCTGACTCTTCGATTGAGGCGACGATAAAGTCTGGTTACAGACTGAGTAGCTTTTAACCACCTTCGGTGGATTTTCCTACTTAAATAAGTATATTATTATTATTAGTATCACCACCAGAATATCATTCAAGATATATTTTAAGATGAGTCTAGGGGTGATCCCACCAGTAGAGGTATATACTATGACCACTAAGAGGAGCTCTGTCTGCATGTCCTAAGATGAGTGTAGGGTTGTTTGTCAATTACTAATATAATACCACCTCTAGAATCTTATTCCAGATATATATCGCAAGATGAGTCCAGGTTCATCCAGAGTTCTATCTGATATTACCATGCATGATGCTGAAACCAGTGTTACTAGTATCATTACACACCTTCTGTTTTTTTTCCCGTTCAAATCCACTCTCACAAACTAATAACCTTTTTAATTTAATCCAAATTTGTGGATAGATATTTCCCAAAACTTAGAAATTCTGACACTTTAACAACTCCACCCATCCTGAAGCGCCAATTATGTATTTTTCCAATTTTTTTCTATTGTTTTCTATTTTTTCACTTTGTGTACAATACCGTATTGAGTGATTCCCGAAATAAATAAACACATGGTTTATTACATTAAATGTGACGTGGCACACATATCATTATGTGCTCAAACACACAAATCTAAATTTCTGTGTACGAAAAATTTAAAATCTGTCCGAGCATCTGAACGCTCGGACAGATTTAAAACACTTGTTTAGATTTAAAAGGAATCTAGAAAACAAGAACGGACTCAAAATTTCAGTCACTCAACGGATGTCAATCAACCAATGGTCAACAAAAACATGTGTTTCTTTCAGCAAGTTGGAGTATCTTTTGTTGTCTATCATTTTTTCAGTTTGCTGTTGCTGTCTACTACACTCCCCCCCATCCAGTCCGTGTTTTGCCACAGTCCGTGTTGCCTCTGTTGTTGCTGCTGTTGCTGTTTTTCTGCACCTCTTTTATTAAGGACCATCCATCCATCCGAAGAGGACCATCCACCGTCCATCCGAAGAACACTGACGTAAATGGCGGCCAACCTAGCGTGTATAACCACCGCAATGATTGCGGGAACAATGCTTTCCGAAACCACACCACCGCCATTGCTCTGTGCCTCTTGTGGTTGCAAAGTTGCACCTCCTCATAATCCAAAAATTCCGAAATCGATAACAGTCAACATGCCAGCAACAGGAGGAGCCAGATCAGGAACATTATGAAAAAAAAACTTTTCTGGAAAATTTCCATTTTCATGCGCATTGTGCGCGCGACTACTCTCAAAAAATCTTAGGGCAATAACGGCTCTTCTATATTTAAAGAAGAGCGACCATAATTTAACGGTCTTCAACCGTCATCTTTGTCCTCAAAAAACAATTGTCCTCAAAAAGTGTCCTCAACGATTTTGTCCTCAACAGACTGTCCTCAACCATTATGTCCTCAAAAATTATGTCCTCAACGTTTTGTCCTCAACCTCAACGTTGAAGTCATAGAGGTTGAGGACAAAACGTTGAGGACATAATTTTTGAGGACATAATGGTTGAGGACAGTCTGTTGAGGACAAAATCGTTGAGGACACTTTTTGAGGACAGTTTTGAGGACAGTTTTGAGGACACTCTGCGTACTCGTACAGCCGTTAAAGTGGATATTCAACAAAAAACAGCCGTTAAAAAATACATCAATTTTATTGCGCGCAACGCGCATGAATATGGAAATTTTCTCAAAAAAACTTTTTTCCATAATGTTCCAGGCCGGGGACCCGGGTCCGCTAATTATACCGACATCGAACTCAGGCACTTGTACGGTGTGTTGAAGGAGGTCTTACCAATTGGACCAGACGAGTGGCAGAAAGTTGCTGATAAACATGCTGAGAAATTTCCAGGGAGAGACCTCGACTCCATTCGGAGGAAATATTCCACTTCCCACAGGAAGCAGGTCCCCACAGGAGATCCAATGTGCCCATGGCATGTAAAGGAGGCCAAGCAAATCAAACATATGATTGGAGAGAGGGCCAAACTTGGATTTCCAGAAGACGAGCTCTTTGATCTTGAAAAGGGGGAGTTTATCTCTACTAACGAGACCACACCACCACCACCTCCTCTCCGTCAACCTTCCCAGAATGATGATGACAGCGTCGAGGATGCCGACGATGCCGACAATACACCCACGGAAGAGTGTACGGAAGAGTCTCAAGCTGTTTTGACTCCAGAGACTACCATTCCGGGGACTACTTCCATTTCTGGTTTGGCAAGTACGGCTACTTCAGTAAAAAGACAGTATCACAAGAAAGGAACCAATCAAGAGGATGTCCTTAGCGTCCTTAAGAACTCTGTGAACTTACAGAAAGAGGCTCTCGTGGATGCTAAAGAGCAATGGCAGATGATCCTGGAAACCATCCAAGCTTGTATCTCAGGTGCTGTGGAGTTTTCCAAGAATATTCTTGCCAGTACTGCCGGCGGTAACAATAGTATCAGCTCCATCGCAGCTGTCGCGTCAGCAGGGACTAACCTTGGTACTGCTTCCAATGCTTCCAATAACAACAACAAGAAGAGAAAGCGCCATGACAGTATCAAGACTGACAGCGACGACTCTCTCTTGTAGAATTTTTCTTTGTCAGCAATAAACATGTGCTTTTTGTTAAGGCTAAGTACTACTTTGAACGCTAAATTAATTAATTAATTAATTTCGAACACTAATTAATTTCGAATGCTAATTTCGAACGTTCTCAAAGAAGTCGTTCGCAGTGTCAGTGGGAATCAACTCGTAAGAGAAGAACCCTTTTGTTTTGCTCATAAAAGTGTTGAGGATTGTATTGATCTGTACCCTTGTTGTTTGGTAGTTGTATAGAAGGATTGCAAGATAGAGTATGATTTTCCTCTCTCCAAAGTGTTCTGGGGACATGTTGTCCTTCAGTCGTGGAAATCCCCCTTGGATCTGTCGCATCCCCCACTCAGAGAGTTGCCGACAACTAGTTGCAGCATTGTTGAGTACTACATCTTGTGGCGTGTCCGGATCTTTCTGTCCACTCTTGATAAGGAATTCTTTGGTTTGTTTGTGAAAAGCAGAGTCAACTACTACCCTTGCATTGAAGTCATCAAACACTTGCTCCATCTTATCATATAAGCCATAGTCAGATATTGAACTGTCGTGCCAACATCCCGGACCATTTAATATGGCACCTCGAACTTTTCCATCTGGAGCAAAAAGAAGCACGGAGTTCACAAAGGTTCCATTGGTCCAGCCATTGTAGAACCGGTTCTGTACCAACCAGTTTGTCGACTTTTCGAATGGAAGTTTAAGTCCGTCACAGGCACCCCATACCCTATATTCTCCTAAGACTGGGTACTTGGCAGCAAGAGCTTGGATATAGAGTTCAACCTTGTCTGCAGTTGGCATACACACTTTTGCGAGTGGATGTGTTTGCAACACAGAGAGAAGGATTCTACGAGCGAATCTAAGCCATTTGTACATGGGTGATGATGTTACACCAAAAGCCCAGCCTATTCCTCTTGCAGCTGATCCTCAGGTTCGGTACCAATACAAGATGAGTCCAAGGCAACCAATTGCATCAAGTTCCCTTTTTCTCCCTGACTTCCTTTTCAACTTCCGAATGATTCCCGTACTGACGTTGTATGTGTACGTATCATACACCAGCTGGAACAGTTCAAGCAATTCGTTGAAGACTTCATGGTTTATGCCACAGCAGTTTAGGAGGCCTTGCTCATCCCTGGATCGGAACATGTAAAGGAAAGGGGAGAGATTGTATCTTTGAATTGCAATTCGGGGCACTCTACGATCTCTAAGCCTCCGGTCTTCTGGGGATAGCTTTGGATTGTTGTACGACGGAACACATTCAGTGTAGTAGTAGTAGCACAGTAGCTCAAGAGACATGGTATTGTTGTTTTCAATCGATCAATCGAAAAAAGAGTGAAGAAAATTTCTATTGGAGAGCAAACTCCCCCCTGTTGTTGAGGATAGCAACTTCAACAAATTTCAAAGAACACAAGATTGCCGGCGTGCAAAAATGAGTTGATGGAGGCGCGGGTAGGGAATAAAGAGAGAATTTTTGTTTTTCCTAACAAGATTCCAAATTCCAAAATAGGCCTCTTAGGCACCTGTCTGTCGTCCAAAATAAAAACGTGAGCGTTGGGTGCGCCAAAAAGTATGTGGGCATATAATCTAAACTAAATCTTTGCGCATATTAATTTCGGGAATCACTCATTGAGTGATTCCCGAAACTATATGATATGTGTCCTAAATCATATTAAGAGACCAAACACGATAAAAAAATTGGCCGCACTAGTCAAAAAAAATAAAATATGACCGCTGTTCCTAAATTCCTGTCCAGAGAAAATTCTCCTAAATTCCTGTCAAGAGAAAATTCTCCGGACAGAGTTTAGGACCGGTAATATATCCTAAATGGAATTGCGGGCTAAAAAGGAATCAATAAGGCCCTCATGACGACTAAGCAGATTTTTTTGTTTTCATAATAGGATTCCAAATGCCAAAATGTGTCTTGTCACTGCCTGTCTGTTGTCCAAAATAAAAACATGTGCGTTGGGTGCGCCAAAAAAAAAATTAAGGCATGTAATCTAGGATATGATATTGAGCATAGTTTCGGGAATCACTCATTAGTTACTTTTTAAAAACAATAATGTTGTTACTACTCATTAAAATTACTACTGTACTACTGTACAGTAATTACCTGGTAAACCTTAACCTTACTTCGTAGTAGTAATTACGAAGTAATCTTACCGGTAGGCAATTTGGAAATTAGGCACGAAGCATTTTTCATGTTTTTCGCCCGCCCGTCTGTCTGCCAACAGTGAAGAGGAGGCAGCACGCCACTCAAATGCGTCGCATTTTCTCACTGGAAAAACGTTGTTCCGGATCATGTCTTCCTCATGTTTTCAGGTGTGTCTTGTTGTGCTTCAACATTCTTTCAACGACAACCTCACCCCAGTTCCATCGATAGCTGTTTTCCGGGAGATAGTCACTTGGTTGGTATTGAGCACTCAATGAAATAGGTACAAGGCAATCAACAAACCTGATATTGACGTCAAAACAATGACAAGGAAAAATAAAAGGCAGAGGGTAAATCCCAAGGGTGATGGCAAAGGTCAGAATCCGAATGATACGAAAGCAACAGAACAGCAGTCACATTCAAGTGCAAATTCTGGTGGCGGAAAGTTAGTGACAAAATCAAAGAATAGGTTTGCCACGTTATCTTCAGAAGAGAAATGCAATTTAGTTGCAGAACTCAGTGAATTGGTCTTGGAAAACCCAAACAAGGCCTTTCAAATGGAAAAAGAAATCATTGGCGGGGAAACTTACACTGACGGGGACGAAACTGGAGAAACGAGGTCGATTTCAAAGGTCCAACAGATATTGAATCTATCGAGGACTCATAAGAATGGAAACGACGAATACATTGCGTCTCTTGGAATCATGTCGCTGCTTGCAATCTTCAAGGATATCCTTCCATCGTACAGAATTAGGCAACAAACAGAGTTAGAGCGGGAGAGCAAGATCAGCAAGGAAACAAAGGCTCTTTGGGACTACGAACGTGCACTTTTGACTCATTATCAACAGTATTTACAGGTTTTGGAAAAAGCGTGGGAGAGAGGTCAGGCTCAAGACGAAGGAGGTCCTTCTCGCCTTGCCGTAACAGCCATGCTTAGTCTTTGTGAACTACTGAAATCTGCATACCACTTCAACTTTCGATCAAACATTTTATCAATCGTTGTGAGGCAAATGAACAATCGACTGTGCGATCAAGTGAGCAACGCTTGTTGCCAAGCTGTTGAATTCGTTTTCGAAAAGGACACACAAGGCGAAGTAGCAATGGAGGCGGCTCGCCTTGTCGCAAAGCTCGTTAAGGAATACCGAGGTGCGCTGCGTACCGGTGTCGTGCGAAGCTTTGTGAAGCTTCCGCTGCGTGTCCACGTCGACGAAGCTCAAGCAGCAAAGCTAGCAGCTGATGCGAATAAAAAGAAGAGGAAAAAAGATAGGGAGTTGGCTGAAATCGAGTCTGAATTGCAAGAGAGCTCCGGTACTGTTGACAAGATTGTATTAGCTCGGTGTCAGTCGGAGACGTTACAATCGGTTGTTCTTACTTATTTCCGGATTCTAAAAAGCACTGATAAAAAGACACGGCATGATCTTTTACCAGCAGCACTTGAAGGACTTGCAAAGTTTTCGCATCTTATCAACATTGACACCGTTGTTGATCTTTTGGATGTTCTGAAAGAATTATTGGTTCAAGTAGACAGTCTCCCGCTTGAAGCTTCTCTAAACTGCGTGTTGACAGCATTTCAGACTCTAGAAGGACCTGGGAGAGAAATGAAAATAGATCAGAAAGAATATATCATACCACTCTACACGCAGTTGGCTCGGGTTGGGACGGAGACGAATAGTCGAAGAATCACCCAGATATTGCTTCAGTGCTTGTCTGCAGCCTTCGTCAAGCGCAGAGAATATTCCATAGTCCGGGTAGCGGCATTTGTGAAGCAGATGTTCACTGTTGCAATGCATTCACCAGTGTACACTAGCGTACCACTCATTGCTCTGGCAAGGCAAATCCTACAACGTTATCCAAGTGTGCATCAGCTTTTGGAGAGTGAATCTGATGTAATTACATCCGGCACTTATACACCTACCGTTGCCGATCCAGAGCACTCGAATCCTTTCTCGACGTCCGCATGGGAATTATCTTGCTTGAAATTTCATGTTCACCCACAAGTTCGTGAGCAGGTAAATGCTGCGGCTGAACTGAAAATGATCCAATTGCCTGCCGAGGCCCCTGATAGGCTGAGAAAAGAGATATCAACAGATGCCGATGAAATTTATATTCAATTTCGAAGGCACGCAAAGAGACATCCTCTCTCTGCGAAGGGCTCTGGCAAGAATAAATTGCGATTTATTACGCCACGAAAATCCAAGATTACACTATTCTCGACATCTGGCTAAATGATATAAAATATAGAAGCTACATCGGAAGTTAAAGTAAAGTACCGTGTCGAAGGCTCAAACATCACTTGGTAATAGAATTGATGTCCTCCCAATTTAATCATCAAATTTCAGCACACCATCAATATCAGGATTATAAGTCCCATTGGCAACTTTTTTCTCGTATTCTGTCACTGCGACGAAGTATCCGTAATATTTTTCTCGCTCTCTCTCTGGTAGGTATTCATACAATTGATTCAAATTTATTCGAACGACCTGATACATGTCGGCTAATTCTATCATTTCTAATGGCTCAAAGTCCCTTTGGATCGACGCAGAGTATTTGGCAATGTCTTGCAATGTATTCATCACGATAGCTGCATTTTTCCTTGCAGGGTCACGCTTTTGTTTCGGGATTTCCTCTTGAATCATCAGCTTCATGTTCCCATCTAAATTGGAGTTTCTTAGCAAAATCTGAGTTCCAAATGCGAATTGCATTGGACTCACCATCACATCTTTCAACTCCCCACTGACAATGGCACGAAGTATTTTTTCCTGGAACTGTGAGACTTCTGCCACTCTCAAGACAACCAATCCGCTTCTTTCTTCTGGTGCAGCAGGAATCGAAGGATTATCATA
The DNA here is from genome assembly GCA_037355855.1 of Pseudo-nitzschia pungens. Classification (NCBI taxonomy): domain Eukaryota; phylum Bacillariophyta; class Bacillariophyceae; order Bacillariales; family Bacillariaceae; genus Pseudo-nitzschia; species Pseudo-nitzschia pungens. The sequence continues at coordinate 4,898,303 of CM074760.1, read as the reverse complement.
CAGTTCTTTGAATTCGGGATCGTCCGGATTGAATTCTTCCGCTTCCATGGCTTCGACTTTTACTGGTTGTAATGATGTCCCTACCACAACCGACGTAGTTGAAACTACAACCGTTCTGGAAGCACTTGCCATCCATGAGCGGCGGGAACAAGCTTCTTCGCAATTTTCCGGTGATCCCTTAAGTGGGAAAATGTTCAATCTCTTCCGAAAAAATGCTGACTTCATCATTGTTAACCCGTTTCCACCTTCAATAGCGCAATGCGCTAATCCCCAAAAAATGATCCACTTCTTCATTAGTATGACAATACGGGCATGCCTTGTTTAGCGGCGGAGTGTAGGAGACAGGATCTTTTATGTTGCTAGGAAAGCATGTGCATTTGGGGAATGACCTCCACTGACAACAACTGAACACTGATCATGAAATCCACATAGTTTCCGGATTTTAGACACAGATCGATGATGTGTGATAATATTATGAATATGGTACAAATATTTTTTGTACAGTCGTCATCACTCATTGATTCATCATTGTTCTCATTGATCTTTTTTGTTTCGACGTTCCCGTGCCAGTACAATTACTCTTACGTGTACAAAGGTGGGTAACCTTACCTACGGGGTGGAGTAAGGTTAAAATCGTGAACGAGAGCATGGTAAACCTTACCGTAAGGTAAGCCTTACCGGTACGGTAAGACTTACACAGTATTTTTAAAAAAATTTAGAAAAGGGTTGCAGTTCCAATCGTGTCGATGACGTGTCGTCCCGATCACAGGAAAAAATGAAACGAATGAATCCGACATGACACTTCTCTCACAATCCTCTTAGACCACTTTGTCATTTCATACTGGCATTGGAAAATCTTACTAAAGTATGGACTTAATCTTAGCAAACGTTGGGAGAAATTCTTATGAAATTTTGAGATAATTGATTGTTTCAATTTGAAATCCAATCCAGCATGACAACAAGAAAAAGAACATGATTTCATTACAACCTAGTAATGGCAGCCATTGGTTGAGCTCGTAGTACTTTGTTTACTATAGTATTACATCTCTTTGAGAAATTCATGGGCTGATATCCTATTGATATGTCAAGCAAAAAAGAAAATTTAGTTGGAGCACATGGTAGGGCAAAAACTCAACCATTCAAAAATCTTCAAAACTACCTCCATTATTTCTGCACTTGCTAAATGACAGAAGAAGAAACACATACAAGGATAATAGCATTTTCATACAAAAGACAGAAGATTTAGTTTCTTCAGCTGTTAAGATGCATTGATATGCTAAGCTAAATTCAGAATACATGAAGCTCTGAATGGATAGGGACGATGAGACATGAAAAAACTTGATACAATAGGATGCATTTTTTGTACCTTGCTGGAGGAGATTCTCATTATTGGGTACTGTTGGACATTGCTATGATACGATCAATTTTCTATCTATCAACATTGTGAGCAAAAAGAAAACTCCAGTTTTCCAGATTTTTCTTCTTCTGTATCCTATGTGTAGGGCATGAATATCCAACAAACTGCAACCTTACCTCAAACTCCCACACAACAACGAACCCCCAGGACAAGAACTCAATCCTCATGTGTTGGTATTTGCTCGTCAGCAAATACAAGGGGATAGCAATAACAATAGGACAGCACGGAGTGCTGGCAAATTGTGAGTCTACAGAGGATACTGTTCAAATGCTATTGCACACACTCAGTTACTAAAGATACTCCCCTAGAGGTACATCGGAATCGGTTGAAGGGGAGGGCATGATAGGTGTCTTAATTTAGGTGAAAGAAAAGAAGTGGAGGGAGCTGAGCCAAAGCACTCAGCTCTAGCGTGACTGCTTTGCTGTCTCATATCGTAATAAGAATATTGCAGCTCTGTAGGCTTAGTACTGTGGTGTACAGGGTAGCATTCAGAGTAGCCTTTAGCAAGTGGTTCGATCTTGCGCTAGCTTGCTTGCTAGCTTGCTCGCTTTTAATACTGTCTGGGTTGGGCATCCAGTTATAGTACATCCTGTACATAATGACCATACCCCGATGGAAGCATAGTATGGTAGCATAGTATGTTAGCATACCAATCATCTTGTAGCATTAGCAACCCTAACCTTGTAGGCATGGATGCCAGTGGTGATCAGCCAGCTGGGTTTCGTCACACGCTCTAGCCGGCGTCCCGGCTCGTAGTGGGTCGAGCGGTGGGTCTGATAAACTGTGATGATATTCGCTCGTCAGCGATCTTCGTGGTCTAATCGTAGAACTTAATCGGCTTATACTGCGTACTGTAAAAATAGGCGAAAGCCTTAACAATAACAATACATAAAGTCCTGGCAAATCGTGAGTCTACAGTGGACCATTCAAGGTCTATTGCATACACTTAGGCAATACAAGGCACTTCCCTAGAGGTACATCGGAATCGATCGATAGGAGGGCATGATAGGCGTGTTTATTTTAGAGTGAAATATAAAGAGTGAATAAAAGGGAGCTGAGCCAAAGCGCTCAGCTCTGTATCGTGTATCGTGACATCGATTCGCTAACTCGCTAACTCGTATAATAACAGAACTCCTGTAGCTCTGGTACTGTATCCTACGAGTAGCGTACCGTATCGGAGTATCGTAGGTATCTCCGATTAATTAGACCGAATCGTGTGCTAGCGCGTTGGGTAACTGTTTGGGCCGGGTATGCGGTCATGGTACACATTATACACCAATGACCCGACCCCGGCGGTAGCATCGTATCTTAGCATGGTATCATGGTAGGCTAGCAACTTTCAGTATCTCGCAGCCTTAGCAACCCTAACCCTGTAGCATTTAGCTACACCATAAAAGGTGCTTTACTTGGGGTACGTACGATTGGTACAAATCGTACGCGGCGACCCTAGTGCCATACCCCGGGTCTACTAGTGATTAGAAATAGTAGTGATATGCAAATTGTGGGCTCTATCAGTTAGTCTATAAGCTACAGTTCTAAGAGCTCTCTGGCAATCAGCGATTCCATCGGCTCGCCGATTGTTTTCTTTTATCCTTATCCTTAATCCAGTCCCGAGTGGACTCGTGGCTGTCTTCCGGTGCACGGCATACTCCTCCATGGTACTGTTGCGTTTGGTTACTCTTCCATTTTAGGGCTATCCCTGCAATAATAGGGATGGATCCTTCTGATGTTAACCCGGTCGGTTACAAAGGGAGCAGTTTCAATAGTTACAGTTCCATTGTTATGGGCCTTGAGCACCTTGTAAGGTCCTTGTCGTGGGAAGGATAGTTTCGGAATAATGCCCTTCCTCTCCAGGGTGACATAGTCTCCTTCCTTATAGACATGGGGAATCCTCTTCTGGTTCTCCCTGGTATTACTCTTGTGGATACTCTTCTGTTTCCTTGCTTGGATTGCTTCCCAATCCACTGGGAAATTCACAGGCATGAACATGTCCCTTCCAAACACCAATTGCGCTGGGGAATATCCCAGGGTGGTGTGGATGGCGCTTCTGATAGCATATGCTGCCTTGGTGGTGAACTCCTCGAAAGGATCCTTCTCGTGGAGGTCTCTTTGTTCCAAGTTAAAGGATAGTAGGCAATCCTTCAGCACCTGGTGGATCCTCTCCAATACAGCATTGGATTGGGGGTTCCAGGCACCACTGGGCTTCCTTTTCATTCCCATGTTCTCGCAGAGCTCCTGGAACTCTGCTTTGAACTCACTTCCACCATCGAATCCAATTTCTTTTGGGCGCGGATACCTTGCTAGCCAGGTACTGTCTAACAAACGTTGAGTTTCTGCTGCATTTGGGGAGTCCTTCAGGTGAGCCAGTTCAAACCATCCGGTCACTGGGTCCACCATGGTGAGAACATGGATATGGTAGTCTTTACCATTTTTGTTGTGGACAGTTGCGGGTCCCCAGAGGTCCACATTGACCCTTTGCCATTTGGTAACCTCAGCTGCTTTCTCCGGTAGTAGTCCATACTTCTTCCGGCCACTCTTTTTGAACATCTGGCACGTGTGGCAGTGTTTACAGAGGTCCTGGACGTCCTTCCTCAGGCCTCTCCAGGTGAACACTGAGCGTATGCTCTGTTCCATTCTCTTTTCCCCGGGATGGACCAACATGCTGTGATACCATTCCATGATTCTGTCTTTGAGTTTGTCCGGGATTAGAATTTTCCCTTCCTTGTGGATTAGACTGTAACCTTCCACCATTTTGGTGGTCAGTCGGTTGTCTTTTTCCAGAGCGCTCATGATTTCCGTGTCCTTTTGTTGGTAGAACTGAATCATGTCCGGGGCAAGTGGGAATGCACTATTGCCCTGGAATTCTTCCGGAGCTTCCTCTCCAAGTGGGAATAGAAGTTGCCGGAGGTGCTCTTCCTCATCCGCGTAGGTGAGGGGCTTATTTGGTGGTAGCCATTCCACCGTGTCTGCTGGATCCTCGGTGATATCCAGTCGAGACAATGCATCTGCTGCGTCATTGTCTTTGCCGGCAACGTGCTTGACTACCGGGTGGAACTCCTCCATAAGAAGCCTCCACCGGACCATCCTTTGGGTGGGCATCTGCTGGTACAGTAGGTTAAGGTGATCCGTGTGAATAATCACATCTTGTCCTTGTAGGATTCCTTCGAACGCCTTTAGGCCTTCTACTATACCCAGGAGTTCTTTTTCTCCGACAGTGTAGTTGAGCTGTGCTGAGTTCAGTTTCCTCGTATAGAAACCAAGGGGTTTGCCATCTTGGCACACAGTGGCTCCCAGTTGCCTATCGCTGGCGTCTGAGTAGAGATGAAATGGTTTTGTAAAGTCTGGGAATGCAAGCTTTGCTTCATCTGCGAGCATTCTCTTCGCCTCCATGAAAGCTTTCTGCTCTGCTGGACCCCAGTACCAATTCATTTTGCCCTTTTTCCCTGCTAGTTTGTTCAGAGGGGCTAGGATGTGGGAGCGGCGCTTCCACATGTCCCGGTAGAAATTTACCATTCCAAGAAACATCTTGAGTTGCTTGGTGTTCTTGGGGGCTTCCAGGCGCTTCATCGCCTCCAGTTTCTTTGGCTGGGGCTGAATGCCCTCTGTTGTTAACAGGAATCCCAGATATTCCACTTCTTTTTGCATGAAGAAGGATTTTCTGAGGTTGGCTCGAAAGCCGGCGTCATCCAGTCTTTGTAGGACTGTATCGATTTTGTGGAGATGATCCTGTTCAGATTCCCCTTCTCTCTGTATGATTAGGATATCATCAATATAGACAAGGACGTAGTCCAGGTCGCCGAGGAGGTTCATCATGACTGATTGGAAGATGTCGGGCGCACATGCGATTCCCATTGCCAGTCGTTTGTAGGCATACTTTCCCCACGGTAGAATGGTAGAGCAAATCTTTTGGCTCGCCTTGCAAATGGGGATGGTATAGTATCCTTGGGACAAGTCCAGCGCCGTAGCTGATTTGAACTTTTGGAGCCTTTGGATTGTTTCCCCTATTCGTGGTAGTGGGAATGGCTTCCTCTGAATGGCTGCATTCATCTTCCGGAAGTCCGTTAGAACGCGAATGTCCCCTGTCTTTTTGGGTTGGCAAAAAGTAGGAGATGCCCATGGAGAATCATCATCGTGAGGGAGTTTCTCCAGGACTCCAATATCGCAGAGCCTAGTAATCTCCTTCCGGAGGGCTTGTTCAAAGGCATGGGGTACAGAATAGTACCTCTGCCGGACCGGTTTGACCCCTGGTTGGAGCTCAATGGACACCGGTTCTATATTTTTGAGAAGACCCAGTCCTCCTCCAAAGAGTGTTGGGAATTTCTTTAGCGTTTTCTTCAAGGCTGCCTTGGACGCGTCTGTAATCTCCAGGTCATTGACCATAGTGTCTATATCGACTTTGGAGTAGTCTGCATCCAGGATTTTGGCTTGCCTTTCTTCCTCCTGCTGGAGGATTGGACTCTGTGTGTTGGCAAAGAATATTGCCTCACATTTGTCCGGGTCAGCTAGCTCCCCCATTCCCTTCATGGGGATGGAGTCACCCTGTCATTCGATTGTTCGGGAGCTGTATTTGATATCCAGTCCGAGTTGTGCCATCAAGTCTGATCCTATGATCATGTCGTAGGGCACTTCTTCATGGTGGTGATATTCATCCACTTGGAAGGTCCATTTGATGGTCTTGGAGTTTGAAAATTCTATCAGCCTTAGTCCCACTGAAGCCGCAGACTTGGTTTGGAACTTGCCTCCGTACGTGTTGTAGGTGACAGATCTTTGGTCTCGGTTCGTTAGTTGACTTCGGTCGACAAACTGTTGTAGTATGATGGATTTGGAGCAGCCGGAGTCTAGTAGGCCCCGGAGCATCCTTCCCCTTCCCTTGTGGTCCAATACCTCCACACAGATGTCCGCGAATCTGTTGATGATCCGGGGTCCGGTGTGGATGGTATCAACCATTCAGTTGTGGGATCCTTTCTTTTTGAAGGTCTTTCTGTACTTTCTTCTGTACTCTTTGAGGTCTCGTTCGGAGATGTCGATCTCGTCATCGGAAACGTCATGGTCAGCTTGGGCCGTGGCCAGTACATAGGAGTACTCGTGGTTCGATAGATTCCTTCCCCAGTGGGGTTTGGAGTACTGCTCAGAGTCTGAGTCTTGTTCTTTTGCCACAAAGTGCTCCTTGAGCAAGTTGATGGTTTCCCGGTTGAATTTCCCCTTCTTGTGGGGACCACCGGTTAGTTTCCAGCATTTGCCGGCATGGACCTTGCCACAGGTCTTGCATAGCTGTTTGTTGCTGTTGTCCGCAGGTCGCTTCTTTATGCCAGGGGACTTCCCTTGGTGTCCTCCCCCAGATGCGGCCTTGGAGGTCTTCTTGGTGACGCCGGTCTGTTTTTCGAGGTCGGTGATGCGTTGTTGCATGATTGCCTCCTTCCGGATGGTGATTTCCAGATTTTCGAGCTTGTCGATGGTGGTGTTAAAGGAGTGGGTGTAGAGGTCCCAACTAATGTGTTCCAGCTTCTCGCGTTGGGAGTGGGTCATGTTGGAATCCAATATTTCCTTCAATTCTCCTTGGGTGAAACTTCTTGGCGTTTCCATTTGGTCACTGCCACATTCCCAGAGGCATTCCGGGAGGTAGCTTTGGAGTTCGGCCATTTGGTTGGCCCAGGCTCTGATGCCATGTTTGAGGTCGACGCGCATGCCTCGCATGAATCGTCGAAGGACGATGTACGAGCGTTTGCCGTTTTGGTCATTGCCAAAGATTTTGAGCTTGAGGGCATGCATGCATTCCTCCAAGACATCCTTTCTGTACTCCTGGGATTGGTAGTACTGGGTGAGGGCGCTTGCGACCTTTTTCTTTGGGATTGGAGACTCGAGGTTGTCGGTCTCCGATTCGTTGCCCGATCTCGCCTTGGCAGTTTCGGTTTTGTCGGCGTTTGGAGATTTCTCCTTTGCCTTTTCCTTGACGGCTCCCTTGGGAGTTGCATCTTGGCCCATTGATAATAGGATGTTTGCCTGGTCTCGTTGTTCGATTTCCTGGATCTTTTTCTGCACCCGTTTGGTGCTGTGGATCTTGTGGGTCGGTTCTGCCAAGTAGGTCCGAGTGAGCGTTCGCTGGACAAGTGCGAGTGCCTCGTTAGAGAGGATTCTCTGTAGAACGTCCAGTTTCTGGTCTCCGTGGAGTTTGTCATTGCCAGCAATTTTCTGGTCAAAGTCTCTCTTCCAGATGAGGAAGAGTTCTGGTCTTTCAGTACCATTGAGAACCTTCAGGTAGTCGCTGAATGCGATTCCACCTTGTTCACTGTCTACGTTCATCTTTATGGCGGTGGCGTCTTCCGGCCAGTCCTCCCGTGTGATGTTGAAAGGTTTCAGTTTGGTTACCTTGGTCGCCATTGTGAGTTAATCAGTTTTCTATTTATTTAGTTACACTATTTCTGTTATCTTTTGCTTTGTGTTGAAACTGAGTAAAAGTGATTGTTCAGTTCCTCCAGTTCTTTTGCTGGATTTGTACTGTTTCTCGTGATAACTCGTGTTATAACTGATTTTCCCCCTGGTTTGTCCAGTGGTGGGAGTTGTTTCTCTCTTTAGCTCGCGGGAATCCTGTGGTCCCCCGGAGTTGTTTCTGTTTTTATTTCGTGGGATTCGATTCCCGTGGTTCTCCGGCGTTGCCTCCTTCTTAAGCTGTCACCGGGCCGGTCCCACTTCCCGTTTCCCGTGGGATTAGTGGTGTTCAGGTGTTTATTATATACCTTTCCGTATACTCGTATATTTCGGCTTTGGTTGGCGTACCCTCTTCGGTCTGTCCATCCACTCAGTGTTGGTCCAATTAGTCCACTCACTGGATTATGTGTCACTTTTTCAGTGTGTATTTTCGAATTTTTCGATTATTCTTGCTGTCGCCCATGGTCCTGTTTGGGTCCTTAGGTGTCTCTGTTGCTGTTGTTGCTCCCTTCTTTGGGGCTAACCACTGCTGGGGTCGGTCTTCCTTGTGCTGCAGACACTGGATATCCTTCTCCCTGTTTTGCTTCTCCGTGCCTCCATTTTCCGGCAGTCTTTCGATCTCGTCGGTCCCTTGGCCGATCGATTTCTTTCTGCTCATGGTCATCAGCACTCAGCTTGATTTTAAAATCATGCCATACCCCGGGTCTACTAGTGATTAGAAATAGTAGTGATATGCAAATTGTGGGCTCTATCAGTTAGTCTATAAGCTACAGTTCTAAGAGCTCTCTGGCAATCAGCGATTCCATCGGCTCGCCATTTGTTTTCTTTTATCCTTATCCTTAATCCAGTCCCGAGCACAATTTTCGCATCGCGCATTTTGTCCGACGTTCCGATGTTCCAGTACTTAAAACAAGTAGATTTCTACACAACTTTCCCCTTTGATATCTCACTCACTTCTAAAGCTCCTACAACAAAACCAAGCACTACACCTATTAACAGAAACCTCCCCTATCTGATTCTGCTGTTTGTTTGGCTGCTCCTTGCTCCCTTTGGTTGCTTTGGTTGCTTGTTTCCGTGTCGGTCGGTCGATCGGCAGCAACAAGCTTCGGCAAGCGAAAACAAGGCACATAATTTCCTACAGTGGTTCCAGTACTAATTCTACAGCTGATTCTGTTTCGCTTCCGAGCTCGGTTTGTTTTTCGATCTGTTTTCAAGCTACCTTATTATTTAAAGCTATACAGTCTTTCAAGCCCCTTAAGTGATACCCACTTAACGTTCTACATTCTTCAAGGTTGAACCCACTTAACGTTCTACATTCTTCAAGATCGAACCCACTTAACGTTCTACATTCTTCAAGATCGAACACATATACACCCCCCTTCTAGAAGGTTCCTCCGCGCTGATCCCTAAGTATTTGCAAGTTCGCGAGCATATCTTCCAGTTACCCCCTTTATTTTCAAGCCAATTGCCCACTGCTCCTTAAGTGTTTATCACTTAAGAGTACCCCTGTTTCCTAGCCAAGCCCCCTAGTCCCTAAGTGTTTTCGCTTAAGGCTTCCCCTACTACACCTGTTTTCAAGACAAGACCAACCGATCCTTAAGTACCTCCTACTTATTGCACTCTTGTTTCCAAGACTACAGCTACTACAGCCCCTTGTTTTCAAGACTACAATTTCCCTGGTCCCTAAGTGTTCGCGAGTTCCCTGATCCCTAAGTGTTTTCGCTATTAAGCACCCCACTTGAACTTCAAGTTCGACACTGTCTTCAAGACACAAGCCTCCCCCTGGTCCCTAGGTCTTTCTACTAAAGCCCCTGTTTTCAAGCAAGCAGCTTCCCTGGTCCCTCAGTGTCTCGCCCAAGGTATTTGTTTTCAGGCCAATTGCCCCCGGATACTGTTTCCACTGCTTCCCTGGTCCCTAAGTGTCTCGCTCAAGGTCCCTGTTTTCAAGCCAATTGCCCCTGGATACTGTTTCCGCTTATAAGTCCTTGCGAGTTTGAACTTCAAGTTCCCTCCTGAGCCTTTTAAGTGTGCCCTGGCATTGATATCCCCCGGTCCCTAAGTGTTCCTACTAAAGCCCCTGTTTTCAAGCAAGCAGTGTCCCTAATACCAGGTCTTTGATACAAGCCAGTTGTCGGTGGTTGGTTTCTACAGAGTACAGTACGAGTACAAGCCTACACGATTTGCAGAGTACAATTTGCAGAGTACAAGCCTACACGATTTGCAGAGCTCTTCCGCGCACAGAGTTTTTGTGCTCCAAGTGTGAGACAAATTTTGCTCGTTTTTTAGCAAAAATTTCTGAGTTCCCCGGTGACTTTTGTGGGTGTGCTCCAGTATATTTTTTGGATCCCCAGGGACCTTTTCCTTGTCCAGACCAAGGTTACCCTTGTTGTTGCTGCTGTACCCTGTTTCCAGGCTACACCCATCTGTATATATCCATACAGGTTCATACTGACAGCCTACCAGCGCCCGAGCCAACACGCCTATTCAGACGATCCTAGCCCCACCATGCCTCCCCCCCCGCCAGCTTCCAGGCGAAAAAGGTCTACCTTGGCTAACACTCCTTCAAACAAACGCGCCTTTACGGGGACCCCTTCCCGCCGACTACCTGCTGGTTCCGTTCTTCAGGCTACTCCCTCTCCCCCACCCTCTCCCCGTACAGCTAGGGATTCACTCCCTTCTGATGATGATATGTCCTTCACTTCTGCTGTGTCTACTGGTGCACTAGATGATGTTGATATGAGCACTGAGCAGTCAGGCACTGGGCATTCAGACACAGGGCATTCAGGCAGTGGGCAGTCCGACAGTGGGACGTCTGACAGTGGGAAGTCCCACAGTGGGAAGCCCAACAGTGGAAATTCCAACAGTGGGACGTCCAACAGTGAGAAGCCCAACAGTGGAAAGTCCAACAGTGCGACGTCTAGGGATGGCCAGCCAGGCTCTGAGCACTCAGACTCTAAGCACCCTCCTTCCAAGGTCTCTCCTTCCAAGTCTAGTCTGAAACAAGCTACTCTTGCATTTCTTTCTGACACACCGTCTGCAGAGCGACATGCCCTGCGCAAGAAAGCCCTGGCTGCTGCCAACAAAGCTCACTCAGATTCCTTCCTCTGGTGCTTCTACGGTAAGGGGCCTTTTACTGGTCGTGCTTCCATTCCCACCCCTATCCACACTCTTCGTAAAACTCCAGCAGGATCCCGGCTATGGACTGGGTGTCCTAGCCCCACTCACTTCTTCAGCAAGAAAGATGGGAATGACAAGAAATCCATCCATGATGTCTGTCAGTCTGCCATCCCTCCAGCATATGCTCAAGCTTTTCCTGACAACCCTGAGTGGAGAACTGCTTCTGTGGAGTCCCTGGTTTCCCTTGCTTCTCTCTGCTTTCAAGCCTCTGCAGACTGGACCAAGCAACCTTCAGGCCATGCTCTGAAGAGATGTCTTATTGGTTTGGCCAAGATGTCTCCTGAGTGTTTTGATGACCTGTATTGTGAAGGTAACCTTTTGCCCAGCACTGAAGGACGAGTTTGGTTGGCAGCCAATCAGGTGCTTGGCTCCCACTGGTATTTCAAGAAGCGACCTCCTACACCTGCGCCAACTGCAGTTGATGATGCTTCCACTTCCAAATCAGTGTCCTTTCTTCCTGGTGGTGGTGATGCTACTGTCTTGTCCTCCTCTGCTGGGCATTTCCTCCAACGCCGAGGGGTTTGCTCCAGTGATTCTAGAGCTCCAGTGGATGTCACTGCTGGCACCAAGTGTTCTCATCGTTCTTATGTCACTCTGTCCCTTCCAAGGTTGATGTCACAACACCCTGGGGAACTATATGATGAGCTGCTCAAGTCTCTCAAGGAAGCTTTGGATCTTCTATGGACTGTTGACAAGCGCCTGGTGTTGTATGTTTTTCCCTCCAGAGCCAGGCTCAACCCCAAGGCCAAGCCTGTTACCAAGTTTTGGACGACACTTCCTGACAGGAAGACCTTGGAATTGTATGTTGCTCAGCTCTGGCTTCGCAGTAGAACTGCTCCTCATCTACGCTTCTTTGTGGGCCACAGTGCTTCCCTGGAGAAACTCTTTTCAGCACAATTGCTCCAGAGGCTCAGAGACCGTGACATGGACCTGAAATATGACCACATACAGGCCCCAGTTATTGTCACATGTGGCTTTCTCCTTGGATCTTACATGCAGAGTTTTGATCTTGACCACTACAACGAATTGCTTCAAACTCATCCCAGGTTTCAGGCATGTCCTATTGCTGTTATCAGGAAGAATATCAGCCTTGACAACTCCAGAACTCCTGATCCCAATCCTGTTCAGGCTGCACATGTTTTGTGTGATGCTACAAAGCGCGCCCAAACTGTTAAGCTCCTCAAAGCCCAGTTCAATCGGTGCAAACCTTCAGACATTGCCTCTCTCCCTGATGGTAAATTCTACAAGTTTATTGAGACAGCTACAAATCCTTCTGACAGACCTCTTCCCCCCTCCAAGCTCAAGACTGTTCGCCAGGCTAAGCACCGCCAAGCTAAATTTATTGAGAGCCATGAAACTGCTCCTGTTCTGGGGGTAGTTGATCTTGATCTTCCAGTTGACCTGGGCCAAGGGCTGGGTTTGAAGACACTGCGCAGTGTGCTTCTGGGTATCAGAACCCGTGACAATTGGTCATGGCCTCTTTTTCTTTCTGTCGATACCAGTTCATACCGAGGCGAGATCCTTGCTTTGTACAATATCACTACCAAGGCTGAAGCAATGGCCATGTTGTCTTTCCTGCCTATTATACTGGAAGCTCATTATGGTTCTTGTGTTCGACAATGGTTCTCTTCTGAGTGCCTGACTGAAATGGAAGCCTACCATTGGGATGCTGCTGCCAATTGTGTTGTGGAAACTGAACCTGCTGCAGATCCAATGCAGGATGACTCTCTTCCCTTTTTTGGTGATGGGGATGCAAGAGATTGGGAACTTGTTGATGATGACTTGTCAGTTGACCTTGCCCCAGACCTTACCTTTGATCTGGATCTGCACTTTAACCTCCAAGCCCGTGCTGACAGTGGTGGTGGCGGATTTGATGATTCTCAATCCATGGATACTTTAGCAACCGGTACTTCCAATCTCACTGATGTCCAGGCTTCAGCGCCTGCAGGTGGTGTTCCTACTGGAGGTGATCCTTCCAATGTTGCCAAGGCTGATGCCTCTCCTGGTATTCCTCCTGAAGTTCCCCCTGCAGTTCCTGACCCTCCCCAGAATGCCATGGCTGGTGACCTCCCTGTGGCCTCTCCTGATTCCTCAACTGCAGTTCCTGCTGCCGGTGGTGGGGAAGACGCAGCCTCTGCGTTGAGGCTTGGAGTTGCTGCAATTGCATTCTCCTCCAGCCATGATGCTAGTGTCAGTGATTTGAGCCATGCCAATGTTTCCACCAAATCAGCTCCGGCAACTCTTCCATCCCTGCGACAGACTGGGTTTCCTTCTGATCATGGTTAGCTCTTCTGGTATGAGGTTTGATGGGATGCCTTCCACTCCAAATCCTATCAATGCTTCTACTGTTTCTCCCTTTTCCTCCTCCGCCTCATCCCCTGTCTCTCAGTTTGTCCAATTAACTCTTCATGGAGACTCTCTTGCTGCTAAGGATTCTGACAGTTTTGGTCACTCCTTCCCCCAAGCTCCATCCTCTAACTCCACCATCATCACTTTCCAAAACATTGGACCACAGCGCAGAGCTGCCTTTATGTCCATGTCCAAGCACAACTCCCGTCAATTTGTCAAGAGCAATGCCAGTGTGGCTCTTTTTGCTGAACATTGTTTGAATGAATCCAAACTCCTGCCATGTGATCTTTTCAATCGGCGCATGAAGAATATCAGTCCCTCAAGTTTTTCCTACCTTGCCAACAACAAGCATGAAGCTTCTGACTGTTCATGGCTTCAGCCTGGTGGTACAGGGTTTTCCATTGATCAACTGCTCAGTTCCCACAAGATTGCCCATGGGGCTGATCCTTCTGGTCTTGGGAGATGGTCCTTTGTCAAGTTTCAGGGCAGGGATGGTTACACTGTTACTATGTTTTCTGCTTACTGCCCTGTTGAAAATGACAGGGACCTTGGTTCCGTCTGGAATCAACAGTACCGATACTTTCAAGCAGCTGAAAATCTTTTCAGTCCCAACCCATGTATTCTCTTTCACAGGGATTTGACTGCTGCCCTTCGGGTCTGTCTGGGTGCAGGTGACCAGGTCATTCTTGGGATTGATCAAAATGCTGATGTTCGGACTGATGGCTTGTCTTTTGAGCTCAAGGCTCTTGGTTTCAGAGATGCCATTCTTACCCTTCATAGTCAGTCTTCTCCTCCTGCCACTCACAACCGCAACACTACCAGAACACCAATTGATGCCATTTGGGTCTCTGAGAATGTTGATGTTCTCAGGGCTGGGTATTGTCCCTTTGGTGGCGCCTATGGTATGGAATCGGACCACAGAATGCTTTGGATTGAAGCCTGTAATTGCAGCCTCATGGGCAAACACCTGCCACCTACCGTGAGCTTCTCTCATTCCAAACTCCAGTCCTCCCACCCTTATCTGCGCCAACGGTATTTCAAGCGTGTCAGGCACAGCTTTCTCAAGGCTGGAGTGTTTTCTCTCCAAGCTAAGCTGGAACACCTCCTGGCTCAGTTTCAGTCTGGGGATATTTCTGTGCGCGCTGCTCTCATCACCACATATGAAGTCCTCCATGAAACCTCCACCTCTCTCAGGCTCTCTGTTGAACAAAACCTTTGCCACACAAGAGCTGGTCTGGTTCCATGGTCCCCGAAGCTGCAAGTCTATCGTGATACAATTGACTTTTGGCGGCGTGTTGTTAAGCTGAGACAGGGTGTGTCCACCAGTCATACTGTTTTGAAAAGGCTGGCATGCAAGCTTTCTCTCTACAAAGGAGAACACTGTGATCTTTCCAGTGCTGTCCTCCACCTGAAACAAGCTTACAGGCAATACCGGGCAGTGAAAAAATTGGCCCCCTCTTGGAGAGACTCCTTCAATCAAGGCCTGGTGGATGCACTTCTTGCTGAAGGCAAACCTCACAACCAGAATGCTTCCCAGATTCGTGCCCGGATGCGCAGGGAACGTCTTCAAAGAGAGCTTGGCCTTGCTGCTAGGTCTATTCGGGGACGTGTCAACAAGTCAGCTGTCTTGCGAGCTATTGCAGTTGGCCCTGATGGTGCTGAACAGGTCTTGGAGTCCCAGTCCACTATGGTTCCAGCTATGGCTGAATCCAATGTCCGGCGTCAACAGCAGTGTCTTGGCACTCCTTCCATGACTCCCTCCTTCATTCAAGATTTTGGCTACCTCGGCACAGCCCATGCTTCTGCTCAAGTTCTTGATGGCACATATAATCCTCCTCCTGCCACTGACAAATACCTGTCTGAATTTCTTTCTTGTCTCAAAGTCCCTGCCTCTATTCTGAGTTTGCCTCCCTTTGACTATTCAGTGTGTCCAGCTGACAATGCTGCTGCCTGGAAACACCAGAGGGAACGCACAGCAAGTGAACCTTCATGTTTGAGTTTTGCCCACCACAAGGCTTTTGCCCTGGATCCCCAGTTGAACAAGTTTGACACTCTACTGAGATCAGTCCCATTGATTGTTGGCTTCTCTCCTTCTGCCTGGCAGGTCACCACTGATGTTGAGATCTTCAAGAAACCTGGTGAATATAGAGTGGATAAGATGAGGCTTATCCAGTTGATGTCTCCTGAGTTCCAAATCAACAACAAGATGATTGGCAGACGCATTCTTGCCTACGCTGAACGTGCCAATGCAGTGGCTGTTGATCAACATGGAAGCAGGAAACACCACAAGGCCATCAACACCTGCCTGAACAAGAAGCTCATCTGTGATGTGTTGAGGCAGAAGCGCAGATCCGGTGCTGTTGCTATGAATGATGCCAAGGGCTGTTATGATAGAATCTCTCATCCCATTGCAGGTCTCACTCTCCAGAGCTTTGGTGTTCCTGCACATGTGTGTGAAGTTCTTCTGTCTACTCTGCAACATGCTAAGCACCACATCAAAACTGGTTTTGGTCGGTCAGGTCCTGTGTATGGTGATGAACCTGTTCCTCTCAGTGGTTGTGGCCAAGGCAATGGTATTGGTCCAACTCTTTGGGCTTTGGTGTCAACCATTGTCTTCCGAATGATGCAACAGGCTGGGCATGGTGTCCATCTTATCACTTCTTTGTCACTGCAACTGGTTTCTCTTGTGGGTTTTGCCTTTGTGGATGACACAGATTTGTTTTGTGCTGGCTCTGATTCCTCAACATCTGGTGAAGAATTAGCTGTTGACTTTCAGGAAGCTCTTGACCGATGGGCTGGTGGGATTATTGCCACTGGTGGTGCGATTGAACCTGCCAAATCTTTCTGTTATTTGATTGATTTCAAATGGAATGGATCCGGTTGGGACTATCGCTCCATTGCTGACATGCCCGGTGACTTCTCAGTTGCTGACAAAAATGGCAATCGCGCTACCCTGGATCGTTTTGAAGTTGACCATGCTGACAAGACTCTTGGGGTTTTTATCTCCATGGATGGCAATGAGGAAGCACAGATTGCTCACTTGAAGTCACAGTCTCAGTCTTTTGGCTCTCAACTCAGGGCTTCCAAGTGTGAGAAGCGCGCATCCCTCTACACCTTCAAGTATTCTTTCATGAAGTCTGTTGAATACCCCATGCCTGTCACGCAACTTGATGAGGCCACAGGTTTGATCAGAATGCTCTGCATGTTGCCATTTCTGGTCCTCCTCTTCTTAAATACTGGCAGACCCACCATGATATTCCCATTCCACAACCTGTTTTGAGTTCCATCCATTGGTGTGCCCATCTGTCTGCCTTCAAGCGATTACCTCCTGGCATGCAACGGTGGTTTGTCAAATTTGCTTCTGGATGCATTGGTGTTGGCAACCAACTCCTTCACTACCAGTATCAGGATCACTCCCGGTGCCCATTGTGTGATGCAGACAACGAGAAGGTCTCTCATGTGCTCTCCTGCAAGGACACTGGGGCAGTACAGCACAGTGTGTCAGCTTTCAAGGGACCCCTGCAGAAGAGGCTTGAAGTTGAACAAACTGATCCATCCTTGGTTGTTGCCATTGTGGATCTTCTCACCAGAGTTCGGAAGGGCCAGACCATTTATCCATCATCCTACTCACTTGCAATTGCGTCTGCTGTCAGGGCACAGAGGACTATTGGCTGGCACAACTGGCTTCTTGGTAGGTGGTCTCCTCGCTGGTACCAAATTCAGGCTGACTACTACTCCCACATTGGAAGCAAGCGCTCTCCCAAACGTTGGGCTACAGCTGTCATCCATCAGTTCTTTCTTACCTCCTGGGATCTTTGGACTTATAGGAATGAACGACTCCATGGTCCTGGGGGTACCCTTGATGCTGAACAACACCAATCTCTTGATGCTTCCATCACTTCAGAATTGGCAATTGGTGCAGCTGGTGCACTTCCCCAGTCACACTCCCTGTTACAAACCCCTTTCCACGTCCTACAAGGTTACACCCTGACTGCCAAGCGGCAGTGGCTTGCAACCATCCACCTTGCAAGGAAGCAGTATGCAGCGCCTGTCCCACCAGTGCAGCCATATCAACAAGAGGCTGCTCTTCTCAGAGCCTGGCTTACTGGACCTCAGGGTTGATTACCTTACTTGGTTTTGTCTCCTGTTCCTGCTTCTTATCCTGTCCCATCCCTTTTGATACTGGATCTTATCCCAATATCTTCATTCCCATTTCACTTTCTCTCAGGTCCCTCTTTTGTGGGACTTGTTTGTCCTTTCCCCTGCTTGATGTTCAAGGTTTGTTTGAAAATTTGTCGTTCTGCCACTTGGGGTCCTGACTCTATGATGGAGGCGACGTTAAAGTCTGGTTACAGACTGAGTAATTTAGTTTCACCTTTGGTGATTAAAGTTATTTAAATACGTATATTAATTAATTAATCCAGTCCCGAGTGGACTCGTGACTGTCTTCCGGTGCACGGCACCTAGTAAACTCTGCTAGCAATACTAGACAGGATAGGTCTGCTGCTAAGCCTGCTGCTAAGCCTGTTGCTAAGCCTGCTGCTAAGCCTGTTGCTAAGCCTGCTGCTAAGCCTGTTGCTAAGCCTGTTGCTGAGCCTGTTGCTAAGCCTGTTGCTGGGCCTGTATGCTAGCAATTAGCACACAGCTCTAGCACTCAGCTCAGCACCTGTTAGTCAGTTACTGGAGGCTGCTGACTGTAGCCCCAGTACATTCTCCTACACAGGAGCCCTAGCACAGATGGTAGCACACTGGATATCTTCATAGTCCCCGTGATTCATGCCAGTGGTCCTGTATTGAGCAACTGAGCAACTATACCAGTCCCCGGAAACAGATACTCCCAGGGAAGCACCAATACTCTTGCTTGTTGTACCAGGACACTTGGATGGATCATAACAGAATTCAGGGTTGTATCCATATCACTTGTCAGAGGTCAAAACTGCACCAAATATTGCAGTTCTTCTATCAGAGGCCCGGCCGATTCGTTGTAAAAAAAAAGAGGGGGTTGGACCGAAAGGCGTTTTGCCCTTGGTCCGATTCCTTAACACATATAAGGACATATCAATCGGCCTATTGTCTTTCAAGTTTATAGTCCCCGGAACCGGTGTACCGGAGACTTCCCAAATATAACGCATAACATAGGATCATGTCGGATCGCAATCTGCTGCGTTCCGAAAAATAAGATTGCGGTGTTCGGAATAAGGTTGCAATAAGGATCGAAATCGAAGCGTCCGAAACAATTCGCAACCTAAATCGTAACGATCGAAGAACTCGTAATCGAAATCCGGAATCGACTGGTTCCAAAAATCGAAATCATAAAATCTTCTGCGTCCGAGCTGCTTGTCAGGGGGTCGAAGTACCTCAAATAATGCAGCTGGAGCAATTCTACCACATGCATCGCTCACAGTGGTCTTTCAACGCTGGACCATTCAGTAGCTTGGTGAATAGGTCGGCAATATTGGTCTCACCAGGCTCCTTTGCAATCCGAATTGTCCCAGCAGCAATAGACTCGCGCGCCTTGTGGTAGGCAACACTGTTGTGCTTCTTGTTGCATGGACTCTCCGGCCTGGTGGTATTCTTAACAACAGATTCGTTGTTGCAGTACACATTGGTAGGACCTTCAATAGGGACACCCATCATCCGGAGCTTGTACCTAAGACCCTCAATCAGTTCAATGGCAATTCGAAGCGCAACAATCTCAGATCCAAAGGTTGAGGTCTCAACAGTGGTTTGCCTTTTGCTGAACCACAGGATTGGGGCCCTGTTCAAGAAAATAATAATTCCTGTATGGGACCTTCGTGTTGCTTTGCATCCGGCATGATCCGCATCAACGAAACAGCTCATGATAACTGCTTTCCCAAGGGCTTCGGGGGCATCTGGTGGCAACACCTCCTTGGCATCTGGATAAAACTCGCTCCAGTCGCAGTTGGGAAATCTGGACTCGTCCACTTCAGGACGCGTCTCGTCAAATACTAACTTGGATCGGGCATGCGCCTTGAGATAGGCAAACATGTGCAATACTTGGTTCAGATGCCCTGTTCGCGCTTGTGCTAGATATCTAGACATAAGAGATACAGGCATGACCAAATCCAGTCTCCCAAGTTCGCACAACCACCTCAAGACACCAATCAGGCCCTGGTAGTAGTTCTGCTTGCTTGGATCCAGTTCGGCGGTTACATCAACTTCTGGACGATAATCGGATGTCAACGGGGTAGACACCTTGTTCGGAAGGTACTTGTAACCATACTGCTCGGTGCCAAGCTCCTTCTCTACTGCGTCGATGGCTTTCTTGGCATATTTCTCGGAGGACATCGCCCACTTGGGGATTGGGTCGTCTTCAACCACATGCGAGTGAACATCAGCGCCCAAATACAAGGTTGGAACTTCTATAGTCCCGTCCTTTAACGTGAAGCGCTGCTCGATACTCTCCAACTGCCGTCGTGGGTCCTCACTGCAACAGATGATATCGTCGACGTATGCAATCAAGTAAGCCCAGTACCTAGAACCATCCTTTCGCGTCTCCACTCGCATATGGACATCAGGATCAGCTTTACAGGGTTGATATCCTAGCGTTCGTAGGTGCTTGGTCAAATAGGATCGGAACGACGCGCCTGCAACAGGAAGTCCATACAGTGCTCGAACGATCTTACATACCTGACCTACCAAATGCTGGGGGAAACCATCTTCAGCCCGTGCAACTAAATAGTACTTCTTCTTGATCGGCGCTGTAAGATAGGCGTTTTGAATGTCCGCAGACAGCACGTCCAAATTGTTCAGCGCTGCCAACAGGAAGAAGATACGGACTGAATCTCTGCTTGGTACACTGCTGAAGGTATGTTCCTTAGCTGTCGCTTGTACCTTATGGCCATCGGCGACGAGCCGTGCTTTCCGCGTCAAGGACCCCAACTTCACATCAAAGATCATGTGCGTCGTGATCTTGCTGAATCCTTCGGCCTTCAGACCTTCGACGGTGTAGCTGGAGTCAAACTCGAACGCCATCTCGTTGTTTCTCATCTCCTTCGCGATTGCCTTCTCCCAATAGTCCGTTCCAGTCTTTCGGTCGATGGCTAGAGCTTCGGGAATAGAATGAGGTAACTCCACTCCGAACTTGTGGGTCCGATCCCAGTACTTGTTTCGCTTGGTGGCCTTGAGGATTCGCTTCTTCCTTCGTAGTACATGGTGAATCCACCATCGGAATGCTGGCTGCTCTGAAATCTTGGCGGATATGGCATACTCTGCGGTCTGTACAGGAAAGGACTCTTTCAGATCGCTCAACTTACACCAGGATTCGGTCCCATCTTTCCAACTGACGAGCAATCGCCATCCCTTCGTTGTAGGCTTGGGGACTTTGCGACCGTACTTGTTGGTGATCGTCGCATCTTGCTTCCTAACGGCGGATCCGTCTTTGATTTCGCTGTACATGCTCTCAGCGACGATATTGGCGGTGTACTGCTCGACGGAACCATCTGGAAACTGCAGGTCATACATTCTGGTATCAAGGATAGGGTTATCATTCCTCTTACCAATCGGATTGCCATTAAGATCAGCAGAACGATTCTTCACGACACACCGTAATCGTTCGTCGCCCTTCTGGATCATGACATTATTACCAATATACTCATCATAGTCATCCCCATCAGGTATGAGATCGTCGATATCAGGAATGGAAGCTTCAGGCTCGGCGAGCTCCCATCTTTCTTGGTGTCCTTCAAATAACTCCGCAGGGGGATCAGGGTAGGTAGCTTGGAACTTTGCGTCGTTATCCTCAACCTTGTCCCCGATCTTGGATTCCACTGCTTGGTCAAATGAGTCCATATAGCGCTTGACGTCATGGGAACGCCATTCTTCTTCAGTAACAGCACGGACTGTGTTAGTGCTTACCGGCATGGCCGCCTCGTTCAGGATCCAGTGGCAGTCTCCGCCTCCAAATCGTTCACCGCACGGGCCAAGCCATCGTCCCAGCTTCTCGGTCCCGTCAGAGAGATCAACCCAATAGACGAAATCATACCATTCATGGGCTTGGTACAGAGATATATCAGGCATGTACCCATGTACAATTTCGAACGGCGTTCGACCCATCATCGTAGGATCACTGGAAGCCGTGCGCTGTCGGATGGCAGCAACGAGCTCTCCGCAGAAAGCCCACAGGCGCTTGGGGGATCGCTTCCGAGCCGTCTTCTTACGTATACTTCTGCTGATATGGCCGATGCTGAGCTCCGCGCGATTCTGGAAGGGACATCTTGGCTGGATGAAAGTCTGGTGGATATGGTTCTTGCTGACGACCTTATTCCATGGAGTCTTGTAAGTACCAGGGGCTCCTTGCTCTCGAGCGCCATCAGATATCAAATGCTCGGGAATGCCGACATCGTGGATGAAAATCTTCAGGCCTTCATACGCTTGCTTCTTGCCCTGTATAGGTATGAACTCATCGTAGCCCTTACCATTACTGAACACTTGGGCGGCTGAATCTTGTCGCATGATACTCGGAACCTTTGCCATCCAGGTGTCGGTGTACCATTTGCCAGCCGCGATGCGCTTGTTTCTGAAGCTCTGCGTTGGCAATTGGCGGACAAGGGGATGCATAGGGTTGCGGAACCCTTTCTGCGTCGTGACTCGAAGAGTATCCGCAGCCTTTCTCGGGGACACATCCCAGATCTTGGACAGACGGTCGGAGTCAATCTTGCAGTAGCGTTCGGTGTCAATCGTCGGACCCCACTTGGCTCGTCTGGCAATAGTGTCGAGCTCGGGGTCGACTGGTTCGACTGCATCGTCGTCCCATCGAACATGCTTGTAAACGGCAGACAGGCAGACGGGAGAACTGCTGCGGGGATCCAATTCGAAGCGCTCGCGTCCATCGGTGTAGGCGCGCTCGTACAACGGGGTATGCATGGCGTTGATTGTAAGACTTGCATCCTCGTCTACATCATCGTCCCCGCAAGTCTTCAATGAATCGCCCGAAAAGAGAGAAGATAGTCATGCATCCAGACAAGAGTCGGATGCAATCGCACATGGGGTCAGATCACGGCGGGTGCAGAGTTGCTGGAGACTCCACAGCTTGTACTTCTCATAACAATCATGCTGGGGAAGGATCAGCTCGTCGCTGTGAAGAGGCTTGTCGTACAAATGGGGACTGAAGTTGGACCGTGTTTCGACGGGCTCCATCTTACGCTTGTTGGACTTCTTGGACTGCTTCGTGGTCGTCTCGGCAGGCGCGATGGGCGTCGCCATAGGCGGCGCCGCGCGAAGGACAGACAGCGTAGGATTCAACGGATGAGATCCGTCGATGGCTTCTTCGGCTTGCTCGAACTTCTTGCTCTTCGGATCCCAAGGGAAGTCTCGGGTAGCAACGACATGATCGCATGTAGCCATTTCATGTTTGGTTGGCTTGCGGGAAGGGAAATAGGACACGACCCCATCAAGCAGGAGCTTGATGTCGAGGGTGTGGCCCGCATGGGGATCTTCAGGATCGGTATTGTCAATATGGATGGAGTGACTGGACTGCTCATCATACTGACGGGGCGCTTCACTGACACGGTTGGGATGGCAATCCCGTATCTGATTCGGACAAATCAAGCTGTGGGACAACTTGTCGCCAAAATACAGGGCTTCGTGGAAATAAATCAACCAAACTTTCCCGTCGGTATCTGTGTAGGCCGTAACACAGGTCCCAATAGGAATGTTCTTGATAGGCTCGAGCTCAGGCGAAAAAGGATGAACATCGACGTGGCTGACGACTTGGTCTTCAAGCAAGATCATATTGGAACCGGCGGCAGTCGTATCAGCGTGGCTGTCCAGCTCGCACTGTCCCTCAGGGCTCGGGCGCGCGCGCGGCAGATCCATCTGGTACAATAGCCGGCCAACCTTACTTAATTTCGGGCACCGGCCGTCGTTTCAGTTCTTGGGGGTCTGTCCTTGGTTCGAGCCGTTGCCCTTCTTCTTGTTCTTTCTGCGTCCCTTGGGCCCAAAACTGTTCCCTGCACCTTGGGTCGCATTCGCGTTCGCGGAGGCAGCAGGCGTGGTAGAACTAGTGGACTGAATAGTTCGAGCTTTCTTCTGCTGACGGAGGTCATACAACTGCTTTCGTTGTTCTTTGGAGAAGGTCTTGTAGACTTCATAGGGATAAGGCTTGTCCTCAATCTTGCCGCCGTACGATCCACCCTTGCTTCCTTGGTTGCCACCACCTTGGTGGACAGAGGAGATACTTCGCGCTCGCTTGGTTGCAACCGCACCCATCTTTCGTATGCCAAGGCACCTCTTGAAGTACGAGACGCACTCGTTGAAGTCCTTGGTGTACTTGTCGGTTTCAAAGATCTGGATCTTGGGGTTCTCAAACCGATCGTCTTGGATGCTGTGGATGAAACGCATGGTGAAGTCCTCTTCGTCCTGCAACTTGTCGTGGTTGGAGAGCGTAGTCCGGAAATTCAACCAAGTTCTGCAGTGCTTCTCAAAGTCGTATGTTCGAGATTCCCCTGTGTAGCGGGAGGTGTACATGCCGGTACGGACCTTGTCAAGAATAGCCACGACGTTGGTTGCGGAGAAGGCATTCTCGTAGAGATGTAGGAAAGCCGCTCGGGCGTTCCCAGTCGGATTCTTCGCGTCTTTGTACCTTCGAGTGTAGGCCCAGGCGGGGCCATCACGGACTGCGTTGCAGAGCAACACCCAAACGTCGTGGTTGTCGGTGACAAATTGCGGGCCTTCAAGCGTGGCGCATCGAACATTATAATCCATCCAGTTGGAAAATGTCCCGTCCTTCCCAACAGTGGCGGACCTTTCTGCTGCAGTCACCGTCTCTTGCTCCCTCGGACGAATGACGTATGATAGGGGGAACCCTTGTTCATTGTACTGAAAGCG
Organism: Pseudo-nitzschia pungens; assembly: GCA_037355855.1. NCBI lineage: Eukaryota > Bacillariophyta > Bacillariophyceae > Bacillariales > Bacillariaceae > Pseudo-nitzschia > Pseudo-nitzschia pungens. The sequence continues at coordinate 4,874,086 of CM074760.1, read as the reverse complement.
GAGGAACTGACGGAAACTTTCTTCCCATTGACAGAAGTTGTCAAGGTTGGTGAGCTTCGGCGGAGTAATGGACGCTGAGACGGCCTCCTTGTCAGCAGTTTGCTTTTCATGTAGGCGCTGGAGGGTTCGGTCGGCTGCGAGGGGATCACTAAGCCAAGTATGGGCTGTAGGCTTGATACCAATGAGAGGTTGGTAGCGGATCCACTCCGAAAGAAGCTGAAAGGATTGTCTGAAGGATAGTCCGATGAATACTCGTTCGTGGTAGGGGCACATCGGATGACGACCCCCATTGAAGTCACGAAGGTACTTGGGGAGTTCCTTGGCAGAGAGCTGTTGGATCGCCTGGATGCTGCTCAGGCCGTTCCGGAATAACTCATCCGCCGTATCACTGTTGCTGAAACCAGAGAGGATCTTGTGGAGGTCTAACTCTTTTGAGCTGAGCTTAGCTCCATTCTTGTATCCAGAGATTCCACCATTAGCCTGGGCTGTGGCATGAGCTTGGAGGATTTCAGGACTAGCTCCTGTAGGGGCGGCGACAGGAGCAGGAGCAGGAGCACGAGCGGCGGCGGCAGCAGCAGCAGCAGCAGCTTCAGCAGCAATCCGGGCTGCATCCTCACGAGCGGCGGCAGCAGCAGCGTCAGCAGCAATCCGGGCTGCATTCTCGCTGCGCATTGCTCTCAGTTCTTGAATAGCAGCAAGCAAGATCATCTCAGATCGTGGTTGGATGTCAAGGTTTGGCTCCTGTTGGACTCTGGAGGCTCCAGCAGGAGCAAAAGGAGGGATTTCAGGCGCTCCGACAGGGGGAACACCGGCTCCAGGCGCTCCGACAGGGGGAACGCCGGTTCCAGGCGCTCCGACAGGGGGAACGCCGGTTCCAGGCGCTCCGACAGGGGGAACGCCGGCTCCATTGGCGACTCCAGGGACAGCGCCTCCAGGGGCAGCGCCTCCAGGGACAGCGTCGCCTCCAGGGATGGCGCCTCCAGCTTCAGGGACGTTTCCAGCAGCGCCGGCTCCGGCAGCGGCTGCAGCGATTTGTCTTCTAGTTTGCTTGGCCATGGTTGTCTTGCTTTGATTACCTAATTTGCTTCAGTTTCTAAATCAAATTCTTTTGTGGTGGGGACTGTTTCCATCCAAGTTGTCGATCGAAGGTCTGTATCGGTTTCGTGTCGACGTTCGAAAGAAAAGGTATCATGTATCACGTCAGCATTGGTGTCAACACTTTCGTGTCAACGTCTAAAAAGGTATACGCATCGATGGTTCCGATTCGATGGTTGGCTAGAAAGGTATCCAAACCGATGGTTCCGATTCGGTGGTTGGATGGTTGGTTATGACCAAAAGAAGAATTCTATTTGGTCTTTCTGCTCTGCTCTGGACCAATCGATTTGATTCCGAGATATGACAGATCTCAGGGTTCTTGGCTTGTCTGATTCCAAGTTCCCTTGGCTAAAATCAAGAAATTCGATGGTATAGCAGGTTCGAGGTTGTCTGCGCCTCGTTGTTTCGGATGGGCATGACGTCACATCCTTGGTCTGCTGGACGCTGTCTTCACTGGAAAGTACGTGGTGGTCTGTTTCCACGAAAATTCTTTTCCAGCGTTGTCCCATCCCCGGCAAACGTCCCCTTGAATCCTGTAAAATAACAGGGAATCATGGACGTTGCTTTCTCCACGTCCGTCTTGCTCCTTCCCCACCGGACCGAGCCTCCATGGTGCCACCATGACGCTCAGCTACTGGCTGTACCAATAGACCCCAGAGGTGGATGTGTGGGTTCCGGTCATTTGCGCGTGTCTGCTGGGGAAGGGCTCCCCATTAACATCAGGGATCTCACGATGTCAGCCGCTGGTCCAGTTTCAGCTGAGGTTTTACATCCAAGTGTAGGCATGGATGCCAGTGGTGATCAGCCAGCTGGGTTTCGTCACACGCTCTAGCCGGCGTCCCGGCTCGTAGTGGGTCGAGCGGTGGGTCTGATAAACTGTGATGATATTCGCTCGTCAGCGATCTTCGTGGTCTAATCGTAGAACTTAATCGGCTTATACTGCGTACTGTAAAAATAGGCGAAAGCCTTAACAATAACAATACATAAAGTCCTGGCAAATCGTGAGTCTACAGTGGACCATTCAAGGTCTATTGCATACACTTAGGCAATACAAGGCACTTCCCTAGAGGTACATCGGAATCGATCGATAGGAGGGCATGATAGGCGTGTTTATTTTAGAGTGAAATATAAAGAGTGAATAAAAGGGAGCTGAGCCAAAGCGCTCAGCTCTGTATCGTGTATCGTGACATCGATTCGCTAACTCGCTAACTCGTATAATAACAGAACTCCTGTAGCTCTGGTACTGTATCCTACGAGTAGCGTACCGTATCGGAGTATCGTAGGTATCTCCGATTAATTAGACCGAATCGTGTGCTAGCGCGTTGGGTAACTGTTTGGGCCGGGTATGCGGTCATGGTACACATTATACACCAATGACCCGACCCCGGCGGTAGCATCGTATCTTAGCATGGTATCATGGTAGGCTAGCAACTTTCAGTATCTCGCAGCCTTAGCAACCCTAACCCTGTAGCATTTAGCTACACCATAAAAGGTGCTTTACTCGGGGTACGTACGATTGGTACAAATCGTACGCGGCGACCCTAGTAAACTCTGCTAGCAATACTAGACAGGATAGGTCTGCTGCTAAGCCTGCTGCTAAGCCTGTTGCTAAGCCTGCTGCTAAGCCTGTTGCTAAGCCTGTTGCTGAGCCTGTTGCTAAGCCTGCTGTTGCTGGGCCTGTATGCTAGCAATTAGCACACAGCTCTAGCACTCAGCTCAGCACCTGTTAGTCAGTTACTGGAGGCTGCTGACTGTAGCCCCAGTACATTCTCCTACACAGGAGCCCTAGCACAGATGGTAGCACACTGGATATCTTCATAATCTTCTGGTTGTTCTCGAGATACCGGTAAGTTACTCATACGTGTACGTGTAGCGTACTCTATTTTTTTATTTTTGATGATCAAAAAAATTAACCCTTGAAAATCCGTTTGCGCGTTTTTCCAGATCCCTGAGGTCTACCGGTAATTACCGCTGAGAAGCTCATTGTCATTGCGAGAACGGATAATGATACTGTACGAAGCATTGTTCATCGCATGCGACTTGCGGCCTGTGATCGGATTTTCCGAAAGTCGAAGGTGAAACGGCAATTTTAACTCCGATTGTTGCTTCTCTTAACGATTTCAATTTCTGAAAGCCAACCCGGAACATTTCAGCTGGCAAAGTGTAAATTCGGCAAAATAATGAAAAGCCATTCCTACACCTTTTCGAGACGTCTACCGGATCCAAGGCTCGGGAAACAACACCAAACATTGGATAGTTTCCGTCGAGTTGTAAATGAATCAGGACTAAATGTTCAACGCACCAAGGAGTACACGTTGATAGTGGTGACCGAAACACAACCCAGGGCGGAATCGCAAACGTCCACAAGAAATAGCGATGGCACGCCCATCGACAATTTCATATCTTACGTGGAGAATACACGAATCCTTTTAGGCTTGAAAAATCGTGGCTTTGGTCGTGGATACTACAATTCCTTCGGGGGGAAATTTCTTAACGAAGAGGAAACTGTAGAGGCCTGTGCTTGTCGTGAATTGGAGGAAGAAACCAACTTGAAAGTCCATCTGCACGAGATGGCGAAATCAAAGGTCGGAATACAACGCTATACTTTCGAAAATGATCCCGTGGAAATGATTATGCATCTTTTTCGGATAAATTTGGAGAACACTGAACACAACATGGATGGGTGTCACAATGTCACCGCATGCGACGAAATCACACCAAAGTGGTTTGATGACATGAGTACGATTCCTTTTGATAACATGTTTGCTGATGATTCGTTGTGGCTGCCGATGCTTTTGTCGTCACATACACCCCTCGAAATAAATGGATGGTATCACTTTAAAGAAAATTGTCAGGAAACCAACACAATCTTGCACTACTACATGGACATTCAAAACAAGGTATTAAACTAATCAGTATTGATGTTTGAATCTACACGTACAAACCTTTGAAGTCATTAGCCTACAGTGGCGAACATTATTTAAAAGGCATTCATCAAAATTCAACAATTTGGGTTGCATCTACATTTCTAATGTCAGAATGACAACAAGGGCTGGTATGTCAATCCATCCTGCCGAACACTACATTCAAACTCCAATAATTACTTGCTGTACCTGGGTAGGTCAATCTTTTTGTACCCACAACAAGTCACACCAACAAAGGTGAATTTGACCCTCCCACCACCTCTAAATATCACCATGATCATTGTTCAGTTTTGTCATCATGCCTATGCAAATGGCAAAAAGAGTGGAAACATCAGACAAAAGTGTTCTTTCTTGATATATGGATTGCATTCGAGTAGACATAAAACAAAAACAAAAAAAAACAGAGCATCTCTTTTGTTCTTGTCTGAATCACCACTAGCATATTGCCCTTCGTCATTTACCAAAAACTCAGAATAGAAACCTATGAATTCAAGGTGACTTACTAGGAAAGGTGAATAACAGTGTTGTATTCTGGATTCATCAGAAATCTAAACTGATGATTGAAAATAGTAATACACTACATTACAAACTTTGCTTGTACGGAAAGATTCGTACAAGAAAATTAGGCCTGCAAGTTGTTACACTCTAAGTTAGAAATTTCTGAGTAGTAGTAAATAATTGTGTGTTATTTCATACTTTACAATATGGGACTAAAATAAAGAGGGAGAATAATGAGTGATGATCTCATCGTGGTTTGTTTATATAATATACATCATTGTATATTATATACCTCTTGTAGGTATTCTTAATCACATAGACAACTCCTGTCGTACCTTTGTTCCATATATATACTAATATATCCATACACCAAGCATTTATATCCATTTGTATGTGGGATTTGGTTAATTAGTCAGTTGTGACAGTACTAGCTTATGCTAGCATGTCACATAGTGCCTTATGATTGAACAAATCTCACAACCAAGCCTTCCAGTGATCCATTGACAACTCCAACGTTTCAGAATGGCTTAACTGAAGCTCCACTGATTCAGCGGTTGGTTCCAGATAGGGAATAATCTTCCATCCAGATGTTCACTGTTTCAACCACTTAAGGAGTCTTTTGCAGTTTTACAGTCACATTGTCATTACTCGAGTGATAAGGAAGGGACCTGATTTTTGGGGTTGTAGCTTGTCTGGATCTGGCTCTTGCATCCATACCTTTTTGTTGGCTCTGAAGGCATGATTTATTCTTTTAGCATTGTCTCCGAGCAGGGCTTTGTTGATGCCTTGTTGTCTGAGCTTCTGTAGTGCAAACAGATTGGACGTCAATGGTAGATCTATCATCATGTCCGGATTGAATACTAGAGAGCCTGGAGACGCTTGGAGGGAGGCATTGACAGCACATCGGGAGGCATGCATGCATGTAGCAAGGGCATTATCCATGAGCTGGCTGGCTCTGGCATTGGCTTGTGGAGGATTCACATATACCAAAACAACGCTGAGCTGTGCCATACCCTGGGTCTACTAGTGATTAGAATAGTAGTGATATACAAATTGTAAGCTCTAAGGATTAGTCTATTGTTATCAGGTGGAAGAGCGGTCTCCTGTAGTTGGCAACAAGGAGACTGGCTAATCGTATTCCAATCATGAATGGACTCGTGACTGTATTCCGGTGCACGTCATGCTCCTCTATGGCACTGTAATGATTACTCCAAGTCAGGGCAATTCTTGCAATAATAGGGGTGGACGCGCCTGATGTTAACCCGGTCAGTTACAAAGGGCGCTGTCTCAATGGTTACAGTTCCATTACCATGGGCCTTGACCACCTTGTAAGGTCCTTGCCGTGGGAAGGATAGTTTTGGAATAATGCCCTTCCTTTCCAGGGTGACATAGTCTCCTTCCTTATAGACATGGGGGATTCTCTTCTGGTTCTCCCTGATATTGCTCTTGTGGATGCTCTTCTGCTTCCTTGCTTTGATTGCTTCCCAGTCGACTGGGAAGTTCACTGGCATGAACATGTCCCTGCCAAACACCAACTGTGCTGGGGAATACCCCAAAGTGGTGTGGATGGCACTTCTGATAGCTTATGCTGCCTTGGTGGTGAATTCCTCAAAGGGGTCCTTCTCGTGGAGGTCTCTTTGTTCCAAGTTAAAGGATAGTAGGCAATCCTTCAGCACTTGGTGGATCCTTTCCAATACAGCATTGGATTGGGGGGTCCAAGCGCCACTAGGCTTTCTTTTCATTCCCATGTTGTCACAGAGCTCTTGGAACTCTGCCTTGAACTCACTTCCACCATCGAATCCGATTTCTTTCGGTCGAGGGTATCTTGCCAGCCAGGTACTGTCCAACAATCGTTGAATTTCTGCTGCATTTGATGAGTCCTTCAGATGGGCCAGTTCCTTTGAATGCCTTTAGTTCCTTCTCTCCCACGGTATAGTTGAGTTGTGCTGAGTTCAGCTTCCGGGTGTAGAAAACAAGAGGTTTCCCATCTTGGCACACAGTAGCGCTCAACTGTCAGTCACTGGCGTCTGAGTAGAGATGAAATGGTTTCATAAAGTCCGGTAATGCAAGTTTTGCCTCCTCTGCAAGCATCCTCTTTGCCTTCATGAAAGCTTTCTGCTCTGCTGCACCCCAGTACCAATTCATTTTCCCCTTCTTCCCAGCCAATTTGTTGAGTGGTGCAAACACGTGGGAGCGGTGCTTCCACATGTCCCTGTAAAAGTTGACCATTCCCAGAAATATCTTCAACTGCTTGGTATTCTTGGGGGCCTCCAAGCGCTTCATCGCCTCCAGCTTCTTGGGCTGGGGCTGGAGACCCTCTGTAGTCCGGAGAAACTCCAAATACTCCACTTCTTTCTGCATGAAGAAGGATTTCCTCAGGTTGGCTCTAAAGCCAGCTTCAAGACTGTATGGATCTTTGAGTTTGTCATTGTCATTGATCTTCCAGTCGAAGTTTCTCTTCCAGATAAGAAAGAGTTCTGGTCTTTCAGTGCCATTGAGTACTTTCAGGTAGTCACCGAAGGCCACTCCTCCATCTTTCTTGCTGGTAACACTCGTCTTCACTGTGGTGGCATCCTCCGGCCAATCCTTGTGAGTGAACTTGAAAGGGAACTGTTGTAACACTCTACGGTAGAATTAGTTGCAGTGATACGGGATAGAGATATTTTAAAGATGAATGATTATAAAATTGTATAAAATTCATTGTGAGAAGAGAATGGTTGAATAAGGTTTACTTTACGAGATGGGAATGATTTCTTGAGTATGGAATGAATGATCGAATAATGGTATTTTATTAGGCGGGCATAATATCAATAATCGGCGAGTCATGGGACTCTCAATATTTATCTTGATATTTGTTGATATTCAGCATATGTACATGAATATCATATATATTCTTGTGTATTGGAGCACATGCGGGATTCAATAATCATTTAGAGCCTTTGTAGGATCGTAACGCTAGCATGTTACAACTGTTTGATCTGTTTGGACGCCATGGTGGGTTGATTAATCAGTTGGTTGTTTCAGTTGCAATATTTATGTTGTTTTTGTGTTAGAACTGAGGAAAAGTGATTTTCTTCAGTTTCCTTCATGTTAAAGCTGAATTTCCTATATTTTCCAGTCCATCATGGGTTCTCCACCGTTGGTTCTGTCATTGTTGTTTTGTTTTTAGTACAGAAATAGGAGTTACTTCTCTGTTAAGGAACCGGGATTCAAATCCCGTGGTTCTCTGGTGTTGTTCTCCTCTTTAACTTGCGCCGGGTTGATCTCACTTTCCTCATTCCCGTGGGAACTGTGTGTGGGGGGTAAGTACTCCTTATATACCTGGCTGTATATTCTATATGTTTGTTTTTTGGTTGGCAGTCCTTTGTTGGTCTGTCTGTCCACTCAGTATTGGTCCAACTAGTCCAGTCACTGTTATGTGTCACTTTTTCGATACACTTTTCTTTTGTTTCACGATTATTTCTTTTGTCGACCATGGTCCTGTTGAGGTCCTTAGGTGTCTCTGTTGTTGCTGCTGCTCCATCTAATGGTGCTAGCTGCTCCTGAGATTGGTGTTCCTTAGTGCTGCAGACACTGGTGGTTCCTTCTCCCTGTTTTGCTTCTTTGTGCCTCCATTTTGGCAGTTCCTGTTCAGTCGGTTTTTTGGCCGATCGGTCAGCTGTTTTGCTCATGGTCACCAGCGCTCAGCTTGATTTTAAAATCATGCCATACCCCAGGTCTACTAGTAGTGATTAGAATAGTAGTGATATGCAAATTGTGAGCTCTGAGGATTAGTCTATTGTTATCAGATCAAAGAGCGGCCTCCTGTAGTTGGCAATAAGGAGACTCGCTAATTGTATTCCAACTTGTAACTGTATTCCGGTGCATGGCAAGCTGACTCACATGTTTGTTTGCTTGGACAAAGTCAGACTGATTGGACCCGACAAGTGGCAGGAAGTTGCTGATAAACACTCTGCAAAGTTCCTTCGAAGAGACATTGATTCTATCCGTAGAAAATATGCAAACTACCACAGGAGAACAACACCCACTGGAGATCCAAAGTGTCCATAGTATGTGAAAGAGTTTAACAGAGGGAATAACTCAACAGCCACCAACTCAACAACCAACACAGACCCACCAACCAACACAACAACAATTTGAAGCTGGTCCACCTCTTGGTCAACCTTCATAGCTGACGCTCAATGAACCAGCACTACCAGATACTGCAATGACAGAGGCAGGAACAGAAGAAGAGGTGGCAAGAACCACAGGAACATTAACAACAGCAACACCAATTCCTCTCTCTCTGTTTCAACTGGCTTGGGACTAGAACAAAGAGCATTGAGTCCTTCTACTCCATCCATGTCATTGAAGAGATCCTACAGAACAATGAGATCAATTGCTGCTCACAACCCCATCATTGATGTGGTGAAAAACCAAATGGAAGAATCACGTGATGACAGACTAGCACGCAATGAAGAAGCCTGGAATGCAAGAGAAGAAGCCCCGCAACCAAGAGAAGAACAAAATGAAGAGAGGCATGTAGCAAGGGAAGAAGCATGGGCTGACAGACATATGGTAATGAAATCACTTTGCGTTGCTTTTACTACGGAATTCCTATCAGCTGATCCCCCCACCTTTTTAATCAGATTAAAAAGCTTTTTTACGTCGATTCGACGCAAACCCTCAAAAACTCTGTAGTACTCAATTTCTACGTAATTTAGTGTAGGCTCTAGTCTTCTTCTTTTTTGACACCATCACACCACTCCTTCTCATTTCGACCGGGACCATGGTGGTTGCCCAAATCCTGTTGCATCAGCTCCTTTGAACCCATTTTTCTTGTCCAGAGCAATCCTTGCATCGAGAGTGCATCTGAGCCTTTTTTCTGCTGGGAAATTGACCTCGGAAAGTGATTTTTCGAACTGCTTCTGATTTCACCGAAAACGACGGGAATTCGACAATCCGACGATCCGACGATTCCACCATGGTGAATGGCAATCCCCTGAAGAGCAATACAGTCCGTCCTGCTCTGCAAACGCCTAGATATGCCACTAATACTGACATTCCTATCCCTAGAAATGGAGGGAATGGGTATTCTGAAGACATGAGGAGACACACGGTCGTGAGATACGAGGAAATTGGAAAGAATATCAATGATATCGAGACTCTTCCACACTCGTCAACTGCCAAACGCTACAACAGACGAATCAGAGAGTTGGGAAGAAACGTTAGAATGAGGCACACTGGTAACAAGATGAAGGAGGGGATCCACGGATATCCAATGTTCTTGCTTGCTGTATACAGAAAGATCTATCCAAAGGCAACCCGATACGAGTGTATCGCGTTCCTCTGGAGATCCTACAGCAGCTACTTACCTGTCCCTCGCGTCTATTCCCTGAAGGATATTACAGAAGCAGAGAATTCGATTGGAATCAACAGGAAGAAGGGGTCTACAACAGCCAATCAAGCCTTCACTTTTCGAAATCGATACAAGAGATTCCGATACTGGACCATGAATTATCCACACGGAATTGCGGACATTCGTAGGGACGATATGATTGATGTGGATGAAGCAGGAATCAAGCTGGAGAACGCAAACAGGAGAATGGGCAAAGCGTCAATTTGCGGGCGAGTGCGCCAGCGAGGGAACTATGGGCATGGTGTAAATCATACACTCAAGATGGCAATCAGTGGGGATCCCAAGGGACGCCGCTGGGTTAGATTTGATACCACAGGGACCGACGCTATCTCCTTTGCTGCTTTCATTGAGAGTATCCTGGAATCGCTGCCACCGGGTGTGGATGGCAATAGAAAGTGTTTTATCATGGATAATTTGTTGGCTCACCACAATCCACTGACGCTAGGTGCAATTCTAGCGGCGGGGCACCGATTCGTGTTTCGTGCCCCTTATTATCCAGTGGATGGACCCATTGAGTACGTGTTCAATACCATCGAAATGGCGCTGAGCTACAAGATGTACAATATCTCCAACCAGGCTGACCTGAGCCAGCAGCTGTATGCAATTATACGGGGAATCCCCGAGTTTGTAAACTATTTTGCGAACGTCGGATATACGAACTGAGTGGTGTATTGTCGAGTCTCCACCGGACGATTGTCGAGTTCCCACCATTGTCGATCGATTGCCGCGTCTCCACCATTGTCGGTTGTCGCGTCTCCACCACCATTGTCGATTTCGATTTGGTTGTTTAGTGGATTTTGCTTTTGCAAGTTGCAAAAATAGAATTAATGAATTAGAGTTGCTGAGCGCTATGAGCGCTTTTCGGATGTAACATATGTTCGATATCCACCCCTGTAAATAAATAATACCTAAAGACAACTCTAACCTATCAGATTACAAGCATGTCAGACTTCAATCCCAGGAGTTCTTCTATACTTTGCGGCGCCGGTCGACTTCAATCCCACCATCCGGACGTCCAAGGTTTTCTATTGTACCTATGTTCGATATCCACCAATGGAGATGGATATAATCGATTCCCACAAGTGTTAGATACTTAAGACGTGGGAGTGATCGACAGCCGGCGCTATTGGGTACAATCGAAAACCTATTACAAATAAACTGGAGCAAACTGGAGCAAACACTAATTCATTATTTCTATTTTTGGAAATTGCAAAAGCAAAATCCAATAAACTACCACTAAGAAATACAACCAAAATCGACAATCGACAATGGTGGAGCCAGAGCCGGAGCCGGAGCCGGAGACGCGACAATCGACAATGGTGGAGACGCGACAATCGACTGGTGGAGACACAACAATATACAGAGGGTGGGGACGGGTGGAGACTCGACAATCGACAATGGTGGAGACTCGACAATCGATCGACAATGGTGGAGACTCGACAATCTACTTGTTCTTCTTTGCCTTCTTCTTCAATGTGGAAGGGAAGGGAAAGAACTGATCAACAGCGCGCTTGAGTTGATCAGGACTCGCATTCTTGTCCGAGTCCAAGACACATTCGGCAATGTCCTTCACTCTTTCGATTGGAAGCTCACAGAAATGGATGGCATCCTGTACAATAGTCGATTCTGGAGAAGAGGGGATATCAGTATCAACGTTCATCACTGGTTCAGTGGCGCGACCAATCAACCGGATCCGGGTTCGCCTAACAAAAGAAGAACGTGGCGTGTTGACAGCAGGCTTCTTCTTTTTGGACGGCTTTTTATCAAAAGAAAGAAAAGAGACAACAGAATCGTCATCATCCAAATCAATCACTTCCCCTCGCTCTTTTGCTGTCACAAGCTGGTCCACCTCTGCTTGCGACACTGCAGATGGCATCTTTACGGTTCCATTCACTGCAGCATTGACAGAAAGAAAAGTCTTCATGGTTGCAGAGACCGGAATTTTATGCTGCGATTTCTTGGGGGGTGGCTTTTTCATCTCGCTGGATGGATCGAACGGACCAAGGGTACGGAGCGTTGCTGCCGGTGGAGTTGCCACGACAGCTGTCGACGCCGGGATCGGACTGATTGTTGCAGCCGAAGTGGCATTTCTTGGCGCTGGAGGCCCCATCCCAAGAAAACCATGTCCATTTGATGCAGCTACAGCAGGTTTCTCAGCAAGTCAATTGTTTCTTGCCCGGAATCCTCCGTTCTCTTTGCCAAGGAGACGCGTATCGAAAACAGAACCGCCAGGGAGGGCAATATTGACGGCAGTCCCAGCAAAATCCCGCAGAGATGACAGGTTGATAGAAGGATCCTCCATCAATCTTCGGCTTGCTCCCTGGAAATACAGATTTTCCATACAAATGGCATCACTATCGTCAGTTTTTCCATTTCGTGCATGGATAACTGCAGCATGAGCAGCGTGCGCTTCCACTGCAGACGCAGCAAAGATCGATCCAATCGCTTTTCCAGCAGCGGCATTGCCAGTGTCGATGTTTTCCTTGTCAGCAATCTTCTCTGCTCCCTTGTTGGTGGAAATCATGTCTACAGAATTTTTTTTGTAAGCGAAATTGCAAGTACAAGAACAGACCGGGCACTTGCAATTGTTGTTGCTATCCAGTTTTGCACCATTCGCGTTGCAATCCCTACAAGATCCATTTCCAGCAGCGCTGACGCAAGTGATCTGATGGCAATGGCATTGGAGGACTTCATGCTTGTATTGTGGCTTTGGCGGAGTTCGATTGCTCCTCTCTCCAAGCGCATTAGTATAATGCCCATTGTTGCTATTGTATTCCCTCATTTTTGCGTCGAAATCAGCTGCCAACGCTCTATTTCTATCCATTACAGCCGCATTGGTAGCCGGTTCATCGACGTAGGAATGCGAGCAAAATGGGCACGTCCGAAGTGCAGGATCGTCTGGTAGTTTCCCCCCCCCTTCCAAGAAGAGCCGACTGACTTCTTCTGGAGACTGCTTGATAAGGTAATTCTTGTTGTTCGCTTCGATTTGCTGCCTGGTCTCATTCATTAATGCAGCATAAGCGTCTCTGAAGGGGTTGACGCAATCACCAATTTCTTTGTTCCCTCCTACCCTGATGTCGCACGAGTATAGAATTTCTGCAACGTAGAAAACAACCAATGCCACGTCTTCTTTTGACGTCTTGGCTCTGTGCAGAAGTGGTAGTTTAGTGAGTAGTTTGATGTCATCGGCTGCTCTCCTTCTTTTCTTCTGTCTCAAGAATCCAATTATCATCTCATCGCCAATCTTCTTGATGTGCGCCAATTTCTCACTTTTCGTCCCCAAGAATTTCTTGTTATTTGCAAGCTTTTTCACTGCAATTTGCATGGGTTTTTCATCCACTTGAGTTCTGTGGTTCAGTTGGCGCTCGATCTCTTGCTTGAGACTCGTCCCAGCAGTGGAATTCTGATTGACGTTGGCCATGGTGGAATTGTCGGATTGTCGGCCGAAAAAGAAGGAGGGGGTATTTTTGCTTTCCGCGGTCAATTTTTGAGCAGAAAAAAGGCTCAGATGCACTCTCGATGCAAGGGTTGCTCTGGACAAGAAAAATGGGTTCAAAGGAGCTGTTGCAACAGGATTTGGGCAATCACCATGGTCCGGGGTGAAAGCAGGAGCTGCGAAGGAAAAGAATGACGAAATCAGTTTTCGGAAGCGGGTGTCAAAACAGAGCACAATAGAGCACGATTGATCCTACACTAAATTACGTAGAAATTGAGTACTACAGAGTTTTTGAGGGTTTGCGTCGAATCGACGTAAAAAAGCTTTTTAATCTGATTAAAAAGGTGGGGGGATCAGCTGATAGGAATTCCGTAGTACTAACACCAGCAAAAGGAAAAAAAGATGCTCTTTGGGCTGGCAACTCAGCAGTAGTACTAGTGACTGAATAATGAATCAAAAGAACAATTGATAAAACAAACAAGCCAATCAATTTAACAAGATGATTGCTTGACAGATCAATTTGAACAATTCAAACAAGCAGATTGATAACAATTCAAATGATTCAAATCTAACTGATCAATTGGAACAAGAAGTCAATTTATCATTTTATATCTATATCAGTTAATTTTCTCTCTCTAATTAATCAATTGAACCAGTTAATAAATTATTTTGCTCTAGAGCACCTCTATGTGGATTGTTTATCAATTTTGTAGTATTGCTTTTGCTTTCTATTATTTTAAGATGAAGTATTTTTCTGTCAAGAGATGTGTTGTTGTTGCTGCTGCTGCTGTTGTTGCTGCTGTTGTTGATAAGTTTCACAGCAATCAATCAAAACACTCAGTTTGTATGGTGTTGACCTATATCTTGCTTGTTTGCAGAAATGTCTCTTTGGTCTGTCTCATTCCTACTCAGATATCTGTTGACAGCTTGTTGCTGCCAGTGTGTCTAAATCGCTCTGAGAACTTTTAATAAGAAAATCTTTAGAGCTCACGTGGAATGCCGAGTCCACCACCACTTTCGCATTGAATTGATCATAGACATGCTCCATCTTTTGATATAAGTCATACTCAGCTTGGGTACTCTCATGCCAACTCTCTGGACTTTTCAGTGTACATGCCCTGATCCTTCCATCTGGAGCAAACACAAGAACAGAGTTGACATGTGTTTTTCCGGTCCAACCATTGTAGAATCTGTTCTGAATCCTCCAGTTTGAAGACCTCTGTAGATCAAGTTTCAGCCCATTGCAATAAGTAGCCCAGACTCAGTGCTGTCCTAATAGAAGGTACTTGGCAGCAATTACTTTGATATAATGTTCAGTTTCTTCTTCCTTTGGCAATGAAACAATGGCAGAAGGATTATTTTGTATAGCAAAAAGAAGGACTTTCCTGCCAAATGTAAGCCATTTGTACATAGGAGTAGCAGTTAATCCAAATGCTAGACTGACTGATCCTGCTGCTGAGTCTTGCATTTGAAGCCAGAACAAGAAATGCCCAAGGCAACCAGCAGCATCCATATTGTGTTTCATCCCTTTCATCTTTTGAGGTTTTGGAACAACACTCATTTTGTTTGTACATGTCAAAGTAGGGCTCAAAGATACCAAGAAGCAACTCATCAAAGACCTTATGATCAACTCCACAGCAATTCAAAAGGGCTTGTTCATCCCCAGATGCAAGCATGTAAGCAAAGGGGGATGACACGTCAGACGGTGATTTGAGGAGTTCTTATGTCTCTTCTTCTTCTTTCTTCAGGGGATAACTGGCTAAAATTATAACAATAAGGAGCTCTGTATTTTTGATGGTAGTAGTAGTAGTAGATGCAAATTATTTAGAGTGTCATCATGATAGTAGTGGTGGTTGTTGTTGTCAATTGGTTGTCGATTTGGTTGTCGATTTGGTTGTCGATTTGGTTGTCGATTTGGTTGTCGATTTGGTTGTCGATTTGGTTGTCGATTTGGTTGTCGATTTGGTTGTCGATTTGGTTGTCGATTTGGTTGTCGATTTGGTTGTCGATTTGGTTGTCGATTTGGTTGTCGATTTGGTTGTCGATTTGGTTGTCGATTTGGTTGTCGATTTGGTTGTCGATTTGGTTGTCGATTTGGTTGTCGATTTGGTTGTCGATTTGGTTGTCGATTTGGTTGTCGATTTGGTTGTCGATTTCGTTCTCGATTTCGTTCTTGATTTCGTTGTCGATTTCGTTGTCGATTTGGTTGTCGATTTGGTTGTCGATTTCGTTGTCGATTTCGTTCTCGATTTCGTTCTCGATTTCGTTCTTGATTTCGTTGTCGATTTCGTTGTCGATTTGGTTGTTGTTGTTGTCGGTATTTCATTTACTTCTGCTCATCAATGCATGTCCATTGGGTGCGCCAAAAAACAGGCATTGCTTAAAATGCGATTCATACGGTAAAGCCTTACGATAAGGTCTTAAAATTTAAAATGCATTTTATTGTTGCCCATCGCAAAGAAATCAAAATCATCGAGACGCGACACCAAAAAATGAAAAATTGAAATTCACTTCCATCTTTTTGGAAATCATCAAGCATGGATATGAGTAATCAAAACAAGAAGAGTGAGTATACGCTGGAGCAAAGACTTTTCAGTAATCTACACAAGAATCGGAATGTATTCTCGATTAAAGAATTCAAAGAATGCTACGCGTTTTGTAATGCTGTCCGGAAAACTTTGGTCAAAAACAAAGGGAAACGTGACGACTTTGACATAGTGATCGACGTCGCAGGAGGTCACGGAGCTCTGGGTGCTTTGTTTTTGATTTGTACTCGAGCTTCTAAGGCAATGATTCTTGACCCTGCCGATGTTGGTGGTGGGAAGATCAAAGATATCTGGGGAGAATTCATTGGCGCTGGGAAAGATTTGATCTATCGGAGAGAGTGTCTGAGAACGGGGTTGCCCGATGAACTCGGACTAGCGTTGAAGTCGACAACGCGAGACCGTATCCTCGTCGTTGCGTGTCATGCTTGCCAACACTTGTCCGACGAGACGTTGGAAATCGCTTGTCAGTTTGGTGTTCACGTCGCTGTTATGCCTTGTTGTCAAAAGGATCACTCTACCGGTTCCACATGGAAAGCAGCAAGCAAGAATATGTCAATTTCTTTTGCGACAGTCATGGACATTCTACAGTGCGGGAAAATAATGGCTCTGGGCTCACATAACGTCCGTCTGAAATGCATTGATCCAACCATCACGCCTCAAAATAGAATCATCGGTAAGATTGGAGTTTGACTTTCTTTCTACCGAGTTCAAAAACAAGATTTGTACACCTTCCACTCAATTCCCAAATTCATAATTTTCCTCCAATTCCCAACTAGTATGTAGAGCTCTGGACGAGACCGAGATCATTGAATCTCGCTGTCACAGTAAGGCTGAGCTCGACAAGGCTCACTTGAAGTTAGAGCTAGCTTATCGAAAGGCTCACACAGTACCTGGCTCAAAAAGGCTATCGAAAGACAAAACAATATTCAGTTATTTTGTCGTCCCATCTTCAGTGTGGTATATTGCTGCTGGTTTTGTAGCCGGATTTACATTTGCATCTTCGTCAATACGAAAAAAATGAAGTTCGCATATTCATCACTGAAAACTTTTGGACAATGATGTATTGATACCAGTGCCCTTTTCAATCTGACCACTCTGGTTTCATTTTTAACGTTCACTTTCGACGGTCAATAATTGGCTCCTTTGCTTCACCCCACTCATCACCAAATCTACGTGTACGTGTAGCGATCAAATCGATTTACGAAAAGTGTTAAAAAATTATTAATCGGCCTCCTGCTCGACAGGAAAAGAAAATGATTGAAGTATCTTTTCTACATCATCGTCTTTGATTGAGCGAACGTGCACTTCTATTGAACCCTCGCAAAGTACATCATTATCGAGTAGTTTCGTGGCGTGAATTGATGCTATTTGTCGATCATCCTCATACAGTATCCCGTTCATGGAATCAAGTACAAACTTTGTCAAGTTGTCCACATCCGTACGGATCGAAGACAGTTGAGACGGAGCATTTTTCTTCAATCTGTCGGGCCCAGGTCGACCATTCACAAAGTGACTCTTCGGACGCTTCATCCGGAAAATTATTGTTATACCCAAGTGGTCTGTTGCGCCAAAAAGAGGGGTGTCAATCGTTTGCGCATGAACGTTCGTCATCAAATTTTCGAAGGCGTCCAGAAAAGACCTCTGATACTTGAGAGAAGGATTGTACACGTGTCCTCGTGAAGTGCGATGTCGTTGTAAAGGACGAGGATTACCACGAACTTTGAAATAAATATTCGAGATTCGATTTGGGGTGTCTTCTTTGTTCTTTACGTTTTCATCTCGCTTTCGATAGATCACCCCGAATGCGTCCCGGACGTCGTCGTCAATCCAATACCACGGCTCTCCCTCGTGTCGCTCTGGAAATGACTCCCCGTTTCTTCTCGGCGTCGAAGTTCCGGTATTTTTTGCAGCGCAATTCAAAGAAAAAGATCCTTCAGCACTTGGATTCGGATTCAAGTACTTCCCAGGCACGACTTGTGGTGTCAAGAATGATTCAGAAAGGTTCTTCGTGCTGAACGCAACTGATAATCCTGTCGAAGAATATCCTACTGATAGCAACAGCAACTTCGAGAGTTTAAATGCATATGGACTCGACATCGATTCCAACGTAATTTTTTAAAATCCAGAATGCTGTATTAAAGACCAGATACTTGTACTTTGTTATGCATCCATGATTACCCAGACCGGTGAAGGGGAGTTATAACAGTAAATAGTACATTACGATTTGAAATTTACTTCAGTTCGGTACAAAATTTGACGGTTAAATATAATATTGTACTAGCGATCGGACCATATTGAATCCCGAGTCAAAAAAATACTTCGTACTACACAACCCCAAATCCTATTTTTAATCCCGAGTCAGAAAGTTACTTGGGATCGGACATTTCTGCCCATCGAGGTGCAGTCGTTACTTTAGATCGGACCCTTCTAAACGTTATTATTATTTTTAACGGTTAAAACTCACCTAATTACATTTTTAATTAATTAGGGAACGACGGTGATTCAAACATCAAATTCAAGATTAAGACAGTATGAATCACCGTCTTAAATATTCAATACTCTAGATAACAAATCACTGTGTTAAATTTCGAATCACCGTCTTAAATATTCAATACTCTAGTACGCATGAATATGATGTTGTTTCAATCAATCAACGTCTTTTAAACGATAGATGATTGAGCATGTTATTTGAATCACCGTCTTAAATAATATTAGATAGATGTGTATCAATAATTAATCGACATGCTTTTTGAATTAATGTTTAAATAGATGTTCAAACATGAATCGAATCACCGTATTAGTATTAAGTATTATTTGATAGACGGAATCAACGTGTTATTATCTAAATAGATGTTGAAACATGAATCACCGTGTTAAAAAAAGTACTTTGTGTATGAGTAGTCTTACTGTATTGAATAAACGTGTTATTATTTCATAATGAATCACCGTATCGTTTTATTGACGTTTTCGATCGATAGAAGTTTATGAGTATTCTTACTGTACCGTATTGAATCAACGTGTTATTATTTCATAATGAATCACCGTATTAAGTATTCGATAGACGTTTTATTGACGTTTTAAACCGTTAGTAATTCGATTCCAAGTCATTTTTAGAGCCTGTTGGAGCGTGTGTGTCTGATCGCAAGTAAGGTTTTACTCATTTTTTGTTCGCCGAATTTTGTACCGAACCAAAGTAAATTTCAAATCGTTATGTACTATCTACTGTTATAAGTCCCCGGTGAACGGTGAATAAAACATGACGAATCTGCCAGGAACATGGTTGATTTTTTGGAAAAAAAATTACTACTTCGTACTTCGTAGATACACGTATTAAATTCTTCGATCATCCCAAAAATCGCAAACGATCCAATCTTTCTGCGCGCGACGCAAATTTGAAAATAAAAATTAAATTCTTGAAACCCCCCTGCGACACCAGTCGACACCAGTTGACACCAGTTGACACTAGTTGACACCAGTCGACACCAGTCAACACCAGTAGACACCAGTAGACACCAGTAGACACCAGTAGATACCAGCCGACACCGGTGTTCGCATGTTTGTATGTTCATACGTTGGTATGTTCGTCTGTTCGTATGATCATATATTCGTTTGTTCGTCTGTTTGTCTGTTCATACGTTTGTCTGTTCATACACTGGTATGTTGGTCTGTTCGTATGATTGTATGATTGTATGTTCGTCTGTTCGTCTGTTGACACCAGTCTTCATACCAGGGGTGATAATAAGAAGGGGTGTGCCATGACGTCTGTCCGTCGTCCGTGTTTGACGTACAAATACTAGTAAAAAAAAATGGCACTCCATATTCCATGTGTGGTCCAATTTAGAAAAATTTCCCTCAGTCAATTTTTTTCTTCTCATAATTTACTGCATATCACTAGTAAAAGTGTACCTGATAAAGCAACTTACCAAGTACACTTCCAATCACTCTCCAACTTTAAAATTCGATATGCAGTTCACGTATATAGTTGAGAGTCAAGTAGTAAGTACCTTTTTCAGTTTACATCCATCTGCTGTCTGATATTGCTGATTCAAACTACCAGTGATCTGTGCCTTCCACCTGGAATATAAAATACAAAATCGGATCGTCCGTCCGTCATCCGTTTTATTTTCATTCAATTAAAAGCTTCCACTTGGAACCAAAATTTGGACCATCCATCCGAATAACTTACTTTATCTTCCATCCATCTAGAGTGAAAAGCAGTTACATATTCATAATCCTTGTAAAAAATTGGGCTAGTTACAATATTCACATATGATTTTGTTACAATTTTTGATGGAGTTGTTATAGATTGAAGTGTAATAGTTTTTGTTAGTATTATGCAGTGAAAGTGGAAAAAAAAATTGAGGTTGAGGGAAATTTTTCTAAATTAGACCACACATGGAATATGAATCACCGATTTTTAGCGATCGTGGCACACCCCTTCTTATTATGACCCCTGCTTCATACTTCATACGTTCATCTGTTCATACGATTTTATGTTCGTCTGCTCGTCTGTTCGTATGTTCTTCTGTTCGTTTGTTTGTCTGTTCGTCTGTTCATACGATCGTACAGAAGACGAACAGACGAACATACAATCAAAGACAATCGATTTCAATCACGACGGAAGCAAATGATACAAAGATTTTTTATTGTTTAGTTACCTGCCTAGTGTAGAATGGTTCATTGAGCAATGCCGGTGCTGTCTGATTCCTCTCGTTGTACAGGACAGGCGGAGTAGAGGCTCTCATAGGTAGTATATGTCATAGAATTATTCCTCTTTTCGAAGAATTCGAGCCATTGCAATCGATTGTGAACAACCAACCACCGACCATTGTTTACTGGTTCCGCATTCTCGTCCAGTTCAGGAACAACTGCCAGTTCCGAAAGAATAGTGTCAGTGTTGAATAAATATAAAGTATTGTCAAGATAGCCACTTTTTGCAAAGTGAGATGATGTAGACCTTGGATCCTCTTTAAACTTTCTGACAACCGCGTAGATGCCATCTGAATCAACGTCGTAGCCATTCACAGCCGATGTGGGTTGTTTCAAATCTTTCACATGCAGTAAACACAGCATTTGACAGGGGATTTCAGTGTTATCATCGACTGCAAACATTGCCCAGTCAAACCATACACTGTTAACTTGGCCTGAATCAGACCTGTATGAGGGGTGACATCGGAACAGGTAGTTGACACGATTCACAGAATCCCATCTGTTGTGTTCGGTGAACCCAAATATGCTGGATGTGTCATTGAGCAAAGGAAGGACAGAGTTGCAAACAAAATCTAGCACAATTGATGAATGAAATGGTTTGTTGTAGTTCCGTTGTCTGATCCATCGCATCGAACTTTTGGTTCCATCCAGAAAAATGGTGAAACGGGCACCATACTGTGATGGCCTGCGGGGTATGACTTTAGGATCACCACCCACTTTCTTCAACTTGTAATGAGAGGTTGCGAGTCGAAGGAGAGATGCTTGTTCTTCTTTCCGACGGGTTGTCTGATGGACTAAGGTTGCGGCATTTTGTTGAGTATTTTTGGACGGTGCTTTTATTTCTGTCTTGTGGTGACTTTCACTATATGCAGAATCGAAACCTAATGTTGGACCCCACAGACTGATGTACTTTGGAATGTGAAAGTAGAGGTGATTTTTGATCAGTTTTGTTCCCATACCCTTCCGACGGCAGGTGCCATTGATAGAGTTGAGGAAGTGAATGATGGTTTTGGGAAGATTTTTGATGCACTTAGTGGTAGGCCGGCCGTGTTTGAGAAATTCTTCCATAGAGATGATTTGTTCGATGACATCAATGTGTTTCTTCACAAATGAGGGGTCGCTCAAAACTGAATTGCCGGATTCAGAAACCAATGTTAGAAGAATCGAAATCAGCATACCACTGTAATCGTGCCCCTCCTTTTTAGTGACAGACAGAAGATTGGAGCTGAATTTAGTTCTGGGAAAGTCACGATCTGACTGCCTTGAGAGTAGGGCTCCATATTTTTGAGAGACATGCCCAATTGTATTTACTGTGGAAACACCGGTCTTTAGGTGATCAGCATACGGGCATGGTATTGAACCCTTCATCAGTTGCTCCAGGGATTCTACCTCTCGTTTGGCACACCCCAGCTGGTGCATATGAAGGCATTCACCAGGGGAGGCTAAGTGGATGTTGTTTACATTGGTACCAAAGTTGAGACGGTGGAATGCATTTCTGATTTGGTGGTGAGAAATATTGTTGAAATATTCCTTGGTGGTGGTGTCATCTGAGTCTGGAAATGTATGAAAATCTGATGGGACCCAAAGAGAGGCTGTTTGTTGTGCTGATGGAATATTTATGTCCTTGGTGGAACAGTTACAGTGTCGGCAAAGCTTTTGTACACCACCCGACCGGGAACCATATTTGCCACATAATTTATCATGCAGTTCGGTGTCACCGATGACATAGGCTATTGCAAATTTCATTTTGACTTGCCACAATTGGCCGGCATAAGGGAGAAAATCCCATTGGATGCCTTCAAGGGTGGACTCACATGCTTCTTTGAAAGATCGGAGCGCCACTTCTAGGGCATTATGGAGGTTTTGGATTGATTCTTTTGGAGATGGTTTTCTTGAATGGTGGATGCTCTCCAAATCGGAGTCGGGATGAAAATATATTGTTGTCCATGCGTCCAGCCTTTTCCTTGTTTCGATGTTGAATATGCCTAGGGTCATGTTGAGTGGAGTCAGTGATAGTCTTCCGTGCGCATCCAAGCTAATTCCATCCATGTAAAAAATGATGGGAACAAGGATTTCAGAATTTTCTTCTATGCAAAGGGATCTCCAGGAATCCGACCACCATGATCCGTGATGCAACTCTGTGATGGGACAGGAATCAGTTCGAACCGGGAGATGCTCTGGTGACAAGGGGGTGTTGCTGTTGGGGAATGACAGATTTTCTTCCAACATTAAATCTGGGTTCGACAGAAGGGAATACAAAGCATCCAAAAAAGGACGGACGTATATTTGAGCAGGTTTGTTGTCGGGAAGCCAATTCACAATTTTGGGCTCAAATTTTGGTTCCGACCATATGCCAAGATTTTTTTTTATTTCTTGGAAAATGGCGTCACGTTTTCTTGTTGGTGTAACATTGAAATCGAAACCAGGAAGATTGTTGCTGGCTTTCGCCCAATTGAAAATGGTTTGATAAGTGGAAAGAGGTAGCTTGTGCTGTGATATAATGTTGAGGAGGTTGATTTCAGCAATAAGTTCCGGACGGGGTGGGAACAGAGTGCAATTCCGGAATGTTTCCTCTCTTTCGTTTATGGAAATGGTGGTGTTTTTCATGATTTCGGAATCAGATACTTCGGTGTCGGAACTGGCATCAAAATGGTCTGAGGCATCAACTTCTTCCGGAGGCAATGCAGTTGCGACAATGGAATGTCTTGGGTATTCTGGGCTCATTGGCAAAGTGCCTTGGGTCCGACGAAGCTTTCGACAAGGAAGCTTTCGGCATGGTGGTGTGTGTTTTTGTGATATGATTCTTACCTGGGGTACCGGTATGTGATGTGACACCACTGAAAAAAAAAGTTCACAAAGGTGCACGACGTAACACTTTGGTGTGATTGAGGTAAATTGGATTTAAAATTATTTGTTGTGTTGAGTCAAGTGTGTCAAATGTGTAAAAATGGAATGAAAATGTGAAGAGGGACTGAATGTCAGGGTCAAGAAGAGAACATTTCCGTCGACACGTTGGGGGAGTTGAGAAAAGGGAGAAATGTGGTTGAGAATAATGGAAAAAAGTTGAGAATAATAGAAAAGAGGTTGTGAAATAAAAAATTGGGGTCGAATTTTTTTTAGACAAGTCGCGATTGGGTCGCGATCGGGTCGCGATTGGTCGCGATGGGTCGCGAACCAGTTTTCGGACGAACAGATTGTCCGTCAAGGGACTTGAACCTACGGCCCCCTACTAGCTCGTATATAGAACCATACATGAAGCACTCCCAATGTTAAAATGTAGCTGAACTTAGCTCAGGGAATAAGGAGCAAGCTTGGAGATATTGTTGGTTGTAGTGGCAAAGCATGCAAACCGGTTGAGGTGCCGGTCTGTTCTATCGATAGTCTCAGATCACCGCTACGACCAAAGGGGAAGACAGTTGGTCAGATCTATTCTAACTACCACTTGGCACAGTCAGTTAGATCCTAGGCTTGTAGTTCTACAGGAAGTTGCTCAGGGAGCAGGATGTAGGTATCAAGTTATTCAAATCAGAGTTAAACTAAAGAAGTGATGACAGCAATCTTGTCGGGGAATCGACGTTGCTGTCTTGTTGTGTTTGCTGCTTGTTTACAAGCAGTACTGGAAACCCTGTAGAAAACTGTTTTGCGCATGGTGCGCGTATGGAGTGGATCGTGTCACGGTTACAATTTAATACCTGATAGTTTTACACAGTATCTTCTTGTTGTATCGTACGAGAATCCAAGTTTAAACTCTACTTTGTGCTGTACAGAAGTAGCGTACCGGTACTGTCCTGATGAAAACAGACAGCAGCAGCGCGAAGATAGGACTGTTAGAACTCGACTCCTTGGGAAGCAACCTTCTTCTCCTCACCTCCATAACTTTGACTTCGATTATCCACCTCCATCTGCTCTCTGGAAGCCTTTGATTTATTCAATACCTCACTTCCAACTGACTTTGCCGACAAGGTAGTGAGTCGCCGTACTAGTGGATACAACAGTAAAAAAAAAGTCGAGTCGGCACCAAACACATACATCTACCATACAGCGGTCGCGTACCCAGCTCTCCGTGTTGCTGTTTATTTCTGTGTTTGGATCCATCAGTAAACCGCCACGTTCGATTCCTTGTCAGTAGATTGACAGTCGCAAGCCTTTGTTACACTTGCAACTTTGGAGATCTTGAAGTTATTGCGAGGACAACACGTACGATCATCGTTACCAAAAAAAAAGAAAACTCGACACCGACGCCACAGTGTTAATAGTCACGAAAAAGGACTTTCAAAAGATCTACAGCAAGGCGTACCAGAGATTAATCTTCTCCTTCTTTTTGCGGACACAACGGTACCACTCCGGTCCTCAAACTCCGGGGATTGATCGGGAAAGAATTTTTTCGCTACCCAATTTGCCCGAGAAGCGACGCGCTCCTCTTGTTCCATTTTTGTTGTATTCATCCGGTTGACAAACCCCATACAGAGGAAGATAGGTAGATAGGTTAGTGCTAGATGATGCCGATGTTGATTATTTTCTTTCGAGAGACCCCCAACTAACGATTATTTATTCCAATCGGCTTTGTTAAATTGTAACCGTAACACGATTCATGACTGGATTCAATCCAGTCGCACGTTACATATTTTCCATTTGCATATCGTGCACGAATATAGTTTTCTACTGGGTTCCAGTACTGCTTGTACAGACACAACAAAATACAGTACTATTTGTACATGAACAGCAAGCAGAAAACCTGGTAGCACCAGGGGTCATAATAGGGGGGTGCGACACTGCACGAAAAAAAATTACCTATGCGTGGCACAAATAGCAAAAAGAGTACCCTCATTTTTTTTAAATTTGTTTTTAACTAACAAACACTAGTTAAAATACCTTAACTTCAGATAGTAACAACTCAATCAAAAATCAATCCTAATCTTTATTTCAAATACCTACATTATAGTTTAAAGTGTTTTAAACAAGAATATTCAATAAAAGTCAGGTTTTGAATGATGTGTCTAAAGTCATCTATTACTGATACAAAGTTGAAGGCCATTTTTAGGCTTTTTTTGCGGAAGATACCCTTACTAGGTATGAAACATATGATTGATTTCATTCAAAAATTATTTGAGAGCCCGTCCCAGCAAAAAACCTGTCACTTGGGACCCAGCGTAGGAATTTTCAAAATTTCTGCAGAATCTTCTCAGACCAGCGCACCACCACAGCCCTTTAGATAGTGGTCTTTTAGTCTATGCGCCCAAAGGAGGTTCTATGAAAGTGTTGATAATCCAACCATTATCAACCTCACTTTATCACCTATTTTCAACAGAAAAGAGTGACGTTTTTTC
The DNA here is from genome assembly GCA_037355855.1 of Pseudo-nitzschia pungens. NCBI lineage: Eukaryota > Bacillariophyta > Bacillariophyceae > Bacillariales > Bacillariaceae > Pseudo-nitzschia > Pseudo-nitzschia pungens. The sequence goes on along the minus strand of CM074760.1, from coordinate 4,848,152 downwards.
AACGGGACTCGAATTTTTACAAGATCGGCTTATATGAGGCTTAGATAATTTTGGCACGCCACGCGCCGGGTGATAGTTTCTCTTGTTTAATCCCGAGTCTAGAAATACTAGAATTCACATGAAAATCACTTATAACACGGCATACTGAGTGTAAATGGCACCTCTGGTTGGAATGGTTCCACTCAGTCTTAAGCAACTGGACCTCCAGCGCTCCTCTATCTGTTAAAATGTAGCTGTGGTGGTGGTGGAGGCATCAGCGATTGCCGTGTCTGCGGGGGGCTCAGCGGACATGTTGTGGGATGCGTCAGGGGCCATTGGACGAATCAAAAAGAGAATGGGATGCAGTGATAATAGACCGGAGGTCTCTGTATTGATCTTGGTAGGATGGGGGGAAGGGAGCGCTTTGTCGGGTGCGTCGACGAGGCATAAAGGAATTGTCGCTGTTGTCGGGACGTAGGTGTCTTCTCGGTGGTGTAGGATCCAGTATCCAGAGATAGGATAAGATCCAGGAATAGAGAGTTTATATGCCTGGGAGAATACAGGTGTTATTGCAGTTGTATTCAGGAACTCAGTGAAGGTTATATATTGCTGAGCGCTGTATTGGTGAGGGACGTTGTTGTCGTTGGAAAAACTGCCGTTGTTGTCGTTCGAAAACAACGTTCGTGTGGTGTGGATAAATCCGAGAAAGGTGTATCCCGCAAGGGAACAGGGGTATATTTGCCTGGTGGATATAATTGCCTGGTGGATACAAAGGGGAATACAGCTGTATTCGGAGAACACAGATCTATCAGTGGGAGGTTATATGTTTGTGCGTCGTCGAAACGCCGTTATTTGCGCAAAACGCCGTGGTTGTTCGAAACGTCGTTGTTGTTTGGCTCGAAACGCCGTTGTGGTTTGAAACGCTGTTGTTCGTGTGGATGTGGTGGTGTTTGTTGTTTTGCGGTTGTTACTAAACGCTGTAGCAGCAAAACGCCGTAGCAGCAATAACAGGGGCACGTTGTGTCGGGAGTAGCAGCAGCAGAAGTAAGAACTTTTAAAAAATTCTTTCTCCGTCAATTCTTGGAGTTTGAAGATGCCATTTGTATGGTTACATCCGCACTAACAAGGAGATTAATAATACCTGGAACGGCTTTGTAACAGGTAGCTTGGGGATCCAGTATAAAATTATTCCTGTAACAACGTCGTTTCGTCCTTTCGGTCTTCCGTCGTTGTTGTTTTCTTGTTGTTCTGCGGCGTTTGTAGATCTCCAGCTTTGCAAGCTTACAATAAGCTTGCGACTGTTAATCTGTTAAAATGTAGCTGAACTTAGCTCAGGGAATAAGGAGCAAGCTTGGAGATATTGTTGGTTGTAATGGCAAAAGTATGCAAACCGGTTGAGGTGCCGGTCTGTTCTATCGATAGTCTCAGATCACCGCTACGACCAAAGGGGAAGACAATTGGTCAGATCTATTCTAACTACCACTTGGCACAGTCAGTTAGACCTTAGGCTTGTAGTTCTACAGGAAGTTGCTCAGGGAGCAGGATGTAGGTATCAAGGTATTCAAATCAGAGTTAAACTAAAGAAGTGATGACAGCAATCTTGTCGGGGAATCGACGTTGCTGTCTTGTTGTGTTTGCTGCTTGTTTACAAGCAGTACTGGAAACCCTGTAGTATTAAATTGTAACCGTGACACGATCCACTCCATATGCGCACCATGCGCAAAATAGTTTTCTACAGGGTTTCCAGTACTGAATCCGAGACTATCTATAGAACAGACTGGCACCTCAACCGGTTTGCACGCCCTTGCTCATGCTGTATATCTCCAAGCTTGCCTTAAGACCTATCAGCTTAAACCCTGTTTCAGCTACATTTTAATAGATTAACAGTCGCAAGCTTATTTTAAGCTTGCAAAGCTGGAGATCTACAAACATCGCAGAACAACAAGAAAACAACAACGACCGAAGACCGAAAGGACGAAACGTCGTTGTTACAGGAATAATTTTATACTGGATCCCCAAGCTCCCTGTTGCAAAGCCGTTCCAAGTATTCTTATTCTCCTTGTTATTGCGGATATAATCATACAAACGGCATCTTCAAACTCCAAGAATTGACGGAGAAAGGATTTTTTTAAAATTCTTACTGCTGCTGCCACACCCATTTCGCCGTCCCGACACGACGTGCCTCTGTTATTGCTGCTACGGCGCTTTTGGAACCACAACGGTGTTTTGAACTACAACGGTGTTCGAACTACAAAGGTGTTCCCAAGCTTCAGCGCCTATAACGGTGCTCCACAACCACAGCGCCCACACGACATTTCGAACAACAACGGCGTTTTTGCGCAAACAACGGTGTTTTCGAACGACGCAGCAACATATAACCTTCCACTGATAGATCTGTGTTCTCCGAATACAGCTGTATCCCCCTTTGTATCCACCAGGCAAATATACCCCTGTTCCCTTGCCGGATACACCTTTCTCGGATTTATCCACACCACACAAACCGTGTTTTTGAACGACAACAGCGTTTTTTCGAACTGACAACGGCGTTTTCGAGTGATAACGGCGTTTTTCAATCAACAACAGTATTTTCGAACAACAACAACGTCCCTCAATACAATCCAGTGCTCAGCAACTGCTGTTTTAACGGTATTTTCAATCGACAACGACGCTTTCGAATAACTACGGTGTTTCAACGGTGTTTTCCGACGACAACGGCGTTTACGAACAACAATGGTGTTTTCGCACGACAACAACACAGCGCTCAGCAATATATAACCTCCACTGAGTTCCCAAATACAGCTGCAATAACCTCTGTATTCCCCCTGGCATATAAACTCCCTGTTCCTGGATCTTATTCTTTCGAATTTCAGACAATTCCTTTATGCCTCGTCGACGCACCCGACAAAGCGCTCCCTTTCCCCCATCCTACCAAGATCAATACAGAGACCTCCGGTCTATTATCACTGCATCCCATTCTCTTTTTGATTGCCCAATGGCCTCTGACGAATCCGACAACATGTCCGCTGAGCCTCCCGCAGACACAGCAATCGCTGATGCCCCCACCAACAACACCCCAACTGAAAGCACACCTGATGATACCGCCGCCAGCCCACTCCCAAGGGCTGCCAGCAACCTTACCACACACTTTCGATCATCATTGTGCCTGTGCCCTTGCTGCACTGTTTGACGTCAGTGATCCGCAATCCTTACTCTGTAATGCTCTCATTGCTTCTGGCATTACCACATGGCGAAAATTCATTCGATTGACTGCGCCCATTGTCAACCAACTCCAGTACCGTGATACTCGCAACAACTACTTTGACCTTCCCCCTTTCACCTCTATCCAACTGCTTTAATTTGTCAAATTCCGTGACCACCTCAACGCCTCGAAACAACCTTATCGTGATGTCACTCTTTACACGGCTGACGCATTTGATGCTTTTGTTGACAATCTCGACGATGGTACTATCATGTGTCCTCCTCGGTCATCTGTTCCTTCCCCCAGCTCCGTTTCCCCTTCCACTCTCAGGACCTCTAAAAGCGAAGACCAAGTCAAGTTTGAACAATGGAGCAAACGATCCCATGACGTCACTGTTTTCAATGTTTATAAAAATGACGCCCGTTTTGAAACCTGGGTCACTGGATTTCGTGCCCAGCTGGCTGAATACGATGTTGATGTCGACACCTTCCTTGACCCTGACTGGGACCATTCCATTCTTACCCCATTTGGAAAGAAATTGTTCGACAAACAATGTAAATTCTTTTGGGTCCTCTTACTTCGAGTCTTTCGCTCTGACCTTTCCTACACCTGTGTCCAGAGTCACACCAGCACCTGCGATGGAAGAGCTGCCTACTTTGAGTTCCTCAAACTTCGCGAATCCACACACACTCATGAATTTGATGTGGCTGGACAATCACAGCTCCGCGCGTATGGAGTGGATCGTGTCACGGTTACAATTTAATACTATCCATATATAGAAGAAACAGAAAACTGGAATCCGGAACCTTCCCCCGGTGATACTCGGAGTGCGCCATTTTCCAATCTACCCCCTAAACTGACATTTTTATCATTATTACTGGCTCTTGAATTAATTTTGCATGATGAAGACAAATCATTAACACATGATTGTTGGGGTTGGGGTTGTTGGGGCTGTACTCTTTTTGCTGTTTGTGCCACGCATAGGTAATTTTTTTTTTCCAGATTTGAACGAAGTTTTTGTACTGAAGCGCGCATCGTGTCGGACCCCCTCCTATTATGACCCCTGGGTAGCACTAACAAGACAGCAACGTCGAATCCTCGACAAGCTTGCTGTCCTCACATCTTTAGTTTAACTCCGATTTGAATACCTTGATACTTATATCCTGCTCCTTGCTGAGCGACTCCCTGTAGAACTACAAGCCTAAGGTCTAACTGACTGAGCCCAAAGGTAGTTAGAATAGATCTGGTCGTGTTTGGAGGGCTCGTAGAGTCGGTAGATTTTGTACAAGTTTGGGGATTTTGTTGTTTTAATGTTTTGCTTACTTTAATTGTGAGCAGAAATGAATCCACTCTAATTTTCTAATTCACTAAATTTTGTTTCTCGGTCACACGTATTCTCGTGTTATTTCTCATTTTCTTACATGCATTCTCGTGTTATTTATTGGTTTCTTTGTTCCGGTCCATCCATTCCAAGCCCCCACACATTTGTGTACTGGCTTCTGTGGAATTACACTTAACCTCTTGTGGACTCGGTACTTAACCTTTTATTTTTAGTTCTTGGGAATGTTTGGACCGGTAGAAGGTAATTTTCCTTTCCTCTCAATCATGCATGTCAATCGATCAAGTCACTGTTTCAAGCACGACTGAAGGTCACGTCCAAACACTCTCCCCTGCTTGGAACTTACTTGTCTAATCAACCATACTGCTCCAGAATGCAGTGTACTCATCGCAGGCTTCCTTTGCCTGAACAGATACTCCACTGACATCTCTGGTTGGTTGCTTGGGTTCATTCGCCTTCTCATAATATTCATCCTTGCCATAAAACTTGGAGCCATGCTTCTCAAACAACATACCTGGTAGGTTCTTGGTGAAGATATCACTCGTCATGTCATCACCCTCTTTCCACTTGACTCTCACCAAACCCATTTCCTTTAGCTCTCTCAGAAAATACTGTTTGACTTCAATGTGTCTTGTTCTTCCAGCAACAGACCAATTGTTGCAAAAATCAACTGCTCCTTTGTTGTCAACATACAACACCATCGGGAGCTTGATTGCAAGCCCCAGACACATCATCACACGCCACGCATACAACATATCCTGAACACACTGAATTGCTGAATACAGCTCTGCTTCCATAACAGACAAGGCTATGATTGGCATCATCCTGGATCTTGCAGACAGGTTTGCACCATTCAGCCAGGTGCTCCAGCCATTCACACTGTGTCTTGATTCATCTTTGGCATATTCTGAATCACTCATTCCAATCAGTTCAAACACAAAATCCTTGGTACCGTCCCACTTACCAAATGGGGCCAATGTCAAACCTCTCTTGGCTGTACCAACACAGTATTTCATCACTCTCTTCAGTGCCTTCATGTGAGACTTCCTTGCAGTCGTCATGAACCTAGACAGTTCCCTGACCGCATTCTGCGTCTCAATTCTGGTCCATCTCATCATGTGCAGGAGAATGGCTGTACCAGATCTGTAGGTAGTCTGCTCTTCCTTTGACAGCACAGCATCTGTCGGGCCTTCTCCCTCTTGCTTCAATACAGAACCAGGTTCAGCTGGAGTGACAGGATTGCCTCTGCACTCATCCAGCTGAAACTCATCAGAAAATCTCTTGATCTTCACGGGTTGTGTCAAATGCATAGTCCTTTTCTTCCGATCGCGCTCAACATGGCAACCCACATACTCATCCATTTCTCCAACGTCCTTACACTCAAAGAGTTTCTTCAGTTGCTCTTTGTGCCTCAGCACCTCTTCATCAGGACCCATAATGCAAAAATCATCTACCCACACCAACATCAAAAGGAGCTTGCCTTCAATCCACTTGAAAAACAAGCATGGGTCTGCTTTGCACCTTTCCATTCTCATTGCTGACATTGCTTGCCGTGCTTCTCTCCAGAATTGCATGGCGGCTTGGACTGTACCATACAAAGTCTTCATCAGCTTGAGAACAACATAGGATGGGTAATACTTCTGATATCCTTCTGGAACCTTGGTGAAAATCTGCTCTCCATTCTGAAATCTTCCATTTAGGAAAGCGCCTTCAACATCCACAATATATGCCATCCAGTTGGCCATCACCATTAGAATCATGCACAGTCTGATTGTGATATCACTTACAACGGGCGCTGACTTGTCCTGGGAGTCAAAATGTTTGCCATCAACTTGCTTGAATCCTCTCACAGCATTTCGGCATCTCACAGTGCCATCTGGCTTCATCTTGTTGGCCCATGTAGTATCCATCAGCTTGGTTCCGGGTGGAACATCCTTTTCATCCACTTCCTGAAACACTCCATACTTCACCATCTTGTCATGCTCTGCATCAATACCTTTCTCAAATGCCTCTCGCATAGGGCTTGCCATGGACTCTTGATAATTCATAGTTCTCAGCTCATCAGTATTCTTAAATGCAGTTCCGGTTGCACCGACAAGCGCGAGCTCATTCATACCTGCATCCTTGCTTGGTAGGGACACATTGAGTAGGTTTAGTTCGTTCAAACTGGTCATGTCCTTATGGAACTTGGCTTCTGCTGGGGTCCACGCGCATGCATATCCAGCATATTCATACATGGCGTTGGACTTGGAATGCCTTGGGTCTCTCACCACTCTGCCAAATCTGGATGTTCGGAGGATTGAAACTGGTGTGTCTCCGGCCTCCTCTGCATCCTCTTCATCATCATCTGCATCTTCATCGGTTGGCATCTTCATACATCTCGATGTCCAAATCATCTTCACTGTCACTGTCACTGTGCCCCCCACTCATGGTGGCCTCCAGGGCTTCAAACGCTTCAAATTCAGGATGCAATGTGGATTGCACTTGCACACGCTCACTTCCCCCACTTGCAGCTTGAAATTGGACCTTCCTGGAGCCGTAGCGAGTGACACCTTCATGTTCGGGCTGACGTTGAATAGCACCGTACTTGCCATCCAGGGATTCAAAATAGTCAAACGGGAGCTCAGCTGGGGCGTTTGCAAAATATTGGCGATTTAACCAAAGAACATCTCGTGTTTCTGTCATGGTATTCGACTCGGGGTGATACATTAGATAGCAATCACCCGGCTTGTTTGGACAATACCCAGCAAACATGTAGGTCTTGCCCCTGTAGTTGGTTTTAGGGCTTGTCTTCCTCTTTCTTCTTACAACACCGGCCTCACCGAACACTCGTAGGTGGTGTGTATATGGTGGTAGCTTGCCCGAAAAATGCTCATGCTTGGTGGCCCAAACTCCATTTACCTTGGTGACCACCAATCGGTCCACTTGCACAGCACAATGCACAGCCAGGGGAAACATCCTGTATCTGTACTTACGGGGAACCTGGGCATGGCTGCATAACGCCATAGCCCGACACACTGTGGTGTAAATCGCCGTCTCAGCAACACTGTTCTGCTGAGGGGTATCCACAGATGTGTACTCAAAATCAGCAGGAATTTTCCAAGCCGCTGACTTCATTCTGTCTTCAAGAGCTTCATTTTTGCCTGCAGGATCACATCTGATTCGTTGAACTTGCAGGCCCTTCACATTCCAGTGGTGAATTAATTCACACGTTGGCTCAACCATATCATCCTTGTGCTTGAAGAATTGCACAAATCTGCATCCAGAGTATTCATCCACAATCATCCGGAAATTTGGCTTGGCAATAAATGGGGATCCATCTTGTGGCTTCTTCACTGATGCCATATCCAGAAACAGCCGCCCTCCTGGTTGCCCTGCAACTTGGTGGGTGTTGATGATGGGAAACACCTTTCGCTTTGCCTTAGCCTTGGCACAATCCTCACAAGGTTGTAGAGGTCCTTCTTTTATGATCCACTTCAGTGCTTGGGCTGTCGCTTGTACCTTCCTCTCGTTGGCATGTCCCAGGAGTCTGTGGGCTTGGTTGATGCTCATCTTCACCCCTGGTCCTGTGACGTCTCCAACTGCAGCTGCATTCACTTCCAGGCCTTGGGTGTCTTCAAGTCGTCTGAAATAGCCCACCCACACACAGCTTGTCAACGTAGGAACTGTGATATCAAACCTCAACTCCATATTGCCTTTCTTCAGGGTCCAGCCTTTGCACTTGCTGCCTTCAGCGCTCCATCCGCTTTCCATGGCAACATTGGCTGAGAACAGATTAAATGCAAACTTTGGATTAAAACTCACATTGCTCAACATCATCCGGTTTTGAAACTTGCCTTTGTTATCCAATTTCTCACAGAATAAATCACCAACTGTACAGGATTGCATATCTCCACTCTGGGTTGTAATGGTGGTTGAGTTGTTATGGAGGTTGATGGCGCCTCTCAAACTGTTGGAACTGTGGCTGGTTGCTCCACTGTCAAACACAAACACATTGTCATCATAAAGCAGATCAAATCCTTTGGGCGCATCCTCACCTGACTGCTGAGTATTCCATAATTGCAATGCTATTTTGGTTTGCAAGGAGGGCAACATGATGGACGCCAAAATGAAATCACACTGGACATTGTTGTGATTCATGCTCATAGCAGCTCCCTGCATGTCTCGTTTCAAAGATGATTTCCAGTTGCGTGGGCGCTTGTCCTTGTTTCGTTCATCCTCCCAACACTTTTCAGTTGGATGCTGCTTCCCACAGATACTGCAAACTGCCCCGCCATTGCCATTCCTTCTTCTGTTGCCTCCACCGCTTCCTCCATTGTTCACGCCGTTGTTGCCTCCATTGTTACCTCCAATATTGCTGCTGTTGTCACCTGGTTGGATTCTGGGTAATCCAGCCTGTCTTCTTGGGCACTGAAAGGCCTTGTGGTTCTCGCCTTGGCAATAATAACAGATGATCTTGCTCGTCCACTGGTCTCTGGGATCCCGGAATGCGTCAGCCCCAATCAGGCTCATGTCTCTGGCGTTGCTGCTCGCTCCTCTCCCCTTTAATACCACCACGGAACTGTACAAGTTGGTCGCTGTCCTCTCAAGGCGTTCCCAAATTTCGTAGTCGTTCACTCCAGGCTTCTCCTTTAATTCATTCAGCTGGTTGGTGATTGTAATCACCAAGTATGGTGGGATCGCATGCAACAATGTGGCAAATAACTCTTCATTCGTAGGTTGAATTGTCTTGTGCTGATACTTCTGTATTAGCCCATATATCTGCTCAAAAATCTCTTTGGGATGGTCCAAAGCCCCCATCTTGATTGCCCTTCGGTCCTTGTCCAGCTGAATCCTATCTGACGTGTCGGTCCTTCTGTACAGTTTGAACAGCTCGTCAAAGATCCTATGCACTCTGCCTTGGGGCCAATTCTTCTTGTTTATCGTGTTCTGCTCTTCGGTCACTCCGGTGTCAAGCTTGGATTTCTCAATGATGGCGAGTCCCGTCTTGTTGTTTTGGAATGCCGTACACAAATCATTTATGGCTTTGATATGTTTTCTCATTGCCTTTCTCTGCTCTGGGGTCATGGATTCGTGGGACACTGAGTAGCCGTCGCTTGGTAGGTCTGGATGCTGCTTTGACGTTACAAATCCCTCGTACTTGCTTCTGCTCGCATGAGCCAGAAACTGTTGGAACCATCCTTCAAAATCAACGTCTCCTGCATTGGACAGCTTCGGAACCTTGGTGTATGGCATGTTGGAATCACTGGAGTCACTGTCACTCGAATCGCTCTCCTCTGAATCGTAATCGCTCTCGGAGGAATCGTCACTGCTGCTTTCGTCGTCGTCATCGTCGTCGTCGTCGCTGCTGTTCGATGGGTCGTCTGCTCCTACTCCGCTCCGCTGATCCGTCGTAGCTCCAATCCGCTGATCCACCGCCGCAAGCTCCGCCGCCAGACCTTCCTCGTTTGGATCTTCAATACTCAGCTCCTCCTCTTCTAAATCTCTCTGGTTCCTCTCTCTGCTTCTTTCTTCTCTTCTTCTTTGTGCATCCGCGAGTTGTCGTCTGCCACGTTCTCTTAATTCTGCTCGTAGTTGTATATCTTCCATAAATCGTCGTCGTATTTTCTTTCTTTCTTCCGCAATCGTACTCGTCTCAGCAAGTCGATAATGATCGTACTCAGCGCGTTCCGCTCTCCAGAGTCGATCCACAGCTGATCAGTGCTGTCTGCAGGACTGGCTTTATACCTCTTGGTCTGCTCCCTTAGTCCACCGCAATCTTATCCGCTTCCGCTGGACAGATCCAAACCGTGTCCGTGCCCAAGTTCTATGCTCCGGACCGATCTGATGACAATTATATCGTATCCACCGTTGTCGACGTACGGTGAATAGATCTGCAATCGTACCCCCTCCGTATCGATCCGACGTTATCGTATACGGTCGAAGGCAGATACGTAAGCCTTATCCTTATTCCCTGTATTACGTCCGAAAACTGTTTCGCGACCCATCGCGACCAATCGCGACCGGATCGCGACCCAATCGCCACTTGTCTCAGAAAAATGCGACCCCAATTTTTTATTTCACAACCTTTTTTCCACTATTCTCAACCTTATTTCTCCTTTTTCTCGATCCCCGCATCGTTTTCAGGAAAATGTTCTGATCTAGACCCTGATATTCAGTCCCTCGTCACCCTTTCATTCCATTTTACACATTTGACACATTTGACTCAACATAACAAATAATTTTTAATCAGATTTACTTCAATCACACAAAAGTGACAGCAAGCAGCAACCAATGCGTCGATAATACAGGGGGGAAAGCAAGCAGCAGCAACGCGTCGATAATACAAACGCGTCGATAATACAGGGGGGACAGCAAGCAGCAGCAACGCGTCGATAATACAGCAGGGGGGACAGCAAGCAGCAACGCGTCGATAATACAGCAGAGGGGACAGCAAGCAGCAGCAAGCAGCAACGCGTCGATAATACAGGGGGGGACAGCAAGCAGGAGCAACGCGTCGATAATACACCAGGGGGGACAGCAAGCAGCAGCAACGTGTCGATAATACAGCAGGGGGGACAGCAAACAGCAACGCGACGATAATACACCAGGGGGGACAGCAAGCAGCAGCAAGCAGCGACGTGTCGGTAATACAGGGGGGACAGCAAGCAGATAGAGGTGCTGAGTGAATGAGCCAATCAAAAAAATCAATTTTCCAGTACAAATTGTACAGGAATATACGTAGAAAACAATTAATACAGGGGGGACAGCAAACAGCAAACAGCAGCAACGCGTCGATAATACAGGGGGGACAGCAAGCAACGAACGCGTCGATAATACAGGGGGGACAGCAAACAGCAAACAGCAGCAGCAACGCGTCGATAATACAGGGGGGAGAGCAAGCAGCAACGAACGCGTCGACAATACAGGGGGGACAGCAAGCAGCAACGAACGCGTCGATAATACAAGGGGGACAGCAAGCAGCAACGCGTCGATAATACAGGGGGGGAACAGCAAGCAGCAGCAAGCAGCAACGCGTCAATAATACAGGGGGGGGGACTGCAAGCAGCAAGCAGCAGCAACGCGTCGATAATACAGGGGGGGACAGCAAGCAGCAGCAACGCGTCGATAATACAGGGGGGGACAGCAAGCAGCAACAAACGCGTCGACATTACAGGGGGGACAGCAAGCAGCAACGAACGCGTCGATAATACAAGGGGGACAGCAAGCAGCAACGCGTCGATAATACAGGGGGGGACAGCAAGCAGCAGCAACGCGTCGATAATACAGGGGGGACAGCAAGCAGCAACACGTCCATAATACAGGGGGGACAGCAAGCAGCAACGAACGCGTCGATAATACAGGGGGGACAGCAAGCAGAAACGCGTCGAAAATACAGGGGGGACAGCAAGCAGCAACGAACGCGTCGACAATACAGGGGGGACAGCAAGCAGCAACGCGTCGATAATACAGGGGGGACAGCAAGCAGCAGCAAGCAGCAACGCGTCGATCATACAGGGGGGGGACAGCAAGCAGCAGCAAGCAGCAACGCGTCGATCATACAGGGGGGGGACAGCAAGCAGCAGCAACGCGTCTCGATAATACAAACGCGTTGATAATACAGGGGGGGACAGCAAGCAGCAGCAAGCAGCAACGCGTCGATAATACAGGGGTGGACAGCAAACAGCAGTCTTGCGTCGATAATACAGGGGGGGACAGCAAGCAGCAGCAACGCGTCTCGATAATACAAAACGCGTTGATAATACATGGGGGGACAGCAAGCAGCAACGCGTCGATAATACAGGGGGGATAATACACGAGAATATTTTTAAAGAACTATCGCCGTCTTTCGATCGTATCGGTCATTCCCCTCTTCAACAATCGTATCGGTCGTTTGTCGTTCGTCGTCGTCGTCGTCCTTGAAATCGTCGTTGCTCTTCGTTTCGATCGTGTTTGTCGTCCTTGAAGTCGTCGTTGCTCTTCGCTTCGATCGTCTTCGTCGTTGCTCTTTGCTACGATCTGTGTGTGGTTGTACGGTTGTACAAAATAAACAACGGGCGGTTAGTCGTCATCGTCGTCGTCGTCGTCCTGGTCGTCGTCGTCGTCCCGGTCGTCGCCGTCGTCCCCCTCTTCTACGATTGTACCTTCGTCGTACCTTTTAGTGTCTTCGGTCTTCGTTGTTCCAATCGTCTTTGTCGTCCTCTGCAGGTTCGTTCGCGCGTTGTACTCGTAGATGTCTGGTTAAGCCAGATGACCCAAGGTCTGCAGCCCACCCTATCTTGATAGCAAAAGATAACAGCAAGGATTTCAAGAGTGATCAGTTCTATACTTTCTTTGCCATTTGTCTCTCCAAGATGGTACCAGGCGCCTTGTTCCCACTTTAAACTGGTCCGGCCAGAAAATTCCAACACGGAAACGAAATCGAAAATTATGACACATCCTGTACGAGGGAGATGTGGGGCGGAAAATAAACACCGCGATAGTTACGTACTTTACAGTAGTCTACGGTACCGGGTGTACAGACTGCGTGAAAAAATGACATCAGTGTACGTAACTTGCAGTAGGAACTGTACACGCTGATCAGTACAAAAAAAAAACTAGTGGTTTGTAGAGGCTTGTATGCAGGGGATGTGTAGGTTTCCAGTACTGTGTACACTGTACGTACGGTACTGGTACAAATCTTTTGGCGCGAAGTGGTGGAGGTGGAGATACGGTAAACCTTACCTTACTGTTGGTACATATTATACAGGATGAGCCTTCCCCGAGATGGTAGTACGATTTAAAGTTAGAGAGAACACCCTTCCAGCAGCAGTAGACAGTAATAGTGGCACTGTTGGATGCAACTGATGCAAGGTTGTTGGTTCGAATCTTGTTGTAGCATTGCCTTTTTCGCGATGCAATAGCAATATTTTTGCTGCGAAGCACATGTCATCAGGTGATCTATTCAGTTATTCAATGGTGACATCCATACCATTGGTGATTTTTGAATACTTCTTTTTGCATACTCTTGCCCATGCATAGGATGAGAAATATTCACATTGGAATCACACAAAGATTGGCCAGATTCATTCAGATATTTGATTTGATGGTATATTCACTGAGGTAGTACTATTCTTGCTGCTTGTAGTAGTAGTACCACAGTTATACACTGCTGCTACATACTACTGCAGTGCGTAGGTAGTAGTACATAAGAGGTAGTCCAAAATTATGGCGCAGCGGGGCTGGCTCTCTATGGTTTAGGTGGCGCGCAATGATACCACCATCAGGTTTCTACTGGTTTCTACTATTACTTCGGTACGGTACATACTACTAGTAGTAACTCTACTGCTATCATGTAGAAGAAATCAATTCTCAGCAAATAAATGCATGACAGAAAATGCATGTGTCGTAAATCTTACTTCACATAATTTTGGGTCGGAACGGAACAAGAAAGACGGCAACTGAAATATAATGAGATGGAAATGGTAAGTGAACCACATCAAGGTTGGAGGAGGTATTAATAATGGATTTTGATTCGTCTAACTGTGCATCATTGACTTGCCTGCTTGCTCCTGATAGGGAGGCGACTGCAACTGCTGATGAAATAGGATGCAACGGCAAATGAAATATAATGCAACGGTGAGTGAAGCACATCAAGATCTGGGGTATTGATAATGGATTTCAATTGTTCTAATTCTGCATTGAGTTGCCTGCTTGCTACTACTGATAGGGAAGAATCAACTTTAATGCGACGGGGCAACTGAAAAATGATGCGAAAAATGATGCGACGGGGCAACTGACACATCATATTGCGATCGCAAGACAAATATGATGTGATCGCAACTGACAAAATGATGCGATTGCAACTGATGAAATATGATGCGATGTGAGGAGACCTTTACTGGCAGTACAGATACCGGTATGGATGAAATTATCACGATGACCATTATTTAAAAATTGTTTGAACCAAAATTTGTGTGGTGTGCATGAGGACGACGACGATCGAAAACGAAGAGCAACGACGATTTCAGAGAGGACGACGATTTCAGGGAGGACGACACTGAGGAAGGCAATCGGAGCGAAGAGCAACGACGACTTCAGGGAGGATGAAGACGATCGAAGCGAGAAGCAACGACGACTCAAGGACGACGAAGACGAGGACGATCGAAACGAAGAGCGACGACGATTTCAAGGACGACGACTTCTTCTAACGAACCAAAATTTGTGTGTGCGTGTGTGAGAAAATTGAACAGAGAATAAACAATTATTAGAGTAATATCAATATTTATCAAAAGAAAGACTTATATTTTGCTTCATAGTGTTTCAAATTTTTTTTTCATGGGGGTCGCGATTCCTGGGCTTCGGGTAATAATTGTGATTTTTGTGATGAATTTCTTGAGGGGTGTGATGGGAAATACTTTGTGTCGGGATGAGAAATCAATTTTTGGGAGTGAATTTCTGCAACAGTCTCATAATATATAATGATGGTAGGGTCGGTAATAATGAGTCAGATTGAAAAAAAAATTGGGTCGAGTTTGAATTTTATTTTTTTTTCTCGTATTTTCTCGTAATTGAGGTAGTTAGTGGGTCGCGATTGGGGTTGCGAATCGCGAGAGGGCTACGAATGGAGCTACGTCAAAATGAGCCAGGAATAAATCGCGACCCCCCTAAATAAATTCTTGGGAGGGGTCGCGAAACAGTTTTCGGACGTAGATCTATTCGTCTTTACGAGCGCTTCGTAATTCTTCGAAGAATGTTTGGAGGGCTCGTAGAGTCGGTAGATTTTGTACAAGTTTGGGGATTTTGTTGTTTTAATGTTTTGCTTACTTTAATTGTGAGCAGAAATGAATCCACTCTAATTTTCTAATTCACTAAATTTTGTTTCTCGGTCACACGTATTCTCGTGTTATTTCTCATTTTCTTACATGCATTCTCGTGTTATTTATTGGTTTCTTTGTTCCGGTCCATCCATTCCAAGCCCCCACACATTTGTGTACTGGCTTCTGTGGAATTACACTTAACCTCTTGTGGACTCGGTACTTAACCTTTTATTTTTAGTTCTTGGGAATGTTTGGACCGGTAGAAGGTAATTTTCCTTTCCTCTCAATCATGCATGTCAATCGATCAAGTCACTGTTTCAAGCACGACTGAAGGTCACGTCCAAACAGGTCGATTCGTTCGATCGTAGTGGTGAATCCGAGACTATCGATAGAACAGACCGGCACCTCAACCGGTTTGCACGCCTTTGCTCTTGCTGTATATCTCCAAGCTTGCCCTGGGATCTATCAGCTTAAACCAGTTTCAGCTACATTTTAACAGATTAACAGTCGCAAGCTTATTTTAAGCTTGCAAAGCTGGAGATCTACAAGCAACCCGAAAATAACAAGGAACAACAACGACGACGACGACGAAAGACGGAATCGACGCTGCTTACAGTTTTAATCCTACACTGGAACACCAAGATCCCTGTTGCAAGGCCGTTCCAGGTATTAGTGTTCTCCTTGTTATTGCGAATACAACGGTACAAACGGCATCTCCAAACTCCAAGAATTGACGGAGAAAGAATTTTTCAAAATTCTACTGCTGCTGCACCCATTTCTCCCGTCACGATATTGCTGCTAACCACAACAAACACTACAATCGTGCTGTTCTAAACACGACGCTGTTTCAACAACGGAGCATACAACGGTAGCGCTTCCCACAAACAACAACGGCGGTTCGAACAACAACGTTTTGAGCAACACCGGCGTTTCGAAACAACAACGGCGTTTTGAGCAACAACGGCATTTCAAACAACAACGGAGTTTTGAGCAAACAACGGTGTTTTCGAACGACGCAGCAACATATAACCTCCCACTGATAGACCTGTATTCTCCGAATACACCTGCATTCACCCTTGTATCCACCAGGCAAATATATCCCTGTTCCTTTGCCCGGATACAACCTCCTCGGATTTTATCCACACCACACGAACGCTGATACCAGTTTCAGCTACATTTTAACAGGCTTTCCAACCAGCTACATTTTAACAGGCTTTCCAACCACGTACAGAAATTTTGCGTTACAAGAAGGTCACCAAAAAACAGCGAGAAGCACGTCCCGCGTTCCACAGCACGGCAGGCAGAACCAACCAAGGGAGTCGTTTTTGGGAGTGCAACAAAAACGTCACAATAGATACTTTCTAGCAATAGCGGCAGGGGGTACGACAAGAATGTCACATAACGGGAAAAAAGCAATCTCGTACGGTACTACTACGACGACCAGAACAGGACAAGCAAGTGACACAGACTCCATGCAAGTATCAGGTCTGATTGACGGTTCAGCGCCACAGGCAGGCGTTGATGACAGAGAGAAAGACTCTGGATTGCTCGGCGACAAGAAAGACTCTGGATTGCTCGGCGACAAGAAGGACCCTGGATTGCTTGACGACAAGAAAGACTCTGGATTGCTCGGCGACAAGAAAGAATCTGGATTGCTTGGCAACAACGAAGACTCTGGATTGCTCGGCGACAAGAAAGACTCTGGATTACTCGGCGACAATAAAGACTCTGGATTGCTTGGCGACAAGAAAGACTCTGAATTTCTCGGCGACAATAAAGACTCTGGATTTCTCGGCGACAATAAAGACCCTGGATTGCTCGGCGACAATAAAGACTATGGATTGCTCGGCGACAATAAAGACTCTGGAGTACTCGGCGACGGACATTTACAAGAGACAGAAGCAGTGCAGAAAGATTTTGAAGCCCAAGACAGTGTCAAGAGACGAGATGATCAGCATCACAAGAATACTGAGACACAGACGGGTGGAAATTCGCTGGAATTGTCCATGGGCGACTCAGAGCAGTGGTTTGACCAAAAAAGCACCACAGAGAAGTCGTTGACCAGCATCAATGGAAAAAATAGCAACAGCTCGGTGGATTCAATGGGGAGCAAAGTGAAGGCGTTTTCTCTTCCAAATGTTTTCAAAGGCGGATCAGCACACACAGCCAAGGGACAAGGTGGAGGCAGCAACAGACTCTCCTTAGGATCTTTTTTCCAGTCTTCTGACTCCTCTTCTCAGAGCAGCAAATCACTCTCCTTGGGATCCTCTTTGCAGTGCTCTTCCGAGGCAAAGAAGGTGGACTCATGTTCGCATGAGAATTCATTGGAATTATTGAAAGATGACATGAAGAGTGGCGCTCCAAAAAATATTGTCAGGGACTCTATCAATACCATTATTGGGGCACATGCGTTCGACGATGAATTCCACAAGGACATTCAAATTGAAGGAAAGACAAAAGCAGGAGATAGAGACAGTGAATTTTTTTATGTTGAGGACAATCCACATCCATTGTATCCAAAAGACTCCTATTCTTTCTTGTCCCTCCATGGGCCCCTCGATCAACCCCTTTTCTTTGGTATGGGAATATTGGTTTCCATCTTTCAAGTGTTACTTGTTAGTATGATGTTACTAAGTGTTCTTCACCCAGACTGGGGTACAAAGCATGATGACAATCCAGAAGATGATGATGTGCTTGCGAGAATTGTTGCCGCCAATGCAGATCCAGTCGTACAAGCAACACAGTTCATAGCTATTTCGGCCTATGTCTTGTTTGCAGATGCATCTATGCTGGACATTACTACTGCTATTGAGAAATTCCCCAATTTCTCCAAAACCAACCATGGTGACAAAGTTGGATGCATGGTATTTTCTTGCATGCTTCGTTTTCTTCAAGGTTTGTTGGCAACGCTTGCAGCTTTTCTACTAATTGTAACATCGGAAACTGCAGTTGAGATTGTCCTAAACTTCTCTGCAGTGGTGAGAGCCATATTACGTTTCCAATTGACACCAGATTGCAATCAGATTACAGATGTTGTCTCACACTACTTTCCTCTGTTCTCCATTTCCTGGACACTTGCTCTTCATTAACTTTCTTTCATTTGCCTTCTTGGAAAGAATTTCATAAGTAGCTTGGATAATGCGGCCTTTCAGTTGGCCTTGAGCGGGAAATATGGTACAGAAATTGAACACGAAGCAAAAAGAATCACCAAACTTCAACTTCCACCTTGCATGTCACGACGGAAGCATACTCGATTCCATTTCACTTTGGTATGTCTGGGTGCTATTTTTGTTGCATTCATAGGTGGAATTGTTTTTAACCAATCAGACCCAAATAAATGGCGTACTTATATTTTCAGGGTTAACTTCCAGACAACAGAACTCCAGGGTTTCAGTGGATGTTACAAACAGATGAATCAAAGCCAGTCATCAGGCTTGAAGCTACACAAGAGAGATGTCTATTTTCTGGTAGAAGCTGACAATGACACAGCAAGGTTTCAGTACTGCATTGAGGATCGCCGTTGGACACTATCCTCGAATGATACTGATGCATGTCAGAAAGAGGCAAAGGATGATGGGCTTGCATTTTCATCCAAGATGGACACCTTTGACATATTGACTGCTTTTGATGAGGGATGGTACAGTGCTTCTGGCACGCCTATTGATGTGTCTGTTTTGAAATGGAAACAAGATGAGGAGAAAAATTGCTACTTGATTGGTAATGGAGAATGCAATAATGATCTGAACAACTTGGCGTTGGGATACGATGGTGGAGATTGCTGCTCTGCTACATGTTCTGATCCTGTCTGTGGGATTAGTTCCATTACAGAAGCTTTCAATATGTCAAATATAACTGGCAATGGATTTCCCAACTGCAGGGATCCAAGCATGGTTCCAATCACAATCCATCTTGGTAACGTTACAGAATCAGAAAAAGATCCAACGTGGTATGAAGAAGGCAATCCTGTTGACAATCCTTATCTTATCCTTGAGTGTGAGGGAAAAATTGTTTTATCACTTGTCATCAATGAAAACATGACAAATGGTAATGAGACTGTTCATGTCAGTGATCGTGCAAATTGCCTAATGACTGTGAAGAATCAAACTGCAAAAACCAATACCATCTGGTATTTTGACTATTCCATTTACATTGAAGGCAGCAGCAGTGTTCCAAATAATTGGAAGATCCTTGAAGGCAACAGTGGCGAGGAAGGAAGTGTGTCGTTCTTGACCATTCCTGTCTGCATGATGGAGAAGCTTTCTGTGGCTGCTAATGTATTTGAATTGTACAATGATTTTCATGCAAAGCAAGCTCTGTACTGGATTGTTGAAGATGACTCAGGGAATTCAGACTGTAGCGACGAATATTTCAATGAGAGATTTGGACTGAGTCTATTGAACTATAGCGCCCCAGTGAAAGGCGGGGGAAGATCATGGATCAATTCCAATCCAACATGTCTCTGGTCTGCAATAGTTTGCGACGATTTAGCTCCAAAAGCATTGGATTTGAACCAATTGGGACTTTCTGGGACAATTCCAAAATATACTATGTTGCTACGATCATTTTCCCAATTGTCTTTAGGTGAGTTTCAATCCGTAGCATATTTTTTTTTGAAAAGTGTTCCTGTCAATGTAATGGAGCTAAGTGGTAATCTATTCATATTTTTCAGATAACAATGAATTGACTGGAAGCATTCCTTCTGAGATTGAGTTTTTGAGAAACTTGACATCTCTTTCTTTGGGTGAGTGCGGATGTTGTAGTGGTTGTTTGATGGTGTGAAAGATTGGGGTTTTGTGAATGCTTTGGGTTTTTGTGTGACTAAATTTGTTGATGATATAATTAATGTGTGTGTTGAATGTTTGTTTCATGTTGTGTATTGGTATGTGTTTGCAGACAACAATCAATTGAACGAAACCATACCTTCTGAGATTGGGTTGTTGACAGGCTTGGAACTTCTTGATTTGGGTGAGTGCGGATGTTGTAATGGTTGTTTTTGGTGTGAGAGATTGGGGGTTAGTGAATGCTTTGGGTTTTTGTGTGACTTAATTTGTTGATGATATAATTAATGTGTGTGTTGAATGTTTTGTTTCATGTTGTGTATTGGTATGTGTTTGCAGATCAGAATCAATTGACTGGAAGCATTCCTTCTGAGATTAGGGTTGTTGACAGGCTTGACAGATCTTTCTTTGTGTGAGTGCGGATGTTGTAGTGGTTGTTGATGGTGTGAAAGATTGGGGTTTGTCACTGTTTGTGTTTATACGTGTCAATGGATTTGTTGATGACATAATTAATGTGTGTGTTGAATTTTTTTTACATGTTGTGTATTGGTGTGTGTTTACAGATTGGAATCAATTGACTGGAACCATTCCTTCTGAGATTAGGTTGTTGACAGGCTTGACAGATCTTTATTTGCGTGAGTGCGGATGTTTTTGTGGTTGTTGATGGTGTGAAAGATTGGGGTTTTGTGAATGCTTTGGGTTTTTGTGTCAATGGATTTGTTGATGATATAATTAATGTGTGTGTTGAATTTTTTTTACATGTTGTGTATTGGTGTGTGGTTTACAGATCGGAATCAAGTTGACTGGAAGCATTCCTTCTGAGATAGGGTTGTTGACAGGCTTGACATCTCTTTCTTTGTGTGAGTGCGGATGTTGTAGTGGTTGTTGATGGTGTGAAAGATTGGGGTTTGTGAATGCTTTTTGGTTTTTGTGTCAATGGATTTGTTGATGATATACTTAATGCGTGTGTTGAATGTTTGTTTCATGTTGTGTATTGGTGTGTGTTTGCAGCTGGGAATGAGTTGATTGGAAGCATTCCTTCTGAGATTGAGTTTTTGAGAAACTTGACATCTCTTTCTTTGTGTGAGTGCGGATGTTGTAGTGGTTGTTTGATGGTGTGAAAGATTGGGGTTTGTGAATGCTTTGGGTTTTTGTGTCAATGGATTTGTTGATGATACACTCAATGTGTGTGTTGAATGTTTGTTTCATGTTGTGTATTGGTATGTGTTTGCAGTTTGGAATGAGTTGACTGGAAGCATTCCTTCTGAGATAGGGTTGTTGACAGGCTTGGAACTTCTTTCTTTGTGTGAGTGCGGATGTTGTAGAGTTTGTTGATGGTGTGAAAGAATTGGGCTTTCTGAATGCTTTGGGTTTTTGTGTGACTAAATTTGTTGATGATATAATTAATGTGTGTGTTGAATGTTTGTTTGATGTTGTGTATTGGTATGTGTTTTGCAGCTGACAATCAATTGAACGAAACCCTACCTTCTGAGATTGGGTTGTTGACAGGCTTGACATCTCTTTCTTTGGGTGAGTGCGGATGTTGTAATGGTTGTTTTTGGTGTGAGAGATTGGGGGTTTGTGAATGCTTTGGGTTTTTGTGTGACTAAATTTGTTGATGATATAATTAATGTGTGTGTTGAATGTTTTGTTTCATGTTGTGTACTGGTATGTGTTTGCAGTTTACAATCAATTGACTGGAAGCATTCCTTCTGAGATAGGGTTGTTGACAGGCTTGTATGATCTTTCTTTGTGTGAGTGCGGATGTTGTAGTGATTGTTGATGGTGTGAAAGATTGGGGTTTGTGAATGCTTTGGGTTTTTGTGTCAATTGATTTGTTGATGATATACTCAATGTGTGTGTTGAATGTTTGTTTCATGTTGTGTATTATTATGTGTTTGCAGACAACAATCAATTGACTGGAAGCATTCCTTCTGAGATTGGGTTGTTGACAGGCTTGGAATATCTTTCTTTGTGTGAGTGCGGATGTTGTAGAGTTTGTTGATGGTGTGAAAGAATTGGGCTTTCTGAATGCTTTGGGTTTTTGTGTGACTAAATTTGTTGATGATATAATTAATGTGTGTGTTGAATGTTTGTTTGATGTTGTGAATTTGTGTGTGGTTGCAGATGGGAATGAGTTGACTGGAAGCATTCCTTCTGAGATTGGGTTGTTGACAGGCTTGGAACTTCTTTCTTTGGGTGAGTGCAGATGTTGTAGTGGTTGTTGATGGTGTGAACAAAAATTGGGGGTTTGTGAATGATTTGTGTTTTTGTGTCAATGGATTTGTTGATGATATAATTAATATCTGTGTTGAATGTTTTTTTCATGTTGTGTATTGGTATGTGTTTGCAGATCGGAATCAATTGACTGGAAGCATTCCTTCTGAGATTGGGTTATTGACAGGCTTGGAATATCTTGATTTGTGTGAGTGCGGGTGTTGTAGTAGTTGTTGGTGGTGTGAAAGATTGGGGGTTTGTGAATGCTTTTTGGTTTTTGTGTCAATGGATTTGTTGATGACATAATTAATGTGTGTGTTGAATGTTTGTTTCATGTTGTGTATTGGTGTGTGTTTTTACAGGTCTAAATCTATTTACTGGAAGCATTCCCTCTGAGATTGGGTTGTTGACAGGCTTGACATATCTTTCTTTGTGTGAGTGCGGATGTTGTAGTGGTTGTTGATGATGTGAAAGATTGGGGTTTGTGAATGCTTTTTGGTTTTTGTGTCAATGTATTTGTTGATGATATACTTAATGCGTATGTTGAATGTTTGTTTCATGTTGTGTATTGGTATGTGTTTGCAGATCGGAATCAATTGACTGGAAGCATTCCTTCTGAGATTTGGTTGTTGACAGGCTTGACAGGTCTTTATTTGCGTGAGTGCGGATGTTTTTGTGGTTGTTGATGGTGTGAAAGATTGGGGTTTTGTGAATGCTTTGGGTTTTTGTGTCAATGGATTTGTTGATGATATACTCAATGTGTGTGTTGAATTTTTTTTACATGTTGTGTATTGGCCTGTGTGTTTGCAGTTTGGAATGAGTTGACTGGAAGCATTCCTTCTGAGATAGGGTTGTTGACAGGCTTGACATCTCTTTCTTTGTGTGAGTGCGGATGTTGTAGTGGTTGTTGATGGTGTGAAAGATTGGGGTTTTGTGAATGCTTTTTGGTTTTTGTGTCAATGGATTTGTTGATGATATACTCAATGTGTGTGTTGAATGTTTGTTTCATGTTGTGTATAATTATGTGTTTGCAGACAACAATCAATTGAACGAAACCATACCTTCTGAGATTGGGTTGTTGACAGGCTTGACAGATCTTTCTTTGTGTGAGTGCGGATGTTGTTGTGGTTGTTGATGGTGTGAAAGATTGGGGTTTTGTGAATGCTTTGGGTTTTTGTGTCAATGGATTTGTTGATGATATACTCAATGTGTGTGTTGAATTTTTTTTACATGTTGTGTATTGGCCTGTGTGTTTGCAGTTTGGAATGAGTTGACTGGAAGCATTCCTTCTGAGATAGGGTTGTTGACAGGCTTGACAGATCTTTCTTTGTGTGAGTGCGGATGTTGTAGTGGTTGTTGATGGTGTGAAAGATTGGGGTTTTGTGAATGCTTTGGGTTTTTGTGTCAATGGATTTGTTGATGATATACTCAATGTGTGTGTTGAATTTTTTGTTTCATGTTGTGTATTGGCCTGTGTGTTTGCAGTTTGGAATGAGTTGACTGGAAGCATTCCTTCTGAGATTTGGTTGTTGACAGGCTTGACAGGTCTTTATTTGCGTGAGTGCGGATGTTTTTGTGGTTGTTGATGGTGTGAAAGATTGGGGTTTTGTGAATGCTTTGGGTTTTTGTGTCAATGGATTTGTTGATGATATACTCAATGTGTGTGTTGAATTTTTTTTACATGTTGTGTATTGGCCTGTGTGTTTGCAGTTTGGAATGAGTTGACTGGAAGCATTCCTTCTGAGATAGGGTTGTTGACAGGCTTGACATCTCTTTCTTTGGGTGAGTGCGGATGTTGTAATGGTTGTTTTTGGTGTAAGAGATTGGAGGCTAGTGAATGCTTTTTGGTTTTTGTGTCAATGGATTTGTTGATGATATACTAAATGTGTGTGTTGAATTTTTTTTACATGTTGTGTATTGGTGTGTGTTCGCAGATGGGAATGAGTTGACTGGAAGCATTCCTTCTGAGATTGGGTCTTTGACAGGATTGGAATATCTTGATTTGTGTGAGTAAAGAACTTGGGCAGAAGAATTGTTCAAGGTAATCATTGTGATTGTAATTTGTCTTGATTTCCTTCTGTGGTTAGGCTTTTTTGCTGATTTTTTTTGTCTTGCTGCGTCTTTTGCCTGTGTTTCCAGCTATTTCAATGTGTGAGGATGATGTGGTTTTGTCCTTGACAAACTTAACTTGTAAGGAAGATTATATTGAGGATGAAGTGGCTGGAAACATAACTTTTTGTTCCTGTATTAACCATTAATACCAAGTTATTGTTAAATTGTAACCAATTCTTGTTAAATTGTAACCGTAACACGATTCATGACTGGATTCAATCCAGTCACACGTTGCATATTTTCCATGCGCATATTGTGCACGGAAATAGTTTTCTACTGGGTCCCAGTACTGCTTGTACAGACACAACAAAACACAGTACCTTTGTACACGAACACGAAGCAGAACACCCGGTAGCACTAACAAGACAGCAACGTCGAATCCTCGACAAGCTTGCTGTCCTCACATCTATGAAGATATTCAAGGTGGTGCTATGATCTGTGCTAAGGCTCCTGTGTAGGAGAGTGTACTGAGGCTACAGGCAGCAGCCTCCAGTAACTGACTAACAGGTGCTGGGCTGAGTGCTAGAGCTGTGTGCTAAATGGTTAGCAACAGGCTTAGCAGCAGGCTTAGCAACAGGCTTAGTAACAGGCTTAGCAGCAGGCTTAGCAGCAGGCTTAGCAACAGACCTATCCTGTCTAGTATGGATGCTAGCAGAATTTACTAGGGTCGTCGCGTACGATTTGTACCAATCGTACGTACCCCGAGTAAAGCACCTCCTGTGGTGTAGCTAAATGCTACAGGGTTAGGGTTGCTAATGCTACGAGATACTGAAAGATGCTAGACTACCATGATACCATGCTAAGATACTATGCTACCGCCGGGGTCGGGTCATTGGTGTATAATATGTACCATGACCGGATACCCGGCCCTAACAGTTACCAAACGTGCTAGCATAAGTGAGCTAGCACACGATTCGATCTAATTAATCGGAGATACCCTACGATACTCCGATACGGTACGCTACTCGTAGGATACAGTACCAGAGCTACAGAAGCTCTGTTATTATAGGAGTTAGCGGATCGATATCACGATACAGAGCTGAGCGCTTTGGCTCAGCTCGCTTTATTCACTCTTTATATTTCACTCTAAAATAAACACACCTATCATGCCCTCCTTTACGACCGATTCCGATGTACCTCTAGGGAAGTGCCTTGTATTGCTTAAGTGTATACAATAGACCTTGAACAGTCCACTGTAGACTCACGATTTGCCAGGACCTTATGTGTTACTATTGTTAAGGCTTTCCCCTATCTTTAGTACGCAGTATAAGACGATTTATCTACAAGCCGATTAAGTTCTACGATTAGACCCCGAAGACCGCTGACGAGCGGATATCAACGCACATCTTTAGTTTATCTCTGATTTGAATACCTTGATACTTACATCCTGCTCCTTGAGCAGCTCCCTGTAGAACTACAAGCCTAAGGTCTAACTGACTGAGCTCACAGGTAGTTAGAATAGACCTGGTCGATTCGTTCGATCGTAGTGGTGAATCCGAGACTATCGATAGAACAGACCGGCACCTCAACCGGTTTGCATGCCTTTACTCTTGCTGTAGTATATCTCCAAGCTTGCCCTGGGATCTATCAGCTTAAACCAGTTTCAGCTACATTTTAACAGATTAACAGTCGCAAGCTTATTTTAAGCTTGCAAAGCTGGAGATCTACAAGCAACACGAAAATAACAAGGAACAAGGAACAACGACAACGACGACAAAAGACGGAATCGACGCTGATTACAGTTTCAATCCTACACTGGAACACCAAGCCCCCTGTTGCAAGGCTGTTCCAGGTATTATTATTCTCCTTGTTATTTCGGATACAACGGTACAAACGGCATCTCCAAACTCCAAGAATTGATGGAGAAAGAATTTTTCAAAAATTCTACTGCTGCTGCACCCATTTCTCCCGTCACGATATTTCTCCCATCACGATATTGCTGCTAACCACAACAAACACCACGAATGTGCTGTTCTAAACACGACGCTGTTTCAACAACAGAGCATACAACGGTAGCGCTTCCCACAAACAACAACGGCGTTTCGAACAACAACGGCGTTTCGAACAACAACGGTGTTTCGAACAACAACGGCGTTTTGAGCAACAACGCCAAACAACGGTGTTTTCGAACGACGCAGCAACATATAACCTCCCACTGATAGATCTGTATTAGCGCAGAATACAGCTGTATCCACCTCTTGTATCCACCAGGCAAATATATCCCTGTTCCTTTGCCCGGATACAACCTCCTCGGATTTATCCACACCACACGAACGTTGTTTTCGCAGGAACGTTGTTTTCGAACAACAATAACGGCGTTTTCGCACAACAACAACATTTCTTCGAAATACAGCGCTCAGCAATATATAACCTCCACTAAGTTCCCGAATACAGCTGCAATAACACCTGTATTCCCCTCAGGCATATAAACTCCCTATTCCTGGATCTTATCCTATTTCTGGATACTGGATCCTATACCCTCCACACCAAGGATGGGGATATCATCTGTGGTGCACTCCGCTTTAATGGCTACAACACCTGGGGTGAATTTCGGTTCTTATCCCACGATCTCATCTACTACCTCCAATACGAAGACCAAGGGCGCTTTGTTCCCATTTCCGCCGGTCATACCCTCCGCCTTCATACCCTTGATGCATACATGACACACCTTAAAACCACTGTCGGCCTACGGGCATTCCTCGACATTAACAACTATCACCTCGACGACTTCCTTGATTTTCGCGATGCATATCGCCCATCACTCCCGTCTACACTCCCTACTCCACTGATTGTCCCTGCTCAACACCACGTACATGCTCCAGCACCTGCTCCTGCACCTGCTTCTGCCAGTACACAAATCCTGACCCGTCCTCCAGTTCGCGCAAAGCGTCCTCCAGTTCAAGCAAACGGTCCTCCAGTACGCGCAAAGCGTCCTCCAGTTCGAGCAAATGCTCCTCCAGTTCGAGTAAAGGGTTCTCCAGTTCGAACAACTGTCCCTGCACCTGCTTCTGCTCCTACAACAATCCTGGCCCGTCCTCCAGTTCGAGCAAAGGTTACACCAATCCTGGCCCGTCCTTCAGTTCGAGCAAAGGTCCCTGCCCCTGCTTCTGCAACTCCACCAATCCTGTCCCGTACTCCAGTTCGTGCACCTCCTCCTGCCACTGCAACTGCACCGACACGTCCTCCTGCCCCTGCAACTGCATCGCCACGTCCTCCGGCCCGGGCACGTCCTTCGGCACGTGCGCCTGCTTACGCAACTGCATCGACACCAGGCCTGGAAGCTCTTGTCACTACACCTGACCCTGCTTCTGCAACTGCACCGCCACCTACACCGGCAGCTATTCCAACTGCACTCAGCACTGCACCAACAACTGCACCTACCACTGCACCTACCACTCCACTGACAGGTCTGGCCATTGCACCAGCACCACTCCCTGCACCTGCACCAGCACCAGCACCAACACCTCTCCTGACACTTCCTGCAAACGCGTCGGCATCACCTTTGGCACAGGCCTCGCTGCTTCCGGCACCAGCATCCCCAACGGTCCCTCCTCTGGTGCTTCCTGTTCAGACCCCGGCACCTGTCTCACTCCTGCCTGCTCCCATCCCGGCTACCGAGTCTTCCACTACACTTCCTGCCTCTGCACTCCTGTCTGATTTGGCTTCTCTCCTCCCTTTTGGTTTGGCTGCTGGGATGCCCTCTGCGTGGCATACCATTACCCTACGACACTGTGATGCCATTATCCAGCGGTTGTACCACCTTTTTGATACTCCTTGCTGTATTCTATCTCCGTTCTTTCCCCTTCAGTTATCTGGGGCGACGTCATGAGATAACTTTGCCAAAGAACTGCTGGATACACTACACCCCTTGCTTACAGCTTGCTAACATGGGGCGTACATCGATACACTCCAACCATTGCTTGTTCACATGGGGCGTACATCGATCTCCCTGTTCTTCCCCCCTTCTGTTCACTGGGGCGATTCAAGCAGAAAACGCGGGCGCTCTGCTTCCAAGCACCTGTATTTGCTTCTGTTCTTCCCCATTCAGTCTTCTGGGGCGATTCACGAAGATAGCTTCGCGAAGAACAACAGCACATCGATCCCATGACCGAGCAAACCCCAGCACTTCCACCAGGGCTTGACTCAAGTGCCTATCGATTCCCTAACAGAGCGAACGCCTACAGCAACTGCATCAATCGACACGATAGCTGAGCTGAATACAATCGAAGATCAATACGACCGAGCATCAAGCTCAGCTCAATAAGGTCAAACCCCAATACGATCGATTGCTCCAAAAGCCAAGCTCAATGCGATTGAAGCTCAATACGATCGATTGCAATCCGATAGACGATCACCACGATCAATTGCTATGATCGATTGCTACGAAAACTCGATCCGATCAGTATGATGCAGCACAATACGATTGATTGCTAGGACAAGCGTCCACGAAGTTTGATCAATCCGAATCAAGGAATCATATCAACGTTCGCTCGATACGATCACAGATTACCAGTACGATCGACTGCTACGATCGCAGATCAATACAATCGATTGTTACAAAACAACCGATTGCAATCCGATCCAAGAGCAATACGACGACCGATTGCTACGATCGATTGCTACAATATGATCGATTGCAATCCAATAGAAGCCCAATACGATCAATCGATTGCAATCCGATACAAGATCAACACGATCGATTGCTACGATCGATTGATACGATCGATTGATACAATACGATCGATTGATACAATACGATTCACTGCTACGATCGATTACTACAATACGATCGATTGCTACGACCGATTGATACGATCCACTTTGCCCAGCTCTGATTGTTTGCCCTGATGCTCTTCCCCATTCAGTTCTCTGGGGCGACTTCATGAGATAACTTTGGCGAAGCCCAGTACTATTTGGATCAATTGGATCAAAGATCAATACAATTGATTGCTGCGATAGCCCAATACAATCGAAGCTCAATCCGATCACCGACTGAATACTATCGAAAATGGATATGATCAAAGATGGACACGATTGACGATGGATACGATCGACGATCCTCCTGCAATTGCTCCGATAACTCAACAGATTGATTGCTACGATAGCTCAATACGATCAATACATACGATCGATTGCTACGATAGCTCCATACGATCGAAGCTCAATACGATTGATCAGTACGATCGATCCATACGATAGCTCGATCCGATTGACACTCCATACGGCCGATTGCTACGACGGCTCAATACGATTCAATGCTACGATCGATTGCTACAATACGATCGATTGCTACAATACGATCGATTGCTACAATACGATCGATTGCAATCCAATAGAAGACCAATACGATCGATTGCTACAACACAATCGATCGCAATCCGATCGAAGCTCAATTCGATCACAGACTGGATACGATCGAAGATGGATACGATCGCAGATGGATACGATCGAAGATGGATACGGACGAAGATGGATACGATCGAAGATGGATACGATCAACGATGGATACGATTGACGATCCTCCCGCCATTGCTCCGATAACTCAACTCCGATAACTCAATACGATCGAAGATCAATACGTTCGATTACTAAAATACAATCAAATGCTACGATCGATTGCTAAGATAGTAGCTCGATCAGCTCAGTATGATTGCAGCTCAATACGATTGATTGCTAAGATAAGCATCCACGAAACTTGATCAATCCAAACTCAAGAAATAACAATATCTACATTCGCTCGATATGGTCACAGACCAAACAACACTCCATCGCGCGCGCACCAATCCAACCAATGTTTGTGTGTCACAGTCACCATGTCCATGAGTTCAGAGCACGCTCATCTTGCTCCTGCAATCATGGATGGGGCGTATTAAATTGTAACCTTGACACCTTTCATACCTGGACCCAATCCAGTCCACAACATGGGGCGCAACTCCAAGCTCTGTGAGCTGCTATTGCCCAACAACATGGGGTATAGCTTAACGCTCCAACAACATGGGGCGTCACTTAACACTCCAACAACATGGGGCATAACTTAACGCTCCAACAACATGGGGCGTGACTTAACGCTCTGTGAAATTACTCATCCACATGGGGCGTATTCCCGTATACGCTATTGCCCATCCTTCATCCAACATGGGGCGCAATTCTTGCGCTATTGCCCATCCTCTCCTCCATTCCTTGTGTGTTACGGTCCTTATGTCCATGAATACAGAGCAAGTTCCTCTTGCTCCTGCAATCATAGATGGGGCGTGTTAAATTGTAACCGTAACACGATTCATGACTGGATTCAATCCAGTCACACGTTGCATATTTTCCATGCGCATATTGTGCACGGAAATAGTTTTCTACTGAGTCCCAGTACTGCTTGTACAGACACAACAAAACACAGTACCTTTGTACACGAACACCAAGTAGAACACCCGGTAGCACTAACAAGACAGCAACGTCGAATCCTCAACAAGCTTGCTGTCCTCACATCTTTAGTTTAACTCTGATTTGAATACCTTGATACTTACATCCTGCTCCTTGAGCAGCTCCCTGTAGAACTACAAGCCTAAGGTCTAACTGACTGAGCTCACAGGTAGTTAGAATAGACCTGGTGGATTCGTTCGATCGTAGTGGTGAATCCGAGACTATCGATAGAACAGACCGGCACCTCAACCGGTTTGCATGCCTTTACTCTTGCTCTATATCTCCAAGCTTGCCCTGGGATCTATCAGCTTAAACCAGTTTCAGCTACATTTTAACAATTCTGTTTGAGAAACCCTTAACCTTATAACAAGTTGTTTAACTGGAATTATGAGCTTAGTGTTCTATCTTAGCAAATCATGTGTTTTCTGTGTTAACACCCGATCACTCTGTGTGAGCTGTGTGTTGAGCTCTGTGTTAGCGATTGGACTGACTAGCGATGATCGCTTAACACTTGATCGTTAACACTTGCTCGCAGATTCCGTGCGTGCGTTTGTATGTGTTTATTCTGTTTTATTCAGTGACATATATACTTTGCAATGCATACTTAACATGGCCGTGTTTAGTATTCGCGAGTCCATGCGTGTGGTTGGAGCAACTGCTCAATACAACTCCACCTGTAACATGCTGATTGCGTGTGGTCGGAGCATATCTAGTAGTGCTCAATACGATTCCACGTGTAGTATGATCTAATGCTCGCGTTCGCGCAGTTCTATGCGCGGTTTCTGTTTCTTTGTGCTTAACAACCCTGTTTTCACGTTGTTCCCTCCTTAATGTGTGGCGTAAGGATCTAGTGATGATTGAGGAAACGAACATGATTACTGAGGCACACATTATTGTTCTGAATTTCAATTGGACTCTTTTTTTAAAAAGGTTTTTAGGGTACTTAACTTATTTGGTCATAAATTCGTTGATGAGACTATGGAAGGTAGTTTGCGGGAGCGGCTTGGTAAGGACATCAGCATAGTTATCCTCAGATCTGATGTGGTTCACAGAGATCACTTTGCCTGCTTGGTGTTGTCTCACAAAATGGTATGCCAAAGCAATGGACTTCTTGTTGAGGGAACTTGCAGGATTAGTTGAATTCAGAACCACACTCTTATTATCCACATAGATATCGCCCGGTTTGGTCACAGCAACTCCCATAGATCTCAAATGATATCTCAGTCTGATGGCCAGGGCCACTGCATCCTTCAACGCTGTAAACTCTGCTCCAAAAGTGCTGGTATGGACTGAGGTTTGGCATTTGGACTTCCAGTATACCGGAGTGGACCCAACAAAAGCGAGAAGACCTGTGATGCTCCTACCAGTTACCAAATTGTGCGCATGGTCACTGTCACAGAAGATGGTTATCTGTAGTTCTTTGACTTTCGGGATAGGGAACATAGGATCTAGCTCTTCCTTGTAGTATTTATACTGGTGAGTGAAATCCTCCATTCTTGTAGGCTCTTCATCTATGGTAGTTCTTGGGGGCGTTGCGTCAATCACCAACCCTTTATTCTTGTACTTCTTGAGGTACCCCAATATGTATCTTGCCATCTCAAGATGATTCTTCCTTGGACTTGCTGAGAACCTCGAAAGTGACGACACTGCATACCCTATATCAATCCTACTAGTCAAAATTACCCATTGGCATAAACCCCCGATGATATGTTGGAACTCCTTGTGTCCCGCTGGATCTAAAAACTCTGAGGTATCTTCTTCCGGCCTGCATTTCGTGGGCATAGGGATTGGGTTCTTATGCAGGGTAAGCCCATGCTTGATTTCATACTTCTGACAAAATGTAGCTGAAACTGGTTTAAGCTGATAGGTCCTAAGGCAAGCTTGGAGATATACAGCAGGAGCAGCAAACCGGTTGAGGTGCTGGTCTGTTCTATTCGATAGTCTCAGATTCACCACTACGGCCGATCGAGCGAGATCAACCAGATCTATTCTAACTACTACCTCTTATGGGCTCAGTCAGTTAGACCTTAGGCTTGTAGTTCTACAGGAAGCTGCTCAGGGAGCAGGATGTAAGTATCAAGGTATTCAAATCAGAGTTAAACTAAAGATGTGAGGACAGCAACTTGTCGGGGATTCGATGTTGCTGTTTTGTTAATTCTACTGGGTGGTTCTGCTGCTGCTTGTGTTTTCTTGTACTGAGAACCCAGTAGAAAATTATTTATTTTCTTTTCGCGCAGTGTGTGAGCGTTCATATGTAATGTATGTAGGGTTAAGGGTTTGCCAACTGTCAACCAATTTTGGTTACAATTTAACACTCCCCATCTGTTCCTTGGTTTTGCCATGTTCAATCTACCAACAGGGGATGATGTCATCAATCTTGGATGAAGAGATCACCGGTGTTGCCTTCATAGTTGAAGATGGGTTTAATCAGGGAATAGACAGAATTGTGACTCCAATGTTTGGTGAGGATGTCAGCACAGTTGTCCTTACCAACAATGTGTTGCAGGTTGATGAAGCCTCGTGCAATCATGCCTCGAACATAGTGGTATGTAAGGATATTGTGTCTCTTATGGAGTCTTGCATAAGGAAATGAAGCACTGAGCACTTGCTTTTCGTTGTCTCCCCATCCAAATGATGTGTCCTTTACAGGGATACCCATGTATCGAAATGATTGGCGTAGGTCTACAATCTGTTCAATGCATGTCCTTGCTGCAACAAATTCAGCACCAAAAGTTGCAGTTTCCACAGTGGATTGTTTCTTGGAGAACCACATGATTGGTGTTTTGTTTGCAAAATGCAGAATGCCAGTGACAGCTTTCCCAGATACGATGTCATGCATGAGATTTGCATCATAGAAATGGTTGAGGACAACAGGTTTGCCAAGTGGTGTTGGTGCATCAGTTGGCAGTTCTTCCTTGCATTCACCATACACACTGAGTGACCAATTGTGAGATTTGTTGTCAGGGGCAGAAACTGGGAGTTCTGGAGCTTGGGTGCGAAAGCGAATTTTGAATCCTTTGAACTTTGTTACATAACCGTAGATGCGTTTTGTACGTTCCAAGTGACCTTGTCTTGGTTGAGCTCTAAAACTGGACATTGTCATCACAGCTGTTTGAATATCAAAACGTCCAATCGTGACAAGCCATTGGAGGGATCCAATCATGGTCTGGTATTTCTTGGTGTCTTCTTCATCAAGGAAGTCAGATGTGTCAAGTTCAGGATGGTCATTTTCTTCAAGTGGAGACTGTGCTCTTGTTTTAGGTGCGCAGCCAAACATCTGTTGATAAGAGGTTTCAAGTTTGGAGATGAATTTGGATGGATCCATACAGAGGATCCCATGTTTGTCTCTTGTGAAACCACATCCAAGGTGAAATTGCATAGGTCCTGAACCTTTGAGTTTGAAGTTGTAGGGTTCAGCTTGGAGGACTTCAAGAAATTGGTTTGGGTCTGACATGCACACACAAAGATCATCAACATAGGTTGCAACATATTCATAAACAGGCTCCCCATGTTTGTTAACGCCAGGACGCATGAAGATTTCAGCTTCATTCTTGGACCATTCAAAACCTTGTTCAATGAGGCATGCAGCGAGGAGATCACCAAAACATTTCCCAGAGGAGCGTAGGCCATA
This sequence comes from Pseudo-nitzschia pungens, assembly GCA_037355855.1. NCBI lineage: Eukaryota > Bacillariophyta > Bacillariophyceae > Bacillariales > Bacillariaceae > Pseudo-nitzschia > Pseudo-nitzschia pungens. Next base: position 4,813,705 of record CM074760.1, on the reverse strand, counting down.
AAGAGCTTTGTGGATAAGCAGCATGTGACCTTTGAGTGGACCAAACTCTGGACCTGCTTTAATGCAGACCTTTTCAGAAGTGAGGGCTTCTAAATAAGCATTGCCGATGTCTGTGCCCCATGCATCAAGGGAGTTGAGTTCAGCTGCAAACAGGCACATGTGAAGGCCCCGGAGTGACACCACGCCAGCATACACACTGTCAAGTGGCACATCTGTGAGATTGCCATTGGCTACGAGTCTGGCCTTGTGACGTCCATCATGTTTGACTGCGAAGATCATGTGGACCTTGATTTGTTGATATCCAGAAGGAATGTTGGATGCTTCAAAGGGTCCATTGTCAATAAAGGTGTCATAGTCATGGAGTTGTTGCATTTCAAGCTTGATGGCATCTTGCCATTTGGTGTTGCCATTCTTGATGTCCAGTTGGACAGCTTCTTCATGATTGTTGGGGACTTGGAATCCATATTGGTATTTGGGACTGGTGTTGAAGGATCTGAGTTTGGCTTGTTTGGTGAGGCGCTCCAACTGTTTTGTACGTTTAGCCAGTTTGACAATGCGCCGAAGGCGTTTCCAGCCTCTGGTTTGTAAGAGGTTGTGTTCCTTGCCATATTGTGCCACAGTGATGGGGTCATCAGCTGCCATTATGTTGAGTGGTTCAAAAGTACGTTCCATGTTTTCCCATTCGACCCATAAGTTGTAAAGGCTACCCTTGTAGTCTGGGTGTCTATGGTTTAATGGGCCTTGGTGTCCAAGGATGCGTCGGAATGCCCACAATGGACCGTCTTCTTGGCTTTCATCACGATGGATGTAATTCATGATGTCATTGTATGCTATGACGTCATCAACGGTGTCATTATCGTGATTGCATTTAAACTTGATGAGGTCAGGGTTTGTTTGGAGCTTATCAAGGATGCTGACAACAGTGGTTCGGGTTCGTGTGCCATCAGGATTGGAAATAAGGAATGAACGTCCTATAAGGTCGTCAGGAGAAATGGCATCAATGGTTTGTAGCTCCCCATGTTGGTCACATACAGGATTGCCATCATGGTCAAGTAGAACTACCTTTGATGGACCTGTGTCAGGGATGTAATCAAGGCTTGGGTCAGCGGGAGAAGCGTTTGTATCAAGGTAGGCGAGTTCAGGATCGCCAAAATCTGATTCAAGACGTGGAGTACCGGTTTTGTCTTTGGTGTAGACCACCTGACGGGAAGGTGCATCACTCATCTCCCCATAGTTGTGCTTGAGTGGAACAATTTGCCATTTACCATCAATCTGGGCATAGGTGTCAGAGGCACGATAAACAGAAGAGGAAGCAGGTGAGACAGGGAGGGGATCAGACGCAATGCGAGACGGAGTGTCACCAGAGGCAGAGGGGATGGCAGAGGAATTGAGGTGTTGACTCCAGGGGAGGAAGGCATCATCAGTGAAAGTGCCAGCACGTTGGTTGCGAGTAGAGGCGTTCAAAGCCGTGTGGACATTGCTCCAAGGGACAATCTTGTTGGTGTCAGGGACCCAAATGTTGAATATTTGCGTTGTTAGTAGTTCTGATTGCTTGGATCCAGTTTGGCTGTCAAATCAACCTCGGGTCAATACTCAGATGTTAACAGAGTGGAAACCTTGTTCAGAAGGTGCTTGTATCCATATTGCTCAGTGCCAAGCTCCTTTTCCACTGCGTCAATTGCTTTCTTGACATCCTTCTCCAAGGACATTGCCCACTTTGGGACGTCATCCCTTTCAATCACAAAGGAATGGATATCAGCTCCCAAATACAGCATTGGGACTTCTATTGCGACTTCTATAGTCATGTCCTTCAATCTGAATCGCTACTTGATACTCTCCAAATGTTTCCAAGGATCTTCACTGCAGCAAATGATGTCATCCACGTAGGCAATCAAGTAGACCCAGTACAGGGAGCCATCTTTTCTTGTCTTGACTCTCATATGAACATCGGGATTGGCCTTGCATGGTTGGTATCCCAGGATTTGTAGGTTCTTGGTCAAATAGAATTGAAATGAAGCGCCTGCGACAGGCAGTTCACACAGCGCTTGTACTATCTTACATACTTGACCTACCAAGTGGGGGAAAACCATTTTGGCACAAGCGATCAAATAGTACTTCTTCTTGATTGGTGCAGTGAGGTAGGCATTCTGAATATCAGCAGACAGGACATCCAAATTGTTCAGCGCCACCAACAGGAAGAAGATACAGACTGAATCTCTGCTTGGTACACTACTGAAGGTATGTTCCCAGCAGCAATATTGGTGGTGTACTTCTCAATGGAACCATCTGGGAACTGCAAATTGTACATCCTGGTATCAAGGATAGGGTTATCATTCCTCTTGCTGATCAGATTGCTGTTGAGATAAGCAGATCGGTTCTTCACAACACACCTCAACCACTCGTTGCCCGTCTGGATCATGACATTGTTACCAATATACTCATCATAGTCATCACCATCAGGTATGAGATTGTCAACATCAGGGATGGAGGCTTCTGGCTTGGCAAGCTCCCATCAGTTCTTGGTGTCCTTCAAATAGATTGTCAGGCAGATCAGGGTAGGTTGCTTGAAACTTCGTGTCGGTATCCTCAACCTTGTCCCTGATCTTAGATTCAAGTGCTTGGTCAAATGAGTCCATATATCGCTTCACGTCGTGAGCTTGCCATTCCTCTTCAGTGACAGCACAGACAGTGTTAGTGCTTACAGGCATCACGGCTTCAGTTAGAATCCAGTGACAGTCTCCTCCTCCAAATTGGTCGCCACATGAACCAAGCCATCGTCCCAACTTCTTGGTTCCATCAGAGAGGTCAATCCAATAGACAAAGTCATACCATTCATGGGCTTGGTAGAGGGATATATCTGGCATGTACCCATGTACCATCTCAAACGGAGTTCGTCCCATTGTAGTGGGATCACTGGAGGCGGTGCGCTGTCTGATTGCAGCAACAAGCTCACCGTAGAAAGCCCACAGCCTTTTAGACTAATCCTTAGAGCTCACAATTTCTTGCATATCACTACTATTCTAACCAGTAGTAGACCTGGGGTATGGCACATACTGTACCTGATACATGTAAGTAATTTTAGTCCCTAATGCAGGAATTAAGTAAACTCCCAGGCAAGCATTTTCCCTAGTTGCCATCTTGAATCCTCCCTTTGTATTGTCCAGAATAGCAAGAATCTTCCTTGGGCACAGTAGCACAAGTGAAGGCCAGGGGTTGATTGCGCCATGATGTAGTCCTACTTTGACAATGGTGCTACACACCACCAGCACTCACACTACTAGTACTACTTAAAGTAGTACTAGAACTGATTTAACATGACAACAAAAGAGGTACTTGGAGCAACCATGCAGGGTCTTTACCGCCTTTTATTGGTCACAGCATAGCCCGATCTTCATAGATTGACAAAAAAAACGGCTTCGGTAGAAGAAATCCAAAAATTTGTCCTCTGACAAAATGAATGACGTTACTACGATTACTATGAGGGACATTCTTGCTGCAATTGTCGGATGTGGCACACAGATACCTCAATTAAAGGGATTTTCCCGTCGATAATGTAGTATCATGGTGGAAGGAAGTGCAAAACTTTTGTACTGCACTCGATCTAGAATTGCGCCGCACCAACTTCTATGATAAGAATTCAGTTTGAGAAGGTCGTGCGAGCCTCAAAGTGATCGCGACGTGATCATCATATTCGTCGATTTATTCTATTATTTCCCGCTTTCTTTCAATATGTCCTGGAGCTAGTGCTATCGTTCTCGGATTCTTTGAAATATTGTTTTTGACTTTCTCCGTGTCGCTATGTATTCTTTCCGTGCCTCTTCCTCGTCTTGCATCGCTCGTATTTGAGCTTTCATTGTAGAATGTGCTGAACACTGTTTGTATATTTTTGCAATGAAGTCGGGATCTTCTATTCCTAGTTCTCGTTGGCTTCTTTGCTCCGCCAGCACTGCCGAAACAGGAAGTCTCATTCTCTCTTCTGAACGACTGAACCCAAAGTCATATTCGTCGTCCGCGTTATCGTTCGAATCGTCTCTGTCTTCCATCCCACATAACAATTGTCGCATCCTAGATCTTTTCATAAAACTTTCTCCTGGATCGGAGTACCAAAGAACCTTTTTTTCCTTCTTTGTCAAGTGTTTTAGACTTGGAATTTCTACAACTTTCACCCTTTCAACAAACATCACATTCTTCGCTTGGCATGTTGGAAAGTCTTCCTCCTCCTCCTCCTCCTCCTCTTCCTCTGAACGTCGGGCGCGAAGTGGAAAGAAAGAATCGAAATTCAAATCTCTGAATACCGATGATGACACCATGGCTTGACGTTATAGGTATTGAAATACTTTTTCTTTTCCGTTCGAGTAAGCTTTCAGAAATCGGTCAGAATTGTGCGGTAATTCCAACGTTTTGGTGAGTTGATAGTCGAGTATGTATTAGGTATCACACGAGTCGTTTCACATGTGTTGCGGACATCTGGTTTTCGTCGAAGAAATCCCGGTATACAAGATCGTTTCGTACCAAACAATGTTGAAACACGGCTGAGAAGTAAACCTTACTTTACCCTGGTCTGAACGATGCACCGTCTCCCCTTAAAAGAAGGGACATACGACACAATCCTTTATTTTGGTAATGCAGATTTGGCTGATTCGTGCCAAGAGGAAAACTCCTCACAAGTTGTGGGCGTGTGAGAATCAAAGAAAGTTGAATAACCGTCCAATACCGTCAAATCCGTTAAATCCAGATTTTCTTTTAGAAGGGCACCAATTACAAAATAATTCAACGGATGGAAAAATGATGAAAACAACTATGTTATTCCCTTTTTGGATATCATCAGAACGTTGTTGCTGTAATCATTACGTAAGCCTTACCGGTAGTAAACCTTAAAAGATTTACTACTACTACGTTTTTCAATAAGCACGGAAGAACTAATGATGACTTTATACTGGCACTGAAAATTGGAGTTGCGCTGAGATCCAGACACGTTCAACGTCGATAGAGGGGAACATAATTTACTATAGCCCAAGAAAGTTTTTTTATCTTCGGCGAAATGCCAGTAAGACTCTTGGAAAACTGCATGTACTACAAAAAATAAAAAAATACGAAGTATGATGGTCACCTACTGGTACGTGTAAAAAATTAATGGTAATAATACAAGTACGTGTCAATTAAAATAAAATTACGAGTACGTATGCCAAAGCAGTGTCAGACACCCCTCTTAGAATAATGGTCCTTTTTTCTGAAACAGTAAAGTAACTAAGATTACTTTCATCAAAAGTAAATTCAACCAATCAAAAATTCTACCATGTGCATACAGCATGTGTGTACAGCGGGTTGAGACTCTTCAATCAAAAAGACAACAAATAGAGCGCCAAGGCCCAAATCTTGACAACAACAACAACAACAAACACATAAATGTGGATTCCAACAAGGAACACACAAAATGCCAAAACAACAAAACAACAACGTCTGATAAATGTCACGCAACCCCGTAGCGACCCCCCATGGCAACCTCATTTGTGTGCAAATTTAACACAACATATGTATGCATCACCTTGCGTTGCACAACCCATACGTTCAAGGTTATTGCACGGTTCGGGTCGCGCTAGGGGGTTGCGAAAATCAACGTCCTACTATTCTGAAACAATTCCTATGTGGTTGCGAAAATCAGTCTATGGGGTTGCGAAAATCAATGTCCTTCTATGTTTGCATCACCTTGCGTCTCACAACCCCTACGTTCAAGGTAGTCACACGGTTTGGGTCGCAATATGGGTTGTGAAAATCGATGTCCTACTATCCTGAAACTATTCATAAGGGGTTGCTTGCGAAAATCAGTCTATGCTGTTGCGAAAATCAATGTCTTACTATTCTGAAACAATTCGTATGTGGTTGAGAAAATCAGTCTATGTGGTTGCGAAAAATCAACGTCCTACTATTCTAAAACAATTTGTATGTGGTTGAGAAAATCAGTCTATTTGGTTGCGAAAATCCATGTCACACTATTCTGAAACAATTCATAGTTCCTATCGTATCGTATTTTCGTATTCAGTTCCCGTCGCATCTTATTACAGTTGCGTTCAGAAGTTTTTCCCTACCAGGAGCAAGCAGGCAATCAAATGCATGGTTCGATTGTATTTCAGTTGCCGTTGCATCCTATTTTCGTATTGCAGTTACCATTGCATCTAATTTCAGTTGCGTTCAGTGTATTCTTCCCTACCAGGAGCAAGCAGGCAATTAAATGCATGGTTAGAAGTGAACTCCATGATCGATACCCCCGCCCAATCTTGATGCAGTTCACTCACCGTCGGATTGTATTTCAGTAATTTTGTGAAGTTTGCCACACACATTTTATGTGCATTTTGTGCTTGCTTTTTTTTGCATACCGGTATGTACTCATTTCAGTCCGCGCCATAATTTTTGACTACATTTAATTTAGGTTAATTACTGCTAAGAATACTCCAAAACCTGGCGCACCGACAAGGAAAAAGGACAAAGGACAGACACTGGTAAAAAAGCAGCGGAAAAAGGAGTAGTAGGGTTGCTGAATCGATCGGGGTTTGGGATGAATCATAGTAGGGTTGCTGAATCGATCGGGGTTTGGAAAAATCGTAGTAGGGTTGCTGAATCGATCGGGGTTTGGGATGAATCATAGTAGGGTTGCTGAATCGATCAGGGTTTGGGATGAATCGTAGTAGGGTTGCTGAATCGATCGGGGTTTGGGATGAATCATAGTAGGGTTGCTGAATCGATCAGGGTTTGGGATGAATCGTAGTAGGGTTGCTGAATCGATCGGGGTTTGGGATGAATCATAGTAGGGTTGCTGAATCGATCGGGGTTTGGGATGAATCATAGTAGGGTTGCTGAAGAACACTGACGTTCTCTTCTTAATCCTTCGACGCGAAAACAAAGAACTTGAGCGTGTTGAAGTCCTACCAATCGGTATTCCTTCTTTTTCCACTTCAAGGAGGTTATTTGGACTAAAATACAATGAGCAAGAGCCTACCGTAGGGGTTCTCTTCGTTCTCGGGACGGAGTGCAATAAAGCAACTCTACTCAAAATAAGTCGGATTGTGAATCGAAACAGCAGTGATTTGTGTTATTCCTGAAGAAAATAGTGAGTGGAGCACAAAAAAAGTGACCATGGGAAGGAGCAAAATACAGTGATTTAAAATACAGTGATTTGCAAAAGAAAAATACAGTGAATTAATACAGAGATTTGCAAAACCGGTGGGTGTCGTTGGGCCGGGTCGTTTTTGACACCCATATTGTCATAATGACGTAAAATATACCAAATGTTTCTACTGATATTCCTGTACAGTTTGTACTGAAAAATTGAATTTTTTGATTGGCTCAACCGGTGGGTGTCGTCGGGTCGGGTCCTTTTATTGTCATAATGACGTGAAAGATACCAAATACAGTAATAAATACTAGAAGTAAAATTGAGATAATGACATGATTAGCTACCGGTAAACCTTACAATAGGATCGATTTTTTTTTCACTGATATTCCTGTACAGTTTGTACTGCAAAAATTCGAATTTTTTGATTGGCTCAACCGGTGGGTGTCGTCGGGTCGTGTCATTTTTGACACCCATATTGTCATAATGACGTAAAAGATACCAAATAATAATAATACCGTAATAATATTGAGCGCTACGCTACGGCGCTGCAGGGGATACAGCGCAACATGGGATACAGCACTACAGGGTGCGCTACAGGGGATACAGCGCTACAGCGCTACAGGGGATGAGCGCAGCTCAGCTCTGTATCGTATCGTGACAGCGTTCCGATAACTCATAGATAATAGAGCTCTGTAGCTCCAGTACTGTATTATACGGGTAGCGTACGGAGTAGCGTAGTGTACGGAGTAGCGTAGTAGCGTAGCTCCGCTTATTAATTAGATTCAAAGGTGTGCTAGCGCGTTGGGTAACTGTCTGGGTCAGGTATCTGGTCATAGTACATATTATACACCAATGACCCGACCCCGGCGGTAGCATAGTATCTTAGCATGGTATCATGGTAGGTTAGCATCTCCAGTATTTCGTAGCATTAGCAACCCTAACCTTGTAGCATTTAGCTACAGTATTGCGGTGCTATACTCGGGGTACGTACAACTGGTACAAATCGTACGGGACAACCCTAGTATCTTCGGAGCTAGCACCCATACCAAACAGGATAGGACTGTTGCTAAGCCTGTTGCTAAGCCTGTTGCTAAGCCTGTTGCTAAGCCTGTTGCTAAGCCTGTTGCTAAGCCTGTTAAAATGGTCGAAAATCAGTTATTAGACATACAGGAATACAGCGCTACAGCGCACGCTAAGTCACTGTCTGGGTCAGCTCTCAAACAGGCTGGGGGATCCTGGCCTTTGGTTATTTCCCAGAAGTCTTTTGATTATGTTTATGTCATCAGAAACATGATTTCTGCCCTGCCAATCTCTGTGCACTTTCAGTGGGTTCAGGGACATCAAGCTGGAATCTTTCTTGATTGGTGGGCCCTTTGCAATCATCAGGTTGACAGCATGGCAAAGACATTTCTCTCTGTCCATAGAGCTTCTGCCCATCACTATCCCAGACTTGTGTTTGAGCCCTGGGCTTTTTCTCTCAATGGATGCAAGTGTTCAAGGTTTGATCAGAATGCTTTGCATGTTGCCATTTTGGGTCCTCCTCTTCTCCAATACTGGCAGACCCACCATGATATCCCCATTCCACAACCTGTTTTGAGTTCCATCCATTGGTGTGCCCATCTGTCTGCCTTTAAGCTGTTTACCTCCTGGCATGCAAAGGTGGTTTGTCAAATTTGCTTCTGGATGCATTGGTGTTGGCAGCCAACTCCTTCACTACCAGTATCAGGATCACTCCAGGTGCCCATTGTGTGATGCAGGCAACGAGAAGGTTTCTCATGTGCTCTCCTGCAAGGACACTGGGGCTGTCAGGTACAGTGTGTCTGCCTTCACGGGACCACTGCAGCAGCGGCTTGAAGTTGAACAAACTGATCCATCATTGGTTGTTGCCATTGTGGATCTTCTCACCAGAGTTTGGAAGGGCAAGAGCATTTATCCATCATCCTACTCCCTTGCAATTGCTTCTGCTGTCAGGGCACAGAGGACTATTGGTTGGCACAACTGGCTTCTTGGTAGGTGGTCTCCTCGCTGGTACCAAATCCAGGCTGACTACTACTCCCACATTGGAAGCAAGCGCTCTCCCAAACATGGGGCTACAGCTATCATCCATCAGTTCTTTCTTACCTCCTGGGATCTTTGGACCTATAGGAATGAACGACTCCATGGTCCTGGGGGAACCCTTGATGCTGAACAACACCAATCTCTTTATGCTTCCATTTCCTCTGAATTGGCCATTGGTGCAGCTGGTGCACTTCCCCAGTCACACTCCCTTTTACAAACCCCTTTCCAAGTCCTACAAGGTTACACCCTGACTGCCAAGAGGCAGTGGCTTGCAACCATCCACCTTGCCAGGAAGCAGTATGCAGCGCCTGTCCAACCAGTGCAGCCATACCAACAAGAGGCTGCTCTCCTCAGAGCCTGGCTTACTGGACCTCGGGGTTGATTACACTTTGTACCTTGGTTTTGTCTTCTGTTCCTGCTTCTCATCCTGTCATTTACCTTCTGATACTGGATCTTATCCCAATATCTCCATTCCCATCTCACTTTCTCTCAGGTCCCTATTTTGTGGGACTTGGTTGTCTTTTTCCCTGCTTGATGTTCAAGGTTTGTTTGAAAAATTTGTCGTTCTACCACTTGGGGTCCTGACTCTCTGATGGAGGCGACGTTAAAGTCTGGTTACAGACTGAGTAATTTAGTTTCACCTTTGGTGATTAAAGTTATTTAAATAAGTATATTAATTAATTAATTAATTAATTAAGTCACTGTCTGGGTCAGGCGTCTGGTTATAGTACAAATCGTACACGATGACCGTACCCCGACGGTAGCATAATAGGGTAGCATGGTATGGTAGCATAGTATTTTTGTCGCGAGGTGGGGGGGGTTGAGAAAAACTTTGAAGAAACCTCGCGAAAATAAAGGTTAAGGTTGCGCGTGGCATAATTTAGGCATGATTTTTTTGAAAATAGGTTGCGTTGGGTCGCGTTGGGTCGCGTGACAGTTATTAGACGAACAAGTATAATTACAATACTCACTAGAAATACCCATCATGCTTGACAAAATAATCCTATTGGTCTCCAGCAAGCAAAATGTCTTACACAAAAGGTCTATTTGCCAAAGCAGCATGGCATGTCCAACAGGATGCATGATTGTCAAGAGGTGCAAGATGAAATCATGGACATCACGCAGATTGTAGGGATGAACATAATGACTGCTACATATGAAAAATGAAGGAATGCAATGGATTGATAGAAACAATACAGGGTGTGCAGTTTAATACAAATACAACCCTTTAATTGCTGTCTCAACAAGTACCTGTGGGTGCAGTGGATTAATGTAGTAGACTGACTGACAGCTTTTTGGTAGCAGCAGCAGCAGGTTTGCAATTGTGATAAACAACAGCAGTAGCAGCAGCAGCATCACTTTCTTGTATGCATTCCCCTGCAGTCCTGAAAGACTGGGAGCCTTGTTTATTCAATTCCCTGCACTCACAAAAGTCAGGGATCATCATGAATTTGGTTCCGTGCATTCATGAAAGACTGGGATGATCATGTATTTGATTCTCTGCATGCTGGTGTTTTTGTTTCCCTGCACTCACAGAAGATCAGGATCATCATGTGTTTGGTTCCCTGCAGTTGCTCACAAAATACTGGGATCATCATGTATTTGACTCCATACATTCCCAAGAGACAGGGATCGTTTTATTTTAAATTCTCTGCACTGCCAGAAGACCAGGACCATTATTTGATCCCAGTCACTCACAAAAGACAAAGATCATTCTGTAGTTATTTCCTTACATTGTGTACTGCGGTCCCTGCACTCTAGGAAGACTGCAATACAAAAATGACTGGGATCATCATGTATTTGATTCCATGCATTCCCCAAAGACTGGGATCATCTTCTATTTGGTTCTGAGCACTGGCAAAAGATTGCAATTATCATGCATTTGATTCCCTGCACTCATAAAATACAAAGACCATGGTTGCATTAGTCATCCATGTCATACTCTAGTTTTATGATCCTGAAGGCTCTTAAATGATGAATTTAAGCCTGCAAGTACTTCAAAATAAATGATATACATGTATGTATGTTCAATACGCAACAACATACATGACCATAACACACACCAATTGAAGAACAATATTGGCACGGCTTGACAATGATGGCAATGCAAAGAACACGAAGCTCTCCAAGATCTCTCATTGATGTCATACTCCAGAAATCATTCCCATTTTGTCAAGTATTCAACCATTTGTGAAGATATTCAAGGTGCTATAGACTGTGCTAAGACTCCTGTGTAGGGAACTGTACTGGGGATACAGGTATCAGCATCCAGTAACTGTCTACAAGGTGCTAGTGCCGGCGTGCACCGGAATACAGTCACGAGTCCACTCGGGACTGGGAATAAAATACGATTAGCGAGTCTCTGGATCGCTGATTTGGAGACTGCTGATGCCAATAGCAGATAGACTTACTGATAGAGCTCACAATTTGCATATCACTACTATTCTATTCACTAGTAGACCTGGGGTATGGCATGATTTTAAAATCAAGCTGAGCGCTGATGACCATGAGCAGAAACAACCACTTGGTTGGCCGAAAAAGCCGATGAGAAGGAAACTGCCTAAGGAACAATAATCCCAGTAGCAGTTGGCACCATTAGATGGAGCAACAGCAACAACAGAGACGCCTAAGGACCTAAACAGGACCATGGTCGACAAAAGGAATAATCGAATAAAATAAGTGTCGAAAAAGTGACACAAAATCCAGTGAGTGGACTAATTGGACCAACACTGAGTGGATGGACAGACCAGAGAGGGGATGCCAACCAAAACCAAAATATACGGATATCCGGAGAGGTATATAATGAATACTCAACCACCACGAATCCCACGGGAAACGGGAAGTGGGACCGGCCCGGCGAGTGCTTAATAGAGGAGCAACGCCGGAGAACCACAGGAATCGATTCCCACAAAATAAAAACAGAAACAACTCTGGGGAACCACAGGATTCCCGGGAACTAAAGAGAGAGACAACTCCCACCACTGAAATGGATGGAACCAAAATCAGTTACAACACGAGTTATCACGAGAGCAGCAAAATCCGGAACAAAAACTGGAGGAACTAGGGCAATGATTCTTCCTCATTTCCAGACTGAAATTAACAGATAACAGAAATAGTGTAACCAAATTAAATTAGATAACTGATTAACCCACCATGGCGTCTAAAGGAACCAAACAGGTACCATTCAAATTCACACGAGAGGATTGGCCGGAAGATGCCACCACCGTGAAGATGAGCATTGACAGCAAAAAGGGAGGAGTAGCCTTTACTCACCGGTACCAAAAGACCAGAACTCTTCATTATCTGGAAAAGAGACTTTGACCAGAAAATTGCTGGCAATGACAAACTCCAAGGAGACCAGAAACTGGATGTCCTCCAGAGAATTCTCTCTCACGAGGCACTGTCCATTGTCCAGATGACCTTAGGCCAGTCCTCCTACGCTGAGCCGGGGCACAAGATACACAACAACAAACTGGTCCAAAAGAGGATCCAGCAAATTGGAAAACCAAAACATTAACAGAATCTCCTTCTGGTACAACCAGGGAGATGGTGGAGGGCAAAGCCACCCAAGCCGAGAAAACCAAAACGACTGCTACAGCAACGTTGGATGAGGAAACAGAGCCCGAGGAGCTCGACCCGCCAATCCCAAAGAAAAGGGTACCAGATGCCCTCACTCAGTACTACCAAACAGAGGAGTACAAGAAGGACGTCATTGAAGAATCCGTGCATGCCCTCAAACTCAAAATCTTTGGCAACGACATGAACGGCAAGAGAGCCTACATTCTCCTTTGGCGTCAACATGAAACATGACATTCGCTCCTGGGCCAACCGAATGGCCGAACTACAGAGCTTTCTACCAGAATGTCTCTGGGAAAGTGGCGCAGCAACAGGAATGGCACCTTCCAGCTTCACGGAAGCAGAAATGAAGGAAATCCTGGATTCTAACATGACCCACACCCAGAGGGACAAACTGGAACATATAGAGTGGGACGCATATGCCCACTCCTTCAACACCACTATCGATAAACTCAAAAACTTGGAAACCACCATCCAAAAGGAGGAAGAACTACAAAAGCGCATTACCGAACTGGAAAAACAGAACAGTGCCAAGAAAAACTCCAAGGCCACTTCTGGGGGAGGACACGGACACGGAAAGTCTCCCAACAAAAAGAAGCACCCAATGGACAACAACAAGCAACTGTGCAAAACCTGTGGCAAGGTCCATGCCGGCAAATGCTGGAAGCTAACCGGAGGTTCCTCTAAGAAGGGAAAATTTGACCGGGAAACCATCAATCTGCTCAAGGAGCATTTTGTGGCAAAGGAAGACTCAGACAATGAGCAACACTCCGAACCCCACTGGGGAAGGAAACTCTCCAACCACAAGTACTCCTATGTACTGGCCACAGCCCAAGCAGACCACGAGGTCTCCGATGACAAGATCGATATCTCAGAGAGGGACCTCAAAGATTACAGAAGGAAGTACAGGAAGACCTTCAAAAAGAAAGGATCCCATAACTGAATGGCCGACACCATCCACACCAGACCTTGCATAATCAACAGGTTTGCGGACATCTGTGTGGAGGTGCTGGACCACAAGGGAAGGGGGAGGATGCTCCGGGGACTACTGGACACCGGATGCTCCAATAATAATAATATACGTATTTAAATAACTTTAACCACCAAAGGTGAAACTAAATTACTCAGTCTGTAACCAGACTTTAACGTCGCCTCCATCAGAGAGTCAGGACCCCAAGTGGTAGAACGACAAATTTTTCAAACAAACCTTGAACATCAGACAGGGAAAAGACCAAATCAAGTCCCACAAAAGAGGGACTTGAGAGAAAGTGAGAAGGGATGATAGTGGGAGAAGACCCAGTATCCAAAGGGATGGGACAGGATGAGAAGCAGGAACAGAAGACAAAAAACCAAGGTACAAAGTGGAATCAACCCTAAGGTCCAGTAAGCCAGGCTCTTAGGAGAGCAGCCTCTCATTGGTATGGCTGCACAGGTTGGACAGGTGCTGCATACTGCTTCCTGGCAGGGTGGATGGTTGCAAGCCACTGCCTCTTGGCAGTCAGGGTGTAACCTTGTAGGACTTGGAAAGGGGTTTGTAAAAGGGAGTGTGACTGGGGAAGTGCACCAGCTGCACCAATGGCCAATTCAGAGGAAATGGAAGCATAAAGAGATTGGTGTTGTTCAGCATCAAGGGTACCCCCAGGACCATGGAGTCGTTCATTCCTATAGGTCCAAAGATCCCAGGAGGTAAGAAAGAACTGATGGATGATAGCTGTAGCCCAATGTTTGGGAGAGTGCTTGCTTCCAATGTGGGAGTAGTAGTCAGCCTGGATTTGGTACCAGCGAGGAGACCACCTACCAAGAAGCCAGTTGTGCCAACCAATAGTCCTCTGTGCCCTGACAGCAGAAGCAATTGCAAGGGAGTAGGATGATGGATAAATCCTCTGGCCCTTCCGAACTCTGGTGAGAAGATCCACAATGGCGACAACCAATGATGGATCAGTTTGTTCAACTTCAAGCCGCTGCTGCAGTGGTCCCGTGAAGGCAGACACACTGTACCTGACAGCCCCAGGATCCTTGCAGGAGAGCACATGAGAAACCTTCTCATTGTCTGCATCACACAATGGGCACCTGGAGTGATCCTGATACTGGTAGTGAAGGAGTTGGTTGCCAACACCAATGCATCCAGAAGCAAATTTGACAAACCACCTTTGCATGCCAGGAGGTAAACGCTTAAAGGCAGACAGATGGGCACACCAATGGATGGAACTCAAAACAGGTTGTGGAATGGGGATATCATGGTGGGTCTGCCAGTATTGGAGAAGAGGAGGACCCAAAATGGCAACATGCAAAGCATTCTGATCAAACCTTGAACACTTGCATCCATTGAGAGAAAAAGCCCAGGGCTCAAACACAAGTCTGGGATAGTGATGGGCAGAAGCTCTATGGACAGAGAGAAATGCCTTTGCCATGCTGTCAACCTGATGATTGCGAAGGGCCCACCAATCAAGAAAGATTCCAGCTTGATGTCCCTGAACCCACTGAAAATGCACAGAGATTGGCAGGGCAGAAATCATGTTTCTGATGACATAAACATAATCAAAAGACTTCTGGGAAATAACCAAAGGCCAGGATCCCTGAGCCTGTTTGAGAGCTGTGTCACCATCCAGGGCAATGGTGATAGAGCCAGAAGCAATATCAAAAAGACTCACCAGAGCAGTGCAACAGGTGAGAACCCCAATGATACCTGCCAGTTCACTCCTATAGGATGATTGATCCTCAGGGGATCCACTGACAAATTACAGCCAGTGAGGAACAATGAAGCAGTCTTGGTGGAGATATTGGGTGATAGAATGAAAGCAGAAGTGCCTCTGAGAAGGTCCGGATCAAATGAACCATCACATACAGCACTGGCAGTACCACTCTGAATAGCATCAACAAGGGGCTGACAGCCAGTCTGTGGTAGAGAATATTTGTGGAGAAGTACTCTTGGAGACTCACAGAGTGCATCAAAGGCATCGACTGGGGAGTCTGGAAGAGAATCAAATGGATTGTACTCCAGAGGATCCATGTCAGGAGGTTCAGAAACAAAGGCTGAGGACCCAACCACGCGTACAACTTGGTCGAAGATAACAGGGCAGACAAGCACAACAGCACATGCTGGTTTGTCAGAAATGATTTCAGAAGTGACCCTGTATCTGCCCCTGCCCTGGGAGGTGCTCACAATCCAGCCAGTAGAAGTTTTGGAGAATATTCTGTTGGTGGATAAAGACATAAACCAAGGCCAAAGAGAAGCTGTCTGGGGAGAGAGCCAATGCCCAAGGTGAAAAGAAGGAGCCAGTGCCCTGGCTGCAGGGGGTGGACAGGGGGGAAGAAAACAGGTCTGAAGAGCCTTGATCCATAAGCGCTGTGCTGCTGGAGGCCAAGATGGAGGACATCTAGGCCAGTCAAGATGATCCCTCAAGTGATTGGAGGATGTCAGCTGGAAAGCCAGGGGAGAGAGTCTTTTCCCATCTGGAGTACAAATATCAGCAAGGGAAATAGCCTTGAGTGACATTCGAATGTGATTCAAAAGGGACAAGTCAGCACCTCTGAAGCCAGCGTTGACAAAGGCTTGCATGAGATAACAGTCATTGGAACGTAACAGTGGAAGATCTGGGAAGTCTTCAAACAAGCTCACAGGGTGAACAGAGAAAAACTTCCACACATGTTTGTACCAGCAGGGAGTGACATATGAAGCAAAAGGATGATAGGGTGTGACACCAAGATGGAGAGGAAGTCCAAGTTCAAGCCGGAGAGACTCAGCAGTTAGCCTGAGAATCCTACCAGTTTGTGAGGACCTGACAGATTCCTGAAAGAGGGTGGCAATATGACTAAACTCTTGGAGGAGGTATGGATGGATGAAACCAAAGCCTTGATAGAGGGAAGGACCATAGAATACTTGTCTAGGAAATGTCCGGGACATACCTGCTTTGTTCAGCACAGGAACAAGAGCTGGGTGAATAATCTTAGTCCAGGTGGCCTCATCAAGTTGCGTGACAGGCATGGGGTATTCAACAGACTTCATGAACGAATACTTGAAGGTGTAAAGGGATGCTCGCTTCTGTTACGGGCTGACGTAGGTACCCCTACGAGAGGCTCTAAATGATTATTGAATCCCGCATATACTCCAATATGTATGATATTCATGTACATATACTGAATATTCAACGTACAGGAATATACATACAATTCAAACAAAGATTCCCATGACTCACCAATTATTGATATAATGCCCGACAAACAATAATATCATTGTTCGATCATTCATTCCATACTCAAGGAATCATTCCCATCTCGTAAAGTATTCAACCATTCTCTTTTATAACACAATTTATTAACCTTTCATCTTTAAAATACTCCTATCGTGTATTTCTACTCTAGACCGTAACACAGTAATTACTGTTTGTGCTTTAAAGTAGAAACAGAACCAACTCAGTACTGAATCCAAGAAACATCTCTTATCCTAAACAACAGGGATACATCGATACCCTGACAAGCAAAATCCTACAGTCGGAACCTCTGAACGAACCGATCGAATCAAGAACTACGAAACGCCGATACGAATCGATCGAACGCCGAATCGATCGTAAACCGAATCGATCGCAAACCTAATCGATCGTAAACCTAATCAATCGAAACTCCGAATCAAGACAAACAATGGCAGGATTATACAGAGATCCTCCACTTCCTTACAAAAGAGCCTTTGACAGCGCGAATCCCAAACTGGTTACTCTAACAGTGTATAACGAAGACCAAGAAGACAGTGTCAAAGTTCCTCTATTCACCGACAAAGGAGGACTAGAAGAACTCCTACATACCGAAGAAGCCTTTCGAAACGCAGCAGAAGATCTTGACCTACCAGCAAATATGTATATCAAATACTTCGGACGATGTCTATCTGTTGACGCCCAAACCAAGTGGAGGTCCTTAACAAGACAAGGATATCCACAAACACTAAATGGATACAAGCGAGCAATTTCAGCCTTCATCAAGCAAGAACATTGCAGCGCCGAGGATGCAAAAGACATCATGCACGCTTATCTCCAAAGCTCCACATCATGCAAGAAGCCAAGCAACGTATCATGCAAAGACCATGCAGACCGAATGAAACAGCTCTTCAAATACACTGCAAAACTACAAGGCTTTGCAGCTGATCTAAACCACTTACAACAGATGACAGTCTTGCTCCACAGCTTCCCAAATGAATGGATTCAAGACTACTGCAGAATCCATAGTGGAATCAGACAGCACACCACCGCGCAATTTATAGTGGATCATATGAGCTCCCTGGACAGACTCAGCAAACGAAAACAGTCTTCCATCGATAATCCATACGATTCTGATAACAACAGCAATTCGGACGCTGCAAACAACAACTCTGACTCGGACGCTGAAAGCAACAGCTCTAATGCAGACAGTGACAGCAACGCTGAATCTGAAGCAGAAGAAGAAGCAGACAACAGCAATACCAGCAAGCACAAGTACCGAAACCCTTGCAGAATTGCAGGACACGACCATGATTGGTCTGAATGCCCAAAAAATAAATATTCCAAAAGAAATAAGAGCAATAGCAGCGACAACAGTACTGCTTCGGCTCCTGGCAATGAAAATGGCAGCACTGCTGCTTCCACCAACGAAACATTCCAAGCCCATATCAGGCAAGCAGTAGAATCCTATTGCATGGAACATGGCGGCCGCGTCGAAAGAAACTTCGATGGCAGCCTTACTTGGCAACCATAGCCAAACCAAACAACAAACAAAAGGATCACGAATCCAGGATCATGATATCCACCACACCGTGCCTTCAGCGCCACTGGCCCTGATTGCCAGTACAGCACTGCTGTCTGGGATGACGCATGGAGGAGAACTCCCAAAGAACAGAAGGGAAGGAACCTACAGAGATGAGCCCTGTTGCAACAAACAAAATGTTCGAACTAAATACAAGCGCTCAAGACCGATCCAGAGTGACGGCGACAATCAACCAAATCAAATAAAAATAACAGATTCATATGGCAAATAAATAATAGCAAAAGGTTCGGACGCGAACCAATTGCACGGGTACAGACGCAACAGCCATGAATCAATCGAATCGTATCGATATCGATACGGTGACAGACGCAAAACATAATAATCGAATCGAATCATATATCGATATCGATAAGGGTACAGACGCAAAACAAAAAATAGGGTACAGCAGCAGCAATAACAAGGGCAACATTGTTCCGGACAAACAAATAGTCCACAGGGAGCTCCAAAGATAAAAGAGCAATCCCACAAAGACCATATTCAAAACCCACAGAGGTGCTCTGGAGTTACAAAATTCGAAACTCCAATAGACTGCTGCAAACACCCCCAAAAAAAAAAAGACTGGCAAAGTATACGGCAAATCGCAATTAACTTCAAACAAAATTCAATACAAAACTAACAATGCGTCCCTTCTCTGCCTTACAATCGCAGACAGCAACGGACCAACAACAATACACATCCAACGCTCGGTTTTTCACCTACCTTAACTCCTATTACAACCGGAGGTGTTTTTATGCCTACCAAGAGCAACTGATTTTGACATCGATTTCAAATTTTCAACTCAACCGAATTTATATAATCAGCTCCACTACTCGTACCTTACCCAAGGGGAGGTACATCACAGTTGGGGGAGGAAAAGAATTTTCTTCGACTCTTTTTGCTACTTTTCGCATGTCATTATGACCCTTCTCAAGAACAAGAAACAAATAAGAGAACAAAAAAACAAAATCTTCGATTTCTTCAGTATCACGAAGAACCTTCTTCAATCCCAGTTCAATCTACATCACCATATATCTTTCAAAATATTTCAAGTGGCATATATCATCTTCAACCATATCTCTTTTCCATCGATACTACTCAACTCCGAACCTTATTGTATTGAACCACATGCAAAATTCACCTAATCATTGGGGAACTATGTTACGGGCTGACGTAGGTACCCCTACGAGAGGCTCTAAATGATTATTGAATCCCGCATATACTCCAATATGTATGATATTCATGTACATATACTGAATATTCAACGTACAGGAATATACATACAATTCAAACAAAGATTCCCATGACTCACCAATTATTGATATAATGCCCGACGAACAATAATATCATTGTTCGATCATTCATTCCATACTCAAGGAATCATTCCCATCTCGTAAAGTATTCAACCATTCTCTTTTATAACACAATTTATTAACCTTTCATCTTTAAAATACTCCTATCGTGTATTTCTACTCTAGACCGTAACAGCTTCTCACACTTGGAAGCCTTGAGTTGAGAGCCAAAAGACTGAGACTGGGACTGCATGTGAGCAATCTGTGCTTCCTCATTGCCATCCATGGAGATAAAAACCCCAAGGGTCTTGTCAGCATGGTCAACTTCAAACCGATCCAGGGTAGCTCGATTGCCATTCTTGTCAGCAACAGAGAAGTCACCAGGCATTTCATCAATTGAGCGATAGTCCCAACCAGACCCATTCCATTTAAAATCAATCAAATAGCAGAAAGATTTGGCAGGTTCAATAGCACCACCAGTGGCAATAATCCCACCAGCCCATCTGTCAAGAGCTCCCTGAAAGTCAACAGCCAAGGCCTCACCAGATGTTGAGGAATCAGAGCCAGCACAAAACAAATCTGTGTCATCCACAAAGGCAAAACCCACAAGAGAAACCAGTTGCAGTGACAATGAAGTGATAAGATGGACACCATGCCCAGCCTGTTGCATCATTCGGAAGACAATTGTTGACACCAAAGCCCAAAGAGTTGGACCAATACCGTTGCCTTGGCCACAACCACTGAGAGGAACAGGTTCATCACCATACACAGGGCCGGACCGACCAAAACCAGTTTTGATGTGGTGCTTGGCATGTTGCAAAGTAGACAAAAGAACCTCACACACATGGGCAGGAACCCCAAAGCTCTGAAGAGTGAGACCTGCAATGGGATGAGATATCCTATCATAACAGCCCTTGGCATCATTCATAGCCACAGCACCAGATCTGCGCTTCTGCCGCAACACATCACATATGAGCTTCTTGTTCAGGCAGGTGTTGATGGCCTTGTGGTGTTTCCTGCTACCATGTTGATCAACAGCCACTGCATTGGCAAGTTCAGCATAGGCAAGAATGCGTCTGCCAATCATCTTGTTGTTGATTTGGAACTCAGGAGACATCAACTGGATAAGCCTCATCTTATCCACTCTATATTCACCAGGTTTCTTGAAGATCTCAACATCAGTGATGACCTGCCAAGCAGAAGGAGAGAAGCCAACAATCAATGGGACTGATCTCAGGAGAGTGTCAAACTTGTTCAGCTGGGGATCAAGGGCAAATGCCTTGTGGTGTGCAAACTCAAACAAGAAGGTTCACTGGCTGTGCGTTCCCTCTGGCGTTTCCAGGCAGCAGCATTGTCAGCTGGACACACTGAATAGTCAAAGGGGGGCAAACTCAGGATAGAGTCAGGGACTTTGAGACAGGAAAGAAATTCAGAAAGGTATTTGTCAGTGGCAGGAGGAGGAATGTATGTGCCATCAAGGACATGAGCAGAAGCATGGGCAGTGCCTAGGTATCCGAAATCTTGAATGAAGGAGGGATTCATGGAAGGAGTGCCAAGACACTGCTGTTGACACCTGACATTGGATTCAGCCATAGCTGGAACCATAGTAGACTGGGACTCCAAGACCTGTTCAACACCATCATGGCCAACTGCAATAGCTCTCAAGACAGCTGACTTGTTGGCACGTCCCCGAATAGACCGAGCAGCAAGGCCAAGTTCTCGTTGAAACCGTTCCCTGCGCATCCTGGCACGGATCTGGGAAGCACTCTGGTTGTGAGGCTTGCCTTCAGCAAGAAGTGCATCCACCAGGCCTTGATTGAAGGAGTCTCTCCATGAGGGGGCCAATTTCTTCACTGCCCGGTATTGCCTGTACTAAGCTTGTTTCAGATGGAGGAGAGCACTGGAAAGATCACTGTGTTCCCCTTTGTAAAGAGAAAGCTTGCAGGCCAACCTTTTCAAAACAGTATGACTGGTGGACACACCCTGCCGCAACTTAACAACACGCCTCCAAAAGTCAATGGTATCACGATAGACTTGCAGCTGTGGTGACCATGGAACCAAACCAGCTCTAGTGTGGCAGAGGTTTTGTTCAACAGAGAGCCTGAGAGAGGTGGAGGTTTCATGGAGGACTTCATATGTATTGATGAGATCAGCGCGCACAGAAATATCCCCAGTCTGAAACTGAGCCAATAGGTGCTCCAGCTTAGCTTGGAGAGAGACCACTCCAGCCTTGAGAAAGCTGTGCCTCACTCGCTTGAAATACCGTTGGCGCAGATGAGGGTGGGAGGACTGGAGTTTGGAATGAGAGAGGCTCACAGGAGGTGGCAAATGCTTTCCCATGATGCTGCCATTACAGACTTCAATCCAGAGCATGCGATGGTCCGAGTCCATACCCTGGGCACCACCAAAGGGACAATACCCAGCCCTGAGAACATCAACATTCTCAGAGACCCAAATGGCATCAATTGGTGTTCTGGTAGTGTTTCTGTTGTGGGTGGCAGGAGGAGAAGACTGACAATGAAGGGTAAGAATGGCCTCTCTGAAACCAAGAGCCTGGAGCTCAAAGGACAAGCCATCCGTCCGAACATCAGCATTTTGATCAATCCCAAGAATGACCTGGTCACCTGCCCCCATACAAGCCTGAAGGGCAGCAGTCAAATCCCTGTGAAAAAGAATGCATGGATTGGGACTGAAAATATTTTCAGCTGCTTGAAAGTAGCGGTACTGTTGATTCCAGACTGAGCCAAGATCCCTATCATTTTCAACTGGGCAGTAGGCAGAAAACATGGTGACAGTGTAGCCATCCCTGCCCTGAAACTTGACAAAGGACTGTGACGGGCTGGCGTAGGCATCCCTACGAGAGACTCTAAATGATTATTGAATCCCGCATATACTCCAATATGTAGGATATTCATGTACATATACTGAATATTCAACATACAAGAATACACATGCAATCCAATACTAATTGGATATTCAAATATCAAGATAAACAAAGATTCAAGTGACTCAACGATTATTGATATTATGCCCGACGAACAATAATATCATTGTTCGATCATTCATTCCATACTCAAGGAATCATTCCCATCTCGTAAAGTATTCAACCATTCTCTTTTATAACACAATTTATTAACCTTTCATCTTTAAAATACCTCTATCCCGTATTACGCCATCTAATTCTACCTTAGACCGTAACACAGTAATTACTGTTTGTGCTTTAAAGTAGAAACAGAACCAACTCAGTACTGAATCCAAAACATCCTTTATCCTAAACAACAGGGATACAATGATACCCTGACAAGCAAAATCCTACAAACCAAACAATAATAACCGATCGAACGAAACGATCGATATCTACGAAACGCTGATACGAATCGATCGCACAACGAAACAATCGACTACTACGAAACGACCGATACGATCGATCGAACACCGAATCGATTGAAACATCTAAACCAAGAAACATGGCAGGATTATACAGAGATCCTCCAATTCCTTACAAGAGAGCCTTCGACAGCACGAATCCCAAGCTTGTTACACTAACAGTTTACAATAACGAAGACCAAGAAGACAGCGTCAAAGTCCCTCTATTCACTGACAAAGGAGGACTAGAAGAACTCCTACACACCGAAGAAGCCTTCCAAAACGCAGCTGAAGACCTTGATCTATCAGTAACCAAATATATCAAATACTTTGGTCGATGCCTTTGCGTCGATGCCCAAACCAAGTGGAGAGCCTTAACAAGAAACCAACGCGATTATCCAACTACAAGGAATGGATACAAGCAAGCACTTTCAGCCTTTATCAAACAATACTGCAGCGCCGAATATGCAAAAGATATCATGCATACATACCTTCGAATGCTGAAGAAATCCAGCAAAGTATCATGCAAAGACCACGCAGACCGAATGAAACAGCTCTTCAAATACACTGCAAAACTACAAGGCTTTGCTGCTGACCTAAACCATCTACAACAGATGACTATCCTGCTTCACAGCTTTCCCAATCAATGGATCGAAGACTATTGCAGAATCCATAGCGGAATCAGACCGCACACCACTATTCAATTCATAGTGGACCATATGAGCTCCCTTGAGCGATTAATCAAGAACTCCATCGACAATCCATACGACTCGGATATCGACAGCGTGAGCAATCAATTATATGATTCAAACGCCGACAACAGCTCCAATTCGGACGCTGACAACAAAAATTCTTTTCTGCTGTCTGGGATGACGCATGGAGGAGAACTCCCAAAGAAAAGAAGGGAAGGAACCTACAGAGATGAGCCCTGTTGCAACAAATAAAATGTTTGAACTAAATACACGTGCTCAAGACCGATCCAGAGTGACGGCGACAATCAACCACATTAAATAAATAAAGATTCAATGGCAAATACAAACAAACGCAATAAAGATCTGGACGCAGATCGGTTCGGACGCGAACCAGTTGCAATGGGTACAGACGCTAAGAATGCCATGAATCAATCAATCAATCGAATCGACAATATCGATATCGATATGGGTACAGACGCAAACAAACTAAAGGGTACAGCAGCAATAACAAGGCCAACCTTGTTCCGGGCAAACGAATAGTCCACAGGGAGCTCCAAAGATAAAACAGCAATCCCACAAAAACCATATTCAAAACCCACAGAGGTGCTCTGAAGTTACAAAAATTCAGAACTCCAGTCGACTGCTGCAAATACACCTAAATAAAGACCGGCAAAGTATCCGGCAAATCGCAACTGAATTTACATATCAATTCAAACCGTAACAAACAATGCGTCCCCTCTCTGCGTCACTATACAATCGCAGACATAGCAACGGCTTTGAACAACGATAACAACAACTCAACGCTCCGGCTTTTCACCTACCTTCAACTCCTATTACAACAGGAGGTGTTTTTATGCCTACACGCACCCGATTTCAAAATCAACTTAATTTCAAATCAGCTCCACTACCCCGAGAGGTACATCACAGTTGGGGGAGGAAAAGAATTTTCTTCGACTCTTTTTCTATTTTTAACAATATGTCGTGATGAAAACTCCAAGCACGACAACGAACAAGAAACAAATCTTCGATTCCTTCAGTGTCAAAGAACCTTCTTCAATCCCACTTTAATCTACATTACCATATATCTTCGAAATATTTCCAATGGCATATATCATCTTCAACCGGTTCTCCGAACAAGCATATCTCTTTCCATCGATACTACTCAACTCCGAACCTTATTGTATTGAACCACATGCAAAATTCACCTAATCATTGGGGAACTATGTGACGGGCTGGCGTAGGCATCCCTACGAGAGACTCTAAATGATTATTGAATCCCACATATACTCCAATATGTAGGATATTCATGTACATATATTGAATATTCAACATACAAGAATACACATGCAATCCAATACTAATTGGATATTCAAATATCAAGATAAACAAAGATTCAAGTGACTCAACGATTATTGATATTATGCCCGACGAACAATAATATCATTGTTCGATCATTCATTCCATACTCAAGGAATCATTCCCATCTCGTAAAGTATTCAACCATTCTCTTTTATAACACAATTTATTAACCTTTCATCTTTAAAATACCTCTATCCCGTATTACGCCATCTAATTCTACCTTAGACCGTAACAAGGACCATCTGCCAAGACCAGAAGGATCAGCCCCATGAGCAACCTTGTGGGAACTGAACAATTGGTCAATGGAAAAACCTGTGCCTCCAGGCTGAAGCCATGTGCAGTCAGAAGCTTCATGCTTGTTGTTGGCAAGATAGGAAAAACTTGAGGGACAGACATTCTTCATGCGCCGATTGAAAAGATCACAGGGCAGGAGTTTGGATTCATTCAAACAATGTTCAGCAAAAAGCGCCACACTGGCGTTGCTCTTGACAAATTGACGAGAGTTGTGCTTGGACCTGGACATAAAAGCAGCTCGACGCTGAGGCCCAATGTTTTGAAAGGTGATGATGGTGGAATTAGATGATGGAGCTTGAGGAAAAGGATGACCAAAACTATCAGAATCCTTAGCAGCAAGAGAGTCTCCATGAAGAGTTAATTGTACAAATTGAGAAGCAGGGAAAGAGGCGGAGGGGGAAAAGGGAGAATCAGTAGAAGCATTGATGGGATTTGGATTGGAAGGCATCCCATCAAACCTCATACCAGAAAATCTAACCATGATCAGAAGGAAACCGAGTCTGTCGCACGGAAGAAAGAGTTGCCGGAGCTGATTTGGTGGAGACATTGGCATGGCTCAAATCACTGACACTAGCATCATGGCTGGAGGAGAATGCAATAGCAGCAACTCCAACCCTCAAAGCAGAGGCTGCATCTTCCTCACCACCAGGCAAACCAGAAGGCAGGACAGCAGGAACTGCAGTTGAGGCATCAGGAGAGGCCACAGGGGAGACACCAGCCATGGCAGCATTGGGAGGATCAGGAACTGCAGGTGAGACATCAGGAGAGACACCAGGGGAGGCACCAGCCTTGGCAACATTGGGAGGGTCACCTCCAGGAGGAGCACCACCTGCAGGCGGTGAAGCCTGGACAGCAGTGAGATTGGAAGTGCCTGTAGCTAAAGTATCCATTGATTGGGAGTCATCAAAGCCACCACCACCACTGTCAGCACGAGCTTGGAGGTTAAAGTACAAATCTAGATCAAAAGTGAGGTCTGGGGCAAGGTCAACTGACAAGTCATCATCAACAAGCTCCCAATCTCTGGCATCCCCATCACCAAAAAAGGGAACAGAGTCATCCTGCATTGGGTCTGCAGCTGGTGCAGTTTCCACCACACAATTGGCAGCAGCATCCCAATGGTAAGCCTCCATTTCAGTCAAGCACTCAGAAGAGAACCATTGTCTAACACAAGAACCATACTGAGCCTCCAAAAAAATAGGCAGGAAAGACAACATGGCCATGGCTTCAGCCTTGGTAGTGATGTTGTACAAAGCAAGGATCTCACCCCGGTATGAACTGGTATCAACAGAAAGAAAGAGAGGCCATGACCAATTGTCACGGGTTCTGATGCCCATAAGCACACTGCACAGTGTCTTCATACCCAGCCCTTGGCCCAAATCAACAGGAAGATCAAGATCAACTACCCCCAAAACAGGAGCACTTTCATGGCTCTCAATAAATTTGGCTTGGCGGTGCTTAGCTTGGCGAACAGTCTTGAGCTTGGAAGGGGGAAGGGGTCTGTCAGAAGGATTGGTAGCTGTCTCAATAAACTTGTAGAATTTACCATCAGGGAGAGAGGCAATGTCGGAAGGTTTGCACCGATTGAACTGGGCTTTGAGGAGCTTAACGGTTTGGGCGCGCTTTGTAGCATCACATAAAACATGAGCAGCCAGAACCGGATGGGGATCAGGAGTTCTGGAGTTGTCCAGGCTGATATTCTTCCTGATGACAGCAATAGGACATGCCTGAAACCTGGGATGAGTCTGAAGCAATTCGTTGTAGTGGTCAAGATCAAAACTCTGCATGTATGATCCAAGGAGAAAGCCACAGGTGACAATAACTGGGGCCTGGATGTGGTCAAACTTCAAGTCCATGTCACGATCTCTGAGCCTCTGGAGCAAGGAGACAGACAATAGAGTCTCCAGGGAAACACTGTGTCCCACAAAGAAGCGTAGGTGAGGAGCAGTTCTGCTGCGAAGCCAGAGCTGAGCAACATACAATTCCAAGGTTTTCCTGTTGGGAAGGGTAGTCCAAAGCTTGGTAACAGGCTTGGCCTTGGGGTTGAGCCGGGCTCTTGAGGGAAAAACATACAACACCAGGCGCTTGTCAACAGTCCAAAGTAGATCCAAAGCTTCCTTGAGAGACTTGAGCAGTTCATCATACAGTTCCCCAGGGCGTTGTGACATCAACCTTGGAAGGGACAGAGTGACATAAGAACTATGAGAACACTTGGTTCCAGCAGTTACATCCACTGGAGCTCTAGAATCACTGGAGCAAACCCCTCGGCGTTGGAGGAAATGCCCAGCAGAGGAGGACAAGACAGTAGCATCACCACCACCAGGAAGAAAGGACACTGATTTGGAAGGGGAAGATTTGGAAGTGGAAGCATCATCAGCCACTGGTGGCGCAGGTGTAGGAGGTCGCTTCTTGAAATGCCAATGAGAACCAAGCACCTGATTGGCTGCCCACCATACTTTGCCTTCAGTGCTAGGCAAAAGGTTGCCCTCACAATATAGGTCATCAAAACACTCAGGAGACATCTTGACCAAACCATTTGTCAACGCTGGCTTCAGAGGTGCTGACTTGTCC